>OZ010794.1:309743036-310943036 GCA_963932465.1 Maratus speciosus
GTGACGTTTTGTTACAGTATTCTGTAGGCGTTGGAAAATGTTTCATAATCTATGATGTATGCAAGATTTTTCGTTCTTGTTTTTTTTTTTTTTCTTTTCAGTATTGATAATTACATTAAAAATATGCACCGGAAAAATATAAAAGAAAATTTTTATTTGAAAATTAAAGTTTTTTTTTATTTACTTATTTATTCATTTATTTTTTTAAGCCTTTGTCATATCTTTGATGATTGTTCAATCCAGCTGCCTAACTGTTTTCTATAAACAGTTAGGGAGGTCAAATATTATTAAAACAAAATGAAAATTATGCATCAAGCATACATTTTGAAACGCTTTCCAAAACTTTCAGATTACTAATTTTCAAATTTTACTATGATTAAAAATGGTATTAATTAAATAATTTAAAGAATGCATAACAACTGAAAAAGTATTACTGCAAATAATCATCCATAGACGGCAGGACAAACAGTTCTTTGCATAGACCTGAATATGAATTTATTTATATTCTAAAATCATATTTTAGCATACTAAATAAATTTCAGTTTCAAAATGCATAACAAAACTGAAAAACGTCGTTAAGCAATTCATGCACGTGCATAGCAATATTACAGGGTCTGGAATGTAGCACTGTATATAATCTAATAAATTTATACACAAAATTTAAAGCGCAAAAATTAGTTAAACTTAAAAATTCATATTAAACCTGAACACACACATCCTGCAATTATCGTTCATAGATAGTACTGGAACTGAAAGTGTTTGTGTTTCCCTGTAAAATAAGAATAACTGCTATGCACTTTACATTACACAGTAAGTATCTTTTTGTGCACCTGTATAATTTTTAAAAATTTCATTACGTTTGAAACAGTGTAACACCTTTTAGGGTGCTGGTCACTCAGCTTCGGAATCTCCTGCGTAATGTTGAGTCTATGGACTTATGATGCGGTCGTATATTTAAAATTTCTCCGCGTGGAATTAATATTTTAACACTTTTTTTCTATGTACTCTTCTTAAGTGGAACGGAAAAGCAAAATTCAATCAAAAAATCAAATTTTTACTTTTTTATATCATTAAATAGTTTAAACTTTTATCTTCCCAACGATGTGTCACACATGTTTATATATATATATATATAAAAATAAGTATTGAAATTATTCATTCTTTCTAAGAGTACTTCACAGGTTAACGGCCATTTAAATCTTTAATTGAATTTTTCTCAAAACTAGGATTTGTCATGTTTATGTTCCCTTTTTTCAATATCTATTAAACTCAAGAACTCAGATTTTTTTTTTTTTAATACTTATGTTATGTTATGTTGTATACTTTAACACAGGGATTTAATGATTTGTTGAGAATTATTTATTTCAGGCAGCGAAATCTGACCAAAAATGCTAATTTAAAAATGACTTTCAGCAAATAATTAATAATTAATTTTGAGTTTCACTCAGAAAGAAAATGGTCAGTTAAAATACGTAAAGCATGTTATTCAAACTACTCACAAAAAAAAATATATAGATCTCTATCTTTCTCCATTTCTGAGAAAAATGTACATAAAGTTGGTGAATTTAACTAGGCGGTGATAGGACTTTCCCGGTCCCCTTAAAGAATGTTTCTTTTTTCTTAGTTTTCAAAATATTTCTAAAATCTATGCTGAATTTAATATTTTATGTGTTAAGGGGACAGTGGAGTTTAAATCCTTAATTTTTTTTTTTTTTTTTTTTTTTTTTTTTTTTTTTTTTTGTAAATTTCACCTAAAATATTATTCAAGGGTACATTATATGCATTATGGCATGCATTTATCACAAAAAAAAAAAGTAAAAAAAAAATTGTTTATGAGATAAAAATGGAATTTTACGCCGTCTTAGAAATCTTCGAAATGCCCCCTGCGTCTTCCATAAGAATGAAAATCTCCAATATTTTTTATAAAAGTTTGGTTTATATCTATAAATAAAATGGAGCATCTAATTTTATATATTTGAATTTAAAGATTAAAAAGAAATTGAAAAAATTTGAAATTTTTTCGAAAAATTTTCAAAATTTCAAAATTTTTATTTTCATTTTATTTTATTTATTTATTTTTTGTAAATTTTATCTTAAACATTATTCAAGTGCACATTATATGCATTATGGTATGCATTTATCACAAAAAAATAATAAAAATAAATTATTTTTGAGAAAAAAAAATGGAAACTTACGCGTTGTCTTAGAAATCTTCGAAATGCCCCCTGCGCGTTCCATATCAATGAAAATCCCCAATATTTTTTTTTTATAAAAGTTTGGTTTATATATAGAAATAAAATAGAGCATCGAATTTTATATATTAGAATTTAAGGGTTAAAAAAAAAATTTTTTTTTGAAAAATAGAGAAATTTTGAAGTTTTTTTTTTACCTTTAAATTTAAATATATAAAATTGGACGCTCTATTTCATTTTATATATATATAAACCAAACTTTTATAAAAAATATTGAGGATTTTCATTGATATGGAACGCGCAGGGGGCACTTCGAAGATTTCTAAGAAAACGCGTAAGATTCAATTTTTTTTATTATTCCATTTTTTTCTCAAAAATAATTTTTTTTTAATTTTTTTGTGATAAATGCATGTTATAATGCATATAATGTACCCTTGATTAATATTTAAAGTGAAATTTACAAAAAAAAAAAAAAAAAATCATTTTTAGGGATTTTAAACTCTACTGTCCCCTTAAAAGCAGGCGAAATGTGAGTAAGAATTTAACACTTCATGTAAAATTAAGTCTCTACTTTAGAAATACTTTGAGAACTAAGAAAAAAAGAAACATCTTTTAGGAAGCGTACACAAAAAATAGAAGTTAAAAATATTAATTTCCCGAGGAGATATTCTAAATATACGAATGCCTCCAATGTTCAAAGACTTTACATTAGTGAGGGGAAATCGGAATCCGGGTGATTAGCCCCTTTAAAATACTCTGCAAACGTTTTTTCGTTTAGCATTCTGTAACAAAATTAGTAACAAAATGACCCTGTAAATGAATGAAAAATGCTATATGCTTTATAATTTTTAGAAAAAAATGTTTTAGTGTTCCTTTAAAATGCATATCAATTTCATTAAAGTTGAGATAGTTGCTAAAATAAACCACAAAAAAATTTTCCCCCATGGAAGAAATGTGAGTCTTTTAAGTGCGCCTGTAAAAGAACTGTAAATGGTACAGTCGTGGGAAAAAAAAAAAGTAAACACCCCCTACTAACTCCTCAACAAATTATCGTAGACGAAAGTTACTGGTACCGAACGATTAGAAATAAAGTCTACTTTTAAATGATGTATATAAAATTTGCTTAGGGGGGCATCTACATATTAAAACGAACCATAACTTTGTTTTTTTCAATAGCAATACCCAATTTTTACCAGATATTTCAAATCTTCGGTTAAAACTATGCCTAGATACCAAATTTCAAGTCATTTGAATGATAAGTTTCTGAATTATAAACATTCAAAATTTAATGCTTCTAATGTTAAATTACATTTCCATATTTTTATTTATAACTCCTGAAATTATGCTCCTAATGTGGTAATTTTTTGTGTAGGAATAATACTAACCCAAACATAAATACGTTGAATTTGCAATTTTTATAATTTTATGATATGAATTATGAATTATGAAATTAATATTCGAAAATATTATGAATTGCAACCTACAGTTTTTTTGATGGATTTTAGTTTTATTAAGTCCTAATTTATGGAAATCCCAAATTTCACAATTTTCTTCCGAGTAGTTTTCAAATTATGCTTAAAAAACGGCAAAAAGATGTTTTAAGGGGCCGTCTGTGATGAAGTGACTAGATATTTTGAAATTTCTTCTGCTGCCGTTAATCTAGCAGGCTTCATTGACTGTTTGAGTGGTGCCTTGATCAAGAAGGTGGCTCTCTTGGTTAACAATCGAGTACGGAACTTCAATTTGGATACAGCCCTTAAAATACGCTCGTTTTAAAATAATTAATTTCCCGGAAACTTATGGTACGAATTGCATAAAAATTTGTTTTTAGGCTAATTGAAGGGTGTAGAGTTTATTTAAGCTGTCAGAATTGTTCACTGCTATTGAAAAAAACAAAGTTATGGTTTGTTTTAATAAGTAGATGGCCCCTTAAGCAAATTTTATAAATATCATATAAAAGTAGACTTTATTTCTAATCTTTCGGTACTAGTAACTTTTTTCTACGATAATTTGTTGAGGAGTTAGTAGGGGGTGTTTACTTTTTTTTTTCCACGATTGTATATTTCCATTTTCAATAACGCAAATACCATACTAAACTTCTATAACACATATGAATTAAATGGTAATCCAAATATATTTACGAGAATTAAAGAACGAATAGACAGATGACAGGCAGTCAAATCAAATTCATAAACATTTTTTAATTATGTTGGAAAACGGTATAGTGTTCATTTCAATGACATTAAATAACGAGTAGAATATGAGTAAAATCAGATTTCAAATGTACAGTTAGAAACCAGAGAGACAATTTTCTTTTGTACAATTTTGATATATTTTGATATATTTTTTAACAAATATGTTTAAAGGAGATTTAAAATTCTCTAATATCAACAGGTAGAATGATGTATTCCATTTTCCACACACCTAGTATTATGTTATAACGCTTATGGTTAATGAAATTTAAATGTTATTATTTTTACTATTTTTAACATATTTTATACTTTTGAGAAATAATATTTTTAAAATATTTCTCTGCAGTTTAACTAGGCGAATAAATAAGCAAAAAATTACACACAAAGAAAAACATGATTTATCACTTTAGTATTTTATGTCAAGTAAATGCTTTTATTAAAATTTTAAAAAATATATATATGGGGCATTCTCATAGTCTTTTGACGGAAATAAAAATCTAGTGAAATTAATCTTGCTAAAATAACATTTTAATCTGATAGACGAATGCCTTAATGATTCAAAATAAAGAAAAAAATTGTCACCAGCGAAATTTTGTTTGTTTAACGGAGGTTTAAGTTAATCTTGCAAGTTTAATTTTCCTTACAATTTTACCACTATAACATTCTATTTTCTTCTAAATTTTTATTTATAATGAATTTGCATAGTATCCACAGGACATTCAAGTAACAAATAATAACAATGTAGTATTTTTAGTACAAAATTTTGGTATAACATTGTCTTAAAATGTGTGTGAACGGACGGAAGAGAAAAAAATGGGATGTTATAGGGGACGGTAATGGAAAAATACATGTATGTTTGGTCAAATCATGTTAAGACTAAGTGATAGCCGCAATGTTCATTGACTTTTAGAAAGAGTTATTTACATTGGATTAAATTTAAAAAAAATAATTTACCTGAAAAGTGCAGGAATAAACCTTGGGAACAGTAAGACTACTAATAAAGCCACTATGCTTGAAATTGATATTTAAATGCTGATTTAAATTCTGCAGTAAATTTCCTGTGAAAGAATTTTAGGCATTATTTTTAGGCAAGGATAATTATTTTCTGAATGTTGTATTTTTCACAAGTGAGTGATATAAAAGAAAATTCAAAGAATTGTTCTTATTTTGAAGTTTATTTTGCCATTTTCTTATTGAAATTTTATTATGCAAGTCGAAAATGTAAATTTTATGTTTTAAACAAAAATTTGAAAATTTAAGAGCAGTTTTTTTTGTGAAATCAAATGTAACTACAAAAATTGTTCTCAAAAATTTTATTTTGTTCTTATTTCATCATTAGCATTATATTTGAGTTTATAATTTTTGTTTTGATGTATTAATAGGATAAAAGTTTTATTTTCTGTGAAATAAGCAAATATTATTATATCATAATGTCTAGTATTAAAGAATCTCGTTAATTGATAAATTAACTGAGGATAATTATTGAATTTGGAAGTTCAAAATAGAGCAATTGTTAATTAAAGAAGGTCTGTATGATGTTGTATTTGAACCTAAAAAGGAAAATCATGACAATTGGGTAAAAAATGATAGAAATGCTGGACCATTAATTTGTTTAAATATCTCAGATTCACAAATTGTTCATATCAGACTTGCTAAAAGTGCTAAAGGAACATATGATCAATTGAAATCTGTTCATGAAAGAGTAAATTTAACAAATAAACTTTATCTTCTTAAGAAGCTGTATTCCATTAACTATAATGAAAGTGTAAAAATGCAGGAACATATTAATTCTGTCTTAGAATGGGCAGAAAAATTAAGAAGTATAGGTGAAGTAATACAATGTGATCATTTAATAGCTATTTTGCTCTGTTCCTTACCAAATTCTTATAGTACCTTTACTAGGTAAATATAAAACATATTTATCATTAAAATATGTTCAAGATAAGTTAATTGATGAGTATCTTAGAAGAGTTGAAACTAAACAAATTTCAACAAAATTTTAATCTATTGCTTTAAAGGGTAACCGGGATAAACCAAAGCATTTGAATAAACAAAAATTTTGTGCCCATTGCAAAAAGAATAATCACAACCGTGAAGATTGATTTTTCTTAAAGGGTAATAATACTAACAAAAAAAACCAAATTTCCCTCAAGACCGATCACGTCAACAGTTTAAAAAACCAAACAATTTCTCTGCTTTTACTGCTAGTGAAAATGAAACTTTCTCAGATTCTCAAAACTATCGCGAATTAATGAAAGAATCATTGTATTTACACGTGAATATTAAAAGAGTAAGAAAACTTTAAAATAATAAATATATTAATATGCGTTTAACCCTTTCAGGGGAAAGGTACTTCTATTCGTAAAATGTTGAAATCAGTGAATGGCACCAGAATTTACAAACAAATTTATTTCGAAGTACAAAAATGCTTTTGTTGACTTACTTAATAGATTCAAAATTTTCATTCCAATCATTCTGGTGCCAATGTGGCATTTAAGAATTAAAATTAAGTGGTCCAAAAATGAACCACCACACTTGAAAGGGTTAAAGCAATAAATTGCATTATGTCAATCGTTTTATAACGCTGTTACAAAATACCTTGAGGAAAAGACACTGTTTACTTAATTCATTTTATTTTAGTTTCCTTTCAAATGTTTAACTGATCTTCTTTAATCAAACACGAAAACAACCATTGGATGTCTTAACAGCAACTGATACGGCCTTAAATTTTCGCAGTCAAAGGGAATTGAATGAAAACCCGTTTACAAGATGATTGCTATAGATTTTTTCATTATATACAATCTTCTCTAATCTTTCTAATGCCGATCAAATTAGCGTGCTTTTAGATTCTGCGGTATCTGAACGGGCGGTTGGCCAGCGTAGCTTGCGGATTTAAAATTTGGGTCACTAAACGTTATCTTCTAAATTAAAGTGAAAATATTTCACTTTGAAAATCCCAGGAATTTAAAGGAATCTCTGTCCTTTTCATTTTAATTTTTCATCTAAAAGTTAACGAATGTTACATTTTCCAAATGTCTATAATTTTCTTAAATTAGTTTTAACACAGATGAAAGAGAATTAAATCGATACCAATGAATCGGTACGCAAAAAAGATCAAATACGTAGTCTTTAATTAAAAGTTTAAAACTATTTTTGAAAATGAACTCGTATTATCTAGAGTGAAATGAAAAAAAAAAGAACTATCCAGTTCAAAAAACAGAGTTCTGCTGGTTATTTTTGTTTTCACTAAAAAGATCTAAATATATATTACGCTATTGTGCACGGCACAGAAATCACAATTATTTGTTGTTTAATGGCAATGCCCGAATGAAACGCATCTAATTGGTTATTGAACAGCATTTAATACATCTCCATTCTTATAAGGGGGATTACTATAGGCGAGACATTGTTCTGTCGCCAAATGCCGCCAAATTTCACAGCCAAAATTACTCTCCAAAAGTGATGCCAAATTGGCGATATCTTTAATATTTCGCCAAATTCCCGTAGACTACCATTGTAGAACAATTGGGTTTTCTTGCTTACAGAAAACCAACAAATTGAGATATTTTAATGCAACAAAAACTTATATTTGATTAAGGGATTATATTCGTTATATTTAAGTGCGTCCAAGTAAATTAAATTATGAATAAATGTGACATGATAGAATGCTTAGCATGCTTTCCCAAAAATAAATTTTAAGGGAGACCAAATTGGTCGCCAAGGGTGGCTAGTTGTTTTAAATTTCATGATATGATGTTTAATAATTGTGCGTTTATTAAAGGAATGATTATTCCGTGTATTTATATTTGTATATATTTGCACATAAATTGTACTACATTTTAGAAGGTAATATCTTAAAAGATATAAATTCTTTTTTCTTAAATAAAAAAGTTTTTATATCACTGATAACCCATAAAACCTGTTAACTGTACAAATATGAAAAAAGAAAAGAGAAAAAAAAAAGCTGATTGAAAATTTTTTTATTTAGTTTCATTCAATAGTTTTAGTTGTATAATTTTATTAATTATAATCAATTAATGTTTTCAATTCACCTGAATTTAATAAATTGTTTTATGAAATTATGCATTAACTTTACGGACAAACTATATTGCAGCAATAGAATAAATATTTTAAAGACTAAAAAGTAGAAAATAAAATGGAAATACATAAATAAGTGTAAGAAAAATGAAGAAAAAACGCTTTTATTTTTAAGAAAAAAATAAATAAAACCATCTTCGAGGAATTGCTTCTTACCATAGCTCATGCCAGTCGGAGTGTTTTTGAAAAGTGAATATATTTTTTTGCAACAGGTATTTACAGTGATTTTAAATCCCATTTTTGCCCCCTTTGGTATTATGTATGCGATGATCTATTATGCTATTTGAAATTTCCTTGTAAAGAAAGATTTTATTTTAAAGTTAAAATAGTAATTTGTTCCATAACACTAAATTTAAATTTCCTGACAACTGCTCGATTCTTTCGAAAGTGTGAACCCATAGATTAAAAGTAAAAACAAATAAAACGCAAATAAGGAATTTTTCGATCCCAATGAAACCCATACGAGAATAAAGCGCCTGAAACATCCCTTTCAAACAAATAAAAAATATATGCAAATCTAGGAATTCGTTCCAAACTTATGCATGGAATTTTGATAAAAATTAAACAAGTGAATTCTTTAACCTCCTTTGTTGAAAATCGTTCAAAATTAATGCAATTGAATTCTGAAATTCCACAGCATATGATAAGCAATATTATAAGCATTACATATAAGTCTCAAAAGAAAATAATGATAAGGGGGTTTTTTTGTCTTGTTTTGTTTTTCATGTTATTTGTATTTATAAAAATTTTATTTATAGCTACTTAAAAATCGGCTTTAGTAAAACAAAAGTTAAGTAATTTTAAAATATTTTTTCACTATATTTGTAAAAAAAAAATAGCACATCATATACTTCGATTCGCGTATCAGAATAAATAAAAGAATGAAACTTTGGTAGATGCATTTATAGGAGTTTTACTTGAATTTCACATACCAAAGAATATTGAAATAAATTTCTACCTCTCATTAAAGATATCCCTAAAATTCCACTCATTCACTACGTCTAAAATAACGTTCTTGACTTTCATAATTTTAATCTTGTAACTCAAATGAAAACTGAAAATACACCTGAAAACTTTCAAAGAGTAGAAATTCTAATTCGAAGAACATTATTGTTTAGTTGCACTCATAATTTATGATCGTGATTTCTTTTTGCCACCGGGAGCTTCGCATGCATACGTCTTTCAACATTGGATAATGCAGACGAAACATTTAATCTTCTGGCTTGTGAAGAAGGGATGAATATTCTGATTTCAGCAACAAAGTAAAATAAGAATTAAGAAATGATTTTTTATGAAAAAAATAATTTTCTCTGAATAATATGAACATTTTTCAAGACGTTTTGATCGACAAAGAAATTATTTTCTGTAGATAATTAAAATAAACAGAAATAAAACTGATGCTTTATCTTACAAATTATTTTATCTAAAAAACATGAAAATTATCGATTATCACATGAATATCAAAACATATTTTTAAATATGAATCTTTAAGTAAATATATAAAGCATGTCTTATTTATGCAGAACTCAAACGCGGTATATTTTCTTTTTTTTATTTAAATATCAGTATCTTTTTTCCAAAGAAAATCTTCTATATAGATTTCTCTTGCAAATTTTGTGGAAGTTCCAAGTAAATTTGTCCCGAAACTTTTCCTTTATAAGTACTGGTATTGAAAAAAGAACATGAGATTTTCTTCATTATGCATTATGCGTAAATTTACACTTTAGACTTTCATAGTTTTAATTTTGGATTTGAAATAAATAAGTGGATCATGTTTTAGAACTTTCAGGAAGTCCTTTTAATAATTTAGTGTAATTTAACTTTTTGTTGCTGAATCCATTTATAATTGTTCTATGTATTTGTCACTGGTGTATGATATATATGACGTTTTTCCCGCTAAAGAATGCCGACAAAACATTTAATTTATATGAAATGGTCAAAATAGGCTAACATTTTCTTTATTGTATCCTACCTATTTTCCTGCTTACTCAAAATGTATAATTTCTGTGTCACTTACTTCTAAAAACGTTCCAGAAGGTGATATGACCTTACAAAATGCTAATCATACGTCTTAATTTTCAAAAAACATTTTATTAAGAAAAAAAACTTAAAATGACAGTTTTTCAACAGGTGGTCAAATCCAAGTACTTTGTAATTTATCTTGTAATAAATAAAACAAAGCATTGAATTTTGTTCAAGAACCTATTAAACTTCCTTCTTGAATCTTTATATAAAAAAAGCGTATTCTTCTTTTTTTACTTGCAAAATTTACAGATGTGTAAATCTTTTTACATTCCCCGTACATTCAAAATGAGCCCAACCTCCTCATTTGGAGCACTGAATCGAATCTTTCCTTCTAGCATCTTCTAAAAACAGTCCATCGCATAGATTTTAGACTCTAAACTGTTTTGGGACCATTTCAACTATTAATTATTTCATTTTGTATTATAAAGAAAAGACTGAAATTCCTAATGATGTAAAAAGTAATTAAGAAAAGTACCCAACATGGGATGTATGTAAAATGAGGCCTGGGGAATTATTTGCCATGAAGTAGATAATACTCTCTTGATAGAGTTTATTTATGACGTTTTGTACCGGAGAGTAATTATTTTTATTAGCATTAAAAGATAAATAAAAAACCAGAACTGAACTCGATGTCTTAACCTAAAATTTACACAAGCCTGCGATGGTTGTGTTTTTAACTTTTAAAAATTCATTTTTATGTATTTTTTAGCGGATACGTGACTGACTGAAATTCCTATTGAGGCAACAGGTACTCACTTTTAATAATTCATTTTTATGTAATTTTAGCGCTGAATCAGAAAATGACTTTATTTTTAACCATCGCGTAGGAATTTTTTTCAAATGGTAAATTTCAAAAGTAAAAAGTAAAAATATAGCCAAAATCTTATACTAAAATTGAGGAAATAATCATGTCATATAAATTTTGAAAATTGTTTTTTATGTATTTTTTAGTGCTGATTCCGAAAATGACCTTCATTTTTAAATATCATATAAGAATGTTTTTGAAAATCGTAAATTTCAAAGTTAAAAAATAGCAAAAATCTGATTCTTTAAAATAAAGG
Source organism: Maratus speciosus (assembly GCA_963932465.1). Taxonomy (NCBI): domain Eukaryota; kingdom Metazoa; phylum Arthropoda; class Arachnida; order Araneae; family Salticidae; genus Maratus; species Maratus speciosus. The sequence continues at coordinate 309,754,605 of OZ010794.1, forward strand.
AGCTGTTTGTGATTTTTAACTTTTGATAATTTATTTTATGTACCTTTTAAAACTGAAGCTGGACATTTTCAACCATCACATTGGAATTTTTTTTTCCCAAACCGTACAAAATTAAAAAAAAAAATAGCGAAAATCTAATATTGTAAAATAGATGTAAAACATTTTTTATCCAATTTAATTTATGTATTTCAATAATTCATTTTATTTTTAGGTATATACTCGGGATTTTTCAGTTAAACAGCTCAGGCGTCCGGTGAGGTGGGGGGATGCGGTTAATTTTTACTTTGAATTGTTCAACTTTGAAATTTATGATTTGGAAAACAAAACCTGACGTGATGGTAATTTTCGGATTGAGTGATAAAGAACAGATAAAATTCAATTTTCAAAAGTTATAAAACACGACAATCACATCCATTTTACAGTATCAGACTTTCAATACTTTTTGTTTTTTTAACTTTGAAATTTACGATTTGCAAAAACTCCTTACGTGACGGTAAAAAATGAAGATCATTTTCGGATTCAGCGCTACAAAATGAGTAAGAATCAATTATGAAAAGCTAAAACACATGACACAACCTAAATTTTGCTGTCTAGTGTTATTTGCCATTCGTTTACATACATTATGACACTTTTCTATTATACCAACATCACTGTCGCTAAGCGTAATAATTGGCGCAAAATGAAATTCACGTGGAATGACAAATTTTAAATAACACCATTGTTGGAAACATACGAACTATTTTATTACATCAATACGAATATATACTTAAAACAAGTAATATAAAAATTTGGTTTTTAAAGTCAATTCCTACTTAGGTCATCATAATAATAATAATAATAATAATGTAATCCCTTAAGCTAATATTAGTTTTTGTTGCATTAAAATATCTCAATTTGTTGATTTTCTATAAGGAAGTAGGTTTACAATGGAACTGTATGGGAATTTTGCGAAATATTAGAGATATCGCAAAGTTGGCGTCAATTTTGGCAACTCATTTCGGCCGCCAAATTTAGCGATATATCGCCAAGTTGGCGACAAACTTGGCGGTATTTGGCGACAGAACAGGGCCTTCCTATGGTAACCCCTTATTGAAAATCCTTTAATTGATCTTCAACAACCAATGGCCGCCATTTTGTTTCCCATGCAAAACTAAAATTAATTAAAATTTAATTAATTAATTAATATTTGAAAAAACTGTATTAACATCAATTGTCATCCAGTACAAGTTTAAAAAAAAATTATTTCAACTTGATAGGATGAATAATGAGTATTTTATTAACGATTGAAAATTTGAACAAGATAAATCTATATAAGTAAAAGCCGTTCTCTGCACTGTAAACTAAAATGTCTGAAATTCAGACACTTAAGTGTCTGAAACGTAGTGTTCAATTTTCAGACGTTTTAAAATGTCTGAAAATTTTCAGACACTTCTTGCGTCTGAATTTCAGACACTTAAGTGTCTGAAACAGCAGTGTTCGATTTTCAGACGTTTTAAAATGTCTTAAAATTTTTAGACACTTCTTGCGTCTGAATTTCAGACATTTCAAATGTCTTAATTACGGCCATCTTTGTCCCGTTATTTTTTGCCAATATGAAACCATCTTTGACCACTTTTCTTTCTAAACCATATACGCAGCCATGTTTGACCACATTGAATCATTTTTTACAAATGGGAATCATTTGTTACCATAAAGCAAAGCTGATTGCAGCGTGAGAAAACTGGGATATTTCTGTGCCCCCTGATTTTAGGGCACCCCAAATTGGGTATAAAATTTTCATAAAGCTGATATTTTAAATATGTTTTGACCTTGGGATGATTATAATCAGTATATTCACCTAAATATGTATTTACGTGATATCATATATGCCCTATGGCGTCAAAAATATTAATTACTTTTAAAGACAACTTCAAATGAATTCTAGGCCAGAGACTTGGTATTCCTTCTCCCCCCCCCCCCCCACCGCCTTCATATACTGTTACAAAAAAAAATTAAGCCTATTCGATGTCATCAAATACATATTTGGACAAATATATCCTTTTCTTTAACCTAATAATGATCTAAAAGTACAAAATATTTATTAAAATACGTATAAGGTCAAAACAAATTTAAAATATCAGCTTTATGGAAATTTAATACCAAATTTTGGGGCCCGTAAAGCAAAAGACCCATAGAAACAGCCCACTTTGTCCACGCTGCAATCAGCTCTGCTTTATGGTAACAAATTATTCCCATTTATAAAAAATGATTCACCCCTTTCGGAATGAAACCCATCCTTGTTTTGTTGAACAATTTTCTTCCCATTTAAATTAGATATTTCCAGTGAATTAATTTTTTTTGCAGTTTCATATCTGTGTTAAATAAAATCTAACACTAGATTCCACAAAATTGGAAGTATATGAGATTCAAAAAAAAAAAAAAAAAAAAAAAATGAGGAAGAAACTCTTACTTTTTTTTATGTCTCTTCGTTTTTATTATTATACTATTATCATACAAATAAATACAGAAACATTTGATAACCGCATATCGGCGGCTAAGGCGAACAGTAGTTATAGGATTCTGGATGGACAGCATGCCTATTTGACACTTTTTAAGCGATAAATAATATAGTAAATATCACTGTACAAATCTATTTTCGATAGTCTTAAGTTTTTTTTAATTTGACGAAATTTACGAAGTTAATTTTAGTAATATGTGAAACTGCTCAAAAGATAAAGAAAATCCTTCATATAAAAAATTAACTCATTATCTCTGTCTGTTAAAATTCTCTGGTTAATTTATATTCTGCTGTATTGGGAAATAGGAACAATAAATGAAATTGTATTTTAAAGCTTACTGTGTAAGTAACATTGACTTTTGGGTATGTTGCAGATGTGCAACACCATGATACTAAGGGTTAACCTTGTAGCATCTCAATGCAAGTTTATTTATTATTTTATTTATTTTTGGTCATAAAAACATACTAAATTTAAATGAAACTAACATAACGTGCGTTGAGTTGCTACATTATCAAATACAAAACAAAATAATCCTAAAAATCCGATCCCAACCTCACCAAAAAAAAAAGTCATTCTTTATTGTTGTGGGTCTCTCTTCCTCTCCCCATATTAAATACATAAAAAGTAACTTGAGATATAAGTCAAAAACATTTTCTTTCTGTTAACATGACGTTAAAAATAACTTACTTCGCTAGAAATAAAAAAAACAAATGATGATAATATAAAAATATATGTGCAGATCAAACATAATTATAAGAATATTTATATTTTCAAACCTCATTACCTTACCAAAATATTAAATATCAGCACATTTTTTTAATAGGATTTTATTCAACTTGATTTTTAAAATAATTTTTTAGCACAGATTGGAATAATTACGATGTTTTTTAGCATAGCTTGGATTAATTACAACGATTTATATTCCTTGTTTAAAGTATATTTTCAAAATGACTTTGTGGCTTGAAAATTAAATATGTTGTTGAGATGGAACACAGAAAATCAAAGCAGATTTTGTATCTTTTAAGCAAGCTTTCAGTAGGATATGAAAAAAAAAAAAATTGAATACTATATAGGTAGGATTTATTTTCCATCGGAAAAACTCAAAGTATTTATAAAATATTCAGATATTGGAAATAATTTCACTCTGGTGCTTTCACGATTTTCTTTCATGTTCTATAACCATCATATAACGCAATCATAACATTTATCATATGTAAGTTTAAATTTGATAATATTGAAACATTTACTTCGAAAATATACTCTGTAAGAGAATTAAATGTAATGATACTCTTGTCATTGTTGCAAAAAATGAAAATTAATATGTAAAATTATATCATAAATATAAAGTACTGAAAATTGAAAGGAAAGAAAAAACAAAAAACAGACGATGATAATATAAAAATATGTTTCAGATCAAACATAATTATAAGAATATTTATATTTTCAAACCTCATTACCTTCCTAAAATATTAAATATCAGCACATTTTTCTTAATAGAATTTTATTCAACTTGATTTTTTAAAATAATTTTTTAGCACAGCTGTTTTTTAGCATAGCTTGGATTAATTACAACGATTTCTATTCCTTGTTTAAAGTATATTTTCAAGATGACTCTGCGGCTTGAAAATTAAGAATGTTGTTGAGATGGAACACAGAAAATCAAAGCAGATTTTGTACCTTTTAAGCAAGCTTTCAGTAGAATTATTAAAAAAAAAAATGAATACTATATAGGTAAGATTTATTTTCCATTGGAAAAACTAAAAAATATTTATAAAGTATTCAGATATTCCAAATAACTTCACTCTGGTGCTTTCACGATTTCTTTTTATGTTCTACATCCATCATATAAAGCAATCACAACATTTACCATATATAAGTTTAAATTTGATAATATTGAAAAATTTACTTCGAAAATATACTCTGTAAGAGAATTAAATGAAATGATACTCTTGTCATTGTTGCAAAAAATGAAAATTAATATGTAAAATTATATCATAAATACAAAGTGTACTGAAAATTGAAAGGAAAGAAAAAGAAAAACAAATGATGATAATATAAAATTATATTTGCAGATCAAACATAATTATAAGAATATTTATATTTTCAAACCTCATTACCTTCCCAAAATATTAAATATCAGCACATTTTTGTTAATAGGATTTTATTCAACTTGATTTTTTAAAATAATTTTTTAGCACAGCTTTGATTAATTACAACGATTTCTATTCCTTGTTTAAAGTATATTTTCAAGATGACTCTGCGGCTTGAAAATTAAATATGTTGTTGAGATGGAACACAGAAAATCAAAGCAGATTTTGTACCTTTTAAGTAAACTTTCGGTAGAATTATTAAAAAAAAAAAAAAAAAAAAAATGAATACTATAGAGGTAGGATTTATTTTCCATTGGGAAAACTAAAAAATATTTATAAAATATTCAGATATTCCAAATAACTTCACTCTGGTGCTTTCACGATTTCCTTTCATGTTCTACATCCATCATATAAAGCAATCACAACATTTATCATATATAAGTTTAAATTTGATAATATTGAAACATTTACTTCGAAAATATACTCTGTAAGAGAATTAAATGAAATGATACTCTTGTCACTGTTGCAAAAAATGAAAAGTAATATGTAAAATTATATCTTAAATACAAAATGTACTGAAAATTGAAAGGAAAAAAAATGATGATAATATAAAAATATATGTGCAGATCAAACATAATTATAAGAATATTTATATTTTCAAACCTCATTACCTTCCCAAAATATTAAATATCAGCACATTTTTCAATAGGATTTTATTCAACTTTATTTTTTAAAATAATTTTTTAGCACAGCTTGGAATAAATCATATATAAGGTTAAATTTGATAATATTGAAACATTTACTTCGAAAATATACTCTGTAAGAGAATGAAATGAAATGATACTTTTGTCATTGTTGCAAAAAATGAAAATTAATATGTAAAATTAAGTATAATATAAAGTATTGAAAGTTGAAAAAAAAAAGAACTGAATAATGAAATATCATTTGAAATTAGATTCTTTTTATTTATGTATGGGCATTTGTTTATATAGTTTAAATGATAATTGCAATTTGATCAAGCTATTTAGCAAGCATTAATATCTAAATATATGCATTGTTTTTTTAATAACAAGCAGGGAAAATTACTTCTGGACTACAAAATATTTATTTATAAAATAGAGGTCTAAAGAAATATTAAACAAATTCATTATTTTGAAAATGATATGTATTTATTGAAAACACACAAATGAACACACAAGCCTTTTAAAACAAAACTAATTTTATTGGATGTAAAAAAGAACCAAATATGCAAATTATTAAAATAAAAATAATTTAGATTTTAAATAGCATTATATGATTAATTATCTAATAAAAGTCACTATTTTCCTATAAAATTTCAGCTTGAAATAGAGTTTGCATAATCGTACAAAAGGGTTCTTCCTTACCTTTTACCAGTGTAATCCATTTCCACAAACATGAAATAAAGTATTTCACGAAGTAGCGATAAAACACTATTTTTTTAAAAAGTTATATGCACTTTAAAAAATATTCTTGATACTCCATACTTCTATCGTGATACAACATATTTTTTTAATGCGCTACATAATAAAAATCATTACGAATGCGAGATTTAAAAATCCACATGCATTTCTGAACACACAGTCAAAAATAACTAGCCATTTCTTTCTTTAAGAAGAACGTAATACGTAGTGTACATCCAAATACATGGTGTTTCAATATTGTAATAATATTTCTGTCAAGCACTGCACAACTAAAGAAAACTGCATTTAACTAAAGAAATCAGGAGCTTATCACAAAGCTAATGGTCGTTTAAAATCACCGTCACTTGAAATATTAAAAATACATGGTGTTTCAATATTGTAATAATATTTCTGTCAAGCACTGCACAACTAAAGAAAACTGCATTTAACTAAAGAAATCAGGAGCTTATCACAAAGCTAATGGTCGTTTAAAATCACCGTCACTTGAAATATTAAAAATACATGGTGTTTCAATATTGTAATAATATTTCTGTCAAGCACTGCACAACTAAAGAAAACTGCATTTAACTAAAGAAATCAGGAGCTTATCACAAAGCTAATGGTCGTTTAAAATCACCGTCACTTGAAATATTAAAAATACATGGTGTTTCAATATTGTAATAATATTTCTGTCAAGCACTGCACAACTAAAGAAAACTGCATTTAACTAAAGAAATCAGGAGCTTATCACAAAGCTAATGGTCGTTTAAAATCACCGTCACTTGAAATATTAAAAATACATGGTGTTTCAATATTGTAATAATATTTCTGTCAAGCACTGCACAACTAAAGAAAACTGCATTTAACTAAAGAAATCAGGAGCTTATCACAAAGCTAATGGTCGTTTAAAATCACCGTCACTTGAAATATTAAAAATACATGGTGTTTCAATAGTGTAATAATATTTCTGTCAAGCACTGCACAACTAAAGAAAACTGCATTTAACTAAAGAAATCAGGAGCTTATCACAAAGCTAATGGTCGTTTAAAATCACCGTCACTTGAAATATTAAAAATACATGGTGTTTCAATATTGTAATAATATTTCTGTCAAGCACTGCACAACTAAAGAAAACTGCATTTAACTAAAGAAATCAGGAGCTTATCACAAAGCTAATGGTCGTTTAAAATCACCGTCACTTGAAATATTAATCGGCCAACAATCTTACAGTAGACACATCTTCACAATAGAAATACCCTGTCAGCATATTTTTCCGCGCCCTTTATTTCCGTTAATGACGCAATCGTTGGCTGAGAGACTGGCAGCTCAAACTCGGTCCTGATTTGCAGAATGAATTTCAGTTGATTTTTATCATCGGGAAATGAAATAATGTAGGAATAACGAATACAATTTTTTTTTCTTCATTAGTATATTTTTTAATGCGTTACAATTATCTATTATAAGATATAATTATTACAGTTAGGACGCTTTCAGACAAGGCATAAAATAAATATTTTGTCGTCAAACTTTCAAATAACTTATCAAATTTTAATAAATTAGTAATAAATTGCGACATTTCAAATTAAACTTAGTAAATCCAGGGATTATTTTAATATTCCGACTTTTTATACCATACTTTTTATTATCTAATTATAAAACAGTAATGTGTAAATATGGCAGAAGATTTTTATTAAGGGACATTAACTTAGCATATGGGAAGCAGAGGAGAATTACCCCGATAGAAACTAGTTAAGGCGGGCAGCAACTGTTGCATAAAAATTATAGCATGAAACTATAATGGCCACTAAGGTAGGGTCGCAGTATTTTAAATTGCTTCTGGTGCACAAAAACCTACGCTAAGCCATTAGGTGAGCATGTGTGTCGGGGGGAGGGGGTGGTGCCTAGCTGGTACGTTATTTTAATACAATTATTTGGAGAACTTTATATTTTGTGAAAGGCAATTCGTTAATTACTTTATTGCACTAAAAATAACTTAGTTCCAAAACTTAGTAAATGAACTAGTATTGCAATTTTGACAAACGCCCCATGGTCTAATCACGTCAATTGTTTTATAAAGTAATACCAAATTTAATGCATGGAATTTTAAACGTCTTTCAACCATTCGAAAGCGTTTTCTTATTCTGCTTACATTTATATTGCAATTATATATACAGTCATCATACATATGATACAATTGTATTACATTCAGACACTTAGGTGTCTGATTTCTAAATGTCTTAATTTCAGACGTATTATCATTTTTAAGACACTTTATTTAGTTCATCCATACCATGATCACAGTAAGACACTTACGTGTCTTAAATTTAGACATCTATGATGTCTGAAATTTCATATTCAGACACTTAAGTGTCTGAAATACTTTTTCAGTCACATATGTGTCTGAATTTAAGACGCCTCTATTTGCAGTGTGTGTGTATGTCCTTTATACAAATCTTTAATTTTTGACCGATTTGCACGAAACTTGGTGTACATACGTTTTAGAACGTGGAAAAGATCACTGTCTACTTAAAAAATTATCAGACCACTATTTATCCCTTTTTTCTACCACTTCCATAATTTAACATTATAGAAATATCTCTTTTTAAATCTTTTTTAATTCAAACGTTTCTTTCCTGTTGGCAAAGCCTAAAAAATGACACAATAATGTGAAAAAAAATAAGGATGTATTTTGTTTCTATTTGCCAATAAAAATTCAGATTTTATTGCTATATGTTTGCGTGTTTGATAGTGACGTCATTCTAAACAGAAAATTTACATTTTTTTGTATATAAAATAAAAACTTTAACTATAAGAGCAGGAAAATAACGTAGTACCTCAATTTGAATGTTTTTTTTTTTAAATTAAAACATCTATTTTAATAAACAGTCAAATTTCATGAAACAATTTAACAAAAAGAAAAAAAAAGGGCTAGATATGACGTCACATTCTATCAAATCTTTTCAACGCGTATTCAAACTAATTGTAAACATATGGCTCTTATATTTTGCTTACTACTTCGATTGTATACTACAGCCATATCTTATAGCTATACGTTATCGCTAAGTGTTGTATTGGTTTAGATTCAGTGCTAAAATTTTCTGTGATTTATAGCAAAAAGATAGCGGTTATTTACATTTTCAAAAAAAAAATCTTGATAGATGTCTTGATTTAAAATTTATGGAAAATGACATCATTTCATCTAATCATTGTAGATTTAATTTCAATAAAATTTCAAATTTTCCAAATAAAATTTTAGTAACTACTACCTCATTTGGATGTATTTTTTTGCATTTCCCCCCGTATTGTGAAGATATTGTATACTTATGTTACGCGCGCCAAAGAAAGCATGTATTTTAATTTTAAAAGTTAAAAAAATTACCACAATGTGTCAAAAGAACATCCTTTTTCTGAATTTAAATTTCGCGTGTTCCAAAATTAAAACTAAAAATGTGACTTTTTTCATAAACTTCAAGTTAAGGCTATTCATAAAGTTAAGGTTGTTCTCAAATCCAAAGGAGCTATTTTCTGACATATTTTTTAATTAATTTTTGTTCGGAAACGCATGAAATTGCTGGAGTTCTTATTTAGAAACTATGTAATCGAAAGAGAGTTTCCATATGTTGGTAAAGGTATAAGTTGTTTCAGCTGGTGTTTTGAACTGAATTTCGGACGCAACAGTGCAATAAAGGATAAAAACCTGCCGTCACGCAAACACAATTGCTCATAACTCGATAAGTAATTTATTTATGAAAAAAGGAAAAATTCATTTCAATTCCAAATCTCTTTAATAGTCAGCTCTACAAATTTTAAGCCTTTACGTTTAATGAGTCAGAAAGATTCGCGTTGTTGAGCAGGGAACTGGAGAAGCACCTTAAGCATTATTAGTACGTAAGCGTAGCAGGTTAGTATTTTGTAATCAAGTTGCATCCCAGATAGTCTCTTAAAACATAATTCACTCTATACTGTTTTAAACAAAGGTACATTACATAATAGGTGTCAGGCACACTCATTAAAATAAGAATACCCAAGCGCACAGCCCCATTACTGAAGATAAACCCATCAATATACTTAGCGATAAAAATAGTTCTGCATTTTTCATTCAGCTAATCAGACTAATCCTTCATAACTCGGCTCACATGATTATATAACTTTCCCCTATAATTTTATGACTAAGCAACGGAAAACAATATGTTACGCACTAAAATCTTCCCTAAAAAACTAATAGTGCAAGTCGCATGGAAATCCGTTCTGAAGAATTCAAGTTATATGCACCCGGAACGAAATTCCAATTTGAATTTTATATACTTATCAGGTTATTTTGAGTAGTTTGGTTTGATATCTGTTAAATTTCAGTTTTATTTTATTTTATTTTTGGCATTTAATTTCGTTTGTCAATTTAGTTATTGAATATTACGCGAAATCAAACAAATTCTGAATTATTTAGAATGTTTTTGAACAATTGAGTTAACCTTTTGTATTTGGGTTGCAAGCATATTTAAAAAATATGCATACTTAAAAATTATTTTAAAACCCATAAAAAAATTGTAAATTGAGATAAACATTACAAACAAATATTACTGAAAGTACTTTTGTTTTCTATAATACTTTCGAACAATCGAATGTACAATGTTTAGACGTTAAACTGCAGTAAAAGGGAAATTTACTGTTGTGTTAGGTTGTTGCCACCGAAAATATGATACCAGCGTTACTCATAGACATGTCTTTTCTTTATACTATTGCATTGAGTATAAACAGGTTCATCTTTCGTAATCGGGTTGCACTCAACTTTAAAAATATCCATGCTTAAAAATTACTTTCAAATCCATTAAAATCAGAAAATTGAGGTACAATTTACAAACAAATTTCATTTGAAAGAACTTTTTTTCTATTCGACATTGTAAAAAATGAAATTGTGTGATGTTTAAAAGTTAGAAAAATTGCAGTAAAGGCACATTTTATGGGTTACAATTTATGGGGCACAATTTATGGGCACTGACATAGTGTTTTTACTTTATATTGTAGATAATACCATTCAAACGAGAATTTCACTAAGTGCTGCGCGATTTGGAGGATTTTTTTTTCGTATTGTCAGGAAAATCAAATTTTTATCTCTTACACCCGCCAAAGAAAACGTGCATTCTGTTATTAAAGCTCAGGGATTTAACTATGGTTGCAAGACAATAACGCCATGTTTTTTTTTTTTTTTTTTTTTTTTTTTTTTTTTTTTTTTTGTCTTTGTAACGATTTGTGGATGGGAATGCACAAATTTCAGTTATTGTGATTACCGTATTATTTCGGTTTAATTTATTTTACCTGGAAGGCTCCTTATAATTGACACGGGCGAAGCCGGGTAGTTCTGCTAGTATATAAATAAATGAATAAATATAGGGAGAGTGTGAGCTAATAGTAGGAATTGAATAAAAGTATAAATAAATATTGTACAATAAAGCAATAAAATGATAGTTAATTTAATCTGCAGGCATACAATTGTAAATGTCTCTAGAATTAGAGTAAACATTTCATTTTTTGAATGTGATAATCTTTTGAACAAAAAAGAGTTTGATGTATAATTCCAAATCTTTGAAACAACTTCATAGCAGCCTACTCATCATCAGGTTACTACCAAAGGGTAATGTTCATCTCAGGCGTCAATAATAAATGTAAGTTGTAATTTAATAATAAATATTTTCCATTTTAAAATTAGCAAATTAAGATATTTTGAGAGGTTAGTGTAAAATAATAATAATAGTAATACAATGTTTCACATTCAATAAATCGCTAATAAAAATATTTGGTATGGTTTGAAATAAAAATCCTTTTCACGGTGAGTGTTAAAATAAATGTGCATAATTATACATTTTGGCATGGTGTTGATACAAAGGGAAAGTTCCCACGTTATTTGCAATGTTCTATCCTAGACTTTCATAATTATAATCTTGAATTTCAAATAATAATGAGAAAATTCGTGATTTTTTTTCGAAGTTAGAAATTTAACAAAATCAGAGTATCTTAACGTTATGTTGCATATGCAGTTTTAATAATTCTTATTTTAACAATGGACTGTGAAATTAATGAGATTTGTTTTTCACAGCAAAATTGAGATGAGATGTGTTACATTCTGTGTTTTAAAGAATATATTTGACTTATTACTGCTGAAACAAAGTGAATCGGGAACTCAGAATTTTTTTGTCTTTAAACATATAACTTTTCTTTAATAATAAAGAAATTTTTACGATGTATGGATATCGGAAGAAATTATTTTTAATAAATAAAACAAGGGATAAACCAAACAATAATGAATTACGATAAAGTAGTTTTTAAAGATATTTAGATCTCTGAAGAATTTTTTTTCCTATTTCAATTGATACATGAAACAAGCAAAACTATAATTGATGTTTTAAATTTCAATTTGTTTTTCTGTCGATTTTTGTCATGAAAACAGAAAAATTCTCATGTCAATATAAAAACATTTTTTTTTAAATATGAACTTCCGGGTAAGTGTATACAAAATCTCTACTTATTCATTATTTGTATGTATATTTATGCATTGTAATTCAGAATCTAATGTTAATTTAAATATGACAATAGTCCGAATAATTAAACTTCAAAATATCTATTGAAATGAGCTACACATGAAATTTTCCTATAAATACCAAAGTACATTTAAATAATTATAGACCTCTGATTGAAAGTATTCGTTAAATTTTACTATTCATTATCAGTATAAAGACATTCACAATTTTTTTTTTTAAAACTTAAAACTTTTCGAAAAGAGAAAATTTTAAGGTAAAATGAACTCTAAAGAATTATTTGCCATGAAACCAATATTGCTATCGAATAAAAAAGAAATATATTGATGTTTTTTATTTGTATGTTTAGAAGGTAATGAAACATAACATAAATATAGCTAAAATTGGAGCCTAGTCATTCAGATCATCTTTATTGTTTTCCTTGAAAACATGAAAATTCTTGTATCAACATGCATTTTTTTTCTACATATGATAAAAATGCTCTTTCTTATTTCTTAGAAACATGATTCAGCAAGATTCATCTAAGCATAGTCCGTAAATTTAGTTTCTAGGCTTTCATATTTTAATTTCTCATTTGAATAGCATGGATGCCGCTGTCGATTAGTTTTTATTTTAGTTGTACAATTTTTTTTCAAAAAAAAAAAAAAACAATCTTCTCCATACATTTCTAGTAGAATTTCATGAGTAATGTACTACACATAATATTTTGTAAATAATGGTATAAACTGTGTATAAAAATATCCTGCAAACCTGTGACAACCCTGCAAACAAAGTTTGAGAACATGCTTTAGAACTTTCTAAAAGTTAAAATTTTAAGAATTGAGAATATCTTGTCTTGTATTTGTACAATTTTATTTGTAGCAGAGACAATTTATTACCGTACTTTTTTATTTGGCACTAAGGTGTGAAATGCCGGAAGGAGATTTATTTTCCATTGAAGAATGCAGAGAAAGCATCCAATCTTCTGTATTAAAAAAAAAAAAAAATAGATGGATATTCTAATTTCAACAGCTAAGTAAAACAATATCTAAAACGTTATTATTCAAGTGAAGCATTACGCTTTGAATTTGAAAAAAATCAATAAGTGGTGATCAGAGGGTAAATTAATTTTTAGTTTTTTTTGTAAAATGACTTTCAAGATTGATAATTACATAAATTTCTTTAAAAATAGACCAAACACTTTGTTTATATATATCGTGACCCCGCCAGTATTTAGTATCCTTCCAGTAGTTGATCAAAGTTTTGAAATATTGCGTCATTTCTGGCAGAAATGAGTTTTACACTTGCACTAGACATAATATTTTTGTTTGAATGTTGGAGCACCTGTTATCACATTGGTGTCTGATGTACGATTGCTGCCTGATGTACGAAAAGCCATTTAATGATTTTTTTTAAAAAAATTAGATAATGTAAAAAATTAGTTTTTGATGAGTTGGAGACACTTGCTGTATGTTAAAATAATCCACTTCAATCTTGCTTATTTCAAATAATAGTTTTATATGAATTAGTGTTAGTTGCAGCTTAAGCGGGATATTTTAAGGATTAAGTTTTGAATTTTCGTCTGATTTCTTTCATTGATTAACTACCCGGAAAATGGCAGTAAAGAAACTATTTATTTGTAATTCTGTTGCTATTTAATTTTGGCGGATTTCATTTTTGCCTATTATAGGACATTCATTAAGGGTTGTAGCAATCCTGTTAGTTTACTTCTAAAACTTAAAAGAAAGGAAATATAATAAAAACAACGTAGCACCGAAATAATTTGATCAACCACACATAGCCTGTGTCACCCTATATAATGTAAATCTTGTCGTTACGATACCATACTAAATACTAAAAAATCCGAAATATTTGTGAAAGCTTATTAATTTTCTCAATATTTTGGATGAGTTCGTTAATAAAGTGTGCAGCTCTTATACTTCTATTACAGGGACACACAAAATCGAAACATAAAAATTTGTCATCACGATAATGTGCGAAATGCTGAACCGATTCATGCCTATTTGGGAGAGGTGTTTAACTAACTTGCAAGTATCTTGGATGAGTTTCTTCGTTAATCATGTATAGCTCCTATAGTTTATCCACAGAGAGACACAAAGTTTTTGATGACATTCATTGATTGTTTTTTGTTCAATTCAATTTTGAGCGTCTGAAAGATGCTACAGCCAATGGTAGAGTTTTAAACTTTAATGTCAACAGATTAATGTCAACAACAATTTTTTTGTTATTTCCTTATATCTGTTCAATTAAATTTACAAATCCGAATTTTTAATTTTTCTGCAAATTACATTTGTTGCCAAGATCCCAAACATAGAATGAGCGAGACCAATTTGTTTAATTTGTATTAATAATGATGTATTCTGATGTATTCTGATACGTATACAGTCATGAATAAAAAGAGTGATTACCCCCTTGTAACTCTGCCACAAATTACCCTAAAAACGTGACTTGTAGCAATTGATTATTAACAATCTCTAAGGATTAATGTTAAAATTAAACTTCAGTTAGGGCGACTTTAGGGCATTTTCAACGTGCTCTGAGATGGCTACTACGTTTAAACGAAACTCTTTTTTGGGAGTGAAACGTTTGTTCTGCATTAAAAATATGTGGGGTGTCTAACTTTTTGTTTCCTTTTTAGATTTTCAACGAAATAAATACATTTAGATTATTTTTTTTGTTGTTTGTTTGTTTCAAGTTCATTTATGCAGATTATTGTATTATTTGGGAAAGATTTGTGTACATAAGTTAATCCATTTAATCTTTATTATTATTATTATTATTATTATATTGAATTTTAATTGCTAAATGCGTACAGAAGATATTTATATTTATTAGTTGATTCTTGAATTAATTAATAAATTCAGCATGTAACATATTTAAAAAATGAAAAAAAAATGTACGAGATACATAAAAAATTAATTCTTTGTAATAAAGAGATTTTGACGTATTTATATTTCATTGTCTAAAAAACCAAATTATATTAAAGTCTAAAAAATATATATATTAGCTTCATTTTTATTTTTTAGCTAATGTTTAATTTAAAGTTATGAAAAATATTAAAATAAATTATTGAAATGATTCAAAAAATAATTTCATTTACATGGTTAATGAAAACATTTTTTTACCAAGTCACGTCAAAAAATAAATTTAATGTATATTTTAAATAGTGTAAATATTGAAGAAATCGTCTGTGCTTTTATTAGATTATTGTTATTTTATAATGATACTATTACAATAAAAGTGAAGTTTGAAAATGATTAAAAAATCATTTGTTTTAGAGGATTAAATAAAAGTATTTTCTTCTATGTTTACATCACAAAAGAAATTTATTAATTCAACAAAGCTTTGTCTGTAGAGTCAAAACATCTACTAAGTAAGTGGTAGCAGCTGTGGTTAATCTCTGGGGGCATTAAAGTGATGGGCATTTCCAACGTGCTCTCAGATGGCTACTATGTTTAAAACGAAACTCTTTTTTGGGGAGAGTAACGTTTGTTCTGAATTATAAATATGTGGGATGTCTAACTTTTTGTATCTTTTTTAGATTTTCAACAAAATAAATATAATTAGATTATTTTTGTTGTTTCAAGTTCATTTATGCAGATGATTGTATTATTTGGGAAACATTATTCAAAATATGCTAATGGATTTATTATTATTATTATTATTATATTGAATTTTAATTTCTAAAGGAGTACAGAAGATATTTGTATTTATTAGTTACTTCTTTAATTAATTAATAAATTCAGCATGTGACATATTTTAAAAATGTAAAAATGTAGGAGATTCATTAAAAAATTGTTTCTTCGTAATAAATGAATTTTGACGTATTTAGATTCCATTGTCTGTAAAAGAGATTATATTGAAATCTAAAAAAAAAAAAAAAAAAAAGAAGAAGAAGAAGAAGACATCTGCTTCATTTTTATTTTTTCGTTAATGTTTAATTAAAAGTTAAATATTAAATTAAATTACTGAAATGATTAGATAATAAATTATTTTACTTGATTATTGAAAACATTATTTATCAAGTCACGTCAAAAAATAAATTTATATTATCTAGCCATCTCCGTTGAGTGTATAGTCGAGAGCATCTACTATGTACACTATATTAATTTTAACACAATTATTCTAATTGATAGATAAATCATATGAGTGTTATTTTTACTTTCTTCTACCTTTACAAGAAGAAAGTATTGGATTCGTGAAAATTTTTGACTTCCGGTTTTCGACGGATTTACACGTTTTAGAATGCCCAGAACGCGATTTGATGTTTTTTAGAAAATGTCTGTCTGTGAGTCTGTCTGTCACTCTGTCACTCTGTCTGTGAGCCTGTATGTGACAAAAATTTTGTGGGCGCTCTATCTCAAGAACTAATGCACGGAATTTCACAAAACTTATTATTTCGTTAGACCTTGATATAAACTGGACCTGATTAGTTTTTGGGGGAAAATCGCCCAACAGGTGGCGCTGCTATGCGGCATTTTTCACGATTTCTGCAATACCTATATCTCAAGAATTACTGCACGGATTTTCATAAAACTTCAGATTCAGTTATTCCAGGATATAGTTTGGTGCTGATTACTTGTTTGTGAAAATCGACCAACAGGTGGCGCTGTTATGCTGCATTATTCATGATTATCGCAATAGCTCTAACTCAAGAAAAAATGCACGAATTTTCATCAAACTTCAGATTTCCTTAATTCTTGATATAAATTAGTGCTGTTTAATTTTTGGTGTAAATCGCCCAACAGGTGGCGCTGCTGTGCTGCATTTTCACGATTTTCGCAAGAGCTGTATCTCAAGAACTATTGCACGGATTTTCATCAAACTTCAAATTTAGTTAGTCCTTGAGATGAATTGTCGTGTAAATTAGTGCTGTTTAATTTTTGGTGTAAATCGCTCAACAGGTGGCGCTGCTATGCTGAATTTTTTGCGATTTCCGCAATAGCTTTATCTCAAGAACTAACGCTTAGATTTTCAACAAACTTCAGATTCAGGTATACCTTGATATCATTTAGTGCTGCTTATTTTTAGTTTAAATCGCTCAACAGGTGGCGCTGCTATGCTACATTTTTCAGAATTCCCGCTGTAGCTCTATCTCAAGAACTAATGCACGAATTTTCATCAAACTTCAAATTCAGATGTACTTTGATATGAATTGGTGCTAAATTCATGCTATTTCTTGTACTATTTAAATGATTTAATTGACGTGATTTATATAGAAGAAAGTTTTGTGATGGCCACAACATACTAGTTTTTATCTGGTCGAAAAAAGTCCAATTCAGGTTTCGAACCATGAATCTCTTGGCTGAAGCTGCCAATGCTCTGCAAGCTGTGCTATCCCGGTCGAAACTGGAGGACCTAATTCAACCAGCTAACCTTATTGATTACATCATATGGTCTGATATAAGAACCAGCCAAACAGAATAAATTTCATGTAATGGAACTTCATTAAGCGCTAGATACATAATTACACTAGATTAATTTTACCGAAATTATTCTATCTGGCGGAAAAATTGTATGAGTTGTAATTTTCTAACTGGGCAAAACATATCCAGGCCAGGATTCGAAGCAGGGATCCCTTGGCTGAAGCTGAAAAGGCTCTGCCAACTGAGCTATCCCGGACGAATTGTCAGCTTCATAAAGAGATACCTGGTTCGAATCGTGGCCTGTCTATTTCTTGAAAAGATGGAAAATTACAACTCATATTATTAGGATGAGCGAAGCTAATCCTCTACCAGGTTACACAAATTACATTTCGTCGTACACTTTACAAAAAAACTATTCAGTATTTTTACTTGAAATAAAACATAAAAATAAAATATGATGTGTAGATTTGCACAATATTGTTTTTTTCACAGAATAACCTTAAAAAATTTATTAATTAAATTAATTTATTTTACATGTTTTTCCATTACGGACGCTTTTTTGCACATAAAAAATGAAACACGTATATTTTCAGAAGAAAAAATAAATCATGAAGTTACGATTTTTCTTATGAAATTTTTAAAATACCCTTTTTAATGAAAAGTACAGTCTATTTTTAATGAACTAAAATTTGTGAAAGTTCAATTATTTACATTCAATTATAGAAGTATTTTTCAGTGTGTATTCTTATTATGTGAAATCATTTACGCAGACGATACTTACGCATTAAAAAAAAAATATATTATGATTTTTTTTTTTTTTTTTTTTTTGGAAAGTAGCAACTAAAGAATTGCAAACAAATAAAATTAATTGTTAAATTCGTTATATAAATATTTGGTAAAATTTTGCTTAGAAAATATTTTTATTTATACCAGTTATATATATCCTAAATAAAAAATTCCGAGGAAATTCTTAGTTATTTTGCTGATTTTACATTTCTAAAATTAAAATGCGCCAAGACATAAAATAACGTTTTTGCTTAATAAAGATGCAAGAATAATAAAAAAATTGTTATTTTCAAATATTTATCTTATTAAATAATGATTCGCGAAACCAAACAAAGCATGGCTTTTCCTAGTTTATCTAAAATGATAATAATTGTATTAAAATTAATCTACTGTGATTACGTATCCAACTTTTACTGGAGTTCCAATGTCCTCGATTTATTCTGTTGAGCTGATTAAAATATCAGACCAGATGCTATGATCAATAATGTTAGCTGGATGAATTTGGGCCTACAAATTCGCCAGAGGTAACTTAGTTGTCAAAGAATTGGCAAATTCAGGCAAGCGATCCTTGGTTCTAATACTGGTCTGGACATTTTTTTACCTATTTGCAAAATTACAACTCGTCTGATTTGTCTAAAATTGTAATAATTACGTTAAAAATAATCTAGTGTGAATATGTTACGTGTCCAGTGCTTGCTGGATGTCCATTACCTGCGATTTATTCTGTTGGAGCTGATTCCTATATCAGACTAGATGCCGTGGCAAGTAAAGTTAGTTGGGTGAATTAAGTCCTCCAGATTCACCCAGGATAACTCAGTTGGCAGAGCATTGTTATCTTCAGGCAAGCTATCTCTGGTTCGAATCCTGGCCAGGACATTTTTTGCCCATTTCGAAAATTACAACCCATCTACTAAGTAATTGGTAGCATTTGTGGATATTTCCTCAGATCATTGAAGTCATGGGTGTATTTGCCATGCTCGCAAATAGCTACTATTTTTTTAACGAAATTCTTCTTTTTCTTTCTTTTATTACCCGACTGAGAAGAAGGTTTATGTGTTTCACGGTATCTGTGTAAGCGGATTTCTTTATACCCTCGAAACATCCCAACGGCTGGATGGATTTTAATGATTGAGGTCTCTATCAATTCGACTTAACGGCCCGATGGTTATAGGGTAGGTTTTGTTTTTATAAATGCAAAATGGCGGCCGTAAAATACAAAAAGGCGGTAGAGACGAAAAGAAATTACTCACCCTATTGCGCGGCATATCATTGGATAGGTCTTTCAAAATGAAGACGATGTTTCATTGACTATTTTACAGCCAGAAGCTCCGTTAAAATATTATACAACCTGAAGTTGTGTATGTAGAATCTCTATCTTTAATGCACCTCTAACTATCATAGACATCTATAGACCTCATCAAAACAGTGTTTATAGATAGGAACAAACAATTAAACACAACTTAAAAGTCATCAATACAAGTCATAGACAAAATAGGTAAGTAATATAAACAAGTAATAGAAAAAAATATATTTTAAGTCAATTCCTACTTAGTTCTATAATAGAATTTATTTTTTCTCCCATTCTTCTTCCTCTTGAGTGGCGCTTAAAATGCCTTGATCAACAAGAGGGCTCTCTAGGTCTTAAAATACCATGATCAAGAAGATGGCTCTATCGATTATTGAAAATTAAATAATTAAATTAAATTAATTAATTAATATTTGAAAAAAACTGGATTAACATCAAGTGTCATGCGCTATAAGTTAAAAAAAATATTTTAGCTTGATTGGATGAATAATAAGTATTTTATTAACGATTAAAAATTTGAACAAGATATATATAGCGAGAGTGTAAGCTAATAGGAGGAATTGAAAAAAAAAATATTTTCACATTGATGAGAAATAATTAATTAGTTCGCTTTTTACGCAGTCGGGTTTTTTGATTTTTTAAATTTAATTCTTCATTTTCATTTTTGAACTCATAGTGAATAGAGAGTATTGTAATCGTGATTTGTGTGTGAGAAATTGAACACAATAACTCTCAAAGGATACTTCAATTAATAAACCATTTTCAAACGTTTCAAAATATATATTCTAAAAACACACTCAAAATATATATTAAACATTTAATTGCTAAAAAGGACGTCAAATGTTAATAAAATGCATTAAAAGATCTTAATAATTTGACATGTTTCGATTGAATTTACTAAACATCATCAGAAAAACAAATAAACACCAAGATGGAAAATGACAAATTTTATAAAATGTGATATTATTTTCATTGAAATATGCTTAAATTACATTCATTAAGACAAAAATAAAGTTTCAGCATGAAAAATAATATTTTATTTGAGAAATAAAATGCATTCGGTATTTTCATGCATTCGTTCAATGGTGTGCTAACGCACTATTAAATTTAAAATTATTTTAATTTTAATTAAAAAATTAATTAAAATTTGTCATTTTCCACCTTGGTGTTTATTTGTTTTTCTGATGATGATTGAGTAAATTCAATCGAAACGTGTCAAATTATTAAGATCTTTTAATGTATTTTATTAACATTTGACGTCCTTTTTAGCAATTAAATGTTTAATATCTATTTTGAGTGTGTTTTTAGAATATATATTTTGAAATATTTTTAATGGACGTATAAGAGAACTTCTGTTTATAATTTAATACATTTTCAAACACCTTTAATACAAAACCAATAGAGAAACTCAGCAAGGAATTACGACAGAGTATAAACGATAAATATTGCAGCAATTTAATTGAATATCAGTAGCGCAGATGTAACGTATCTACTTCATGAAATGCAACGAATATACAGAGTGTATCAGTACAATGGTTAGAAACTTTCAGGACAGATACAGTATACCTAGAGGATGGAAAATCACATGGCAATGCATGGTCTGAAACGCTTTCCTGGCGCAGTAGTGACGACATAAAACGCAAGAAAGACAGGACACGAATAAAAGGAGAAAACAAGTTTACTATCCTTAGTACAGCAAAAAAACTAAGAAAAAAGAACTTTAAAGAGACAACGATCGTCATCAAAGTAGGTGTTCGAAATTACGACTTTGGGCCGTGAAGCATGGAAGCGCATCTCCGGCGCATGGGAGATTTAATGTTCTCGAAAGTACCGGGAGTGTCCCGGACTTCCTCAAAAGCTGTCACGATGTGTTCAACCAGTTCCTCGGCACTTTGCAGCATTGTTCCGGCAATTTTGCAGCTCAAAGTATAATAAATATATTTTTTCTCCCTGTTCATGTCTTTCCTTTCTTGTGATTTGTGTCGTCACTACCGCGCCAAGAAAGTGTTTCCAACCATGCATTGCTACGTAATTTCCCATCGTATAGGTGTATTTCTATCTAGGTGTAATAGGCTCTATCTGTCTTGAAATTTTGTAACCACTGTACAATGTATAAAATAGAACTGTATAAAACACTGTATAAAATGGAATTTGAAATGCAGAATACCAATTCGAAAGATTATATATTGTCGGATTTTTTTTTCTAGCTGAAGTCATACATCGGTGTTCGGAAAGTCGAGTTCAGTCACACGCAACGTTTACACATTTTGAAAGATTTTTTTTTTTTTTTTTTTTTTTTTTTTTTTTTTTTTTTTTTACATATAGCTTTATGTTTATTTACAATTACAAATTCATTAACGAAATATTATTCAAAGTAAGATGTTTCATTTAATACTGTTTTTTTCTGTTTTGTTTTTTATTACATAGTATTTATGATCCTTCTTTTTTATAGGAGAGTTGGCAAAACTTAGATTGGCAAAACTTACATTTAAATCAAATTATTATCAAAATCTTATTAATCAAAATCTTATCAAATATTGTATATAGTCAGAAAAATTAAAAGGCATGCAATGAAAATATCTTATATATGCAGACATGCGTTACATATTTTGAATTTCATTAACGTCTGGAGTATTTAAGCACATCTACACTTATATTTATAAATGTAGTGCATGACATTTATTTTCGCAAAAAACATCTATTTCCAAGTTCATTCGAGTATTTGACTATGCATAGTCAAAAATATTTAAAAGTAATTTTGTCTATCTGTCTATCCGAAATAGGGTAAAAAAAAAAATAATAATAATAATAATAAATAAATAAATAAAAAAAAATGTCACTTAACATTAAAATTGTCAGATGTAAATGGATTTCTTTTTTTTTTTTTTTTTTTTTTTTTTTTTTTTTTGTCTGCAATATACAGTTTGTCTGATATCTTCAATAATAGTTGAGAAAACAAGGAAAACACGGTAGAAGCAATAAATAAATGAAAAAACATAATAGTGAGTAACTCAGGAACTAATTGAAAGATTTTAAGATATTTTGTAAAATTTTAATAAGATTTCTATGTGACAGTGCTGACTAAAACCTTCAGCTTGTCACATTCCGATATCTAAAACCTAAAACAATTTTTGAGAGAACATAGAGAATAACCGAGAGAATAAATCTTCCAATGCTCAAAAACTGGATAACTAAATAATCATTTTTAAGGATTCTCACGGCGATAGAAAAGACAAATTAGGACTTATAAAAAAAATCCCTGCCGGCCCGGCCTACAGGCAGAGGTAGATTTCGAAGTTAAGTATACTAATTTTACCAACAAAAACTAAATCATTATTAGATATAAATCCACTTTAACAGTTTTATCTGTCTGCTTTTGACGAGTTTTTATTTCATTTTTATAAAACAGCTGGTTTTATCAGAATCATGTTAAGGCGATATTAAAAAAAAAATATTTTTCCGTACTCAACAACTCGAAATTTTCTGGCACATTTTAAAAGTCATTAAAAAAAAAAAAAAAATATATATATATATATATATATATATGAAACATGCTGACGTGATTTTTGAAAAGATTTATAAGCGACCTGTGTTTTTATTTTTCTTTCAATTAATTAAAACTTCATTAATAAACAATTATTTCTCAGTAGGGCAATATTTTTCGTTTCTAACACAATCGCTTCGGGAAATTCTGTTCAAAATGCCCACTTTGACATCATTTTTTTAAAATATTCTGCCTCTATCAAAAAATCGATCATTATTGTACATTATTTAGTTTCTGAATAAGAGAATCTAGCAATTGGATGCGTTAGAGAGCAAAAATGAATTTAAAAATGAGTAAGAAAATAGACAGTTTGGATTTGAATGCACCCTTAATAAGATGATTTTTTCTTCAACCGCTATGTATTTTTAATTTGTTTTTGCTGTAAGAATTGGCCCTATCAAAAACTTGTCTATATAAATGTTTAATACAGTATTAAGAAGATATGATATATGATAAATTCATGAAGATTTTATATCTTGTGAACTGACGGAGTTATGAAAATTTGTCTTCTTCCACCCCCTTTTTTTGTTTTCGTTTTTAACTAATTTTTTTTTTCGGTACGAATTGGTTCTATCAAAAACTTGTGAGTATAAAAGTGTTAGATAACATTAAGGAGACGTATAATAAAATTAATTGGATTTGATATCTTGAGAATTGACGAAGTAAGGAATTTTTTTTCTCCCAAAAAACCTGTTTTTTGCGCGCCTTCAGCCTATTTTTAATTTTATCAAAAATCTGTAATGCATGAATTTTTGGCGCTATTTTTAGGAGTAATAAAAACTTTAAACTGATTTGATATGTACAAAAACTAAGAAGTTATGTTTGTTTTTTTTTTTTAGTTTTTTTTTTTTTTTTTTTTTTTTTTTTTTTTTTTTGGTTTTCACAAAACCTCTCCCTATTTCCATCCCCTTTGTCCGCTTTTGCCCATTAACGAACTTTACCAAGATTTTATGTCACTTGATTTTATGTATTAGTTTGGAAGAGATTTCTGCAGAATTGCGGAAGTTATCGTGTCCAGAAAAAAGTGATAACACAATTGCTTCGGGAAATTCCGTTCAAAAGGCCCACTTTGACATCATTTTTTGAAATATATTCTGCCTCTATCCAAAAATCGATCATTACTGTACATTATATAGTTTCTGAATAAGATAATCTAGCAATTGGATGCGTTTGAGAGCAAAAATGAATTTAAAAATGAGTAAGAAAATAAGCAGTTTGGATTTGAATGCACCCTTAATAAGGTGATTTTTTTCTTCAACCGCTATGTATTTTTAATTTGTTTTTGCTGTAAGAATTGGCCCTATCAAAAACTTGTCTATATAAATGTTGAAGACAATATTAAGAAGATATATGATAAATTCATGGAGGTTTTATATCTTGTGAATTGCCGGAGTTATGAAAATTTTTCTTCTTCAACCCCCCTTTTTTGTTTTCGTTTTTATTTATTATTTTTTTTTTTTTGCGATAAGAATTGGTCCTATCAAAAACTTGTGAATATAAAAGTTGTAGATAATATTAAGGAGATGTATAATAAAATTAATTGGATTTGATATCTTGAGAATAACGAAGTAAGAAATTTCTTTCTCCCAAAAACCCTATTTTTTGCGCCCCTTGAGCCTAATTTAAATTTTATCAAAAATCTGTGATGCATGAATTTTCGGCGCTATTTTTAGAAGTAATAAAAACTTTAAACTGATTTGATATGTACAAAAATTAAGAAGTTATGGGTTTTTTTCGTTTTTTACAAAACCCCTTCCTATTTCCATCCCCTTTGCCCGCTTTTGTCCATTAACGAACTTGACCGAGATTTTATGTCCCTTGATTTTATGTATCAGTTTGAAAGAGATTTGTGCAGAATTGCGGAAGTTATCGTGTCCAGAAGAAAGTGATAACACAATTGCTTCGGGAAATTCCGTTCAAAATGCCCACTTTGACATCATTTTTTGAAATATATTCTGCCTCTATCAAAAAATCGATCATTGCGGTACATTATATAGTTTCTCAATAAGCGAATCTATCAATTAAAGGCGTTTGAGAGCAAAAATGAATTTAAAAATGAGTCAGAAAATTGGCAGTTTGGATTTGAGTGCATCCTTAATGCAATGATTTTTCCAAACACAATCCGCTTTAACAGCACTTTATTAAATATATTCTGCCTCTATCAAAAAATCGACCATTACGGTACATTACATAGTTTCTGTGTAAGAAAACGTACCAATTGGAAGCCTTTGAGAGCAAAAATGAATTGTAAAATGAGTCAGAAAATAAACAGTTTGGATTTGAATACACCCTTACTTGGATGATTTTTTTATTCAACCGCTATGTATTTTTAATTTCTTTTTGCTGTAAGAAATGATCCTATCCAAAACTTGTCTATATAGATGTTGTAGACAATATTAAGAAGATATATGATAAATTCATGGGGATTTTATATCTTTTGAATTGACGGAGTTATGGATTTTTTACTTCTTCAAACCTTCTTTTTGTTTTCGTTTTTAATTTTTTTTTTTTTGCGGTACAAATTGGTCCTATCAAAAACTTGTGAATATAAAAGTTGTAGATAATATTAAGGAGATTTATAATAAAATTAATTGGAATTGATATCTTGAGAATTGACGAAGTTACGAATTTTTTTTTCCCAAAAACCCTATTTTTTGCGCCCCTTGAGCCCATTTTCAACTTTATAAAAAATCTGTGATACATAAAATTTTGGCCCTATTTTTAGAAGTAATAAAAACTTTAAACTGATTTGATATGTACAAAAATAAAGAAGTTATGGGGGGTTTTTGGTTTTCATAAAACCCCTCCCTATTTCCATCCCCATGGTTCGATTTTGCCCATTAACGAACTTGACCGAGATTTTATGCCTATTGATTTTATGTATCAGTTTGGAAGAGATTGGTGCAGAATTACGAAAGTTATCGTGTCCAGAAGAAAGTGATATATATAGATAGACAGATAGATAGATAGATAGATAGATAGATATGTATATATATATAAAGTTTTTTACTGAGGGTGGTTTTGGGTTCTAGGGGTCATGATCGGTGTAGATCTGCAAAAAGTTTTCAGAAATTCCAACATAGGAACGATCCCAATAGGTAGTATTTCATACGAAATCTACCTAATAATTATCATTACACTTTTAGCTTATGACTTATTCGTTTTATTTTAAAAACCGGATTGGTCAGTATTTTTTCCTAAAAAATTTTGAAATAGCTTATAAAATAAAAATGAAACACAACAGAAAGTTACGCAATTAATATTAAATATTTTTTTCCGAATGATACACATGACATGTGTCCCCATATGTGTGTGTAATCCCAATATTACATGATATTATAGGTGAAAGTTCAAACGTATCTGAAACGAAATCAGACGAAAAATACTCGAATTTCACGTAAAAAAATGTAATGTAATGCTACATAAAAATAGTTCAATCATCTTTTTTCATGTGAAATTTTCAGAAAAAATAATATAACGATGAAAAATAAAGATATAGGTAATGAGAAGGCTTATGAAACAGGTTAATTAATTTTTATTATTTTTATTATAAATTAGATGTTCATTATAGTTGTAGGTGTAATTTATACAAATTCTTCGTAAAATAAAAGTTTCAAAATGATATTGACCTTCTTATTTCTAAAGAACTCAGAAATATCTGTTACAACTGCATGCAAGCAATGTAAATTTTTGTAAAAGAAAATACCCCAATTAGGCGCCATTGCTCCCATTTTGGGAACATACTGTTTTTCATAAATATAAAAAAAAAAAGTTAAGAAAACTTTTCGAGAAATACTATAAAGACTTCCTACTCATTAAGAAAAAACAACGGTTCCGCAAAGAAATATATTAATATATATAGCGACGCCTAATGAGTTTATAGTTATTCCATCTTCTACTTGCGTGAAACCTAAGTGTAAGGACGTGTAGGTAACCATTCTGGCGCGAATTGTCTTCAAGGCTTAAAACTCAAGGCAGTCTTTTTAGGCAACTGGGATAAGTTTTAATCTGAAACGAGTTAGCTAATTATTATTTTTTTTAATGAAAGCTGTTCATTTGTGAATGTCTGACCAGCTATTTCAAAAAATACTCCCATTTTTAGATTTTAAGGTTAATTTTAGAAGTTTTTATGAAATTTGTTAAAAATGGTGGCAATTGGATTACTTCCATTATTTCACATAAAAGATAAATAATGAAAAATAATCAGACAGTGGCTTTTAGGATGTATTTTTTTTCAAGTTATTTTTCGGTAAAACAAGAAAGAAAAAAAGACATGCGTCAAGCATAGATTATAAAAAACTTTCCAACACTATCCGAATAATGTAAGTAGATAATATTTGCCGGTTCTATGCCAGCGGCGTACGCGGCGTGACCTTGAGCGACCTTGAATGACCTCTGCGTGTCCTCTGCATGGGGTATGAAGGTCATGCGGCGTACTCTTGGAGGCGGGGTCAAGGTGATGCGGCACGACGGTGGAGGTGATGTGTCATCTTATAGTATGAGGGGTTATTTTGAGTTTAATTATTTTACTAATGATAATTAATTTTAATTGGGGGACTTTAACTTTTTTCGGGGTAATTTTTGAAGATTGAATTTTTGGGAGATTGATTTTTTTTTTCTTATCGTACTACAGTATGAGGGCTAATTTTAAGTTTTTTTTTTTTTTTTACTAATGATAATTAATTTTAATTGGAGGACTTTAACTTTTTTAAGGGTAATTTTTGAAGATTGAAATTTTTAGAGATTCATTTTTTTTCTCACCGTACTACAGTACTTAGGGATAATTTTACATTTGAAAAATACATTAACGATAATTAATTAAGAAATTTTAATTGGGGGACTTAAACTTTTTTGGAGTAGATTTTGAAATTTTGGGGACATTGATTTTTTTTTTTTTTTTTTTTTTTTTTTTTTTTTTTTGTGTTGTACGAGGTGTTATTTTAAGTTTGATATTTTTTCATTAATGATAATTAATTAAGAAATTTTAATTGGGGGACTTTAACTTTTTTGGGAGTATTTTTGAAGATAGAATTTTTCGGGGAAATTGATTATTCTTTTCGTCGTACTCCAGTACGAGGGGTCATTTGTACTTTTAAAAAATTAATTTAGAAGTTTTAATTGGGAGACTTTAATTTTAGGGGATAATTTCTGAGATAGATTTTTTTTTCTGACATATATTTTTTAGCACACTTGAGTTTTCGGTGTTTTTACTGGCAACGATTTTTAATTTGGGAACTTTTAAATATTTTTTTCGCGATTTTCCTTTAGCAATCGAATTTTAAACATTCATTAAACATTTTAATTGGGAGACTTTATCTTTTAACGCAAATTTTTAGATAAAAATGGAATTTTCAACATAAATTGGATGAGGGGACTTTACGCGATTCAATTTAGTGACGTATACGCTTGACTATTGAGTATTAATAAAAATTTTGAATGAGGTCATATGTGAATTTTGTTATTTAGTGTTAGAATTTTTGTCTGCAAATTTTAAAATAGTACTGCCCCCACCAGTGGCTGAGAGGTTCTGCTCACGAAGCTAATAGACGGGAAGTGCTGGGTTCGATCCCAATCGCACCCGTCGGCCTAATCGTTCGGAGTTTTCTTCGAACCATGGATTTTCATGCGTAAATTCGGGTTAGGTTACCTTTGAAAGACCTTCACGAAGGGTACTCACCCCTATATCCCTAGTGTAGATAATCAATCGAGCCCGTCGGCCTAATCGTTCGGAGTTTTGTTTGAGTCATGGATTTGCATGCGTAAATTTGGGTTAGGATCCCTTAGAAAGACCCTGACGAAGGGCACTCCCTCCCTTTATCCATAGTGTAGATAATCGGTCGTCAAAATTAACCCACCTTTTTAATAGTACTAGTAAACTTTAGAATTTTTTTTTTTCTGAATCCGTGTTAGATGAGTAGATATTTTTTCTCGGTTTTATACAAAAATAGAAATTGGTAAGATATTTTTGAGGATATCGGTTTTTTGGCTTGTTATGCAATGTTTAGGAAAATTGTTTAATCTATATGAAAATTTATTTTGAAAAAAAAAAAAAAAAAAACATGAAATGCCATTCATAAAGGTATTAGGAAATTTCCCCCCTACCCCTAAATGAATTTATATTTGTGAAATATAGGGTTACCTATTTAATGGTCCGTTTGAATTTGTCCCTTCAAATTTTATTGACGCATGTTTTCGAAAAGTTTCATATTTTTAAAAACTAGAAAATCGATTTTTTAAACAAAGCGCTTTTTAAACATATATAATTTTTGAATGTTTCTATTAAAATACTTTGAATTTTTAATAAGATTTTGGAAAAAAACGCATTTTTTACAAATTTTCGCTAATATTACACTTTTAAAAATAAAACTATTAAATACATAAATTTACCAAAAATAAAACAAACTTACTTTACTTTAAATGACTTTCAGAGCCTAAAAAAACGCGTGTTTCTGTAGGAAAATGTCTACTATACTGAACCGTGGTCATCGTGCGTTATCTTTGGGAACACTCAGAAGTGAATCACTTTATCTAGATAAGGAGATAAGGGGTTTTCCTTTATATCGTGATAGGATATTAGATTTTAATTTCGATTGACTAATGGTGGGGTACAAATTAAGATTTTCAAATAATTAATTTAATATTTTTATTTTCTCACTGATAGCGAATTTAATGAATGAATAATTAATATTACGTCACACAAAACGAATTTTTTGAATAATTATGATTTAATATTGCGTCACAATTTTTAAATGATTTTATTAATATAAAATTTTTATCCAATTGGGGGTCATTTTTTCTTATAGATTTATTTTAAATAAAATTGGAATATTCATTTAGTAATACTATATTAACAATTTAATGCATGTGCGACATTTCTTTTGGATAAAATTAAAACTATTTTATAATGAGACCTTTAAAAACGGATACTTTTTTAACTGATTCATTAACCGCGAGAATACTTCAAACATGTCCTTGATGAGTCATCACGAATAACACTCGAAAACATGAAAGTTTTAATAAATTTATTGAGGTTTATGAAAAGTAACACTTATTGAAATTTATTTAATATTTGAAATAAACATTACGCGCAGTGACCGTTACGCATACATTTTAAAATATAGATCTAGTTCAAATTTTACTAAGTTTCGTAATGGAGGTCACGTTATACCCTAACCAATCATACTATTTAGTCAGGGATTGCTATTTTGGAATTATCTAAATTAGTTACAAAACTTCTCATTTTTTAATAACTACACTAATCATAAGTCTTGTTTAATCAAATAAATATAATTTTTATCGTTTTTGTTACTTAACAAGATATAAATACCTTATACATATGCTATATTGATTCTGGTTTAGTTTAGTGCATATAAATTTTAACTAATATTTTTCTTTTAGTAGATATAACAATATTCGCCAACATATATATATATATTTTTAACATTATTCAAATTTCGCACAAACCTTTAAATAATTTTGGAAAAAATATTTCATTTTTAGAAGATTAACCATAATATTAATTTTAAACCTCTTAATTCTTTTTTAATTGAGGTAGTACGATAGAAAATTAATATATTCGACACAATAAAGAAATTACTAATTCATATTAACAATGATTTTAAGCATTATGTTAAAATTCGAGATTTTTCATTTTCAAATAATTTAAAAAATAAAACATTTAAAAGTAAATTGACTTACTTGTATTAATTTTCCATCTAAATCCAAAAGGCTTTCAAACAGAAACAACACACCACATACAGTTTTGTGTCACTATATGAAATGAATTATAATTTTTCACCACAATCTCTTATCTCTGGGGTAATTCCTAGAACTGACTTATGCGATTCGCACAATATTACATCGTAATTTGAATCTAAGAACAGTGTTAATGAATTTAATATGATGCGTTATTAATAAGGGATTAAATATAATGTGTAATTAATAAGGGATTTAGTTAATTTGTTTCGTTATTAATTAAAACCTGAATATAATTATGTCTTTTTAAGTCTTATTTAATAGAATAGGAATACTTTTAAAATTTTAAGGAGGTTTTTTTCAGAAACACTTTTTAAGAATACTTTTCTTAATGAATGTGTAATTAACATTTTTTAAATTAATTAATTAATACGTAATTAAATTTTCAAAATTAAAATAAATATAAAATAGAAGAGAAATTCTTTTCAAATTTATTAAGCAAAATACAAGTTATTATTAGGTAATATTTCAAATTGCTGCAATTTTTAAACATGTTGAGTTATCATTGAGAACTTAATATCGAGGTATTTGAATAGTAATGCTAATCAGAATTTGAAAAAAAGAAAAATAGTAAAAATAATTTTGATATTAATTAACTTGCATAACTTGCTACAAACATGACTTTCTTTTGAACACACTAGAATGGGATTGAACTTTTAAAGACATATTTATCTCACATATTGAAAATAAAGACTTGTGCTAAATTTTCAACGAAAATATTTCTCATTTTAAAGTTAACTTCTTTCATTGAAAAAGTTCTATACTTGGAAATTTCACATACAAATTTTTCTCACATGGAAAAAGACTTAAGTAATTGTATTAGAATAAAAACTTATCATATGAAAATTTTACTTGTGTAAATTGTATTTTTAAAAAAACTTATCATATTAAAATTTTTTATAAGTTAATTATTATTATTAAATCTATGTCTCCCACCACTCACTTTTTTATAAATAAATATTTATCACTTTTTAATGGAAACAAGGATGGTAGGTAAACCTTTCGTTTTATATTTTAAAATTAATATGAGCCTTTTTTTACAGTGCGACTCCTTCAAATTTAAAACCCTTTGAAAGCTTTTATAGGGATAACATAAAGAAATCGAAGTCTCCCATTTCACCAATAAAGGATTTGTACTAAATACACTACAGACATTCTTGTCTTAACATGATTTGAAAAATTTTAATTCAAGTTCTTTTGAAAACTTTACTTATTTCATAGGGAGGAAAAAAAAAACATGCATTTATAAATTTTTAGTTTCACATATTACACACTAAATAAAATATATATTAAGATAAAACATTTGCAAACTTATTTATAAAAAGGAAAGACATAACCTTATTTCACTTTTTCGTTAAGCATATTTTTAATTCACAAGCAGGCTTCACACATATTACTTAGCACACAAGTTACTTCAGCGAAAAATCCCTTTTCCTTATCTAAATGATTCATACCTCCCTCATGAATACGTTATACAAACGATGTATTAGTTTAATGAATATAAATTTTAACTGAATCCTTTAAACTTTATTTGATAACATTCGATCATTTTTATATTTCAAAACGAAGAAAAATTATTGAATATCACCTAACAAGCATATACTTTTACACTAACATGTTATAAAAACACTTCTCAATATTAAAATTTTATGATATTTCGACATCTCTCGCCAAGCTTTTTAAGAATGAAAGACTATTTCGTTAGAATATTTATCTTTTTGTATACAATTTTAGCAATAAATACATAATGCACTCAACTTTACTTTGTCATTAAACATTAAATTAATCCATCGCATACCAATTCAAACTTGGGATTTTTTTATTTAGGGTAGATAAGTATACATATATATATATATATATATATATATATATATACATACATGTGCATATATGTGTGTCTGTGTGCAGTTGTTAATGGGGGAAAAATTTAAAAGGTATACACATTGAAAGTTAATAAAATTATTTAAAAAAATTTATAAAAATATTTCAAGAGAGTATTAAACATTTTAAGACAGTATTAAA
This sequence comes from Maratus speciosus, assembly GCA_963932465.1. NCBI lineage: Eukaryota > Metazoa > Arthropoda > Arachnida > Araneae > Salticidae > Maratus > Maratus speciosus. Next base: position 309,787,923 of record OZ010794.1, read on the forward strand.
AATTTGAACAACTGATAAAAATGCTTTGAAAAACATTTAAAATTATTTAAAATGTTTTTTTCATATTTTAAAGTAAACAAATTTTAATACATAGCTATGTACATACAGGCATTTGAGCTATATACATACATGCATTTGACCTATGTTAACAGAACAAATGTTTTATATATTTCGATGCTATTTCCAAGTTAGTCAATTTATACTTTTTGAATATGCATATACATATATTTGTAAAATTTAATGTTTTCTCTTAAAACTGACTAGTTATTTATCCTAGCATTATCCTATTATTATCCTAGTTATTTATCCTACATTTATTAACACAAAAAAACCAACTGCTTTTCAAAAGACTGTGTGATTATCAAAACAACCCAAATCCTTTTATCTACACATATGCAAACATTATAATAAACTAGAGGCCACATTTTCAATCGAATAAAACAATGACTAATCAAATAGGTTATATCCTAACTTAAATTATACCTTTTATGTGATATTGCTAAACATGCTACTACAATGTCTAATCAAATAGGTTATGTCCTAACTTGAATGATACCTTTTTTGTGACATCGCTAAACAAACTTCTAACTTGTAAAAATAGCATGATAACTTGTTTTCACTAGACAAACTTAATAATTTTCGTAGGTTTTATAAAATAATCGACATGTTTGGTTATCTCTCATCATAGTTTTCTAAAATATATCCAAAAAAGTTTGCTACTATTAAAAAACATGCTTTTAATTCAGATAGTTTTCACTCTTATTATTTAAAAACATATAACACAAAATATTTTTATTAAATAATCACTATTTTTCACAAGTTTGCAATATTTATATGCTAACTAGGGTTAGTAGTATTCAGACTTGAAAATATCTTTATAGATTAAACATGAAAATTTATATGTCTGACAATCCTTTGACTATTTTTAGTTAAAGTTCGTGTCATGAAATATAACCGCAAAGCTTAAAATTATACATTGCAGTTTTCTAACTATTAAAAATTAATGTTTTAAAATTCATTAAAATTTGAAAAATTATTAAATACTATTACATTTTAATTTTTAAATTCATTTTTATATAAAAACATACAAAATAATAATACTTATCTAATATGGCAGCTAGCAGTCTTAAGCGCAACCTTCTCTTTCAAAAACTAAAAACGAAATGAATAATTCTAAGTCCTTATCAGCTAATCTTATCAACTGATTAGATCTAGTCACGTGATATATGACATCACTTATCACTAATGACGTAGGGGTTATCACGCGATCGGGAATCCCCATCACGTGGTATATGATATCACTAATGACGTTTTATCACTAATGACGTAGGGGTTATCACGTGATAACCCCTACGTCATTAGTGATAAGTGATGTCATATATCACGTGACTAGATCTAATCAGTTGATAAGATTAGCTGATAAGGACTTAGAATTATTCATTTCGTTTTTAGTTTTTGAAAGAGAAGGTTGCGCTTAAGACTGCTAGCTGCCATATTAGATAAGTATTATTATTTTGTATGTTTTTATATAAAAATGAATTTAAAAATTAAAATGTAATAGTATTTAATAATTTTTCAAATTTTAATGAATTTTAAAACATTAATTTTTAATAGTTAGAAAACTGCAAAGTATAATTTTAAGCTTTGCGGTTATATTTCATGACACGAACTTTAACTAAAAATAGTCAAAGGATTGTCAGACATATAAATTTTCATGTTTAATCTATAAAGATATTTTCAAGTCTGAATACTACTAACCCTAGTTAGCATATAAATATTGCAAACTTGTGAAAAATAGTGATTATTTAATAAAAATATTTTGTGTTATATGTTTTTAAATAATAAGAGTGAAAACTATCTCAATTAAAAGCATGTTTTTTAATAGTAGCAAACTTTTTTGGATATATTTTAGAAAACTATGATGAGAGATAACCAAACATGTCGATTATTTTATAAAACCTACGAAAATTATTAAGTTTGTCTAGTGAAAACAAGTTATCATGCTATTTTTACAAGTTAGAAGTTTGTTTAGCGATGTCACAAAAAAGGTATCATTCAAGTTAGGACATAACCTATTTGATTAGACATTGTAGTAGCATGTTTAGCAATATCACATAAAAGGTATAATTTAAGTTAGGATATAACCTATTTGATTAGTCATTGTTTTATTCGATTGAAAATGTGGCCTCTGGTTTATTAAAATGTTTGCATATGTGTAGATAAAAGGATTTGGGTTGTTTTGATAATCACACAGTCGTTTGAAAAGCAGTTGGTTTTTTTTTGTGTTAATAAATGTAGGATAAATAACTAGGATAATAATAGGATAATGCTAGGATAAATAACTAGTCAGTTTTAAGAGAAAACATTAAAATTTACAAATATATGTATATGCATATTCAAAAAGTATAAATTGACTAACTTGGAATTAGCATCGAAATATATAAAACATCTGTTCTGTTAACATAGGTCAAATGCATGTATGTATATAGCTCAAATGCCTGTATGTACATAGCTATGTATTAAAATTTGTTTACTTTAAAATATGAAAAAAACATTTTAAATAATTTTAAATGTTTTTCAAAGCATTTTTATCAGTTGTTCAAATCTTTAATACTGTCTTAAAATGTTTAATACTCTCTTGAAATATTTTTATAATTTTTTTAAATAATTTTATTAACTTTCAATGTGTATACCTTTTAAATTTTTCCCCCATTAACAAATGCACACAGACACACATATATGCACATGTATATATATATATACATGTATACTTATCTACCCTAAATAAAAAAATCCTAAGTTTGAATTGGTATGCGATGGATTAATTTAATGTTTAATGACAAAGTAAAGTTGAGTGCATTATGTATTTATTGCTAAAATTGTATACAAAAAGCTAAATATTCTAACGAAATAGTCTTTCATTCTTAAAAAGCTTGGCGAGAGATGTCGAAATATCATAAAATTTGAATATTGAGAAGTGTTTTTATAACATGTTAGTGTAAAAGTATATGCTTGTTAGGTGATATTCAATAATTTTTCTTCGTTTTGAAATATAAAAATGATCGAATGTTATCAAATAAAGTTTAAAGGATTCAGTTAAAATTTATATTCATTAAACTAATACATCGTTTGTATAACGTATTCATGAGGGAGGTATGAATCATTTAGATAAAGAAAAGGGATTTTTCGCTGAAGTAACTTGTGTGCTAAGTAATATGTGTGAAGCCTGCTTGTGAATTAAAAATATGCTTAACGAAAAAGTGAAATAAGGTTATGTCTTTCCTTTTTATAAATAAGTTTGCAAATGTTTTATCTTAATATATATTTTATTTAGTGTATAATATGTGAAACTAAAAATTTATAAATGCATGTTTTTTTTTCCTCCCTATGAAATAAGTAAAGTTTTCAAAAGAACTTGAATTAAAATTTTTCAAATCATGTTAAAACAAGAATGTCTGTAGTGTATTTAGTACAAATCCTTTATTGGTGAAATGGGAGACTTCGATTTTTTTATGTTATCCCTATAAAAGCTTTCAAAGGGTTTTAAATTTGAAGGAGTCGCACTGAAAAAAAAAGGCTCATATTAATTTTAAAATATAAAACGAAAGGTTTACCTACCATCCTTGTTTCCATTAAAAAGTGATAAATATTTATTTATAAAAAAGTGAGTGGTGGGAGACATAGATTTAATAATAATAATTAACTTATAAAAAATTTTAATATGATAAGTTTTTTTTTAAATACAATTTACACAAGTAAAATTTTCATATGATAAGTTTTTATTCTAATACAATTACTTAAGTCTTTTTCCATGAGAGAAAAATTTGTATGTGAAATTTCCAAGTATAGAACTTTTTCAATGAAAGAAGTTAACTTTAAAATGAGAAATATTTTCGTTGAAAATTTAGCACAAGTCTTTATTTTAAATATGTGAGATAAATATGTCTTTAAAAGTTCAATCCCATTCTAGTGTGTTCAAAAGAAAGTCATGTTTGTAGCAAGTTATGCAAGTTAGTTAATATCAAAATTATTTTTACTATTTTTCTTTTTTTCAAATTCTGATTAGCATTACTATTCAAATACCTCGATATTAAGTTCTCACTGATAACTCAACATGTTTAAAAATTGCAGCAATTTGAAATATTACCTAATAATAACTTGTATTTTGCTTAATAAATTTGAAAAGAATTTCTCTTCTATTTTATATTTATTTTAATTTTGAAAATTTAATTACGTATTAATTAATTAATTTAAAAAATGTTAATTACACATTCATTAAGAAAAGTATTCTTAAAAAGTGTTTCTGAAAAAAACCTCCTTAAAATTTTAAAAGTATTCCTATTCTATTAAATAAGACTTAAAAAGACATAATTATAATCAGGTTTTAATTAATAACGAAACAAATTAACTAAATCCCTTATTAATTACACATTATATTTAATCCCTTATTAATAACGCATCATATTAAATTCATTAACACTGTTCTTAGATTCAAATTACGATGTAATATTGTGCGAATCGCATAAGTCAGTTCTAGGAATTACCCCAGAGATAAGAGATTGTGGTGAAAAATCCTAATTCATTTCATATAGTGACACAAAACTGTATGTGGTGTGTTGTTTCTGTTTGAAAGCCTTTTGGATTTAGATGGAAAATTAATACAAGTAAGTCAATTTACTTTTAAATGTTTTATTTTTTAAATTATTTGAAAATGAAAAATATCGAATTTTAACATAATGCTTAAAATCATTGTTAATATGAATTAGTAATTTCTTTATTGTGTCGAATATATTAATTTTCTATCGTACTACCTCAATTAAAAAAGAATTAAGAGGTTTAAAATTAATATTATGGTTAATCTTCTAAAAATGAAATATTTTTTCCAAAATTATTTAAAGGTTTGTGCGAAATTTGAATAATGTTAAATATATATATATATGTTGGCGAATATTGTTATATCTACTAAAAGAAAAATATTAGTTAAAATTTATATGCACTAAACTGAACCAGAATCAATATAGCATATGTATAAGGTATTTATATCTTGTTAAGTAACAAAAACGATAAAAATTATATTTATTTGATTAAACAAGACTTATGATTAGTGTAGTTATTAAAAAATGAGAAGTTTTGTAACTAATTTAGATAATTCCAAAATAGCAATCCCTGACTAAATAGTATGATTGGTTAGGGTATAACGTGACCTCCATTACGAAACTTAGTAAAATTTGAACTAGATCTATATTTTAAAATGTATGCGTAACGGTCACTGCGCGTAATGTTTATTTCAAATATTAAATAAATTTCAATAGGTGTTACTTTTCATAAACCTCAATAAATTTATTAAAACTTTCATGTTTTCGAGTGTTATTCGTGATGACTCATCAAGGACATGTTTGAAGTATTCTCGCGGTTAATGAATCAGTTAAAAAAGTATCCGTTTTTAAAGGTCTCATTATAAAATAGTTTTAATTTTATCCAAAAGAAATGTCGCACATGCATTAAATTGTTAATATAGTATTACTAAATGGATATTCCAATTTTATTTAAAATAAATCTATAAGAAAAAATGACCCCTAATTGGATAAAAATTTTATATTAATAAAATCATTTAAAAATTGTGACGCAATATTAAATCATAATTATTCAAAAAATTCGTTTTGTGTGACGTAATATTAATTATTCATTCATTAAATTCGCTATCAGTGAGAAAATAAAAATATTAAATTAATTATTTGAAAATCTTAATTTGTACCCCACCATTAGTCAATCGAAATTAAAATCTGATATCCTATCACGATATAAAGGAAAACCCCTTATCTCCTTATCTAGATAAAGTGATTCACTTCTGAGTGTTCCCAAAGATAACGCACGATGACCACGGTTCAGTATAGTAGACATTTTCCTACAGAAACACGCGTTTTTTTAGGCTCTGAAAGTCATTTAAAGTAAAGTAAGTTTGTTTTATTTTTGGTAAATTTATGTATTTAATAGTTTTATTTAAAAAAGTGTAATATTAGCGAAAATTTGTAAAAAATGCGTTTTTTTTCCAAAATCTTATTAAAAATTCAAAGTATTTTAATAGAAACATTCAAAAATTATATATGTTTAAAAAGCGCTTTGTTTAAAAAATCGATTTTCTAGTTTTAAAAAATATGAAACTTTTCGAAAACATGCGTCAATAAAATTTGAAGAGACAAATTCAAACGGACCATTAAATAGGTAACCCTATATTTCACAAATATAAATTCATTTAGGGGTAGGGGGAAAATTTCCTAATATCTTTATGAATGCCATTTCATGTTTTTTTTTTTTTTTTTTTCAAAATAAATTTTCATATAGATTAAACAATACATACCTAAACATTGCATAACAAGCCAAAAAACCGATATCCTCAAAAATATCTTACCAATTTCTATTTTTGTATAAAACCGAGAAAAAATATCTACTCATCTAACACGGATTCAGAAAAAAAAAATTCTAAAGTTTACTAGTACTATTAAAAAGGTGGGTTAATTTTGACGACCGATTATCTACACTATGGATAAAGGGAGGGAGTGCCCTTCGTCAGGGTCTTTCTAAGGGAACCTAACACAAATTTACGCATGCAAATCCATGACTCAAACAAAACTCCGAACGATTAGGCCGACGGGCTCGATTGATTATCTACACTAGGGATATAGGGGTGAGTACCCTTCGTGGAGGTCTTTCTAAGTTAACCTAACCCGAATTTACGCATGAAAATCCATGGTTCGAAGAAAACTCCGAACGATTAGGCCGACGGGTGCGATTGGGATCGAACCCAGCACTTCCCGTCTATTAGCTTCGTGAGCAGGACCTCTCAGCCACTGGTGGGGGCAGTACTATTTTAAAATTTGCAGACAAAAATTCTAACACTAAATAACAAAATTCACATATGACCTCATTCAAAATTTTAATTAATACTCAATAGTCAAGCGCATACGTCACTAAATTGAATCGCGTAAAGTCCCCTCATCCAATTTATGTTGAAAATTCCATTTTTATCTAAAAATTTGCGTTAAAAGATAAAGTCTCCCAATTAAAATGTTTAATGAATGTTTAAAATTCGATTGCTAAAGGAAAATCGCGAAAAAAATATTTAAAAGTTCCCAAATTAAAAATCGTTGCCAGTAAAAACACCGAAAACTCAAGTGTGCTAAAAAATATATGTCAGAAAAAAAAAATCTATCTCAGAAATTATTCCCTAAAATTAAAGTCTCCCAATTAAAACTTCTAAATTAATTTTTTAAAAGTACAAATGACCCCTCGTACTGGAGTACGACGAAAAGAATAATCAATTTTCCCGAAAAATTCTATCTTCAAAAATACTCCCAAAAAAGTTAAAGTCCCCCAATTAAAATTTCTTAATTAATTATCATTAATGAAAAAATATCAAACTTAAAATAACCCCTCGTACGACAAAAAAAAAAAAAAAAAAAAAAAAAAATCAATGTCCCAAAAATTTCAAAAATTACTCCAAAAAAGTTTAAGTCCCCCAATTAAAATTTCTTAATTAATTATCGTTAATGTATTTTTCAAATGTAAAATTATCCCTAAGTACTGTAGTACGGTGAGAAAAAAAATGAATCTCTAAAAATTTCAATCTTCAAAAATTACCCTTAAAAAAGTTAAAGTCCCCAAATTAAAATTAATTATCATTAGTAAAAAAAAAAAAAAACTTAAAATTAGCCCTCATACTGTAGTACGATAAGAAAAAAAAAATCAATCTCCCAAAAATTCAATCTTCAAAAATTACCCCGAAAAGTCCCCCAATTAAAATTAATTATCATTAGTAAAATAATTAAACTCAAAATAACCCCTCATACTATAAGATGACACATCACCTCCACCGTCGTGCCGCATCACCTTGACCCCGCCTCCAAGAGTACGCCGCATGACCTTCATACCCCATGCAGAGGACACGCAGAGGTCATTCAAGGTCGTTCAAGGTCACGCCGCGTACGCCGCTGGCATAGAACCGGCAAATATTATCTACTAATGTAACAAAACTGCATCATTATAAAAATTAAAATATTACGTCTAATTCAACCATATGGAAATGCATAACACATTTCAAAGCCCAATATCAGCTGTTCCCATCTGCAATCGGAAAATTAACCAAATTTATTAGTAGCCCTGCATAGGATATATAGATTTGTATCTATTGACTGCATGCATGCAAAAATTTAGCTCACTTAAAGATATTCATATATTTCAGTTGTAAATTTCCATTCAGCAATTTCCTCTAATAAGGAGAATGGTAGGTGAATACTTTTGGGCAGCCCTGTATATCAGGTATATAATTTATATATGACGAGTAAAATACAAAAAAATTAATTAAATTTAAAGGGCATAACCGAAGTGTAAATCTACTCTCCAGTATTATTACTCAAAAACAGTACTGTAACCGATTCCTTTTGTGTGTCCCTGTAAATGATTAAAAAATGCGACGAATGCGCTGTTCTAACGTGATTGTAGTAAAATTCAGTGATTTATATCAGTTTCAATACATTTGAAATAGCGTAATGTCATTAAAATACTCTGCAAAAAAATTTTCGACTATATACCATAATGTAATGGAATACTTTTCAGTGCCCCTGTAATTGAACTTTAATCCTACATACTTCATATACAATACTAAACATGCATTGGTGACCCTAAATAACCGTTATCAATTTCAAGAAAATCCTAGTATATTTACGTGAGTTAGAGCTTGGACAGACGGACAAACGGTCAGACAAACCGAATGCATAAACACTTTTCAACTTTCATGGAAAGTGTTAAAAAAGCATGCACGTGTGCCTTATACACGCGAATAAAAATTCATTATTATTGCAACATAACGAGAATATTGTCTACAGGGTTTATTTTACCTATATGCATTATGACTATATTAGATTCTTGAATATATTATTAGTCCAGGCAATAGAGACCGTATAGGGGCTCTACCTAGCAAAACTCATAGTAGTTCTGGGAAAAGGCTTACTATATGTTTTTTGGGTCGCTGAATCCGAATTTTTAACTTCCCACCAAAATTTCCCCCGGCAACCCCCCCCCCCCAAATTTTGGTAAAATGACCCCACAAAAAAGGTTTTTATTAAAAAAAACAATTTTTTTATTGTTTCAGGGGAAAAGTATCTATAAATTCAGAAAATAGACAAAATTTGCAACAAATAAGATATGTGATATTATGACGTAGGATGAATGGGAAGGGGGGGGGGGGAATGCCTCAGAACATGCGTCGCGGTGCTGCGTGGACTAAGTTGCGCAATTCTAATTAACCACTCCCATTGTTTACATTCGCCCTCCCGTCACCCCTCCGAACCTTCCCTATAAGGTTTACTTTAAGTTTTCGGGTCGCTGAATCCGAATTTTTAATTTCCCCCCAAATCCCCCCCCCGCAATCCCCTACCAAAGTAGTTGTTTTTAAATTAAATTTTTTATTGTTTTAGGCGAAAAGTATCTGTAAATTCAGAAAATAGACAAAATTTGCAACAAATAGGACATATGACATAATCATGTAATTAAACGGGAAGAGGGGGGCTGCCTCGGAAGATTCCCCGCGCGTTGTTCTCAAAAACCAAAATTTTTCAAAAAATCAGTTGTTGCCGGATGAAATTTTGGTAGGAAGTTACAAATTCGGATTCAGTGATCCAAAAAACATGAAGCGAGTCGAAATCCAGAACTAGCATTAATTTTGTCAGGTAAAATCCCCTATTTCGTGAACTTACATAAGTTAGTGCACATTGCGCCGCAGTGCATGTTCAAAGGCAGTCTCCCCCCCCCCCCCCCCGTTCATCCTACGTCATAATGTCATATATCCTATTTGTTGCAAATTTTGTCTACTTTCTTAATTTCTACATACTTTTCCCCTAAAACAAAAAAACATTAATTTAAAAACAACTATTTTGGGTGGGTTGCGGGGGATGAATTTTGGGGGGGAGTTAAAAATTCGGATTTAGCGACCCAAAAGACTTAAAGTAAACCTTATAGGGAAAGTTCGGAGGGGAGACGGGAGGGCGAATGTAAACGATGTGAGTGGTTAAGTGGAATTGCGCAACTTAGTCCACGCAGCACCGCGGCGCATGTTCCGTGGCAAACCCCCGTTCCCCATTCATCTTACGTCATAATGTCATATATCTTATTTGTTGCAAATTTTGTCTACTTTCTGAATTTCTAGGCACTTTGTCCCTAACATTTTTAACATAAACCTTTTTCGGGGGGGGGGGGGGATTTTACCAAAATTTGTGGAGGTTGCCGGGGGAAATTTTGGTGGGAAGTTAAAAATTCAGATTCAGCGACCCAAAAAACATATAGTAAGTTTTTTCCAGAACTGCCATGAATTTTGCTAGATAGAGCCCCTTAACGGTCTCTATTGCATGGACTATTATCCCCGTTTCCACTGGACAATATGTTGAAAAAAATGTGCGAGGTGTTCTCTCTTTTTCTTATCTTTCATACCAACTGTGCATTTGTTAAAGTCGAAAAACGTAAACTAATTTTTTATTATAATCTAATCACGCTTAATTGAGGTATAGGAAACAGAAACAGAGGTGAAAGTAAGGTTATGAAAGTAAGGTATTCATGTGGCTCAAGTCGTTCCCATTTAAATGAAGGTCACTTTATTTAAATCGTATAAATAAATTTTAAATCGCCCCAGAACTACGAGGCTACGAGGTTGTTACTTTTCATCAGAACTGCCTAGGAAAACTCAAATCATTTGGATATAAATTAGGTACACCAACCTCTAATATTTTTATCCCATTAAATATATGTATAACTTGTAAATGTTATAAATGTATTAAATGTAATATTTTAAATTTTAGTTGCTTAAAAGGCGTATATCCAACATCGTTAAAAAGTAACAAGAAATAGACGGGAAATTTTCTATAGAAAAATTTCCAAAGTATATATAGACTTATGCTGTAGTTTTCTTTCTTTTTCAGTAACTATTTAGATTATTTGCGATGTTCCGGAAAAAGCTTTTGTACTTCATAATTTTAATAATTAACTGAAATATGGACTTTTAGTTATGCTAAAACATATTTTGCTATTCCAAATCAACATTTTACTCAACAGTGATATAACTAATTTTAGACTCTCATTTAAATTTAAACATCATTTGAATCTCAAAAAATTAATTAATGGAAGCTCTTTGTTTTACAATTTCATTAATTAAAAAAAAATGCCCGATGTATGTCAAAAGGAAGTGAATCCGAGATTATATAATTATGAAAATAACTATACTGAGTTTCTAAAATAAAAAATATCTCTCATCCCAGAATAATATAAAAGAACGCAAAAATTAATTAATAGAAACACTTTGTTTTACAATTTTATTAATTTTTTAAATATGCGAGATGTATGTCCAAACAAATTGAATCCCAGATTATATAATTATGAAAATAACTATACTGAGTTTCTAAAATAAAAAATAACTCTCATCCCGGAATAATAAAAAAGAAACAATGAATATTTAATTTTCAATTATCTGAGTAAATGTTGACAGGCTTTGAAAAATTTCGTCATGCAATAAAGTTATCTCAGAAAATAACTTTAAAATACAGTGGACTCTCTCTATTCTGAACGCGCATGAGACCGACCAAAAATGTTCAGATTATGGGGGTGTTCATTATAGAGGGAGACTGGGAAATAATTGCATTATTACTACTACGATTGAGTTTATAGACTGTATAAAATGCCAATTACCGAAATGGACGTGCTGAATTTAGATTTGGCGGCTACTGCAATGTCAAACTGAATACAGTCGAACCTGTAATCTACCGTCTCTTTTTTTAATTAAAAAAGTTTTACAAAACATACATATATACAATACATTACTTAAAAACAAAATCGGTACATATTTAACGAAGTGAGTAATTTTAGTTTGTTTTTGCATTGATCGTGCTTGTGCAGTGTTAGCCAGTTATTTAACCCCTTAATTCTCATTCCCGTGATATTCGCGGGCTGCGTCTTTTATTCAGATTGTTTGATTCCCACCAGTTTTATAAAATAGTGTAATTGGCTTTATTATAGTATCATTTTACCTGTCATTAAATAAGGTGAATATTTCTTTTTCAAAAAACTGGTGTCAATAAGCAATTTGATTTTTTAAACCGTAATTTAATACGACCGTTAAGGGGTTAAAAAGTGGAAAGACTTCAGGTGATGTTCAGTTGCATAGTTCAACAGGTCTTGAATCCCTTCCCCATATTGCTTGAAGGTAAGCTTACTTCTAGTTTCATCGGTCTATTCTGGCTTTGCGTTTTCTTCACTATCCCCTTTCTCTTCAATGATGTTGTTATCGCAAACTGGAAGGCTTCCGTCGGCTCAAAGACAAGCTCCAGGTTCAATTTAAGTATGGACTTTTTGGAGAATTGACCCCAAGTCACTCACACCTGTTGCTTCTTATTCCTCTATAAGAATTGCTCATTCTCACATTGGAATCCAGGTTTGTAGAAGCAGCTTTGGAATGCATAGGAGGTTACTTCATTCCAAGTTGTTGATATCCAATGGACATCATCCATAACGTTGACCTTCTTCGTTAGTTTGTTTGCCTTAAAGAAAGGATTCGGTAGTGAGCTTTAAAGGATTACTCCTTTATCCAGTTGTTGGATTATAGAAGTACAATTCGGTGGTCAGGAACTTCAGACTCACGTTGCTCAGCTGCATGTTTGTGTGTGATCGGGCATTATCCACAAAAAGAAGAATTTTTCTCTTTCTCTCTTCAGCATCTCGTTACTGCCCTCCAATCATTGTGAGAAATTTGTGAATGTCATCATGGCTGTTCAATTTGATTTATAGTGCACAGGCAATGATGCAATTTTCACATTTTAGAAACATCGTGGTTTCTCACTTTTTCCGATCACAAGTGGTAAGAGCTTCTCACAAATAAAACTAGCATTGAGCATCACAAGTCTTTCTTTTGACATTTTTCAGCCCATGCCTTTCTCGCTTGCTTCTGTTAGGGTTTTATTTGGAAGACCGGTTTCGTTGGCATTTAAAATGTTAACCGCGTCGAAATCGTTCATTGTATACTGACGATTTCTTTCCATTCCTTCACAGTGTTGATATTTACGTCTGAAGCTTCACCAGTGATTATTTTGAATTCGATGTTATGCCGATTTTTGAAGCGAGTCAACCATCCTTCAGCCTTGAATTCCATGATTTTCTCCTTTTCTGTAAAATTAAGAGCAATCTTCTTTTGCAGGGGTCTAGTACAAGAAGATTCTTCGATCTCATTTGACAATAAAACTTCAGACGTGATTGTTTATGTTCTTGTTTCCCATTTTCTTTTAGAAAATTCTACAGTTTGAGGAAATTTCATTTGATTTGTTCAAAAGCGATTATAATTTCTTCCTCTTTCTTGCTCATGGTGTTGACTTAACCTACTGAAATTCCAAACTTACATGCAATTTTCCTTTGACTTGTGCTTGATTTTAATTTTTGAACAACTTCGTATTTCTACTAAAGCTTCAGTTCTTTCCGTTTTTCTACTTATTTCTAATATAGCTGCATAAGTGCAATGCTTCTTACCCTGCAACTGTAGAGAAAAGGCGAACAAAAATTTACCATTGCCGAGCAAAAGGGAGAAACAGTAGCGATAATCCCCATGGAGGTGTGCGAAAAAGAAACCATAATCCTTTTTTAGCCATTCCCTCTAATACCTGTTGACTTTTATCTGTCACTGGGGGCGGGGCCTTTCTGTTGCATAATCTTTCTATTTTTATCTCGGCTCGGCAGAAAGGGATTCTCCTGACATGGTTTTTACGTTATTATTATTGTTATTTTTGGTATCCCTTTGCACAAAAATTGATTGTTTTGTTCATTTCATTTATCTGATTAACATGATTTACTTTTTGTGAAATGGCAACAGCTTTATATCTGGACTTTTTTGTTTATTAAAAATATAAGAATGTTCTAACTAGTTTAGATGTAGAACACGTAAAGGCGTACCTGTTTGAAAAATATTCTTTCAATTTCTTTCTTTTTTTTTCTTTTTTTTTCTTTTTTTTTTTTTTTTTTTTTTTTTTGTTATAACATATGTTTTGTTAACTGAAGATTTTTATCTCAATTATTCAAACAAATTGCAGCATTGGGTAGATGCTTAAAATCTGGCAATGATTTTGTCTGTTTATTTTTAAATCGAGTTTATTGAAATTTTTATTCTTCTGCAACAATTCCCAGAATTTTTAATTGCAAACACTCGTTCAGTTTACAGAGAGGTGGAGTAGAATGGGGATCAAAACTAGCGTTCATAATAGCGAGGTGTTCAGATTAGATAGTGTTCAGAATATAGAGAGTTCATCTTATGTTAAGTCTATGGAGTTTCGCTGGGACCGTCAGAATGTGTTCATAATACCGAGGTGTTCACATTAGAGAGTGTTCAGATAGAGAGAGTCCACTGTATTTGTAGAAGAATAAAATATTAACAGCACTTGTCACTTTCATTACTGGATTTCTATACTTTGTAAAACTTAAAACCTACTACAACATTTCGCATGAAAAGGTCATAGATATAAAATTGTTTTGGGATAAAACTCATTAACCCATTTGTGCCTCAATTTTTGTTTACGCCAGTGGTTCCCAACATTTTATTGGCCACGACCCACCAAAGCATTTGTAAAGTCACAATGTCCCCCGACCCCTTAATCTGTAAATTATATATTTTATAATTTAAAAAGTGAACTGTATTCGCATGTTGGAAGCGTAATAGAGCTTTAACAGTAACTATTCATTTCATATTTTTAACTTATCAAATTGGTGAATCTTCTATCACAAATGTGTTTTATTGTTTTTTTTTATTGTTTTAGGGAAAAAGTATCAAGAAATTCAGAAAGTAGACAAAATTTGCAACAAATTAGATGTATGACATTATGACTTAGGATGAAGGGGAAGGGGGGATCTGCCTCGGAAAATGCGGTCAGCGCTGCGTGGACTAAGTTGTGCAATTCCACTTAACCACGCACACGTTTACATTCGCCCTCCCATCCCCCCCCCCCGAACTTTCTCTATGAGGTTTACTTTAAGTTTTTTGGGTCGCTGAATTCGAATTTTTAACTTACCCCCAAAATCTCCCCCGAACACCCCCCCCCCCCCAAAATAGTTGTTTTTAACTTAAATTTCTTATTATTTTAGTGGAAAGGCATTACGAAATTCAGAAACTAGACAAAATTTCCAACAAATAGGATATATGACATTATGACGTAGGATGAACGGGGAGGGGGAGGGCTGTCTCTGAACATGCACTGCGGCGCTACGTGCATTAAGTTATGAAGTCCAGACAATAGGGGATTTAACCTGGAAAAATTAATACTAGTTATAGATTTCGGCTCACTTTATGTTTTTTGGGTCACTGAATCCGAATTTGTAACTTCCCACCGAAATTTCACCAGCCCCCCCCCCCCCCCCAAGAAAAATGATTTATTTGAAAAATTTGGTTTTTGAGAAAAGCGCGCGGGGAATGATCCGAGGCAGCCCTCTCTCTCCCCGTTTATCCTACGTCATAATGTCATATATCCTATTTGTTTCAAATTTTGTCTAGTTTCTGAATTCCGTAATGCTTTTCCCCTAAAACAATAAGACATTTAAGTTAATAACAACTATTTTGGGGGGTTTTCGGGGGAGGAAAAAATTTGGGGGTAAGTTAAAAATTTGGATTCAGCGTCCCAAAAAACTTAAAGTAAACCTTATAAGGAAAGTTCGGAGGGGAGATGGGAGGGCGAATGTAAACGTGTGAGTGGTTAAGTGGAATTGCGCAACTTAGTCCACGCAGCACCGCGCACATGTTCCGAGCAGATCCCCCTTCCCCTTTATCCTAAGTCATAATGTCAATTTGTTGAAAATTTTGTCTACTCTCTGAACTTTTAGATACTTTTCACCTAAAAAATAAAAAAAATGCTTTTTTTTAATAAAACCCTTTTTGGGGGGGCTTTTTACCAAAATTTGGGGGGGGGGATTTGCCTGGGGAAGTTTTGGTGGGAAGTTACAAATAGGCATTCAGCGACCCAAAAAAACAAAGTAAGCTGATTTCCAGAACACCATTAATTTTGCTAGGTAAAATTCCCTATTGCCTGTACTATATGGTTAATCATAAAAGCATGTAAAATATAAAGTATGTTTGAAATGTTTGCGCCGATGACTTTATACTTAGCTTGAAATGTATATTTACATTAATAAACTAACGAGAAAAATTTATATGAATGTTTCAAAACGACTTAATTTTCACTGATTTTTCATTTCCTAATTCTAAAGATTAGAATCGGATGCTTCATTCTTAGTTGTGCTATTTAAGAAATTGATTATTGAGGTAAAACAATATCCTCATTATTTGCATTTGTTTGTCATTTTTAAAATGTATTTTTCTACAATACAAACATTTCATGAAAAGAATCTCCATACTCTTTTTTTGTATGAATTCTTAAGAGAATGAAACGCAGATCCACATTCCGCCATTTCTGGCAAAGATTATACACTACACTGTAAAAAAAGACAGATGTTTCTTAATTTACGAAAATGTACTATAATCATGAACGAAAATATAGAATAATCACTTCCGACTCACCCCCGATAACAAAAAGCATTCCTTTATCTTTAGAAAACTTACAAAAGAATTTAACATTGAAATTTATGGAATTTATAAAAATAAATTTTTATTAGCTGCCGGAAGTTTTTGAAAACGCTTCCGAGTAGCATTTAAAGTAAATTAATCAGTTCTCGCTACACAGAAAACAGGTTATTCGGATGCTGTGGGGTCTCGGATAAATATTTTCAAGTTCAGCAAACAGGTTTGACTGAAAAGCATATAGAATGAACAACATTAACATTAATATTAAAAGTAACATTTTTCTGTTATAATTGCATGCAGAATTTAAGTTATGCAGCTGAAAACATTTAGTTGATAGCATCCGAAAAACTGATTTTCTTGGTAAAGAGAATTGATTTATACATTATAAAAGCTATTGGAAAACATTTCCGAAAATTACGGGCATCAAATAAAAATTTATTTTTCTAAATTCTTCTTTAAATTTCGAAAAATTGTTTTCTGTGGAAGGATAAATGATAAAGGAACTCTTTTCGGAATATTGGATGATTTGGAAGCGGTTATCGAATATTTTCGTTCATGATTAGAGTAAATTGTTGTACTTTAAGAAACATCTGCCTTTTTAGGTGCGTTCGTAATTATATAAATACGTAGCACCTATAGTCGTCGTTCAGTCCGTCTGTCTGCCCGTCCTTCTGTCTGTCCGTCTGTCTGTCCGTCCGCATAAAACAACGCAAAAACTACCCAACTGAATCGTTTGAAATTTAAAATATATAAATGTTGCATAATTTTGTCGAGTCATTTCAAATTTTATGAAAATCGCATGTATAGTTTAATTACAGGGACAGTAAAAAGTTTCCGTTACCTTACGGCCAATGAGAAAAAAATTATTGCAAGTGCATTTTAATGATGTTACAGCCTTCCGAATGATCTGAAATTTTAAATATATAATTGTTACAAGATTTTGTCGAGTCATTTGAAATTTTATGAAAATCGGATGTATAGTTTAATTACAGGGACAGTAAAAAAATGTCCGTTACATTACGGCCAATGGGAAAAATTATTGCAAGTGCATTTTAATGATGTCATAGCCTTTCGAACAGAATGAAAATGATAGGCACTTATGAAGTGCACTAAAATATACATTCAATACAATATGCGGTGCAAAAAATATTTATAAAACTAGTATAGTACGAACGCGCCTCATTTGTCATGTTTGATGAGCAATTTCCAACTTGTTTTACAGTGTTGTAATTATATAACAATAAAGATGAAGCTTTAAAATAGATTATTAGAATTATTAAAAAAACTAATTTCTTTTAGATGATTAAATAAATGTATTTTCTTATCAGTTCACGTCACAAAATATATTTATATTCTGAACCTAGCTCCATTGAGTGTAGAGTCAAGAACATCTACTAAGTAAGTGGTAGCAGCTGTGGTTATTTCCCGGGGGCATTAAAGTGATGGGCATTTCAGGCGTGCTGGGAGACGGCTACGATGTTTAAATCGCGATCCTCTTTTGAAAAAAAAAGTTTGTTCTGAATTAGAAATGTGGAGGATGCCTAATATATATATATATAGTTTATTTTTTACATTTTCAGCAGAAACGAAAATCACTTTAGATTTTCTTATTTTGTTACGTTCATTTATGGACGAGTTTCTTTTATTTACGCAACATTACTTAAAGTGAGCTGTTACATTTAATGTTCGAATGCGTCAATTTTTTTTGATATGAATAAATAAAATATTTTGTACTTAAAATTCCCTTAGCATGAACCATTAAGAATAAAAGGTGTTGGTATATATTTCCTTATAATTTAAAATAAATTATAAAACGAACCTCTCATGATGTTTACAAGCAATCGAAATTTATTATTAATTGATATCAGGTAGTTTTTTCGTATATTTTAAGCTACATTTGAAACTGTTTTTACTCATGTTCTTTTTTAGACATAACAGAATAAATTCGTTCAAAAAATTCTTTTCTTTTGCAGAACGGAAACAACTTTGTCACAGGCAATATTTAACACTGAATATTCGAAAACAAAATGATTTTGACACGTATTTTTGTAATTTACAAGAATTTAAAACAGATTATTAAGAACAAATAAAATTGCGCAAAAATTCATAAGATTAAATTACGAAAGTAATCTCACATAAACTAAATAAGGAATTAAAAAAATATATATTGTTAATAGTTAAATGGTTTTTGTGTTAATTGTATAACGTTTGTGTAACTTTGACTACAGTAACGCAAAGTTGAAAGAAAAAAAATCTTGCTAACGAATTTCTTTAGGTCAAAATGCAGAAATTTTCAAAAAGTATTCTCTCCGGCAAAACCGAAATAAGTTTGTCGAAAACAAAATTTCCAAATGAGTATTCGAAAAGAAAATGGTTCAGACATGTATTGTAATTAACAAGAATTTAAAATAGATTATTAAGATTAAATAACGTTGCACTTTAAAACATATTACAACAATCAATAAGGCAATATTACGAAACGAATCTCATATGAGGTTAATAACGAATACTAAAAATAATATTAATAGTTAAATAGTTTTTGTGTTAATTGTGTAACTTTAGTGTAACTTTGACTACATTAAGACAAAGTTGAAAGAAAAAAAAAAACCAACGTTTGCTAACAAATTTGCTTAGATCCAAAACAGAAATTCTCAAAAAGTCTTCTCTCGCCCAAAACAAAAATAAATTTGCGAAAGGCAAAATTACCAAATGAACATTCGAAAAGGAAATGGTCCTGACATGTATTGTTATAATTTACAAGAATTTAATATAGGTTATAAAATGAAATAACGTTGCACTTTAAAACATATTACCAGAATCTACATAAAATAAAATTACGAAACGAATGTCATACCGGGTGAATAAGGAATTTAAAAAAAAATAATAGTTAAATAGTTTTTGTGTTAAATGTGTAATTTTTGTGTAACTTTGATTATACATTAATGAATAATCTTCATGATTTTCATGAGTTTCACGATATTATTATTGGGAGAGTATAGTTGAAGAATTCACGACTGAAAGTGACTCAGGTGTTGTTCAGTTGTAAATAATCACCAACAAGAAATCCTTTAGAACATGTTATTGGCAATCCAATTATATACAAAATGTACACTATTTACATATTTATAGATGAAACCTATAATTAATACTTGAAGAGTACTGGTTTAAATATATATAAATTCCACACTGGGAATCCAAGATGATTTCTTATTAAATTCAGGAATATTTATTTCACCCTTTTTGGAAGATCAAGAAATACACAACGAGCACGCTGCGTTCGAGTTCCACATTCACAAAAAAAAAAATAAATAAATAAACTAAACTAAAAGAACAAGAAAGAAAAAAATGTTTTTTAATATTAATTCTCCAGTCAGACCACGTGATCCGGCGCCCGCCGTCTGGCTAAGAGAGGCCCGCTCAAAGGATCTGCAAAATATTCCACAAACTCCCCCCCCCCCCCCCGATGAACAAGGGTTCATCAAAATGGATATTCAAATAATTAAAGTAGAAATAAAAATATTCTAAAAGATCATCAGTTACAGTATACATAAATACAATACAAATCAAAATATATACTTACATACTGGACTTTATATAAAAACTAACTAAAACAAGTTAAAAGATTTGCGAACAGGTTTCTGCTACTAAAAATAGAAAGAACAATTTAAATCTATACAACATTTTCTGGAATATTCAACACAAAAATTAAACTAAAAATTAGAAACATTATCAAACAAGAAACACTTTTTTTTAAGTGAAAATAATAAAAAGCTTTTAAAGTCAATAACAAAAACAGTTTTTTTTTTTTTTTTAGGAAAAGTCAAATGAGAGGTTTTTTTTTTTTAGGAAAAGTCAAATGAGAGTGTTTTTTTTTTTTTTTTTTTGAGTTTGTGAGTTCTAAATTATGCACAAAAATTAACAGGTCTATTAATGATGGAATTATTTGTCTTCACTTCATAAGACCTTATTATTATTATTATTATTTTTTAATCTCTGCCCACAAATACCCAACTTCCAGAAAGTTCTTGATACATATGTTCATATGCATAAGAACCACATAATCTACTTCAAAGTCAGAAGTTTTATTCTGGTCCGTGTAGTGAGCAGATTTTAAGTTGAGAAGATACTCATTTTTCAAACGCTTTCAAAAATGATTCAGAAGAGTCTCGCGCAAACAGAAGTGTTTCACCAAGGATTCTTTAGTTGCAGGTAAGCATAAGATATGTTTTAGAGTTGCTATAACTAATTGACTAGGGTAAACGTTAAATTTCTCGCAGATTATACGCTTGTTCAGGACTGATTTTATGCACTGTCTACAACTTAAAATCGAAAGCTTTTCACGAGTCTGTATTAATGTATTGGACACTCCTGAATGAAAAACTTTTTCGTGTGCATCATTCACGATTAATTCTGTTAATTTATGTTTTGCAGGAATCACAAGAGGATGTTTTTCATAAAATGAGGAGTCAGACTTTTGTAACCGTCCTCGTACCAATAGCAAACCTCTACCTGACAATATAGGATTTAACTGTAGAAGGTTCGATTCTTTAGGAATACTCTTGTTACATTTCAAGCTTTTTATAACTTCAGGGAAACTTTCTTCCTGCACTAGTTTTAACCAAAAATTCGACGAGAATCTAGTATCAAATTTTCTAGTAATAACCTTAATAATATGGGTAGTAATAAATGGTCCCAGGAGCCTGATGTTACTCCTAACGCATCAAGATTTATTATACAAGTTTCAATATTATCATACAACTTATCAACAACAGAGATAACATTGTTAGTGGATTTCACTGGTTCAAGACTTAAGATTTTATTCATGTAACAATTTATTATATTTTCCCGCTTACCACATCTTTCTTCTAACAACATTAAACACGTTGAATAATTTTGATCTGTCAATTCAAAACCAGCTACAATATTATATGCAGGTCCAGACAACAAGGATTTAAGTTATTGGAATTTTTCAATTTTTGATAACGATTAGTTTGAATCTATCGCACTAGTAAATAATTAAAAAAAAATCCAAGAACTGGCTTGCATCACCAGAAAAATTTTCTATGTTAAGTTTAGGCAGCTTCACTTCCGAAACTGGTTCACTACCGATTTTTGAACCGTTACTTGATTCTAGTAAAACTTTTGGTTCAGTTTCGATTTTACATTTTTTAAACCTTATCTTAATTTTAAATTTCAAACTTGATATTTTTTCAGAATATTCTTCTACCGATTTTAGTTCTTTTTCATATTCAGATTTTTCCTGAATTTGCTCATCTATTTCAGAATCTAATTCCTTGAGTAGAGCTTCCTTTTCATTTACGAACTCTAATGATTCCATTAAAGAATCGCAATCAGTCTTATCAATATCAACAGATAACAATGTATCACATTTTATAATAAATTTCGTAATATCTGCGCGAACAGTAGCTCTTTTACTTTTAAGTTTTACTGTTTTATCCATGTTTAAATTTTAATTCGACAAACGTTTATTTTCAAGAAATCAACAGTCACGCAGAATAATAAAGGTATTTCTAACTTTTTTTCTGGGTTCTTGAGGCACCAAAGAATAATGAATAATCTTCATGATTTTCATGAGTTTCACGATATTATTATTGGGAGAGCATAGTTGAAGAATTCACGACTAAAAGTGGCGCAGGTGTTGTTCGGTTGTAAATAATCACCAACAAGAAATCCTTTAGAACATGTTATTGGCAATCCAATTATATACAAAATGTACACTATTTACATATTTATAGATGAAACCTATAATTAATACTTGAAAAGTAACTGGTTTAAATATATATAAATTCCACACTGGGAATCCAAGATGATTTCTTATTAAATTCAGGAATATTTATTTCACCCTTTTTGGAAGATCAAGAAATACACAGCGAGCACGCTGCGTTCGAGTTCCACATTCACAAAAAAAACTAAACTAAAAGAACAAGAAAGAAAAAAATGTTTTTTAATATTAATTATCCAGTCAGACCACGTGATCCGGCGCCCGCCGTCTGGCTAAGAGAGGCCCGCTCAAAGTATCTGCAAAATATTCCACATATACAGTGGAACCCGGTTAAGACGCTCACGGTTAATACGCGATCCCGCTTAATACGCGGATTTTTTCGGATCCTTTGAACATCGCCCATAAGTCTAATGTAAAAGATCACGTTTAATACGCGAACGGTTATGACGCGATCCCGCTTAATACGCGATAAATTTTCGGTTCATTGAGGGAAAAAATCACGCTTAAGACGCGAATTCATTGATCAAGATGCGAATTCCTTCTTTCTTCTCGAGTGTTAACAATTTAGAGGATTTTTATTATTCAGATAAAAAACACTGTTTCCGAATATTACTTAATTTATTTAGCAACAGATTAATTAAGGCGAAAATTACTAATCGGAAATAGTGATAGATGTTTGAATAACAGAAAAACCCCGTTAAATTAGCAAAACTGCAATTCTTCTTTGATCCCACCTCCTAACATTCTTTGTCTCTCGCTTCGTGTATGTTTTTACTGTAGTAGAGAGAGATAGACGCATTCAGGTTACTTAAATACGTCACAAAAATTATTATGATTAGAGTTGTTCATACGTGTTGTTAGAGATGCTTTAAATGTACTTTATATTGCCAATATGTTTTATAATGCATGTTATAGGCAACAAAAAATAAAACTCGCAAAGATTAAATACGACTGCGATTGGATAATTCTTTTATGTTTACTTCACTTTTTGCTATATCAATATTTTATAAGGATAGTTTTTCTTATTATCTTGATAATGAAGAACAGATTATAGTGGTACTCATTATTACAAGTACTAAATGTGATTTTAAAAACTGGGTTGTGCTTCAAAGATTTAATATTATTTTTCTTTCTGTTTAAAAAAATGAGTCTAGTATGAAAATTATTTTTGGTTGCAACGCATTAATCGACAATAAATTCATGTTGAAATCTATATTTATTTTCCGTTGTTATTCCAGTTTGTCCTATAAAAAAAAAAAAAAAAAACAATACGTTAATGTGGAATACAATTAAATTTCAATCTGAATGTATGTAAAAGAATCAACTTTCGACCGTAAATGTATAAATGAAGCCCAATTCCTACAACATTATATAAATCACGTTTAATACGCGATCCCGCTTAATACGTGACTTTTGACCGCTCCCTTGAAACGCGTCTTAACCAGGTTCCACTGTATTAATACAAAGTTGAAAAAAAAAAGTTTGCTAACGAATTTGTTTAGATCCAAAAGAAGAAAATTTCAAAAAGTCTTCTCTCGAGCAAAATAGAAATAAGTTTGTCAAAGGTAAAATTTCTGAATGAACATTCGAAAAGAAAATGTTTCTGACATGAATTGTTGTAATTTAGAAGAATTTAATGTAGGTTATTCAGAAAAAGTAATATTGCATTTTTAAACAGTTTACAGCCATCAATAAGCTAAAATTGCAAAATTAATCTCATATGAAGTAAATATGAAGTAAAATATATATATATATTAATAGTTAACTGTTTTGTGATAATTTAAACTAAAAAAAAAGTAAAAGAAAAAAAAAAGGATGTTTGCTAACGTTTTTCTTTAGATCCAAAAGCAAAAAATCTCTCTTAAAATTTTCTTTCGTGGAGAACAACAACAAGATTTTAAAATGCGAAATTTCAAACTGAATATTCGAAAATAAAATGGTTCTGACATCTATTTCTAAAAGTAACAACAGATCTTGAAGTTTACATATAATAAAGGATTAAAAACAAAATATATATTTTGAGTTGTTTTACAGGATAACATTATATGAATTTATCTTTATGATAGTGTTGATACAATAATTGTTAATTTTCCATTGTTCCCTTTTTTGAATACCTATATTTGTCAAAAAAAAGTTCTTAGTACATTTTTAGAACATTAGCAACACAAAATTATTTCAGGGAGGATTTACGCAAAAAATTCAAGAGAAATCTTAAATATATATTTTCTAGTAAAATAGTGACATAGAAAAAACGGATAAGGTGGGACGCAGTGCTCCCACTTGCGCCTATTTTAAATTGTTATTTCCATCACTTTCTCAAAACAAAATAAATTTACCCTATATATCTGTATTATAAAGGACAATCATAATAGTACATAGTAAATATAGTAAACATACTACGTAACGCATACGTCATTTTGCGAATGGCAACACTTTCATATTTAAAATGGAAATTCTGTTTTACAATTTTCGCCACCGCAAAAATTTAAACTTCTAAACATCGCACATTTTCAATTTTGACAATATAATAAGTACAATTATAATATGTACAATGTATAATGACAATTCATATCGGGAAAAAATTGTGCTTTTAAATGCAATTTGTTTGAAAGCTGTATCTCAATTTATTTTTGAGATATTAGTTTTTTTATAGTTTTTAATATATGCATATATATATATATATATATATATATATATATATATTGTAATCCTGGCAACTGAAGTACTCCATTTCTATTCAAAGTAAAAGGAAAGTAACGGAAAGTAGTAGATTACTGTATCTTTTTGTTGACATTTTCTCATGAAAAATGAAAAAAAAATTAAAATACGTGCTATGTCAAGAATATCATCTGTTATAAAACCCGGTGAATTTTGGTTGTATTTCATTTTTACTTATCAATTAAATGATTTTTAGTTTATTGAAACTCACTTTACAAACGATACAACACTTTCTCTTTACAAAAAATTACATTAAAATATATTTTTGCTGTTTGTGTGAATTATTTTCATCCACGTTTACTTGATTCGTATCAAAAAGCTGAAAGAATGGAATTTTGTTAATCGTTTGTGATAACATTTTCCGAATTTAAAAAAAATATAAATGATTTCTGATAAAACATGGAGCTAATGATTAAAATTTTTAGACAGTCAATTCGGGCAAAAAAATCTTCCAAATGAAATTTGTTTGCAAAGTGCATCTCCGTTTACTGATTGTCTATGGATTTAAAAATAATTTTCAAGCAAGAAATATTTTTTAATTTATCTCTATCGCGTCGAACTCGATTACGAAAGATTAATTCGTGTCCTTTAAAACAACATAAAGAGTTCATCACTCTTTTATGGCTAATATTCAATAAAAAATAGAAACTTCCTCAATGAATAAATAAATAAAATAATATAAATAAACACAAATTTGACAAACATGTAATTCACTAAACGCTTAAAGCTCTGAAATTACCAGAATATAAAAGGATGCCATAAGTAGCAAAATCTTGGGATAATAACTCTTAGCATACAGATAATACGATAATATTGCTTTTGATAAATTTCAAAACTTTATTTGATTGTATAATTCATATTTTTCATATAAAAAAATGCTTTTTTATTGTTAGTGGGCAATCGAAAAAATATGTGGCATGTAAAAAAAAAAAAAAAAAAAAAAAAAAAAAGGTTTCAATTTTAAAATATGGTTTTCACCTATACTGTGTAACCCGGGAGGCCCGGGTACGATCCCCTAGTATATATAAAATTTTAATGAAACAAATTTATGAAACGACTGTTTATGTTTCACCACAATTTCTGTTAAAATATGAAAGGTTTGGCTGTGATATTAAAACCAATTATCCATATTGAACCACAATTGTCAAAACTGGTATTAGAATATTAAAATTTGAATTAGTTTTCGAGCTATTATTTTTTTTTCTTATTTTAATGAAATTTCTCTAATAATGGCAACTAAATTCCTCCATTTTTGTTCAAAAAGGGGAGAACAGGTAAAAACTATAGGGATTATTAAATTTCTTCTTTTTCGTCAGTTCCAAATTGAAGTTGAAATTATCTATTATTCCAATCAATAGTGAAATAATACTGTGATTAAATTATATTTTGTAGGAAAATTTGAACAATTAAAAATTAAATTTTTTTCGTCAACATTTTCAAATTGAAATAAAAAAGTGAAAAACAGAAAATTAAAAAACAGAAAAACAGAAAGAAAATTTAAAAATAAGAATTTAATAATCACGTGTTAAAAGCAGAAAATAGGGAAAATTACAATTAAGACATTTTTAAAAAGCTGAAATAAAAATATTTCAAAGAAAAACACTAATAAATTAAATATCCCGTGAATCTTAAAAGAGAAAATAAAAGTTTAAAATAAATAAATTATTACATGAGAAATGCACTTCACTGCGAAAACTACTTCATATATTAAAACTATGCATTTAAAACGATTTTCATTCGAGAGACTTTTAATGTGACACCACATGGTATAAAAGTATTGCGACTAATAAATTTGTTTATACATTACATCGCTTGATGCAGCGAAAATACAGTTAAATATTTGCGCAAAATACTCTCGATATATTTCGTACGAATTACTATTCGATAAATACATTTTAGAAAATTAGGATATTCTTATCAATTAATATAAACAATATGTTATACTAAGAAAGAGAAACAACGCATAAAGACACTAATATAAATATGTTTAAAAAGCATACAGCTGTTTCGAAACCTCCATGGTTTCATCATTAGTGCTTAAAAATCAAAAGTAAAATTAAAACTCTGAGTAAAGGGGGGGGGGACAAAGAGCCAGAAAGGAGTACCTTACAGCTCTACTATCAACGGAGAAATGTGACATACGGCTGACAAACAGCCACGGAGTCGATCTCACGCGCAGACACAGGGAGATTAATCAAAATCGCCCAATTGCTCCGGAAGAGTTCAAACTGAGAGGAGAAAAAAAAAGGGGGGGGGGTAGGAGTGAAGAGAACAAATTATAGAAAATTAAACCATATCTTTGGAAAATTGTGCGTACTGGGTAAATCGTTAACTAAACTGTTTGAATTTTCCCATATGTGATATACTTCTCAAAAGTAAAGAGCGTAAATTGATGAGAATTTCTGTATTATGGAGGCTTCGGAAAATTTAAAATTATGGTTGTTGAACCAGCAGTGGTTAGCAATAGCGGAACGTTTGATATCACAATTTTTAACACAAGTTTTATGTTCCCCCAAACGGATCTTAAAGGCTCTCTTAGTTTGAACAATGTACATTTTATTGCATTCGCAAAATATTTTGTAAATATCCCAATCAGAAAAACTATCAATTGGATGTTTTAGATTTGTGAATAAAATTTGGTTAAACGGAGTGTAAACTACCTTAAAGTCAAATTTTAACAAGATTTTAGAAATGTATGACTTATTTTCGGAAAATATGGAAGTATAATTAAATTATCATTGCCGACAGTTTTAACCATGGAGTGAGTACGTTTACTTAGTTTATTATGGATGGAATCGACGATTTCAGCTGTACAACCTTGATCAATGGCAATGGATTTAATGTAATCTAATTCTATTTTTAGTAAACTGTCGGAAGAGCAAATATTTAAAGACCGATAGACGTAACTGCTAAAGGCAGCCAACTTTTGATTAGGTGAATGGGATGAAAGGTGATGTGGGGGTAAACATACAGCGAATGGTTTACGGTAAACAGTAGTGTGAAACAAGTTATTTTTCCGGAAAACCATAACATCAAGGAAGGGCAAACGACTGTTATTTTCGAGTTCGAAAGTGAACTGAATATGTTCATCTATAGAATTCATAATATCGAGAATATTAGTAAGATTAAGATCATTCGAGTTTAATAATGCAAAGCAGTCATCGACATAGCGGATGTAAAATGGAAAGGATGATATCTTGAAAAGGTTTAATTCGTAATAGTGCATGTAAATATCACTGAGGATGGGGCTGAGGGGGGGAGCCCATGGACAAACCATCAGTCATGCAATAAAAATTACCATTAAAAATGGATGTGTTTTGCGATAAACAAATGCTAGTAAGATGTATAAGCTCATCAATTTCGTAATATGAATAATGAAATTCTTGTAGGCGTAATTTAAGACAACTGAAAGCACATTGAACCGGTACGTTAGTAAATAGGGATTTAACCTCGAATGAAACCATACTACTGTTTTGAGTACCATCGAAGCTGCGAAGCTTATTAACAAACTCATAAGAGTTCCTGCAAGTGTAGTTGTTGTTAGAGAAGAGTGGGGAGAAAAAAGAGGTCAGATATTTCGCTATTTATAGGAAGATTGTTCGAAACTAATGGTCTGAAAGGAATGCCTTGTTTGTGGACATTTGGGAGTGTATAAAATCTTGCGCAGTGTGACACTGAAGGATTGAGGAAGGATTTGGTGTTGTTGAAATTAAAGGGGAGTGCTCAATAACAATGTGTTATATATTGTGAAATATGCATGATGTTGTGTTAAAATAAAGAAAAGAATTCACGAATAAGCTAAATGTTCCTGAAAATATCTTAAACTCTTTCAAAACATAAAATATAAACTTAAAAAATTCAAAACGCAATGATTTAACTATACCGTGGTTCTGAAAGCTATTCCCAGGCAGACGGAGTATTTTAACCTCGAAACTAAAGGAAGGATATTGTCCATAGCTTCGTTATAAACGCCAGAAATATAACGACATTTTAACATAACCATTTTATACAAGCTGATTTTCAAATGTGTAATTGATCTTACTTATCCATCCTGAAAACAGCCATCAGTTGTTACGACAGCGATGGATGAGATCATGGCAACCGAAAAATACCCCATTCAAATGGAAAAGCATGCGAACACGATTGCAGAAGATAAACGGTGTTATAGCGATAATATCATTCAATCTTCCGTATACTGGTAATTTTTTTTTAAAACAGGACTAATTTATATGTTTTTACAGGCTGTGAAATCTGAATGCTTGGTGGTGGGGGTGCATAAATCGCAGGGGGCAGAGCCCCTAGTTTACATACAATTTTACAACATGGGCATTAGAAACATATTACAAAATTTGTTTCTTTTTAATTAGTGGTGTAAGTAAATTATAAAACTACATGCAAGTGGGAGCCCCGCTATTACTGCTTTTTAATTTTGATTCTTCCTAGCATACTGAGTTCATGAAACTCGATCCTATAGAAATCTCTGATATCTTTATAAGTAATTTTTTAACAGTTGAATTTGGGAAATTCTGGATTTTTTTTTAATTTTTATATTGTTACTGAGGATTTATGTATCTATCAGATTTATTTTTATTAATAAGTTCAGTATGTAGCATATTTAAAAAAAGCAAATGTGATATCTATAACACAGTTTAGTAAATTAGTTTTCATGAAATTAACTAACTTTCATTCAAATTTCATTGTTTAAATAAATTATTTTAATGAAATCTGCATGGAAATTTCTGAAAAACTATTATTTGTCGATAAGCACACAAACTAAAATAAGAGATTCAACCAACATTTCTAATTCCAGCTCATTCAAAATATAATAATAAGTACTTTAATTCTGTGTTAATACTTTTTTCCCCATAAAAATTCGCATATTTTGTATGTTAGACGTCACCACTAAAGATTTGCATAATTTCCGTACATAATATAATTTTTAAGTGAAGTAATATTGGGAGAGAAATATTTTTCTATACTTCTTGCTCAAAAATATTATTAATAAACTAAATTATAGGGAAATTATGCCTTTTTTAAATACTTTTTTTATTATTATTTCACATTTATTTAAAATTAGAGACATTTTCATGGGAATAATATCTATATCGTACTATTTAACTTATCTACTTGCTTCTTAGAAATACCAGGCAATTCCAGGTAAAAGATGATCGATAACTACCAGGTGTAAAGAATAAATGAAATTGTTTTTCTTTAGGGAAAATCCTTTTTTGATTAGAAGCTACAATATACGTTTTTAGCCCCCGGAATGCTATTTCTTTCTCTCAGCTTATTTTGTCTCCAATAAATAACGTTACCTTGTGTACGCTAGCCGTAAAACAAAAGCAGATGTTTCATTGTGCGATTAAATATCCTACAGCATTTTTTTAAACTTCTAAGCATCGCACATTTTCAACATGTTTATACCGTCGTATTGGGAAAAAAAGTACTTTTTAATGCAATTTGTTTGAAAACTGCATCTTCATTTATTTTTGAAATATTAAGTTTTTTGTAGATTTTAGCGACATTGTTTCCTTTTGGCAACTCAAGTTTTCCATTTCTGTAGAAAGCAAAGGAAAAAATAGTTGAAAAATAGCAATTATATCTTCTTGTTGCTATTTTTCCGTAAAAACTGAAAAAAAATTAATTAAAATACGTGCTATTTTGAGAAAAATATAAATGAATGATTTGTGATAAAACATGGAGCTATTATAAACTATATTTAATTTTAAGCGTGTGCTTTAAGTCTTAAATATGAAATATGTTTTTCAGTAGAGTCCCGATTATTTGGGTTCCGCTTAACCGAGTTATTTCCTTCTGGTGGACTGGTGGTTTCTATTATTATGAAACAGCCATTATAAATGAAGCGTTAGGTGACGATGAAAGAGCAGCCTTAAAAATTTTCCATTCTGACCAGAAAATCAGAGATCTAACTTTTTACGACTGCTCTTTCATCTTCACATAACGCTTCATTTATAATGGCTGTTTCATAATAATAGAAGCCACCAGTCCACTAGAAGAAAATGAAGTAATGGAAATCGTTAAATATAGATTATGAAAACCTTTCCAACAGCATTCAGAATACTGTAACAAAACTTTAACGTTTAATAAGGTGAAAGACTATATCTAAGTAAAGAATTTTGAAAACGCATCACAAATTTTAAAACGCAACAGTATGCAAATTTTTTTGTGCGGTTATGGGCATTGAGTTATAGGTTTTCACATACAATTTATACAAATAAATATCCCTTCCGAAATTTTCATTAGTAGACGGTTATGTACACATCACCTTTTGTGCAGCTCTGAATGTTACCCATAAAATTTATACACATCAAGTAATATAAAAAATTTTAGTTAGACCTAGTAAAAGCAATCTAATAATAACGAAACATATTTGAAAGCGCACTTACAAAAAATATCGCTCATACCAGTGGCGGCTCGTGTATTATATTTAAAGGGGTTCACAACCACAATATAAAAAATACGAAAATATAATTTGTAGAAAGGACATATCATAAAGGTTAAAATACATTTGCGCAATATTGAATTCAGAGTCTTTTTTTCTCTGGATGAAATTTTGCTGTTCCGAGAAAGACAATATGGATTTCGTGGGGAGGGGCTTTCAAGTGGTAATTTTCCACTTTCCCGGCGGGATTCCCCCTTGGCATCCCTTGAATTCGTCACTGAATTTTTGTTTTTCCAAGTTAAAAAAAAATTGCAACTAAAAGAAATAAAAAAGCATCCATAGATAGAAAACTAGTACCATTTTATTTTCTACAAAAGAACATAGAATCACAATATTACTTGCAATTTACCTTTGAATTTTATTCAAGTACAATTTTTGTAAATTAAGTGTAAGCAGTATCTTTAGTTCCGAAATATTAATTTTTCTAACTTCCAACTGTTTGTAACTACTTCTTACACATAAAAATAAAACTAAGAACAATAGAAACAGGTAGATTAAGAATTATTAAAATAAATATCCAACTTAATATTCAAATCACAAGAGAAATCAAAACGAACATAAAAATTACCGCTAAAAATGCAATGCTACCGCACGTTGGAGGGTGTATGAATGGAAAGCTCTAAGCTAGGGGTCCTCCTGGCCTTCGTCTCTCCCGTTCACGTCCGTATAAGCTTATTTTGAAGAGCATTTCTCCACTCGCACGTGCTATCAAGAAAAGATTGGACCAGCTCGGTGTTGAAAACTTTCGAATTTGCTTCAGTAAAAGTTTGTAGTGGATGTATCTAAAGAAAGGGAGAGGAGGGGGGGGGGTGGCGTGAGTGAATCATACTCGTATTGGAGATTGACAAAAAAAATATAATTTTTTCTATAATTATTTTATTTAATTTGTCAAATTATTTCTTCAATTTCCTTTGGGGATTCACGTGCTCATGTGCGCCAATGGGCGAGCCGCCACTGGATCATATTATAACCGAATTACACTGTATGTCTCTCTAAATGAATAAACAATGCTATTCACCACATTTTACAGCAAGCTTCCATGGTGCATCTCAATGACGGGTGCGATATAGTGTAACATCATTAAAATACATTGCAAAAGATTTTCCCAATAGACCATAATGTAATAAAGTTCTTTTGTGTGTCACTCTAAACGAACTACATATACTACACTCTTAATTTCAATATCAAACATGCAATAGTAAAAATTAATAACATATATTAATTATATAGCAATCCGAGTATATATACGTGAATTAGGGAATGGAGAGACAGGTAGAGGGCCAGATAAACTGAATTCATAAACAATTTTAAATATGTTGGAAAGTATTCAAAATCATTTTTCGTAGACTCATATTAGTCGCATGTGAGCGGCTAATGTCCAAACATTTCACGAGTTATAGTAAACTTTGTGATTCTGATTTTTTAACTGTTTAAGCGCAGAATTTCATTACATATCTGTGAATCTCGTGTTTTATATACTTATTTAAATGTGAAGTTTAAATTTTGAATTTATATTTTGAATATTGCACAGAAACATACAAATTCTGAAGTATATACTATGTTTTTAGTACAGACGCCTTAACCTTCCATAATAGAGTTGCACGCACATTTACAAAAAAATGATGCTTGAAAATTAATCCTAAAACCATAAAAAATAAGAGAATAGAAATACAGTTTTCAAACAAATTGCATTTCGAAGATTCTTTTTTTCTATATCCCGATCTAAAAATTAATTCGCGATGTTTGGAAGTTTAAAAAATTGTAGTAAATGTGATATTTATTGGTTAGATTATTTTCGCTAACAATATGACGTTAGCTTTAAATATGAACATGTTTTTACTTTATAATATAGATTTTATGCATCTCCCACACAATAGATAAAAACATTCATAATATTTCAAGATCTTTGATTGAAGAGCGAATATTTTATGCTTTTTGATATATCAGCATTTTCAGCTGCTCATATATCCCGACGTTACATAAAAATGTCAAAAATCTCTGCTGACATTACTTTTTCTTTTATTCATGTATCAAGACATATTATTGTCGAGAAGAAAATATTTCATAACTCTATGTTTGTTACAGAAGGACAGTCGTTTGAAACGTATGAAGAAATACACTGAGCAAAAGATATGGGAAATACCATGTTTTTGAAATAAGTAAATGTTGTCTTTTGACAAAACTTCCCATAAAAGTTTATAAGTAATTTTATATGTAAATTTAAAGGTTTTAAAAAACAGTCCACATATTAATACAATTTTTAGAGAGTTCAATATTCGGTTTCAAATTTCATATTTTTTTATTCTGTTGATGTTTTTTTAAATTTATAAACACTTTTTTTTTTAAAACCCGGTTAGTAACTCTTTAATTTCGATTTTATAACTAAAGAACTAGTCTTAAAATTAGTAATCACCAATACACTAGATTGTATTGACCCTGAAATCCGCACAGCTAGGGACCAGAGGATGTGCAGAACTTTCAATTTTACGATTTCTGTTCATTTCTTTGTTTACATTTTAAAGAGTAATTTCAATGTAATAATGCAGTCAAAACAATAATGAATGCTTGCAATATAGTAAAATATTAAAATAATTAAAATAAAGTAACAAACTAAAATTATAAAAAATAATAAAATTTTAAAAATTGTTAAATTATTAAAAATAAAGGTCAAGTAAACAATTAATAATGTATAATTAAGTATGTATAATAAAAATTAGATGCATTTTTCTTGAATTATTCAATGAAACGTTCCTCATAAAAGTAACCTATTAATTCACATCAAAATCGTAAAATAATTAAGTTTTATATCATGTTTAGCCAGTCTTAACTCTCAAAAAAGCTTGATTAATAGATAAATATATTTGGTGAAAAATTGTGATTACCAGTGATATCAGGAATATTTTGATTTTTTTTTCAGAAATAAATGTATACTTCCTGCATGAAAAGCCAATATGAGTCATATTATCGAGAATTAAATATTTAAATACATATGGAATGACATAAAACTAAAATATTCTGTAATTTTTTCTTTACATCTGAACTGAAAGTTTCAATGTTTACATCTGCGATGATGTGCAGATTTTAGACATTTGAGGATTTTAGGGTTGTAGATTTTAGGGAGTCTACTGTAATACCTTTAAAAATCACAACTTTTTGAAGAAAACAATTTGATTATAATTATATAATACTGTTACTTATTTTTTAGCAGAGTATTATGCAATCCTTAGACCACGTTTAAAAAGTGGGATTCACGACGAGTCTGTATCAAAAACCAATATCCAGAAACGTGACATGAGTCAGCAAACTATAATACCGGGTGAGTCACAAGTTCTTTACAACTTTAAAAACTCATAAAAAAGGAAGAAATTATGATAAAGGAGTGCGGTTTGCAGGGGAGTGCTCACAAGGTAGTCACATTTTTTTGGCAGAAAAAAGGGGTAAAAAATCACATGTAGAAGGCGCTGTCGACACGAAACAATGAACAGGGTAACAATACTCATCATTCATTTGTTCTTTCGATAACAAATGTTCATCATGACCTCCAGAACATTCTACGACGTTATTGTTGTTCTCTTCATTGTGTTTCGGGTCATTAGCGCCCTCTAGATGTGATTTTTTTAACTGTTTTTTTTTCTCCTAAAAAAACTTCCGACTACCGTGTGAGCACCCTTTGTTGCAAACCACACTCCTTTATCTTTTATTCTTCCTTTTTTATGAGTATTTAAAGTTGTAACGAACTTTTAGCTCATCCGGTATTTTCCAGCATAGTTAAATTTATTTATATGAATTCGGTTTGTCAGTTCGTCTATCAGTCATATAAGTCCCGTAAATATAGTCAGATAGTCGTGTAATTACATGGAGTTTACTATTGCATGCTGAGAATTGAAAATAAAGTGTATGACGTGTACAGTTTGTTTACAGGGATAGTCAAAATAATTCCCTTATATTACGGTCTATTAATTACGGTTTATTTGAGAAAATCTTTTGTGGTGTATTTTAAAGAAATTACATTATTTTGTACATATTGAAAACATCACTGAGGTGTACTACAAGATTTTTACTAACGAACATTGCGTGCATAGACTTTATTGTTCTTTTACATGGACAAGCAAAAGAATTTGTCTACAGAAGAACGTTAATTGAACTATTGATGTCTATGAACAGTAATTGCTTGACGTACAATTTCAGTTGTGGTATGCGTTTTTAAATTTTAATTTTCAAAATTACTTGGTGTGTATAAATTATATACATCATATAGTGTTAAGTTAATCTTAAGTTACATATAAATTTAAAATTAATAAGTAGACATTTTCATGGATTAAGTATATATTTGATTGGTACCAATGATTTGTACACATACTGTACGTAAGAACTGAAAATGCACAATAATTTATTGATCATGAAAATATCTTTTGATAAAAAGGGTCGTGCAATTTTCGGCATACACTACAAAATATCTACGCACCGGCTCTGACTATAATTAGCAACCGACAACCACGGATTCGCACTATTCCTACTAGAGGTTTGACCATGTCACTATCATGTCACCTTCATACTTTTCACATATGTGAGCTAAAAATTATAAATTCATTCGCAAATCGTAAAAAAAGAGGTAGTAAAGACTTCACACATTTAAGTCTACAAATTCCAACAAGTGAAGAATAAAAACGGCGGTATATTCCCATTTAACAAGAAATTGCGTTTTTTTTTATTTTTTTTTTTAATAAAAAAAATAAACTTTGAGCTGTTGTCTTCATACATAAATTGAAACAAGCTCGGATATTTTTATTAAGACCACCCAGGGGACAGTAGCCAAATTTCGACCACTTCACATATTTTCAGGTATAACTCACTTCATTTTTTTATATCTGGTGCTTTTTTATTTCTTATATCTGCAAAATATCACTAGACTCTATTAATCTGCTAACTAAATAAATCTTTAGAACAGTTTCTTTTTGAAAATCTTACGTTTTATTTTATTTTGAAAAAATCTGTTAAAAGTGGTCCAAATTCAACGGCTATTCGGCTATGTTAGACCTCAAGTCTCCTAAATTGGACTAAACGTTATTAGGCTGTTTTAATGAGTAGGGAATATAACAATTTTTATTAAAAGCAGAGGTTGTCATTGATCAAACATTCATACAAAACAACAGCAAAGAAATATAATGAAATGAAATGTCTAAAAGTAAGGGTAATTGTTTTAAATCAAAATGTATTCAAAATATAAATTAAGGTTTTAAGTAATTAAGAATATAAATTATGGAACTAATTGTCAGTTACTTGAATATTACGTAAGAAGAGGTGCAAGGTTTACATAAACATTTCTTTTGTTCCTTTTCTATTCCAGCACACACAACATGGAACCATATTTGGCCGTCAGAATACTGCATCATTTCTGCTTTTTTATTTTCTTAGAAATTAGGCAAAACCAGTCTTTACTGTATTACTTTGCATTTTAGATTCTGAATCATTAAACATTTTTTTGCATAGTAATTTTTATTTACCTTAGGTCTGTAGATCTTCCCTTCCATAATTTTCTTTCGAATTGAATTACGCCTATTTTTTTTAATCTTGTTGTTCCAATTGCATTTTTTGCTTTCAGAGTTTTCTTTTTGTCGTTTTTTTTTCTTTTCAATGTTTACTTTATATGGCGAAGTTGTTAACACAGCTGTTTTTTGGTTCCATGCGTAGTTTGAATTAACTGATTTTGGCACGTGACTTAACTTTCGTAATTATTCTTTAGCATATTGAGAGTGTTTTGTAGCTTCAGCCTTCTTGCGCGTCAATCTCTTCACAAGTTAATATTTTCTTTTCGTTTCCTTTAACTTTGAAAACTTAAACTTTTGTTATGACTGATGTTTTTCTTGCAGAATCCAGAGTGACAATCAAATTGGTTCAATGAAGGCAACTGCGCCATTAAAAAAAAAGATAATATCAAGAATAAGAACGAAAGCGAAAGCAAACAAATCCGCGTAAAAAATATGCGCTATAACCTCATGAATTTAGGTATACACTATATGGCCAAAGCTGACCGATCGTATTACATTGCATTCGCGCATGCGCAACAAAACACTTTTTAGTAAACCTGCTGATTTTTCATCGAATTTTCATTATTTTTTAATTCTGATTGCAGAGTATTGTGTACAATGCTGTTTATCATATTTTTTGAAAAGAACTTTTTTTATATATTAAGAACGCTGCAAATTATAAGCAAAAAACTTTGCTAAATTTGGGACTGTTTTTATAAAAACCTTAATTTCTCTACGAGTATAAATGCTATTCTCATAAAAATTAACACAGTTTATATAAATAAGATACTTATTAATAATCTCGATTTTGAACACTTTTGCTACATTAGTTTTTACAGGGTTATCCAAAAGATATTCGTTCGTTTTCAATTTGTTGACGGTCCCCTATGGGGTTTCGGGCAAAAATCTTAGCGAAAATATATAACCTATACTATACTGTTTACATACCTGCAGTTTCAGGTTGATTCCTCATGTATTTTTCTAGATATTTAATAAAACGTCAAAAATCGCAAGTGATCGGTCACCTTTGGCCATATAGTGTATGTATGGAAACATAACAACTTATCTTAGTTTTAAAGTATTCTCAGTATGAAGAAGTTAGATCGAAGCAGCTAGCTAATTTCAGGTTATATAAACTTGTTTTAATTCTAGCGTGTGGAAGGCAGGTGCTTCTTCCAATCATAAATGCCGTTTTTCATATGAGTAGTATTTCAGTGGTAGATGACGTCTCTTTCATTAATTAATGGCAGAATTGCAGCAGTCCCAGTATGGCTACGTATTTACTTTTTCGATAAATTTCACATTAGGTTTTTAAACGGAAGACAAGTCGGTCAAAGAGTTTGGGAATTATAGAGGTTTAAAATTTGATATTCTAATATTAATTTCATTTGTATTCTTTTTAAAACAGATATTACTATGCGGATAGCTTATAGTGGCTTATAGCTGAGTCTAATTTAAAACATAGTTTATGGAATGAGGTGAAATTTTTAATTCGCATATTTGTAACTTTTAGATAACGATTTCTGTTTTAAAAACTGTAGGTTATTCATATTCATTTAAAAAATGGATTAAAAAATATATTTGTTCGAAATGAATTTTCGAAAAAAACATAAATTGTAACTTACCGTTTTGTTAATAATACTCGATTTCTATGAGCTTCAAGGATGTGAATCTAAAATACAGCTCATTTCACCAAGTCATTTTTGAATCATGTTTTAAAAACTTACTGCACTGTAATCTGTTTTGTAAAGATTAAAAAAGTAGCATGAGTTCCGTATGTTTGACTTGTACAGTTCTAAAACTGCTTAACCGAATCACTTCCCGTTCGGTATCCTAAGATAAAATTACTGAGAATGTTAAATATTGTTGAATATTTATTACGTGACTATTTCATCTTGTGCTGTAGTCGCAGTCTTATCAACATAAATGAGTGAGAGATGATAAACTGGGTAGCGTCATCGTAGCTTAATTGTTAGAGCACTATTTAAAGGGTTCCTGGCTCTATTCCCGGCTTGGAAATTTCCCCCCTGTTGGTTCTACGCTTAGTTAGCAATGTGATAACTCGCGTATTAAATATTCAATAATTTCAAGCCTATTTTCACTGCCGAAAATTAATTAAAAAAATTATATATGTTAAATATTATATTAATCCCTTAATTCTCGCTCCCATCATATTCGCGGGCTCTGTCTTTTACTCAAATTGTTTGATTCCCACCAGTTTTATAAAATAGTGAAATTGGCCATATTTTAGTATCGTTTTTACTGTCATTAAAAAAAGGTGAATACTTCTTTTTCATAAAAGTAGCGTCAATAAGCAATTTTAATTATTCAACCGTAATTTAATTCGAGCGTTAAGGGGTTAAATAGAGGTGTTCGTATAAAACATTTTAGAGTTTGAATAATTTCAATGTGAAGATGGCCGATAATTTTACTTTGCTTAACGAATGTGAAGATATACTTTCTAGTCGATTGACTACTTATCATTTTTTTCTTAGCTAATTTGTTGATTATAATACATGGGATGTTTTCGTTCTATTTTTTTTTTAACCAACTGCACATTTTTAAATGTTTAAGATTTCCGCTATTATTTTCACTATCATATACATAATCGGCTGTTGAAAATTGAGGCCTATGAAAAAAGGCTTTCATATGATTCAAGCCCTCCCCATTTTGAATGGCAATTTTATTTAAATCATCAGATTAACTACCCCAAAAAATTTTATTCGGCTACATAGTTCTTCATTTTCAAAAGAAAAGATTAGCAAAACTCCAATCTTCTGAGAAATAAAATGGAAATATCAACATCTGTTATGTTTCTGCTTTTCCTCCCACTTTTTGTTATTTCAATTATTCTCGATGCTCGGGAGAAGATTAATTTAATTTCAAAATAGTTATATTAGCCCATCGTCATCTTAACAATTAACTAAAATGCAAAAATTTACCTATACGGATGTATTTTTTACTACGCCCTCTAAAGAGAATATTTAAACTGCTGTAAAATTTGCTACATCTAATTTTCAAAAATTTATTTATTTTTAAACTTCACATGAATAATAAAAAATAATTACCATAAGCTTTTCTTTTGCGATTTATTTCATTTAAAAAAATGCGAAATGTATGTCAAGCTGGAATGAGTTCGAGATGTGTGCCGAGATGAAATGAATATTACATGTGAGTTGTTAATTATGAAAATATTTATATTAAATTTCTAAATAAAAATAACTTTCACACCGGAAAAGGATATGTTAAAAATTTAAATATACATTTGAAACTATTTGATGGAGCAAACGCCAAATACTTGCTGCAAAAAAAAATCTTGTAATAAAGTTGTCGCGGAAGATAAATTTAAAATTTAAAAAAATAAAAAAATATTTTTAGCACATTTGAATTTTGACACCGCGCAATACTTATTTATTTCCAGTGTCACTCCGCAATGTTAATTTAACATTGAAAAGCCTATGGGGATCATAACTTTTTCATTTATCCTTCCCACCACTTTGTCCCTGGTGCCACTCATTTTTTATTCTGTACTAATTCTAATGATATTATAAATTTAAAGTATGAAAACGTTTGCCTGACATCAGGGTCAAAACGAATGATAAAATGCCTTTGCATATGGGTGAATTATAACCTAGAGAGAAACATGGGCCATAATTTTTTTTACATTATTCAAATATTTTTCTTAATAATTCAAAATTTCGCCTTTTTCATTGAGAATCAGCGGACATTTTTCATAGAAAATGTAACATTTTTTCTTCATTGCTGCAAAAATTTCAAAAGCCGTAATAATTTATTTCTTTTTAGTTGAAACAGTTTTAGTAATTTGTCCACGTGAAATATTAAATTGAACAAATTGAACTAGTTTTTGTTGTTGTTGTTGTTGTTGTTGATGTTTTTTCAAGAATTAAAAAGGTGAATATGGCGCCATAGTGGAAATTAAAAAAATATTTTCAGAATTTTTTTTTGCTGTGGTCAAATTTATCTTTTAGTAAAAAGTTTCAAATCGATAGCTATTTTTACGCAGGTAGCGAACTTAGTGAGGAATTACATAACTTAAATTGTAAAATGTATTTTTTTTTTCCAAGATGGGAACTATTTAATCCCAAGTTAAACTTAGGTAACAGTTTTCGCTCGTGTTTACATCACCCCTTGAGAGGGAACAAGGTAACAGAATTTAAGTAAAACTTTTACTCTTTATTTTTTACTGTATCACAGCTATAATATTGTTAAATATTAGCAGTAAGAATTCAACACAATTTATTTTTGCATTCATAGTGTTCCTGAGTGGGAAATAGGGTATCTAAATTTAAGTGAAATTAATTTTTTATATTTTGATTATAGATTTTTTACGCTCAGATTAGAAGTTTTTGCCCAAACAACAGCAACCTGCATTACTACAATGGTGAAATATTTTGAATTATACATTGGTAAACTACATCACACATTGTGATGCAATATCGCATACATGAAAGCCTGATGATGATAACCTCTATTAATTTTGAAATGCGTTCGTCTGAATGCAGTAGTTATTACAAAACTTGACATATTAAACAAAAACATAATTTGAAGAACAAATTATAAAAAAACAAAATTTATTTCCTACATTGTTTAAGCCCGTGAAAGGAACAGATATTAAGATATTTCACTCAATTGGTTCTACTTTCAATTTTAAATTTTTGTAACAAATTAGTTAAGCCAATTGAAGATTAAAAAATAAAAATAAATTTATACAATACTTAAAACATCCTAAAAAATTAAATTCCGTTCAAATGAAATCGAAATAAATCTTAGACTTCTTCCATTTTTAATTGAAAATATTTGTATTGCAGATTTAGTATTATGTTTATGACAATTGTACATAAAATGATAAGATGCTTGCAAAATACAAAACTTAAAAAAAGTCTAAGATTTATTTCGATTTCATTTGAACGAACTTAATTTTTTAGGATGTTTTATGTATCATATTGTATGATTTTTATTATTATTTTTTAATCTTCAATTGGCTTAACTAATTTGTTACAAAAAATTAACATTAAATGCAGAACTAATTCAATGAAATATATTAATATCTGTCCATTCTCGGGCTTAAACAATGTGGGAAATAAATTTTGTTCTTTTTTTATAATTTGTTCTTCAAATTATGTTTTTGTTTAATATATATGTTTTCAAACGGTTCTACACATGCAAATTAATGTATACGTTCAACGTTTCTTTAAAAAAAAATCCACCCCCATAATTTCCTTCACCTTTCTTTTAAATGCTATAAATAGAAAAAAAAAACACTTCGCTCATATCAATACGTTTAGAAACAAACATAGGCATAAAAATGATAAAATACCTCAATGGTAAAGTATTTTTATATAAAAAAAGACAAAACGTGAATTCATTAGCTATTTCTATTTAGAAACTAAAATGGAGAAGCTTTAAAAAAATTTTAATGTTAAAATTTATGCTAGGGAAGACCGATGCACATTTAAGTGGATTTTTTTCAATGAATTTTCTAATTTTTATGTTTCAACTTAGGAAACTTTAGACATTGTGGTTTTATAAAGCAGTTAATAAAGTTAAAATTTGTGCATTCAGTTGTTGCCCTATTTGTGTTTTTAACCGCACTGTGTTTTCACTAAAAAAATTTTCTTTTTAT
Organism: Maratus speciosus; assembly: GCA_963932465.1. NCBI lineage: Eukaryota > Metazoa > Arthropoda > Arachnida > Araneae > Salticidae > Maratus > Maratus speciosus. The sequence goes on from OZ010794.1 coordinate 309,830,607, forward strand.
GTCCAAATGTTTTGCGTAAACTAGCCCCGGGAACGAGGCAAGTTTACGAATCAAGTGGTACACGTTTACGCATATTATAAGTGTTACCAAGGAGTAAGTGAAATAAATATTTAATGAAATTGAAATGTTTTATTTATAACTTAAAACACTGGTAAAAAAATTAAAGAGAATTAATTTAAGGACATTTTATAGGCTAAACTGAAAACTAACTCGCTAATTAAAAACAGAAACTATTTAGTCATCTTCATCTATTACAGTTTTTATAAACAAAAAATAAAGTATATTTCCTTTTGCACACTTGTCATGGGACCACCTTTTGCAGCTAAGACACTGAACCCAGTCTTGACCTTTTTTGGATTGGTTGTATGATTTCAAAAAATAAATACATACAGTTTTCATCTTCGTCATCAGATTCATTCACTATTGTCTTTATTCCAGAGTGTACAAACGTTTTCCCTTTTGCAGTTTTTGGTTTCATACTTTTTCCTTTGCTATCTTCTTGTTATGCTTCCATAGAAATTAGTAAATTTTTAAGTAATTTCTTCTTTTTGTACGTGCGTAAAGGTGCCCCAATGTCTTTTGACCCAATCCAGACAACAATTACAAACGTTAAAATTGCACGTTTGTAATGCGTAAACGTGCCACCATGTCTGGATGTATTTTTAACGTGCAATGAAAATTAATTACATTTCTGTTCATACAAATACAGTTCTCAAAAAAGGATAAAATTCTGCTAATGTTTATAAATTTGTTTATACCTAACTAAGTATTATTAGTCCACAATAAGTTTCAATAATATCAACACAAAATTTACTCACCTTGACAGAAAACAGATTATCCTTTTCTCATGCTAGACCGAAGCTCGACTGACGCTCAAAAACTTGTGAGAATACCCACTAGGGAGCAGCATCAATCGGCCATGACTGGTGGCGGGCCTGTTATAACTCGTTTCCGAAAAAGTGCACTGCCTAAACGTACCCCAAGCGTAAACCTGCCCCGATCTACCCTACTGTTTTGACTAATTATCATCTACATAGGCCTAAGTACGGTGTTGAAAGGAAGCATACAAAAAAAGGTTTTCATATTATTCAAGCGCTTCTCATTCAAATGAAGATATTTTTCATTAAATCAGATTAACTGCCCCAAAACCTATTTTTCAGCTACATAGTTCTTAATTTTTAAAAGAACTGATTAGTAAAACGCCAATTTTTTGAAAATTAAAATGGAAATGTCAACCTCCTTTGTATTTTAGTTTTCTGTCTCTCTTATTCATTATTTGAATTATTCTCGATACTCCGGAGATGAATAATTAAGGGGTCTTGTACCTTTTAAACGTGACGAAATTCAACGTAAAAAATCAAAGTTTGAATTACCGTAATTTCGGGTGTATAGCCCGCAGATCAAACAATTCAGTTTGGACCCAGAAATTTTATTCAGTATTTGAAGACCAATATTTACTGTGATCTAAAAAGTTACATTTTATTTTTAAAAATTTCTGGGTCGAAACACGATTGTTTGATCCGCGGGCTATACACCGGAAATTACGGTAGTCTATCTTCAAACCTTTTTATGTATAAACATGAAATTTTGGATATTGACTAAACATATTGTGCTTTGTAATATGCTGTCATTAGAAATTTATTAGCGTTTTGCAGAATTTGTGTATTGTTGAAATCAAAATAGCGCTTTTGTTTTACTCCATATGTCTTCGCCCGCATTATATCTTGAGAAAGTATCTATGGATTGACATGAAATTTGGAAAAGATACTAAAAATACATGCCCGTTTAAATTGAACTACTCTTAGGCCAAAATTATTTCATTAATTATCTAAAAAAAAATTTTGCAAAAAAAAAAAAAATAATAATAATAAATAAATAAATAAATAAATAAATAAATAAAAATAAATAAATAAAATAAAATAAAAATTTTATATTTTTAAAGAATAAAAATAGTCAGAACTAAAAATATAACCATTGTAATTACTTAAAAGTAGTTCATTTTAAACACACATATTTGTTTAGTATCTTTACCAAATTTCATGACAATCCATACATACTTTCTCAAGATATCATGCGTGTAATGACTTCTGGGGTAAAAAAAAGAGCTATTTTCAGTTGAACAATACACAAATTCTGTTAAAAGCTAATAAATTTCTAATGGTAGCATATTACAAAGCATAATCTGTTTAATCAATATTCAAATTTCATGTTTATACATAAAAAGGTTTTGAAGATAGACTAATTCAAACTTTGAAGTTTTTTGTTGGTTATTTATCGACGTGTTTAAAAGGTGAAAGACCCCTTAAATTTCAAACTAATTGTATTAGCACTTTATAGTTTTAATAATAACAGAAATGCACACTTTTACATATACGGATGCATTTTCTACTACGATCTGTAAAGAGAATAGTAAAATTGTGGTCAAAATCCCTACATATAATTTTGAAACTCGTATATAATTTTAAACATTACTTGAATCGTAAAAGGTAATTACCAAAAGCTGTTTCTTTCCGATTTCTTTAATTTATAAAATGCGAAATTTATATCCAGATGAAAATAATTCGAGATGTGTGTCGAGATGAAATGAATACGAGATATATGTTGTTAATTATTAAAATACTTATATTAAATTTGTGAAAGAAAACATCTTTGACACCGGAAAAAGATATAAAAAAAGTTTAAATATAATTTTTCAGTTATTTTGTTACAACAAGGTCGATCTTCCTAGAAAAAAACAATCTTTCAATAAAGTTGCCCCGAAAGATAACCTTAAAATTGTAGTAAAGAAAAAAATATTGTCTGTACTTTTGACCTGCATTTTTAGAAAGCTATATTTTGCAATACTATAATACTTTGCTCATAGTAAAAAGGTTGAAGTGAGAAAGTCATAGATTTAAATTTTGTTTTCGATATAACACATTTTTTTGAACTAGATGTATTTAAAAACCTCAGGACAGTAGTTACATTTATACTAATATGCACAATTAAATTCATCAAAGCATCTCATTTAAACCGAATAGACATTATCACGTGGGCTCGAATTCATTATATTTTGAGATTTTTTCGCCAGTCTTTCAGCCCTAAATGTTATGAAAAAAATTAAATGGTTTTAGACTGCAAAAAAAGAGCTAAAATACGGAAATTGTGGCTGGCAATTGACACGCCAGTACTATTCCTGTATTTTAGCGGAAAACTTTCCCCGTAAATTACAGAAAATGTTCCGTTTTACTGTAATTTACGGGGTTAAATTTCCGTTGAAATATGGAAATAGTACTGGCGTCTCGATTTCCAGTACAATTTCCGTATTTTAGCCCGTTTTTTTTTTGTTTTTTTTTTCAGTGTAAATGTTATGAAATAAATTAAGAGGTTGTACATTTAAAAATTATTGTGCACGTCCAACATTTCTTTAAAAAAATCCATCTCTATAATTTTCTTCACCGTTCATACAAGTGATATAAATAGGAAAAAACACTTAGCGCATATCAATATGTTTAGAAACAAACATAAGCATAAAAATGATAAAATGCCTCAATCGTAAAAGATTTGTATATAAAGAAAAGAAAAAATGCAAATTAATTAGCCATTTTCAGTAATTAATTAGCCATTAAAGTTAACCCTTAAATGCGCGATTTTTTGTTTTGTTTAAAAAAAAAATTCTATATGATTCTCTGAAAGGTTTATTACACTGGAAAAATAATGAAAAAAAAAAAAAAACAGAGATCCATTTTTCATATAATACGTCAATCTTTTCTTCTGTTGCACATCTGCAATACAAGTAAAAACTCCTGCCGTGTGGCGGTTTTCGCTAAAATAATGCAAATTAGTAAATACGTTAAAAAGCATGTCTCCAAATACCTTATTTTATATAATTATTTATTTTATAAAACTTAACATTTAACCCTTTAATTCCCGTAATAGAATACGTTCTAAAAATTACGTAGTTCAGAGAATCTGACTTTACACCAGAAAGTTTCAATGGTTAATTTCATTTTATTTAAATACGGAATGTCTGTTTTTTAATTAAATCAAATATTGCTATTCTAATTTTCTGGTGTGATTTATGTATGTGCGAATAAAAAAATTCTATTAAATACAAAACAGTGTTGTTTACATATATGCAAAGCAGCGCACTAAAGGATTAAGAAACTTTCAAAGACGTAAGGTAAAAAAAAAAAGGAGTTTCCAGAGGAAATACAATTTGGTCAATTTTCTCATGAAATTTAGTTACATTGTCGACTTGATCCTGGTAAGCGAAACCCTGTTGACATGCAATAATTTTTATTGAAACCAACGACAGTTTAAGTAAAACTAGTCGATAGTAAGTAAAGCATTTCCTTTAAGGGTTCTCAGGACTCTTAAAGTTTCAAAATTTTCGAAATTTTTTTTTTTTTAGACGTTAAACTCCTATTTTCTTTGAACATTTTGTTATATAGCTTTCCTTGAAATTCCCATTAGAACAGATGTTATGGCATTTAGAATTATACCTGCCCAATAGCGAAAGCAGTGTTCCCGAAACTTTCAAGTAATTTTTCTCCAAATAACGTTTTTGGTCATAACGCGAAGGATATCTTAAAAAGTATCAATATTTTTCAATGAAATTTTCAAAATATATTTTTCCTGTTAATCTGTATATACTGAACCTAAAATTACCTTTTTATTGTTTTAAACAATATTTTTTAGGTGATTATACGTTTGAAATTTTGAAAAATTTGTATTAGCCAAATACAACTTTGTATTAAAAATATAAAAATGCATTAAATACAAAATTATTTAGGTTACGGGTAATTATTACAATATGAAGTATAGTTAAACTTCCAAGCTTTATAATTTTTAATAATACGCTATTATAAATTTTTACCACGCGCTATTAATTTTTTGTGCCTAATTAGGCATGCAAAATTTATTTTGTAATCCTGCGCATAAGCTATTATGGTTTCTCTAATCGCACATTTATTTACCGAATTGTATAAGACAAAATTTATAATCAAATCCTAGTGTTAAGAAATAAGTATAAAAGTTGACAGCTACGCAACAGTAACAAGTTTTTTTGTCCATACATGAGAATGTGCAAAGTAAATATGTAGTAACTAATGAAACTACTCGAAGACCACACACATATAAATGTGTGTGTGTGTGTTCAATACATAATAAAAAAGAAAAGTGCCCAGTTAAACTGATGCCATTGAGCTCACAGGCTATTCACACTAATTGTAAATTATACTCTTATTTCAATGAATAATGCTCCTCGAAAAATAAATTAAGGGGTGGGATTAGTCCCTTTTACCTCTCTTTATACTTAACCAATGACCTTCAAATGTCATCAGGGAAGCGCCTTATCGAAGTAAACCGGTCTACCAAGTTTGAAGCAAATCGGATAGAAACCCCATTTATCTAAATTAAGAACCACCAGTCACCCCCCTTATATTTAACCAATGACCTTCCAAATCTAAACAGGGAAGAGCCTTATCAGAATAAACCGGTATACCAAATTTGCTGCAAATCGGATAGAAAAACCCGTTTATCTAAACTAAAGGGGCTATAAGTCCCCCGTTCCTCCCTTTAGATCTAAATAATGAACCTTCAATTCTAATCAGGGAAGCGCCTTATCAGATTTAATCGGTATACCAAATTAGAAAAAAATCTAATAATTTTGCCTGAAAAACCCATTTATCAAAGTTAAGGCGGGGGGTGATTAGCCTCTCGTTCCGCCCGTTTATATACATAACCAATGAATTCCCAAAACATATCAGGGGAGCGTCTTATCAGAATGAAACTAGAAAAAAACTTGAGACAAATCGGATATTTCTATCATGGGGTTTTCGCGTTACGTACATACATACGTACATTTATACATATAGAACTGGCTAGCACCTTAGCTCTCAGTCTTTGATAGCCTGTGAGCTAAAATCCTAAATCAGAATGCAGCAATAACTACTTTAATTACTGTAATATCAAAAGAAAAGTACTCATCGATATGTGAAAGTATCTTTTAGCGTACATGAATCATTGCTTCATCAGAGATAATTTACATATTTGAATTTTAAGCGTTCAATAAAAGTATTGTATATTTATTTTACACTAATTTCCATTACGAAAAAAAAAATTTGAACTGTCATAATTTTTGAACGATAAGGTAGTGAGACATAAGTATATCTGTTACCCTTATTTCCGAATAATAATTTTCGTATCATTTAATATATACCACCGCAATTAACTAGTCAATTTTGAGCAATTTTTAAAATTTTCTTCTAATGTTTTATTTAAAAAAAAAAAAAAAAAAAAAAAAAAAAAAAAAAAAATGAAAATAACAAACATTGCATTACACTAAATTGAAAAGATCAAATCACTAAAAAGAAAATAAAATAGCGCCTCGGATTCATTCTGAATCCCTCATCAGCAAATTCCTAAGTTAAAAGTCATACTATGGTGTTAAAGTTCAACAAACAGAAAAAACATTACATCAAGTAGCCAAAGTGAAAATTATAGTTAAAACAAAACTGAATATTCTATTGGTCGAGTTGCAGCCTCGTTAATTGCTAAATGAGAGTATTATTGCAGTAGCATTTTTAACGTTGTACTTGAAAAACTTTACAAATCGATATTCAAAATATCTTTTTTTTTATTTCTTTTGTATGATCATGTAAAATGTTGTCTTAGTTGTTTTTGCTTGAGCTTTTCAACCGAAAGCGCGTATTTAAGTAACCAATTTATCTAAGTTAAGGTGGGTGTGATTAGCCCACCGTTCTCCCCGTTTATACTTAACCAATATACTCCCAAAACAAATTAGGGGAGCGCCTTAACAGAATGACCCTAGAAAAAAAATGAGGCAAATCGGATAGTACTATCAAAAGTATCGAGTTACGCACATACATATAGAACCGGCGGGCACATTAGCTCTCAGGCTTTGATATCCTGTGAGCGATCATGTGAAATGTTATCGTAGTTGTTTTTGCTTGAGCTTTTTAACCGAAAGTGCGTATTTAAGTAACCAAAATGTGCATTTAATTAGCGTCAAGCTGTATCTCTGGTATGTTAAAAGCAAAAACATGCGCGTGAGTAACGCTTTCGTCATATTGACGGTGGCAACACCGGACAACAAATTTGGCTTTAACTTCAATTTTATTAACTTCTAAACATGAGATATTATCAATTGCTACACTTTCGAATAGGGCAAAAATATTCTTACAAATGCATTTTGTTTGAAAACTGTATCGCAATGTTGTAAGATTTTACATAGTTTTAAAATAATTTTCAAGCTTGATTTTTTTTATTTCTCTCGGAGTCAGCACGATTATTAATGACTAGCTAAAATATCCCTCGTTGCCCGGGTACGTCAAAAAACAACACGAATTGCGAAAAAGCTCCGAAAATCACAATTAAGATACCGCGAAAAAAATTTAAATCGCTGCACAAATTTCGAAAAGAAAAAAAAATTATATATTGTGTTCGAAGACTGAAAGTTGATTCCTTTCACTAATGTGGAAAAATGGTAGGAAATAGCTAAAATACACTAAAAATCACATACAAAGTTCTCGAAAAATTCGAAAATTGCTATACGAAATCCGAATAAATTTTATTGAAAAGAGGGCAGAAATTTCTTTAGTATTATAGGTCAAAAATGGAGTGTCAAAAAATTACAGCAGATCGCGAAGAAACGTAAAAATCGAATTAAAAATCACAAAAAGTTCAAAAATCACGAAAGTAAAAATTTACTATAATTGGATTTGACCTGCGGGCTGTCCTAAAAGTTATGTTTGGGAAAGCATGCTAAGCATGCTATCATGTATCATGTTACTTGTAGCATGTATCATGTTATTTTCATTTATAATTTAATTTACTTGTATTGTCTTAAATTAATAAAATCCCTTAAGTTAATATTAGTTTTTGTTTCATTAAAATATCTCAATTTGTTTATTTTCTGTAAGCAAGTAATCTCTATTGGTTTACAATGGAAATCTATGGGAATTTGGCTAAATATTCCAGATATCGCCAAGTTGGCGACAAACATGGCGGTATTTGGTGATAGAACTGCGTCCCCCCTACGGTAACCCCTTATAGGTATGGTGATGCATTAAATGCTGTTCAATAATCGCACAAAAAATTCGCTCAAAATTCAAAAATCACTGTACGAATTCCGAATAAACTTTTTTGAAAAGAAAAAAAAGATTTACTATATTGGGTTAAAAGAAATAAACCGTATTCTTTTCAGTAATGTGGAAAAATCGCCTCGAAACTTAAAAAAGCGCTCAAAATCGCATAAAAAATTAAATTAAAAAGAATATAATCAAAAAATCGAAAATTGGGCTTCGAGGTGCAAAGCTTCGTATATAGACGTACCTTTCCCCCCAAATTGTGTAGCTCTACGTGAAGCGGTCTCTTCAGAACACCGTGGACACACTCACACACTCACAAACTCACACAAACACTTCTTTCCTTATTATTATAGATTAATCCGTTTCAACTGAAAAAATATATATATATATATATATATATATATTTCTACATTTGTTTCAGGCTAATACTACATAACGAATATATAGCAAAATGACAGCTTGTAATAATATACTAATTTCAACTGCTAAAAGGCGTAAATTAAAGCTTTAAAACCTGTAAACATACGTTTATCTCGTCTGTTTACATGTTTCAAACCTATATGAGTCATTTTCAAAACAAATAAATAAATAAACTACTAAACAGGAATTCTGCTTTTTTCAGAATTTAGTGTCACCCCCGATGACAAAAAAATATATGTGTATATATATAGATACAGTAGAGTCCCGATTATCTGAGTTAATCGAACTCATACCTTTGGAACGGATCATTTACTTCTGATGGACTGATGACTTTCATTATTATGAAACAATCATTATAAATGAAGTGTTAAATAAAGATGAAAAGACAGCCGTACAAAGTTAGAACTCTGATTTTCTGGTCAGAATGGGGGAAAAAAATGGACATAATTTTTTTTTTGAAAAAAACAATATGGCCATTTGGCCAGAATTATCTCTATTTGATGGCCATTTGGCCAGAATTATGTCTATTTGGCCAGAAAATATAGGCGAAAGCGGAAACTCCGATAATCGGGACTCTACTGTAGTTGAGTTTTAAGAATAATAACACGCGATTTTATTTTACATAAAGTGACGTCATCCACATCCGCTGAAGAATTGATAATTTGCGATCCATTGTTAAACAACATCTTCAGTAAAGTACGCTTTGGAAGTCACTATCGCTGAATAATACACACACACACACGCACACACACACACACAAAAAAAAAAAAAAAAAAAAAAAAAAAAAAAAAAAAAAAAAAGATTTCGTCATTCAAAATACTCGACAAAAAAATCTGCTATCTAAAGATTTCCAGGCCTTCATGTGTTTGTATTATTAATATAGATATTTAAAATGAAATTTAGTTTCTAATAGCTCCACGTTTTATCAGAAAATTTCAGTTTTTATTAAAAAATGACAACAAAAAGATATATATTTTTCTTTCACTTTCTACAGAAATAGAGTTCTTCCGTTGCCAATATTAAGCAAATGGCTCTAAAAACTACAAAAAAATAAATAAATAAATAAATAAATAAATAAAAAATCTCAAAAATAAATGGAGATGCCGTTTTCAAACAAATTGCATTAAAAAATACTTTTTTTTTTTTCGAATACAACAGTATAAAAATTGAAATTGTGGGATGCTTAAAAGTTTTTAAAAATGCTATAAAGTATTTAATCGCACTGCTTTGTTTTACGGCTGGATTCTGTAAGGTAACGTTATTCTTTGGAGACTGCACAAAATAAGCTGGGAGAAAGAAATAGCATACCGTACCGGGCTAACATATTATAAAATTGCACGGTCTATGAAACGGCATCATTCAGTTTTCCACGTATTCTTTCATATAATGCACGTTATTAGCCTCCGGTACGGTATGCTATTTCTTTCTCCTAGCTTATTTTGTGTAGTCTCCAAAAAAATTACGTCATTTTACAGAAGCCAGCCGTAAAACAAAGCAGTACGATTAAATACTCTATAGCAATTTTTTTTAACTTCAAAGAATCGCACATTTTCAATTTTTTATACCGTCGTATTGGGGAAAAAAGTACTTTTAAAAGCAATTTGTTTGAAAACTGCATTTCCATTTATCTTTGAAACATTAATTTTTTTGTGGTTTTTGGAACCATTTGCTTAATATTGGTAACGGAAGAACTCCATTTCCGTAGAAAGTAAAGGAAAAATAGTTGTAAAATATTGATTATATATTTTTGTTGGCATTTTTCCATAACAACTGTAAGAAAATGTAATAAAAATACGTGCTATTTTGAAAAAATATATATATAAACGAATAATTTCTATTAAAATATGGAGCTATTATAAATTATATTTAATTTTTAAGTATCTATAGTTACAAACAAATGAAGGCCTATGAATCTTTAGACAGCCGTTTCTTTGTATTTTTTTTTTTTGCTCGAGTTTTTTTAATGGCTGCATCTTTTTGCTGCATTTGTGTATTATTTCGCGATAGTGACGTCCTATGCCTACTTTACTGTAGATGTTTAAGAGTGGATAATAAATGTGGAATTCTTAAGAGGATGAGAATGACGTCAATTTACATAAAATAAAAGCGAGTGCTCTAAGTCTAAAAACTGAAATATGTTTTGTTCTAATTATATACACTGTTAAAAATTTGCAGCATTCTGGCAGGTCATTTGACCGTTTTTTTCCGAAAACGGTTACACAACCGTAATTTTAACACTATTCTGACCATATTATTGGCCATTTTATGGTCAGAATATAGTTAAATTATGGTTATGAAACCGCTTTCTCAAAAACGGTCGAATGACCTGCCAGAATGCTGCAAAATTTTTAACAGTGTACATATATATTTTTTTTTTTCATCGGGAGCGACACGAAATTCTGAAAAAGCAGAATTCCTGTTTTCTAGTTTTTAATTTTACTTGGCTGTATATTTTATTTTTATTTTCATAATCATTGTGTAGGTAGAGCCATAATTTCGGTAAATTAAATGATGCTGCATTATTGCATATTGAATTTTTGCGCGTTACAATCTGTATATTTTCTCTTATGATGGATGGATAGTACAGACTACAAGAATAAACCTTACAAATAAGTTTCAAAGAAAGTAAGAACGTTCTTTCCTCCTGTCTATACTATACATTCATTATAGGCGAAACCATAGATATTGTAACGCGCAAAAATTCAATGTGTAACGATGCAGCATAATTCAATTTACCAAAATGATGGCTCGAGTTACTCAGAGATTACATATAAAAAATAAATAAACGTCGAAGTAAAATAAAAGATGAAGTGCATTATGCCAAAGAATATGTGGAAAATTGAATATTAGCGTTTAGTAGGCCGTGCAATTTTAGAATATTTTTACCCAACTGAAAAGAAGGGTTATGTGTTTCACGCACTGTAAACTGAAATGTCTAATATTCAGACACATAAGTGTCTGAAACGGAGTGTTAAATTTTCAGACATTTTAAAGTGTCTTAATTTTTAAGACACTTGTATGTGACTGAATTTCAGACACTTCAAACGTCTGAATTGCATCCATGTTTGACCACTTCCACAGCCAGTTTTTTACCTTTTTTTTTTTTTTTTTTTTTTTTTGTAGCATTATACACTGTAAAAAAATATCCCTTAAAATAGGGAAACTGCACTGCCATCCCAGACTCCAGTACTATTTACACATTTTAATGGAAATTTTCTGATGTAAATTCTAGAAAAAAAAAATTCTTTTTTGTAGATTCCCGTATTTAAAAATATTCATTTAAAAGATAAAACAAAATTATTAAATTATAATGACAAACCCACTATTTCAACCACCACTTCCACAGTCACATATATACATTATTTATATATTCAATACAAACTACCAGTACACACATCAAACTTACCCCAGACAGTATCGAACGCGGGTCCTGTTCCTCAAAAGAAAACTGTCTTATCCATTCAGCCATGATTTGACAAGCGCAAGTTTGAAATAATGTTATTTATCAAGCACAACCAATGTATTTTGGGTAGTGGTGTAGTGGTAGGTAGTACATTTTTTTTCAACTTAGTATAATTCTAAACATTTTAGACATTTTCTTTCAAGAATTGTGCATATTTGACATTTTAACATCAGCTTTCAATTATTGAGTATAATATGAACCCCCAGAAGCGAAGGGATGCAAGTGACAAAATTTAGGTTTTGAGGAAATTAAGTTCTTTCTATGTTGAATATCAATAGTAATTGACTGATTTAAAATTTAGGGCCTGTCCTATTGCAGTTGTGTGTGTGTGTGTGTGTGAATTTTATCTTAAAAACGGCTCTAACGATTTTGACGAAATTTTGTATTTTACCATTTTGGGGCATGATAAGACCATTGGGCTAGGTCGCGTGTACGAGAAAATTTTATTAGTGGGTCATTTTGGGTCATAATGGGTCAAGATCAAGCTAATTATATCTAAAAAACGGCTCAATCGATTTTGACCAAATTTTATATCCAACCTTTTTTTGGCACGAGAAAACTATTGGACTAGGTCACATGTTCGAGAAACTTCGATTAGTGGGTCATTTTTGGGTCACTATGTGTCAAGCCAATTTTATCTAAAAAACGGCTCTAACGATTTTGACTAAATTTTGTATTCTGTCGTTTTGGCTTACGAGAAGACCAATGGGCTAAGTCACATATTAGAGAAAATTCGATTAGTCGGTCATTTTTGGGTCACTGTGGGTAAAGCTAAGTTTATCTAGAAAATGGCTTTAACGATTTTGACGAAATTTTGTATTTTACCATTTTCGGGCACGAGAATACCATTGGACTAGGTCACGTGTTCGAGAAATTTCGATTAGTGGGTCATTTTGGGTCATAATGGGTCAAGCTAATTATATCTAAAAAACGGCTCAATCGATTTTGACTAAATTTTGCATCTGATCGTTTTTCGGCATGAGAAACCTATTGGGCTAGGTCACATGTTCGAGAAATTTCAATTAGTGGGTCATTTTTGGGTCACTATGGGTCAAGCCAATTTTACCTAAAAAACGGCTCTAACAATTTTGACTAAATTTTGTATTTTCTCGTTTTCGATTACGAGAAGACTAATGGGATAAGCCACATATTAGAGAAAATTCGTTTAGTGAGTCATTTTGGGGTCACTGTGGGTCAAGCAAAGTTTATCTAGAAAACGGCTCTAACAATGTTGAAGAAATCTTCTATTCTATCGTTTTCGGGCATGAGAACACCATTGGGTTTGATCGCATGTTCAAGAAAATTCGATTAGTGGGTCATTTTGGGTCACAATGGGTCAGAGTCAAGCTAATTGAATCCAAAAAAGGCCTAAAACATTTCGACAAAATTTTGTAATATACCGTTTCCGGGCATGATATGACCATTGGACTAAGTCACATGTACGAGAAAAATTGATTAGTGGGTCATTTTGGGTCAAATTGGTGAAGGCCAAGCTAATTATATCTAAAAAACGGCTCAATCGATTTTGACTAAATTATATACAACCGTTTTTCGACAATAGAAAACTATTGGGCTAGATCACATGTTCAAGAAAATTTGATTAGTAGGTCATTTTTGGGTCCCTTTGGGTCAAGCCAATTTTATCTAAAAAACGGCTCAAACGATTTTGACTAAATTTTGTATTCTGTCGTTTTGGATTACGAGAAGACCAATGGACTAAGTCACATATTAGAGAAAATTCAATTTGTGGGTCATTTTCGTGTCACTGTGGGTCAAGCAAAGTTTATCTAGAAAACGGCTCTAACGATTTTGACGAAATTTTGGAATTTATCGTTTTCGGGCGCGAGAATACCATTGGGCTAAGTCCCAAGTTCGAGAAAAATTTATTAGTGGGTCATTTTTGGGTCACTGTGGGGCAAGCTATGTGCATCTAAAAAAACGACTCAAACGATTATGTCAAAATTTTGTATTATACAGTTTCTGGGCATGAGAAGATCACTGGGCTAGGTCACATGTTCGAGAAAATTCAATTAGTGGGACATTTTTGGGTCCCTTTGGGTCAAGCCAATTTTATCTAAAAAACGGCTCAAACGATTTTGACTAAATTTTGTATTCTGTCGTTTTGGATTACGAGAAGACCAATGGACTAAGTCACATATTAGAGAAAATTCAATTTGTGGGTCATTTTCGTGTCACTGTGGGTCAAGCAAAGTTTATCTAGAAAACGGCTCTAACGATTTTGACGAAATTTTGGAATTTATCGTTTTCGGGCGCGAGAATACCATTGGGCTAAGTCCCAAGTTCGAGAAAAATTTATTAGTGGGTCATTTTTGGGTCACTGTGGGGCAAGCTATGTGCATCTAAAAAAACGACTCAAACGATTATGTCAAAATTTTGTATTATACAGTTTCTGGGCATGAGAAGATCACTGGGCTAGGTCACATGTTCGAGAAAATTCAATTAGTGGGACATTTTTGGGTCACTGTGGTCAAGCTGAGTGTATCTAACATAACGGCTCAAAACATTAAGGCAAAATTTTGTATTATATCGTTTCTGAGCATTAGAATACCATTGAGCTAAGTCACATGTTCTGGAAAATTCGATTAGTGGGTCATTTTTGGGTCGCTTTGGGTCAAGCTAATCGTATCTTAAAAAAAGGCTGAAACGATTTTGACAAAACTTTGTATTATACTGTTTCCGGGCAGGAGAAGATCATTGTGTTAGGTCACATGTTCGAGGAAATTCGATTAATGGGTAATTTTTGGTTCACTGTGGGTCAAGTTAATTTTATCTAGAAAACAGCTTTAATGATTTTGATTAAATTTTGTTTTCTATCGTTTCGGGGTCGAGAAAACCATTAGTCTAGGTCGCATGCTCAAGAAAATTCGATTATCCAGTCATTTTGGGTCACGATGGGTCAAGGTTTAGCTAACTTTATCTAAAAAATGGCTCAAACGATTTTGGCAAAAGTTTTTATTACACCGTTTCCTAGCACTAGAAGACCATTGGGATATGTCAGATGTTCGATAAATTTAGATTAGTACGTCCTTTTTGGGTTACCGTGGGGCAAGCTAATTTTATCTATAAAATGACTTAAGCGATTTTGACTAAATTTTGTATTCTATCGTTTTCGGGATCCAGATGAGCATTGGTTAGGTCGTGTGTTCGAAATATCTCGGTTAGTGGGTCCCTATCGCTTAGGATCATACCAATTTTATCTAAACAACAAGAATTATACAGTGAGAATGAAATATCGAATTGAACACAAGGCTAATTTTGACCGAGCTTAGCTCGGTCATGCCCGCTAGTTTGATAATAAATGTTTATTTACTTTTATTTCTTTTATAAATTACATAAATTATTTTGTTCTATAATGATTAATCTTTTTTTTTTTATATTTCCTTTAGAAAATAATAGAAAATAATTAAAAAAGTTATTCTGTCGACCAATTTCGCCAAATTATATAAATCGCCAAAACACTCGCGAAATTATACAAATTGACATAATTTTTATTTTAAATAACGAAAGAAGAAATAAATTAGTATAACATTAATAAATATAAAAATAAAAAGTCGAAATAAAAATCACTTGATGACGTAAACACGTGTACTTTGCTTAAAGTCAAGTGAATATGTGACATTTACGATCAAACATTACTGGCATTTAATCTTATAGTTTGGCGATAAATTTTTGGTCGACGTGATAACTAAGTAATACCAAAAATGCATATGTAACTGGTATTTGAAAACGGTGTTTTTGCCAAATTTCCTTAAAAAAAAAAAATGCAATTTAACAAATTACAACGATCATTTGGAAAATGATTTTTTCGTACGCCATTACGTACCCCATGAATTAAACATTAATAGTGTTATTACACATAAAAATTGCAAGCGACAGAAATCGCCTGCGACTCGTAGGTATTATCCATATGCGAGGCTAACGAGAAAGACAGGCTACCGCAGTGGGTCCGATTCTTCTTTTTTTACAGACCGCTGGAGTCACGTGATGTTCATTTGGCACACCTTCATTGGTGCATTCGAGCATCACGTGACTCCAGCGGTCTGTAAAAAAAGAAGAATCGGACTCAGCGCGGTAGCCTGTCTTTTTCGTTAGCCTCGATCCACCCGAAACTTATGTATTATCCAAGCATTTCATTGGCTGATCGGGAAAAGGCATTTCCATCGTCAGATTTCCAAGAAATCTGACGGCCAATTTTAAATGAAATTTATTTCTTAAACTTCTAAACATCCCACAATATTGCTTTTTATATCGTCGTATAGAGAAAAAAAATGTACTTTTAAATGCAATTTGTTTGAAAGCCGCATCTCAATTGGTTTCTGAGTTATTAATTTTTTTTTAAGTTTTTGTTACTTTTTTCTCATAGTGGCAACACTCTGTTGTCCATCTCTGTTGAAAGTAAAGGGAAATACAGATTACTGTATAGACCCCATCAGAAAACGAGTAAAATGATGATTAAACCAATAAAAACCTTCAGATATGCTTTTGATTTCCTACCCTAACGAGGACAATAACCATTTTTCCAAATGGTTAAAAATAAAAAATACGCCAAACCTGCTGTGCGTATATGACATCTGGCCAAATATTACCACTCGAAAAAAAAAAAAAAATGCCAACTGGCGAGTTGAAAAAAAGCTATTGGCGAGATTTGCATCCGGCTAGTGTAACAGTACCAAGAATTCTTTGCAACCATGGCAAAAGTTATGTAGCTTTATTCGAAAAAAAAATTATTTTTTAATCAAAATGGAAAACTTACGGTCCCATATTGGCGCGATTTTTTTCTGACGCCAATGTCATATACGGAACGGGCACTTAACTGGCACCAAAGTATCGTTATTTTGCTTGATATGGTAAGCCGGATGTTGTTGTTTATGCTGTTGATGCGTTCCCCAAATTGGCGTCATTAAAAAATCGCACCAATATGGAACGTATATGACATCTGTGCCAAACTTTCATATGAACGGCGAAGGGATCAGACCGTATTTGTTTATGGAAGTTCATGACTTGAACTATTATAATATAGATGAAATGATGGCAATAGAATATTATTTGGCGACTTATCACCTATGCCTGGCTAACATTAAAGTACCAAAATGGCACATAGAGTATAAAAAGCGAAGTGGTCCGCCTGGAACTGTTGATGATAGTAGCATGACTTAGGCTATTGTTATAGAAATTGTTTTAAAATACCGGGAGACAAAGACTCTGTATACTTAATTTATTTTATTTTAGCTTATTTTCAAATGTTTAACTGATCTTCTTTAATCAAAAACGAAAACAACCATTGGATGTCTTAACAGCAACTGATTCGCCCTTAAATTTTTGCAATCAAAGGGAATTGAAAGGAAACCTGTTTACAGGGAGATCTGCACAGCTTTTTTCAGTATTCAGTCTTCTGTAATATTTTTAAAACCCATCAGATTAGCGTGTTTTTAGATTCTGCGGTGTCTGAGCAGGGCTTGGCGAGCCAAGCTTGCAGGGGGCAGAGCCCCATAGTTTTATGTAAAATGACGTCATTTGCATCCGCTTAAGAATTCCACATTTACGATCCACTCTAAAACATTTACAGTAAAGTAGGCTTAGGACGTCACTATCGCGAAATAATACACAAATGCAGCAAAACGATGCCGTCATTAAAGAAACTCGACAAAAAAAAATGGCTGTCTTATGAATGATAGGCCTTCATTTGTTTGTAACATTAATATAGATACTTAAAAATAAATGTAGTTAATAATAGCTCCCTGTTTTAACAGAAATCATTCGTTTATATTTTTTCAAAATAGCACGTATTTTAATTACATTTTCTTTGGGTTGTTATAAAAAAATTGCAACAAAATATATTATTTTACAACTATTTTTTCTTTACTTTCTACAGAAATAGTGTAATTCCGTTGCCAATATTAAGCAAATGTCTCCAAAAACTACAAAAATAATAATATTTCAAAAATGAATGGAGATGCAGTTTTTAAACAAATTGCATTTAAAAGCACTTTTCCCCCCAATACGACGGTATAAAAATTGAAAATGTGCGATTCTTAGTAGATTAGAAAATTACTATAGAGTATTTAATCGTACTGCTTTTTTTACGGCTGGCTTCTTTAATGTTACGTTATTTTTTGAATACGACACAAAATAAGCTGGAAGAAAGAAATAGCATACCGTACCGGGGGCTAAAAAAATACTTTTGACCTACGTTCTGTTACAAGGGACGCACGGGTTAGATCCCGTCGTCTAATATTAATATCAAAGAATGTGCAATATATAAATTTTGGATATTTTGAGAATATGAAATAAATGTTTTTAATATATTTTGGAAAACAAAAACTTTAAAGGCATTTTCTGAAAAACATTATTTTTGTTAAAAAAATAAAATTAAATATTTAATACGTGATTTATCACATTGCTCTAACTAAGCGTAGAACCAACAATTTGAAAAATTACCATGCCGGGAATCGAACCCAGAACCCTTGGAATAACGTTGAAAGTGTTGTTCCACTTAAGTTGCGAGAACGATGCCCAGCTTAGCATTTCTCACATATGTTGGTAAGGCTGCAACTGCAGCGCAAGATGGAAAATGTCTTGAACATTAATTCCATCTTGTACTGCATTTGCAGCCTTACCAACATATGTGTGTGAGAAATACTAAGCTGGGCATTGTCCTCGTTGCTTATGTGGTAAAGCACTTGGAGCGCTATTCCAAGGGTTCTGGGTTCTATTCCCGCATTGGACATTTTTCAGATTGTTGGTTCTACGCTTAGTGTAAAACGCTACGTGATAAATCATGTATAAAATAGTCATTAATTTCGAGCGTAATTTCAGTGCTGAAAATTAATTCAAGCATTATTAAAAAGTATTTAAGGAATCTTTAATTACAAAAAGAAACAGATTAAAAAAATCATTATTGTATTTATGTTAACACAGATCGTCTACATTTTCTGTAATTTTGTGCTTTTAAATAACAATAAATTTAAACATCTGAGCATTTCCTGATATTTTATAGTATTTCTATAAATTTGCATATAGAAAATGTGTAAAAATCTTCAAAATGATAAATGGAAATAATGTATGGGGCATTCTCACAATCGTTTGACTTTCGGGAATAAAAATCTAGTGAAATTAAACTTGCTAAAATAACATTTTAATCTGATAGACGAATGCCTTAATGATTCAAAATAAAGAAATAATGGTCAGCAGCGAAAAATGTTTTATTTAACTGAGGTTTAAGTTAAACTTGCGAGTTTTATTTTCCTTACCATTTTACAACTATAACTTTTTATTTTCTTCTAAATTTTTACTTATAATGAATTTGCATAGTAACCACAGGGCATTCAAATAAGAAATAATAAAAATGTAGTATTTTTAACACAGAATTTTTGTACAGCATTGTCTTAAAGGGGTGTTAAAGAAGGGACGGTAAGGTAAAAAAAAGGGACGGTATAGGAAAAAAGGGACGAAATGGGAAAAAAAGGGACGGTAAGGATGGAACGGTAAGGAAAATTACCATGTATTTTTAAGAAAATCATGTTGAGACTAAGTGATAGCCACAATGTTCATTGATTTTTAGAAACAGTTGTTAACATTGGATTAAATATATATATTTTTTCTTAATTTACCTCAAAAAGGGCAGGAATAAACCTTGCTTACGGTAAGACTACCAATAAAGCCACGATCTTGAAATTGATATTTAAATGCTGATTTAAATAATTCTGCAGTAAGTTTCCTGTCAAAGAATTTTAGACATTCTTTCTTTAGCAAACTTTTGCATGAGATAAAACGTGGAAAAAAAAATTCTGTGGCTGCATCTGAAGTGATTTTCTGTATAAGTTTAGCAAGAGGGACGGTAAGAATGAAAACCCAGGGACAGAGTTCAAAAAATAATATCAACCATAAAAATGTGTGCAGGTTAATTTTTTCCTACATATTTATATAAAACAATTGTCCCAATTTCGGAAAAAAATTACATCGAATTACTTTTATTGAAACAATTTTATACAGACAGCTCCAAACTTAAAAATCAGCATCAGGGACACGTTACGGTATAGGAGTTTTCCTGGTATTTGGACCCCCAACATCGCCCAAAACTTATTTATCACGTAAATATTGTTATGCAATTATGCAATGGGATGTTTCCCAGTATATGAAATAAAAAAAAAACACACACAAAAAAGTGTATTAAAATAAAAATTATTATTCAGGGACATAAAAGTCGAAAGATTGTGAGAATGGCACATATCTGTTGAAGGTTCTTTTAATGAATTTGCTCGTTGTTCAGTGCATTCTTAGTAATGCAAATGGTATACTTAATGAAAAATTTAGTACAATTGTATTTATTATTATCGAAAGGATATTAATGGAATGTATAAAATATTACATTATTTTCCCTTAAAATGTAAAAATAAAGAATTCAATATATAAAAAAATCTACATAAATGTACCGTGCAATTGAAATCTGATAATACGAGAAGCAAGAACATTATAAACATATTTGTAATAACCGTTACTCTTAATACCTATGAAGATAATAATAATTAAAAAACTCTACAATCTTATTAAAATAATCACTATTATTAACTCCTCTAATTATCGCAATACTGTAATTAAAGTAAGCCACATAGTTAACATAAAATATTCTTATTTCTGTGATTGTAATTTTTTATACGTGCCATTTCCTGATATAAAATTACAATACTCAACTCAAAGCAATTAAAGAATTACTAATTTAAAAAAGACATGTACGACGTACAGTAATCATGTAACTGATCATTTAAGGGGGAACAGGACCTTTAAATTTTCAAAAAATCAGTTTTCGGTTTTTGCTTAGTTCTGAATGCTTTTAAAATGTTTAACAATATGCAAAAAACAGCATTCAAAAAAATGCTAAATAAAACGTTTTTTCTAATGTTATAATCACTTCTAGACGGTGAGTTAATGGGAGGTCCGTAATTATTGAAACTTTAAAAAGTGTTTTCTCAAATTAATAAATTTGGAGTTTGCGCGCGACTTTTAAACCATGTAAATTACAGCTTTAAAAAAATTAACCAAACATGCGTTTCTTTATAGTCTACAGGCTAAAACCAAAAAAATTCACATATTTTGGTTATTGATTTTTTTGCATTTGAAAAACTTGTAAAAAGTTTTGAGATTTTAGAATTGTTTTTTTTTTTGGGGGGGGGGATAAAATTAAATTTTAAACAAAACTTTTTGCGTATATTTTGGTTTTAAGTTAGAAGTAGGTATGTTATGATTCTATTTTGTTCAAAAATCGTTTTCTCTATGCATAATTTAGAGTTTTATCATGCGCTCAGCATTTAATCACGCATTAGTGAGATGAATTTTTAAATTTAAAATTTAAATATACAATTGGTACATACAACAATACATAAATTGGTACATACAACATTTATTTTTCTCGATAATGTAGTTAAGGATAAGCGTGGACAGACAGACAATTTGAATTCACAAACACTTTTCAAGTAACTTGGAAACGGTAAAAAGTATAGACACATTTGATAAAATTTCAAGAAAATACTGACATTCTGTTAAACTTCACTGTTATCAATGACTGCGTTCATATCCTTAATCAGAAAAATTTAATAGAAAAATCAATTAAAAATTTCAATAAATTTTCGAAATAAACAGAAGTCCAAAATTTCCTAAAAATTTCCAAAAAACAATACATTTTCTAACTAAACAAAAGCATATTATATAAAATTTCTGAAGCAAATAGAACCCTTTTCTTTCATATGTGTTTCTGTAATCCTCGGAAATCTACTCCTTTCCGACGTTTATAGTTGATTCTTCTGTCTTCTCCAAACGGTTTCTGGTGATAATGGTTTTGTTGCACTGTTAAAAATATCCCTTTAAAATTACGGCCCCACCAGTGGCTGAGAGGTTCTGCTCTCGAAGCTGGTAGACGGGAGGTGCTGGGTTCGAACCCAATCGCTCCCGTCGGCCTAATCGTTCGGAGTTTTCGTGGTTTTCTTCGAGCCGTGGATTTCCATGCGTTAATACGGATTAGGTTCCCTTAGAAAGACCTCCACGGAAGGCACTCCCCCTAGGGCCCATATCCCTCGTGTAGATAATTGGCCGTCAACAATCAACCCAACCCTTTAAAATTACGCAGCAGAGATTCCAGTCATACCACGTAAAAAGAAAAAAAAAATCCATGCCCACCATTATGTGCAATCCGTAATTTAACGGGGCAAAGTAACACAATTCCTTAAAACAGCATATGATGCACTTTAAAACACAATAACACTTTACTTACTGATCCGTAGCACGTTAGATAATCATCACAGAATCGCTTTTTTGGC
Organism: Maratus speciosus; assembly: GCA_963932465.1. NCBI lineage: Eukaryota > Metazoa > Arthropoda > Arachnida > Araneae > Salticidae > Maratus > Maratus speciosus. The sequence goes on from OZ010794.1 coordinate 309,852,914, forward strand.
GGGTTAAAAAATATGTTACGGTCGCGGTAAAGTGACATTATTTTTCGAAATACAAATAAAATGAAGGATTACACCCTAGCGGAGAAAACTGTATGCGGTCGTAATGTATTTTTGCGAACAGATGATCTAGAACTGTAAGGATATATGGATTACCCTTAATTTTCTAAGTATCTAAGGGATAAGGCGGCTTTTTTAGTGGATCAGACCATCTATTTTTATCAAATAAGGCTGTTTTCCGTGAAAATTGAATGCCAAATGCTAATAAATTTACAGTTTTCTCTGAGAGTGTAACGTACTTTTAGGTATGGTGAGTTTTTATTAATTTTCGTAAATATTTCTGAAATATTAGGGCGGTTTCTGTACTATTTGTTTCTAATACTAGGGGGCTCTGCCCCCTACGAGCTACGCTCGTCAACCCCCGTTCAGACACCACAGACTCTAACAGCACGATAATTTAATCGGCTTTAAAAAGATTTCGGAAGACTGAATTATAATTTCAATCTGAGCATTATAATCTGACGTAATTTTCACCAAATTTTTCTTTTTATTTTTAATATTCACGTAAAAATGCTTTTGTTAGAAATGAAATATTATGATCATCTTAAAATATCAAATAAATGTCTCGAGCAATTTTTAAATAACAATCTTAAATAAACAATTTTGTCTTGCAATATTTTTTTTTGTTCATTTTATATATAATAATAAGTGTAATGTGACGAAATGTGACGTAAATTCTCCTATTTAAGACTTCTAACGCATGTTTATGAATTTATTATTTTACAATATTCTGTCTCTTTTAAAATTCACGTGTAATTATAATTTTTATGACGTAATTTTCAATGATTTCCTGCTTTTTATATTTTCTTTTTGTAATAGTCACGTGTAAAATAAATTTTTAATTTGAAGTAAACATTATTGTTTGCGCTTTTTATACAACTGGCAACAGTTTAAATTAATAACATTTTCTAAAATTTGTAAAAAATATCTCTCGAAATGCTAAAAATTCGAATTTAAACTTGAAATAAAACCTCAAAAAATGAGTCAAATAAGAAAAATAAATACAATCTGCACACCGGAAACTTATAACGTATAAAATGATCTAAAAATGATTAAATTCTCTTGTATAGTTTTTGCTCTAATAAAACTTTTTTAATGGAACGATTTTGTCCAACTTTAGCATTAAATATCTCTTAAAATAATTCTTCGATTTGAAAACTGTCTGCATCAGCGTGTTTATCAAATATTTCTCTATAATACCACCGATTTTCATATTTTTGTATGCAACAGTTTTTTTAATATTGACGATGAAAGGCCATGCTTAAGCATTCAAATTGGATGTGGATCTACCCGGAATATCTACGCAGATTGTCATTGGTCCATTTCCAAATCAAAACTTTTTTTTTTTTATATATAGAAGGATATTAAAAAAATGCTTTTGAAATTTCATCCTTACTACTCATTATTTGGCACTTCTTTGTTATAGCGGCTGCAGAAAATGAATCGCTAAGCGACCAAGACGTATTGCCAATTTAAAATACATATATGACATTATAATAAAGTAAATGACATTTCATGACGTATATATATAAGTTTTATAATAATATATAACCCCCGATGAGTATATGTGATATGTGTATAAGACGGATATGTCGTATGTATACCATATAATACGTAGTTAATATTTATATATTAGCATATATGATCATTTGTAGTATATGCGTATTTTTGATGCAATTATAAGCTTGTTGATGACTTTGACGGAATCGTAATTGTGTTGTCCGCTATAACATAGTAGTACTTTTTTAAAAAACTCATATCTCACAAAATACATAAATATATTTCACATTTCCTCCTGAATATGTCTCTTTTTCTGATTATTTATTATCCCTTTTCTCAAACTGTCTCGCGACAGCAAGATGACAGGAATAAGTTTACATGATTTGTCAGCAGCTTGTACAAAAAACTAGTTTTATAATAGAAATTTTCTACATAATTTTACCGGTATAAGTTACATATTTTTTATGAATGAATTTTAATAAAATAAAATCAGAATTGAAAGATATAAACGTCCTATATCAGAAATGTAATTCATTGCACAACATTTTTGGTCCTACGTTAATGTTTGCGCTGATACTTGCATCATAGTGTCTACGCAGCTCACAAGTTTGTAGACTGGCAACAAATTATCGATAATGGAACCGAAATTCGTTGATTCAATCGCAGCGTGGACAGAGCAGTGAGACTCCACAGGATTTTACAGATTTTCTTTGAATGAAAAAGGCCGAAAGTCTTTTTTGTTAAATAACTTGTATTTATATTATCTCTGACCTATAACCAAAAGCGCCCGATGCTTTAAAAAATATTTTCCACCCATAATCAAGTAAAAGATAAAACAGACTCATAAAAATTTCCTCCTTTTATTCTAAAAAAATTGATATTTCTACTCCTAAAATTAACAAAGAAAAAAGATTTAAAAAAAAAAACAGTATATTTACTACTATTTTATTTCCTACCTTTACAAATTTCTCAAAAGAAATAATATCTCTTTAGGCACTCGATTGTATTCATGAGAAACAATTACAACGTATTAAGTAATTCAGTATTAAAAATACCCGGGATAAAAATTGTTTTTTCTCTAAACAAATTAAAAAAAAAAATGTAATTTAATAGATTACAATAACCATTTGGAATATTTTTTGTTTACTTAATATTTACTTAGTTTTAACTTTGGGGCATTTCGAGAAGAGAATCCGAAAAAGATAGGAAGTTAAAAATCGATAGCAGTTCCACCGAATCATCCACAGATCGCGACAAATCACCTTCGTAACAAAATTTAACCGAAAAATATAAATTTCATCCACCAAATTCCGTCACATCCTCTTCAACATCAGATCGCAAAGATCAAATTTCAGACGACCAAAACCTTCACCGATAAACTCTCCATGTCCCGTTTCGAGAAGAAAAACAGTTTACAAATCGAAAGCAGTTCCAACGAATCATCCACAGATTGCGACAAATTACATACGTTGAGCTTAATTTTTCCCGGTTAGAATCGACCGATTGCAAAACGCCGTGACCAGTGGATTGGAGCCAATCGAGACATGGACTTTTACTATCAATCGATTAAGCATTAGATTGTTTCCTTTTTCGCGTTCTTCTTTTATTCTGTAATCGATTTTCATGGGCTATATAATCAGTTGAAGACCAAGGTTTTCATGGGCTACATAATCAGTTGAAGACCTCGATTTTCAAGGGCTACATGATCAGTTGAAGGCCTCGATTTTTGCTTTGCAAGACGATATTCATTTCGGCGTCACTCTTTGGCTTTGGATTTTTCCATATCTGATAATTTGCGCCTACCCATTTTGTAACTTTTTCAATTTTTAACGATTTTATGCCTTTCGATTACCTGTTCAAACAATTGTTAACGATTGCATGCCTTTCCATTACCTATTCAAATAAAAATTCTTCTAAAAGTAAAGAACATCGTTGTATTTCCTTAAAAAAAATAAAATGCGAGCATCATTTGGCCCCATCCTGGACCGAAAACAACAACCATTTCCAAATGGTTAATAATAACTTTTTACCTAAAAAATAAAAAAATAAAAAATGCTTTGATAAATTAATTCCACATTATTTTTAATTAAACTTTTTTCCAAGAAATTTCGTATGTACTGAGAAAATGATCTCTTTCGCATCTTCTGAAATAGAAATAAGAAAAGTACGTTCAATTTATATTTACGCATTTAAAAATTTCTGAATTAAAAAAATTAAAACAGCACTTCAATGTCTTTTTTTTTCAGTTTTCTTTTCATGATTAAATTTATTTTTTTTAGTTAAATAAGCGTCAAAGGAATTTTTCTTATTTAAAAAAAATTATAATTGTATTCAAAAATGTTGTAGGATAATCGTGAGATATTGTTTTAAAACAATTTAGTAGAATATAGAGTTTTTTGGGCGTTAAAATTATACTTGAAGCTGACTATTCACAAACCTGACAGTTTTACACTTTTCCAAGATAGTAGAATATTGTTTATGACTTTGATTCGTTCACCTGTCCATGCACAAGTTTTCATAAATATGCAGGTAATTCTACTGCCTGGTATTTCTACATGTTATTGAGATTTATCGTAGTATGTTCAAAATCAAATTGAAGTACGCTACTTTAAACATTCAAGGTGGTGTCATAATTTAACTGCCGATACTGAGCGTGTTCTGTAGCGCGATCTAATTACGAGAATTGAACTCAATTCTGTCGGATATTTATAAAAGACGGGGTACGAAATCTTCCGCGAACAACAGCAAACAGCGCCACACATCTCCTAGCGGTGACTTTTGTAAGTATTTATTTCATCAAATCTCTCGTTCCACCTCTTGTTTAATCCCCTACAAAATTTAATCCTCGAAATTAGATCGAGATACAAAACACGCTGACTACAGTCAGAACCACTTCACCGGCGACGGTTATAGGGTGTGGTGTGGCTCGTATAAAATAATCACTCACTTTAAAACACTTTACTACCTTTATTCGTAGAACATTGACAAAACGCCGATTCTGACACGGATCATATTCGCACACTCAAAACGCAATGTAAACATTTTCGTATGCGCTGCTATGACAACGGCTCTGGCCAGCTGCCATTTGGAACGAAGAAATATTTTCTCCTACGCCGTCCGCCACAGAGTATCCCCCCAGTGACGTAGGGTACCGAGGAAACGATATACAAGTATATATCTTTGTAGTTTTCTCAGCAAGCGTAAATTCTGACACAGATATTGAGAAAAAAATTAGTATATACTTGTATATATCGTTTCTTCGGACGGCGTAGGAGAAAACATTTCTTCGTTCCGAATGGCAGCTGGCCAGAGCCGTCGTCATAGCAGCGCAGACGAAAATGTTTACATTGCGTTTTGAGTGTTGGAATATGATCCGTATCAGAATCGGCATTTTGCAATGTTCTACGAATAAAGGTAGTAAAGTGTTTTAAAGGGAGTGATTATTTTATACGAGCCACACGACAAGGGAAACAGTGCTTTTGCCTCCGACTTATCTCGTTGAAGTGGAAATAAGACCACCTTTTTCACAGATATACTTTTTTCGAAAGAATAATTATTACTTCATAAACTCTAGACAGAAAGTCACTGAATAATGTCATTACATAGCACACCGTTTGAAATTCCCTGATTTATTTGATTAATGGAAGTATAAGAATTAGAAACTTGCGGTAAAATAGAAAACAATAAATCTGAATATAAATTTTCATTTACATTTCTTATAGATGAACAGTTTTCCATGACGAGTACTTTGAGATTTGTAAACGCTCATCTTTTCGTCATTCAACATACTATAAACAATGAATGCAAGTACAGGGTCATCGAAAAATAGTGCCTAGATTAAAAAAAATCATAACATCGAAACCTTTTATGTTAAATGAGTAATTCTTTCACTACACAATAACTGGTGAACGCAAGTTTGGTTTTAGTTCACCAGAATTCTTTTGCGTGTTTGTGTTATGCGTGACTTAGTTGTGCAGTCGTCAAGGTCAGCCGACGCGCCAGACTACTGCTGCTCAGTACGATGTTGACCGAGCAACAAAAAGCACAGTGCGTGATTTGATATGCGGAGTCAAAGTCAATAATCAGTGTACAGCGGCTTTTTCGGTGAACTTATCAAGGTGAAACTGCTCCTGGTGCTCACATTGTACACATTTGCTCCTGGTGTACACCGAACAGTGTTCACATTAAGCCATACTAAGGTATGATTTTTTTTTTTTTTTTTTTTTTTGATTCACACTATAAGACTAAAACAAATAAATTACCTTTCATAGTTTTTTTGTGACAGTTATTTAAAATCTAGGCATTATTTTTCGATGGCACTGTATTAAAAATGTTCTACAAACGCATAGATGGTAATAGAAGCATAATGCATCAGAACATTTTACAAATTTATTTTATGAATAACGAACGGAAAATTCATCTATTTCATAATGCATTCCTGGTTTATGAAACATATCCGTTTATAAGCATACGTGTAGAACATGATTTTACTTTTAAATATGCATTAAAATATAAATAAAAAAGTACTGAGAAATGCATCAAGCAAATACTAAACAGGACAAAAAACAAACTCTAGAGAAATAGATGGATGCATTAGTAAGATATAAAACAGTTTCGTTCATGCATATAAGAAAAGTTATTCAAATTTTACTTACAAGAGGTAATTTTTAACTGTGTGACTTTCGAGGATTTATTTAACAAGTATTGTATTTAGATAAGGCGAGTGTATCATTTTTAAATGAAGATGTTTTGCATATATTTCTATTTGCAACAAGAATCGCATTTTAGCTCTGCGGTTAGAAGAAATAATTTTGAAGAAATTCAGCATTTTAGAAGTAACATTTTAAGCATGAAAAAGGCAATAAATATACACACAAAAAATATAATATGCGCATTTTGTCACACAGTAAGCTGATAGTATTTAAGATCGGACTTTGCACTATGATTACTATAAGAAAGAATGTTTATACAATTGCTATAACAGTATACAATGGGAACTATACAAAGCATTTAAAATTTACATGATATTTATAATATGTACACTGTTAAAAATAAAGGATTAACTTTTCTCCAAAAAACTGGATTAAGGCGGAAGTTTCACCATGTTTTTCGTTCAAGTAAAAATGTCTGGAAAAGATAATTACATGTCGGATGCACTATATCCGAAATTATGGTTCAACATTTGTTATCGTTGAGTGGCAACAATCGATAAACTTTAATGGCGTCTTCCGCTCTGCCGATGCCGAATCAAAACTTGGATATCTCAAACAGAAACGTGGATACTGGTATCCAGGTTTAGTTTTTCGCCATGTCAATCCATGAAATGGGTTCTGCCTTTTTTCCTCGTGGAGGAAGGTTGAATTTGTGGTTAGTCCCAAGGAAATAACGCCATTTTTGTGATCATTTGAGGTCATGCCGGCAAAAGCCGTAGCGAATACCTCATAGCTTAAATAACTAACTAAATAACTAAATCCATGAAATACTCGAAGTAAGTGCACTAGTGATTGTTTATTTTACTGTTATACACATAATAATGTTTTACTGTAACTCTCGTAAACAAAATTTCGTATCAACGTATTTCTTTCACCGGCAAATGCTGAATATTTTGCTTAAGCCTAAAGTATTTCCGATCTGCATTATATCCGAAGCGAAATTCGTTTGAATTATTGTTTTAATGTGTGGTATAAATTCTATTTTGTGAGTGAAATAGTGCATTCCTTGAATGAATAGAGTGTCTTAACTCAATTTTATAAACATTTGATCATGAATAATAACATTCTCTCATAAAAATTCAAATTCATAAAACGAAGAGTATCGCCTTTTCTAAACATCCAACTTATTGCTTTTAAAAACTTATAATATATATCTCTATCAGTATCTTAAACATTAGTTACCATGTTTAAAGTAATTTATACAAACAAAATAATAAAAAAAAGAGATTTATATGAATTTTAAGCATTGTTTTTAAAAAGTTACATGTATCCAGATTTTTTTTCTATTGTCTTTATATTTGATGTAACATCATTTACATTCATGATAATTTTGTTTTGTGAGGGAATTACTGCATTCCTTGAATCAATAGAGTGCCTTATTCAATTTTATAAACATTTGACCATAAATAATCACATTCTCTCATAAAAATTCAAATTCATAAAACGAAGAGTATCGCCTTTTCTAAAAATGCAACTTATTACTTTTAAAAACTTATAATATATATCTCTATCAGTATCTTAAACATTTAGTTACCATGTTGAAAGCAATTTATACAAACAGAATAATAATAAAAAAAAGAGATTTATAGGAATTTTAAGCATTGTTTTTAAAAAGTTACATGTATCCAGATTTTTTTTTCTATTATTGTCTTTATATTTGATGTAACACCATTTACATTCATGATAATTTTGTTTTGTGAGGGAATTACTGCATTCCTTGAATGAATAGAGTGCCTTATTCAATTTTATAAACATTTGACCATAAATAATCACATTCTCTCATAAAAATTCAAATTCATAAAACGAAGAGTATCGCCTTTTCTAAAAATGCAACTTATTACTTTTAAAAACTTATAATATATATCTCTATCAGTATCTTAAACATTAGTTACAATGTTTAAAGTAATTTATACAAACAAAATAATAAAAAAAAGAGATTTATATGAATTTTAAGCATTGTTTTTAAAAAGTTACATGTATCCAGATTTTTTTTTCTACTGTCTTTATATTTGATGTAACATCATTTACATTCATGATAATTTTGTTTTCTGAGGGAATTACTGCATTCCTTGAATGAATAGAGTGCGATAATTCAATTTTATAAACATTTGACGATGAATAAGAACATTCGCTCATAAAAATTCAAATTCATAAAACGAAGAGTATCGCCTTTTCTAAAAATGCAACTTATTACTTTTAAAAACTTATAATATATATCTCTATCAGTATCTTAAACATTAGTTACCATGTTGAAAGCAATTTATACAAACGGAATAATAATAAAAAAAAAGAGATTTATATGAATTTTAAGCATTCTTTTTAAAAAGTTACATGTATCCAGATTTTTTTTTTCTATTATTGTCTTTATATTTGATGTAACATCATTTACATTCATGATAATTTTGTTTTGTGAGGGAATTACTGCATTCCTTGAATGAATAGAGTGCCTTATTCAATTTTATAAACATTTGACCATAAATAATCACATTCTCTCATAAAAATTCAAATTCATAAAACGAAGAGTATCGCCTTTTCTAAAAATGCAACTTATTACTTTTAAAAACTTATAATATATATCTCTATCAGTACCTTAAACATTAGTTACAATGTTTAAAGTAATTTATACAAACAAAATAATAAAAAAAAGAGATTTATATGAATTTTAATCATTGTTTTTAAAAAGTTGCATGTATCCAGATTTTTTTTTTCTATTATTGTCTTTATATTTGATGTAACATCATTTACATTCCTGATAATTTTGTTTTGTGAGGGAATTACTGCATTCCTTGAATGAATAGTGTGTCTTAATTCAATTTTATAAACATTTGACGATGAATAATAACATTCGCTCATAAAAATTCAAATTTATAAAACGAAGAGTATCGCTTTTTCTAAAAATACAACTTATTGCTTTTAAAAACTTATAATATATATCTCTATCAGTATCTTAAACATTAGTTACCATGTTTAAAGTAATTTATACAAACAAAATAATAAAAAAAAGAGATTTATATGAATTTTAAGCATTGTTTTTAAAAAGTTACATGTATCCAGATTTTTTTTTCTATTGTCTTTATATTTGATGTAACATCATTTACATTCATGATAATTTTGTTTTGTGAGGGAATTACTGCATTCCTTGAATGAATAGAGTGCCTTATTCAATTTTATAAACATTTGACCATAAATAATCACATTCTCTCATAAAAATTCAAATTCATAAAACGAAGAGTATCGCCTTTTCTAAAAATGCAACTTATTACTTTTAAAAACTTATAATATATATCTCTATCAGTATCTTAAACATTAGTTACCATGTTGAAAGCAATTTATACAAACAGAATAATAATAAAAAAAGAGATTTATAGGAATTTTAAGCATTGTTTTTAAAAAGTTACATGTATCCAGATTTTTTTTTCTATTATTGTCTTTATATTTGATGTAACATCATTTACATTCATGATAATTTTGTTTTGTGAGGGAATTACTGCATTCCTTGAATGAATAGAGTGCCTTATTCAATTTTATAAACATTTGACCATAAATAATCACATTCTCTCATAAAAATTCAAATTCATAAAACGAAGAGTATCGCCTTTTCTAAAAATGCAACTTATTACTTTTAAAAACTTACAATATATATCTCTATCAGTATCTTAAACAGTAGTTACCATGCTGAAAGCAATTTATACAAACAGAATAATAATAAAAAAAAGAGATTTATAGGAATTTTAAGCATTGTTTTTAAAAAGTTACATGTACCCAGATTTTTTTTTCTATTATTGTCTTTATATTTGATGTAACATCATTTACATTCATGATAATTTTGTTTTGTGAGGGAATTACTACATTCCTTGAATGAATAGAGTGCGTTAATTCAATTTTATAAACATTTGACCATGAATAATAACATTCTCTCATAAAAATTCAAATTCATAAAACGAAGAGTATCGCTTTTTCTAAAAATGCAACTTATTACTTTTAAAAACTTACAATATATATCTCTATCAGTATCTTAAACAGTAGTTACCATGCTGAAAGCAATTTATACAAACAGAATAATAATAAAAAAAAGAGATTTATAGGAATTTTAAGCATTGTTTTTAAAAAGTTACATGTACCCAGATTTTTTTTTCTATTATTGTCTTTATATTTGATGTAACATCATTTACATTCATGATAATTTTGTTTTGTGAGGGAATTACTGCATTCCTTGAATGAATAGAGTGCGTTAATTCAATTTTATAAACATTTGACCATGAATAATAACATTCTCTCATAAAAATTCAAATTCATAAAACGAAGAGTATCGCTTTTTCTAAAAATGCAACTTATTGCTTTTAAAAACTTATAATATATATCTCTATCAGTATCTTAAACATTAGTTACCATGTTTAAAGTAATTTATACAAACAAAATAATAAAAAAAAAGAGATTTATATGAATTTTAAGCATTGTTTTTAAAAAGTTACATGTATCCAGATTTTTTTTTCTATTGTCTTTATATTTGATGTAACATCATTTACATTCATGATAATTTTGTTTTGTGAGGGAATTACTGCATTCCTTGAATGAATAGAGTGCCTTATTCAATTTTATAAACATTTGACCATAAATAATGACATTCTCTCATAAAAATTCAAATTCATAAAACGAAGAGTATCGCCTTTTCTAAAAATGCAACTTATTACTTTTAAAAACTTATAATATATATCTCTATCAGTATCTTAAACATTAGTTACCATGTTTAAAGTAATTTATACAAACAAAATAATAAAAAAAAGAGATTTATATGAATTTTAAGCATTGTTTTTAAAAAGTTACATGTATCCAGATTTTTTTTTTCTATTATTGTCTTTATATTTGATGTAACATCATTTACATTCATGATAATTTTGTTTTGTGAGGGAATTACTGCATTCCTTCAATGAATAGAGTGCCTTATTCAATTTTATAAACATTTGACCATAAATAATCACATTCTCTCATAAAAATTCAAATTCATAAAACGAAGAGTATCGCCTTTTCTAAAAATGCAACTTATTACTTTTAAAAACTTATAATATATATCTCTATCAGTATCTTAAACATTAGTTACCATGTTGAAAGCAATTTATACAAACAGAATAATAATAAAAAAAAGAGATTTATAGGAATTTTAAGCATTGTTTTTAAAAAGTTACATGTATCCAGATTTTTTTTTTCTATTATTGTCTTTATATTTGATGTAACATCGTTTACATTCATGATAATTTTGTTTTGTGAGGGAATTACTGCATTCCTTGAATGAATAGAGTGCCTTATTCAATTTTATAAACATTTGACCATAAATAATGACATTCTCTCATAAAAATTCAAATTCATAAAACGAAGAGTATCGCCTTTTCTAAAAATGCAACTTATTACTTTTAAAAACTTATAATATATATCTCTATCAGTATCTTAAACATTAGTTACAATGTTTAAAGTAATTTATACAAACAAAATAATAAAAAAAAGAGATTTATATGAATTTTAAGCATTGTTTTTAAAAAGTTACATGTATCCAGATTTTTTTTTTCTACTGTCTTTATATTTGATGTAACATCATTTACATTCATGATAATTTTGTTTTCTGAGGGAATTACTGCATTCCTTGAATGAATAGAGTGCGATAATTCAATTTTATAAACATTTGACGATGAATAAGAACATTCGCTCATAAAAATTCAAATTCATAAAACGAAGAGTATCGCCTTTTCTAAAAATGCAACTTATTACTTTTAAAAACTTATAATATATATCTCTATCAGTATCTTAAACATTAGTTACCATGTTTAAAGTAATTTATACAAACAAAATAATAAAAAAAAGAGATTTATATGAATTTTAAGTATTGTTTTTAAAAAGTTACATGTATCCAGATTTTTTTTTTCTATGATTGTCTTTATATTTGATGTAACATCATTTACATTCATGATAATTTTGTTTTGTGAGGGAATTATTGCATTCCTTGAATGAATAGAGTGCCTTATTCAATTTTATAAACATTTGACCATAAATAATCACATTCTCTCATAAAAATTCAAATTCATAAAACGAAGAGTATCGCCTTTTCTAAAAATGCAACTTATTCCTTTTAAAAACTTATAATATATATCTCTATCAGTATCTTAAACATTAGTTACCATGTTGAAAGCAATTTATACAAACGGAATAATAATAAAAAAAAAGAGATTTATATGAATTTTAAGCATTGTTTTTAAAAAGTTACATGTATCCAGATTTTTTTTTTCTATTATTGTCTTTATATTTGATGTAACATCATTTACATTCATGATAATTTTGTTTTGTGAGGGAATTACTGCATTCCTTGAATGAATAGAGTGCCTTATTCAATTTTATAAACATTTGACCATAAATAATCACATTCTCTCATAAAAATTCTAATTCATAAAACGAAGAGTATCGCCTTTTCTAAAAATGCAACTTATTACTTTTAAAAACTTATAATATATATCTCTATCAGTATCTTAAACATTAGTTACAATGTTTAAAGTAATTTATACAAACAAAATAATAAAAAAAAGAGATTTATATGAATTTTAATCATTGTTTTTAAAAAGTTGCATGTATCCAGATTTTTTTTTTCTATTATTGTCTTTATATTTGATGTAACATCATTTACATTCCTGATAATTTTGTTTTGTGAGGGAATTACTGCATTCCTTGAATGAATAGTGTGTCTTAATTCAATTTTATAAACATTTGACGATGAATAATAACATTCGCTCATAAAAATTCAAATTTATAAAACGAAGAGTATCGCTTTTTCTAAAAATGCAACTTATTGCTTTTAAAAACTTATAATATATATCTCTATCAGTATCTTAAACATTAGTTACCATGTTTAAAGTAATTTATACAAACAAAATAATAAAAAAAAAGAGATTTATATGAATTTTAAGCATTGTTTTTAAAAAGTTACATGTATCCAGATTTTTTTTTCTATTGTCTTTATATTTGATGTAACATCATTTACATTCATGATAATTTTGTTTTGTGAGGGAATTACTGCATTCCTTGAATGAATAGAGTGCCTTATTCAATTTTATATACATTTGACCATAAATAATCACATTCTCTCATAAAAATTCAAATTAATAAAACGAAGAGTATCGCCTTTTCTAAAAATGCAACTTATTACTTTTAAAAACTTATAATATATATCTCTATCAGTATCTTAAACATTAGTTACCATGTTGAAAGCAATTTATACAAACAGAATAATAATAAAAAAAAGAGATTTATAGGAATTTTAAGCATTGTTTTTAAAAAGTTACATGTATCCAGATTTTTTTTTCTATTATTGTCTTTATATTTGATGTAACATCGTTTACATTCATGATAATTTTGTTTTGTGAGGGAATTACTGCATTCCTTGAATGAATAGAGTGCCTTATTCAATTTTATAAACATTTGACCATAAATAATGACATTCTCTCATAAAAATTCAAATTCATAAAACGAAGAGTATCGCCTTTTCTAAAAATGCAACTTATTACTTTTAAAAACTTATAATATATATCTCTATCAGTATCTTAAACATTAGTTACAATGTTTAAAGTAATTTATACAAACAAAATAATAAAAAAAAGAGATTTATATGAATTTTAAGCATTGTTTTTAAAAAGTTACATGTATCCAGATTTTTTTTTCTATTGTCTTTATATTTGATGTAACATCATTTACATTCATGATAATTTTGTTTTGTGAGGGAATTACTGCATTCCTTGAATGAATAGAGTGCCTTATTCAATTTTATAAACATTTGACCATAAATAATCACATTCTCTCATAAAAATTCAAATTCATAAAACGAAGAGTATCGCCTTTTCTAAAAATGCAACTTATTACTTTTAAAAACTTATAATATATATCTCTATCAGTATCTTAAACATTAGTTACCATGTTGAAAGCAATTTATACAAACAGAATAATAATAAAAAAAAGAGATTTATAGGAATTTTAAGCATTGTTTTTAAAAAGTTACATGTATCCAGATTTTTTTTTTCTATTATTGTCTTTATATTTGATGTAACATCATTTACATTCATGATAATTTTGTTTTGTGAGGGAATTACTGCATTCCTTGAATGAATAGAGTGCCTTATTCAATTTTATAAACATTTGACCATAAATAATCACATTCTCTCATAAAAATTCAAATTCATAAAACGAAGAGTATCGCCTTTTCTAAAAATGCAACTTATTACTTTTAAAAACTTATAATATATATCTCTATCAGTATCTTAAACATTAGTTACCATGTTTAAAGTAATTTATACAAACAAAATAATAAAAAAAAGAGATTTATATGAATTTTAAGCATTGTTTTTAAAAAGTTACATGTATCCAGATTTTTTTTTTTCTATTATTGTCTTTATATTTGATGTAACATCATTTACATTCATGATAATTTTGTTTTGTGAGGGAATTACTGCATTCCTTGAATGAATACTGTGTCTTAATTCAATTTTATAAACATTTGACGATGAATAATAACATTCGCTCATAAAAATTCAAATTTATAAAACGAAGAGTATCGCTTTTTCTAAAAATGCAACTTATTGTTTTTAAAAACTTATAATATATATCTCTATCAGTATCTTAAACATTAGTTACCATGTTTAAAGTAATTTATACAAACAAAATAATAAAAAAAAGAGATTTATATGAATTTTAAGCATTGTTTTTAAAAAGTTACATGTATCCAGATTTTTTTTTTCTATTATTGTCTTTATATTTGATGTAACATCATTTACATTCATGATAATTTTGTTTTGTGAGGGAATTACTGCATTCCTTCAATGAATAGAGTGCCTTATTCAATTTTATAAACATTTGACCATAAATAATCACATTCTCTCATAAAAATTCAAATTCATAAAACGAAGAGTATCGCCTTTTCTAAAAATGCAACTTATTACTTTTAAAAACTTATAATATATATCTCTATCAGTATCTTAAACATTAGTTACCATGTTGAAAGCAATTTATACAAACAGAATAATAATAAAAAAAAAGAGATTTATAGGAATTTTAAGCATTGTTTTTAAAAAGTTACATGTATCCAGATTTTTTTTTTCTATTATTGTCTTTATATTTGATGTAACATCGTTTACATTCATGATAATTTTGTTTTGTGAGGGAATTACTGCATTCCTTGAATGAATAGAGTGCCTTATTCAATTTTATAAACATTTGACCATAAATAATGACATTCTCTCATAAAAATTCAAATTCATAAAACGAAGAGTATCGCCTTTTCTAAAAATGCAACTTATTACTTTTAAAAACTTATAATATATATCTCTATCAGTATCTTAAACATTAGTTACAATGTTTAAAGTAATTTATACAAACAAAATAATAAAAAAAAGAGATTTATATGAATTTTAAGCATTGTTTTTAAAAAGTTACATGTATCCAGATTTTTTTTTCTACTGTCTTTATATTTGATGTAACATCATTTACATTCATGATAATTTTGTTTTCTGAGGGAATTACTGCATTCCTTGAATGAATAGAGTGCGATAATTCAATTTTATAAACATTTGACGATGAATAAGAACATTCGCTCATAAAAATTCAAATTCATAAAACGAAGAGTATCGCCTTTTCTAAAAATGCAACTTATTACTTTTAAAAACTTATAATATATATCTCTATCAGTATCTTAAACATTAGTTACCATGTTTAAAGTAATTTATACAAACAAAATAATAAAAAAAAGAGATTTATATGAATTTTAAGTATTGTTTTTAAAAAGTTACATGTATCCAGATTTTTTTTTTCTATGATTGTCTTTATATTTGATGTAACATCATTTACATTCATGATAATTTTGTTTTGTGAGAGAATTATTGCATTCCTTGAATGAATAGAGTGCCTTATTCAATTTTATAAACATTTGACCATAAATAATCACATTCTCTCATAAAAATTCAAATTCATAAAACGAAGAGTATCGCCTTTTCTAAAAATGCAACTTATTCCTTTTAAAAACTTATAATATATATCTCTATCAGTATCTTAAACATTAGTTACCATGTTGAAAGCAATTTATACAAACAGAATAATAATAAAAAAAAAGAGATTTATATGAATTTTAAGCATTGTTTTTAAAAAGTTACATGTATCCAGATTTTTTTTTCTATTATTGTCTTTATATTTGATGTAACATCATTTACATTCATGATAATTTTGTTTTGTGAGGGAATTACTGCATTCCTTGAATGAATAGAGTGCCTTATTCAATTTTATAAACATTTGACCATAAATAATCACATTCTCTCATAAAAATTCTAATTCATAAAACGAAGAGTATCGCCTTTTCTAAAAATGCAACTTATTACTTTTAAAAACTTATAATATATATCTCTATCAGTATCTTAAACATTAGTTACAATGTTTAAAGTAATTTATACAAACAAAATAATAAAAAAAAGAGATTTATATGAATTTTAATCATTGTTTTTAAAAAGTTGCATGTATCCAGATTTTTTTTTTCTATTATTGTCTTTATATTTGATGTAACATCATTTACATTCCTGATAATTTTGTTTTGTGAGGGAATTACTGCATTCCTTGAATGAATAGTGTGTCTTAATTCAATTTTATAAACATTTGACGATGAATAATAACATTCGCTCATAAAAATTCAAATTTATAAAACGAAGAGTATCGCTTTTTCTAAAAATGCAACTTATTGCTTTTAAAAACTTATAATATATATCTCTATCAGTATCTTAAACATTAGTTACCATGTTTAAAGTAATTTATACAAACAAAATAATAAAAAAAAGAGATTTATATGAATTTTAAGCATTGTTTTTAAAAAGTTACATGTATCCAGATTTTTTTTTTCTATTGTCTTTATATTTGATGTAACATCATTTACATTCATGATAATTTTGTTTTGTGAGGGAATTACTGCATTCCTTGAATGAATAGAGTGCCTTATTCAATTTTATAAACATTTGACCATAAATACTCACATTCTCTCATAAAAATTCAAATTCATAAAACGAAGAGTATCGCCTTTTCTAAAAATGCAACATATTACTTTTAAAAACTTACAATATATATCTCTATCAGTATCTTAAACAGTAGTTACCATGCTGAAAGCAATTTATACAAACAGAATAATAATAAAAAAAAAGAGATTTATAGGAATTTTAAGCATTGTTTTTAAAAAGTTACATGTATCCAGATTTTTTTTTCTATTATTGTCTTTATATTTGATGTAACATCATTTACATTCATGATAATTTTGTTTTGTGAGGGAATTACTGCATTCCTTGAATGAATAGAGTGTCTTAATTCAATTTTATAAACATTTGACGATGAATAATAACATTCGCTCATAAAAATTCAAATTTATAAAACGAAGAGTATCGCTTTTTCTAAAAATGCAACTTATTGCTTTTAAAAACTTATAATATATATCTCTATCAGTATCTTAAACATTAGTTACCATGTTTAAAGTAATTTATACAAACAAAATAATAAAAAAAAGAGATTTATATGAATTTTAAGCATTGTTTTTAAAAAGTTACATGTATCCAGATTTTTTTTTTCTATTGTCTTTATATTTGATGTAACATCATTTACATTCATGATAATTTTGTTTTGTGAGGGAATTACAGCATTCCTTGAATGAATAGAGTGCCTTATTCAATTTTATAAACATTTGACCATAAATACTCACATTCTCTCATAAAAATTCAAATTCATAAAACGAAGAGTATCGCCTTTTCTAAAAATGCAACTTATTACTTTTAAAAACTTATAATATATATCTCTATCAGTATCTTAAACATTAGTTACCATGTTTAAAGTAATTTATACAAACAAAATAATAAAAAAAAGAGATTTATATGAATTTTAAGTATTGTTTTTAAAAAGTTACATGTATCCAGATTTTTTTTTTCTATGATTGTCTTTATATTTGATGTAACATCATTTACATTCATGATAATTTTGTTTTGTGAGAGAATTATTGCATTCCTTGAATGAATAGAGTGCCTTATTCAATTTTATAAACATTTGACCATAAATAATCACATTCTCTCATAAAAATTCAAATTCATAAAACGAAGAGTATCGCCTTTTCTAAAAATGCAACTTATTCCTTTTAAAAACTTATAATATATATCTCTATCAGTATCTTAAACATTAGTTACCATGTTGAAAGCAATTTATACAAACGGAATAATAATAAAAAAAAAGAGATTTATATGAATTTTAAGCATTGTTTTTAAAAAGTTACATGTATCCAGATTTTTTTTTTCTACTGTCTTTATATTTGATGTAACATCATTTACATTCATGATAATTTTGTTTTCTGAGGGAATTACTGCATTCCTTGAATGAATAGAGTGCGATAATTCAATTTTATAAACATTTGACGATGAATAAGAACATTCGCTCATAAAAATTCAAATTCATAAAACGAAGAGTATCGCCTTTTCTAAAAATGCAACTTATTACTTTTAAAAACTTATAATATATATCTCTATCAGTATCTTAAACATTAGTTACCATGTTTAAAGTAATTTATACAAACAAAATAATAAAAAAAAGAGATTTATATGAATTTTAAGTATTGTTTTTAAAAAGTTACATGTATCCAGATTTTTTTTTTCTATGATTGTCTTTATATTTGATGTAACATCATTTACATTCATGATAATTTTGTTTTGTGAGGGAATTATTGCATTCCTTGAATGAATAGAGTGCCTTATTCAATTTTATAAACATTTGACCATAAATAATCACATTCTCTCATAAAAATTCAAATTCATAAAACGAAGAGTATCGCCTTTTCTAAAAATGCAACTTATTCCTTTTAAAAACTTATAATATATATCTCTATCAGTATCTTAAACATTAGTTACCATGTTGAAAGCAATTTATACAAACGGAATAATAATAAAAAAAAAGAGATTTATATGAATTTTAAGCATTGTTTTTAAAAAGTTACATGTATCCAGATTTTTTTTTTCTATTATTGTCTTTATATTTGATGTAACATCATTTACATTCATGATAATTTTGTTTTGTGAGGGAATTACTGCATTCCTTGAATGAATAGAGTGCCTTATTCAATTTTATAAACATTTGACCATAAATAATCACATTCTCTCATAAAAATTCTAATTCATAAAACGAAGAGTATCGCCTTTTCTAAAAATGCAACTTATTACTTTTAAAAACTTATAATATATATCTCTATCAGTATCTTAAACATTAGTTACAATGTTTAAAGTAATTTATACAAACAAAATAATAAAAAAAAGAGATTTATATGAATTTTAATCATTGTTTTTAAAAAGTTGCATGTATCCAGATTTTTTTTTTCTATTATTGTCTTTATATTTGATGTAACATCATTTACATTCCTGATAATTTCTTTTGTGAGGGAATTACTGCATTCCTTGAATGAATAGTGTGTCTTAATTCAATTTTATAAACATTTGACGATGAATAATAACATTCGCTCATAAAAATTCAAATTTATAAAACGAAGAGTATCGCTTTTTCTAAAAATGCAACTTATTGCTTTTAAAAACTTATAATATATATCTCTATCAGTATCTTAAACATTAGTTACCATGTTTAAAGTAATTTATACAAACAAAATAATAAAAAAAAGAGATTTATATGAATTTTAAGCATTGTTTTTAAAAAGTTACATGTATCCAGATTTTTTTTTTCTATTGTCTTTATATTTGATGTAACATCATTTACATTCATGATAATTTTGTTTTGTGAGGGAATTACTGCATTCCTTGAATGAATAGACTGCCTTATTCAATTTTATAAACATTTGACCATAAATACTCACATTCTCTCATAAAAATTCAAATTCATAAAACGAAGAGTATCGCCTTTTCTAAAAATGCAACATATTACTTTTAAAAACTTACAATATATATCTCTATCAGTATCTTAAACAGTAGTTACCATGCTGAAAGCAATTTATACAAACAGAATAATAATAAAAAAAAGAGATTTATAGGAATTTTAAGCATTGTTTTTAAAAAGTTACATGTATCCAGATTTTTTTTTCTATTATTGTCTTTATATTTGATGTAACATCATTTACATTCATGATAATTTTGTTTTGTGAGGGAATTACTGCATTCCTTGAATGAATAGAGTGCGTTAATTCAATTTTATAAACATTTGACCATGAATAATAACATTCTCTCATAAAAATTCAAATTCATAAAACGAAGAGTATCGCTTTTTCTAAAAATGCAACTTATTGCTTTTAAAAACTTATAATATATATCTCTATCAGTATCTTAAACATTAGTTACCATGTTTAAAGTAATTTATACAAACAAAATAATAAAAAAAAAGAGATTTATATGAATTTTAAGCATTGTTTTTAAAAAGTTACATGTATCCAGATTTTTTTTTCTATTGTCTTTATATTTGATGTAACATCATTTACATTCATGATAATTTTGTTTTGTGAGGGAATTACTGCATTCCTTGAATGAATAGAGTGCCTTATTCAATTTTATAAACATTTGACCATAAATAATCACATTCTCTCATAAAAATTCAAATTCATAAAACGAAGAGTATCGCCTTTTCTAAAAATGCAACTTATTACTTTTAAAAACTTATAATATATATCTCTATCAGTATCTTAAACATTAGTTACAATGTTTAAAGTAATTTGTACAAACAAAATAATAAAAAAAAGAGATTTATATGAATTTTAATCATTGTTTTTAAAAAGTTGCATGTATCCAGATTTTTTTTTTCTATTATTGTCTTTATATTTGATGTAACATCATTTACATTCCTGATAATTTTGTTTTGTGAGGGAATTACTGCATTCCTTGAATGAATAGTGTGTCTTAATTCAATTTTATAAACATTTGACGATGAATAATAACATTCGCTCATAAAAATTCAAATTTATAAAACGAAGAGTATCGCTTTTTCTAAAAATGCAACTTATTGCTTTTAAAAACTTATAATATATATCTCTATCAGTATCTTAAACATTAGTTACCATGTTTAAAGTAATTTATACAAACAAAATAATAAAAAAAAGAGATTTATATGAATTTTAAGCATTGTTTTTAAAAAGTTACATGTATCCAGATTTTTTTTTTCTATTGTCTTTATATTTGATGTAACATCATTTACATTCATGATAATTTTGTTTTGTGAGGGAATTACTGCATTCCTTGAATGAATAGAGTGCCTTATTCAATTTTATAAACATTTGACCATAAATAATCACATTCTCTCATAAAAATTCAAATTCATAAAACGAAGAGTATCGCCTTTTCTAAAAATGCAACTTATTACTTTTAAAAACTTACAATATATATCTCTATCAGTATCTTAAACAGTAGTTACCATGTTGAAAGCAATTTATACAAACAGAATAATAATAAAAAAAAGAGATTTATAGGAATTTTAAGCATTGTTTTTAAAAAGTTACATGTATCCAGATTTTTTTTTCTATTGTCTTTATATTTGATGTAACATCATTTACATTCATGATAATTTTGTTTTGTGAGGGAATTACTGCATTCCTTGAATGAATAGAGTGCCTTATTCAATTTTATAAACATTTGACCATAAATAATCACATTCTCTCATAAAAATTCAAATTCATAAAACGAAGAGTATCGCCTTTTCTAAAAATGCAACTTATTACTTTTAAAAACTTATAATATATATCTCTATCAGTATCTTAAACATTAGTTACCATGTTGAAAGCAATTTATACAAACAGAATAATAATAAAAAAAAGAGATTTATAGGAATTTTAAGCATTGTTTTTAAAAAGTTACATGTATCCAGATTTTTTTTTTCTATTATTGTCTTTATATTTGATGTAACATCGTTTACATTCATGATAATTTTGTTTTGTGAGGGAATTACTGCATTCCTTGAATGAATAGAGTGCCTTATTCAATTTTATAAACATTTGACGATGAATAATAACATTCGCTCATAAAAATTCAAATTTATAAAACGAAGAGTATCGCTTTTTCTAAAAATGCAACTTATTACTTTTAAAAACTTATAATATATATCTCTATCAGTATCTTAAACATTAGTTACCATGTTTAAAGTAATTTATACAAACAAAATAATAAAAAAAAAGAGATTTATATGAATTTTAAGCATTGTTTTTAAAAAGTTACATGTATCCAGATTTTTTTTTCTATTGTCTTTATATTTGATGTAACATCATTTACATTCATGATAATTTTGTTTTGTGAGGGAATTACTGCATTCCTTGAATGAATAGAGTGCCTTATTCAATTTTATAAACATTTGACCATAAATAATCACATTCTCTCATAAAAATTCAAATTCATAAAACGAAGAGTATCGCCTTTTCTAAAAATGCAACTTATTACTTTTAAAAACTTATAATATATATCTCTATCAGTATCTTAAACATTAGTTACCATGTTGAAAGCAATTTATACAAACAGAATAATAATAAAAAAAAGAGATTTATAGGAATTTTAAGCATTGTTTTTAAAAAGTTACATGTATCCAGATTTTTTTTTTCTATTATTGTCTTTATATTTGATGTAACATCATTTACATTCATGATAATTTTGTTTTGTGAGGGAATTACTGCATTCCTTGAATGAATAGAGTGCCTTATTCAATTTTATAAACATTTGACCATAAATAATCACATTCTCTCATAAAAATTCAAATTCATAAAACGAAGAGTATCGCCTTTTCTAAAAATGCAACTTATTACTTTTAAAAACTTATAATATATATCTCTATCAGTATCTTAAACATTAGTTACCATGTTTAAAGTAATTTATACAAACAAAATAATAAAAAAAAGAGATTTATATGAATTTTAAGCATTGTTTTTAAAAAGTTACATGTATCCAGATTTTTTTTTTCTATGATTGTCTTTATATTTGATGTAACATCATTTACATTCATGATAATTTTGTTTTGTGAGGGAATTACTGCATTCCTTCAATGAATAGAGTGCCTTATTCAATTTTATAAACATTTGACCATAAATAATCACATTCTCTCATAAAAATTCAAATTCATAAAACGAAGAGTATCGCCTTTTCTAAAAATGCAACTTATTCCTTTTAAAAACTTATAATATATATCTCTATCAGTATCTTAAACATTAGTTACCATGTTGAAAGCAATTTATACAAACAGAATAATAATAAAAAAAAAGAGATTTATAGGAATTTTAAGCATTGTTTTTAAAAAGTTACATGTATCCAGATTTTTTTTTTCTATTATTGTCTTTATATTTGATGTAACATCGTTTACATTCATGATAATTTTGTTTTGTGAGGGAATTACTGCATTCCTTGAATGAATAGAGTGCCTTATTCAATTTTATAAACATTTGACCATAAATAATGACATTCTCTCATAAAAATTCAAATTCATAAAACGAAGAGTATCGCCTTTTCTAAAAATGCAACTTATTACTTTTAAAAACTTATAATATATATCTCTATCAGTATCTTAAACATTAGTTACAATGTTTAAAGTAATTTATACAAACAAAATAATAAAAAAAAGAGATTTATATGAATTTTAAGCATTGTTTTTAAAAAGTTACATGTATCCAGATTTTTTTTTCTACTGTCTTTATATTTGATGTAACATCATTTACATTCATGATAATTTTGTTTTCTGAGGGAATTACTGCATTCCTTGAATGAATAGAGTGCGATAATTCAATTTTATAAACATTTGACGATGAATAAGAACATTCGCTCATAAAAATTCAAATTCATAAAACGAAGAGTATCGCCTTTTCTAAAAATGCAACTTATTACTTTTAAAAACTTATAATATATATCTCTATCAGTATCTTAAACATTAGTTACCATGTTTAAAGTAATTTATACAAACAAAATAATAAAAAAAAGAGATTTATATGAATTTTAAGCATTGTTTTTAAAAAGTTACATGTATCCAGATTTTTTTTTTCTATGATTGTCTTTATATTTGATGTAACATCATTTACATTCATGATAATTTTGTTTTGTGAGAGAATTATTGCATTCCTTGAATGAATAGAGTGCCTTATTCAATTTTATAAACATTTGACCATAAATAATCACATTCTCTCATAAAAATTCAAATTCATAAAACGAAGAGTATCGCCTTTTCTAAAAATGCAACTTATTCCTTTTAAAAACTTATAATATATATCTCTATCAGTATCTTAAACATTAGTTACCATGTTGAAAGCAATTTATACAAACGGAATAATAATAAAAAAAAAGAGATTTATATGAATTTTAAGCATTGTTTTTAAAAAGTTACATGTATCCAGATTTTTTTTTCTATTATTGTCTTTATATTTGATGTAACATCATTTACATTCATGATAATTTTGTTTTGTGAGGGAATTACTGCATTCCTTGAATGAATAGAGTGTCTTAATTCAATTTTATAAACATTTGACCATAAATAATCACATTCTCTCATAAAAATTCTAATTCATAAAACGAAGAGTATCGCCTTTTCTAAAAATGCAACTTATTACTTTTAAAAACTTATAATATATATCTCTATCAGTATCTTAAACATTAGTTACAATGTTTAAAGTAATTTATACAAACAAAATAATAAAAAAAAGAGATTTATATGAATTTTAATCATTGTTTTTAAAAAGTTGCATGTATCCAGATTTTTTTTTTCTATTATTGTCTTTATATTTGATGTAACATCATTTACATTCATGATAATTTTGTTTTGTGAGGGAATTACTGCATTCCTTGAATGAATAGTGTGTCTTAATTCAATTTTATAAACATTTGACGATGAATAATAACATTCGCTCATAAAAATTCAAATTTATAAAACGAAGAGTATCGCTTTTTCTAAAAATGCAACTTATTGCTTTTAAAAACTTATAATATATATCTCTATCAGTATCTTAAACATTAGTTACCATGTTTAAAGTAATTTATACAAACAAAATAATAAAAAAAAGAGATTTATATGAATTTTAAGCATTGTTTTTAAAAAGTTACATGTATCCAGATTTTTTTTTTCTATTGTCTTTATATTTGATGTAACATCATTTACATTCATGATAATTTTGTTTTGTGAGGGAATTACTGCATTCCTTGAATGAATAGAGTGCCTTATTCAATTTTATAAACATTTGACCATAAATACTCACATTCTCTCATAAAAATTCAAATTCATAAAACGAAGAGTATCGCCTTTTCTAAAAATGCAACATATTACTTTTAAAAACTTACAATATATATCTCTATCAGTATCTTAAACAGTAGTTACCATGCTGAAAGCAATTTATACAAACAGAATAATAATAAAAAAAAGAGATTTATAGGAATTTTAAGCATTGTTTTTAAAAAGTTACATGTATCCAGATTTTTTTTTCTATTATTGTCTTTATATTTGATGTAACATCATTTACATTCATGATAATTTTGTTTTGTGAGGGAATTACTGCATTCCTTGAATGAATAGAGTGTCTTAATTCAATTTTATAAACATTTGACGATGAATAATAACATTCGCTCATAAAAATTCAAATTTATAAAACGAAGAGTATCGCTTTTTCTAAAAATGCAACTTATTGCTTTTAAAAACTTATAATATATATCTCTATCAGTATCTTAAACATTAGTTACCATGTTTAAAGTAATTTATACAAACAAAATAATAAAAAAAAGAGATTTATATGAATTTTAAGCATTGTTTTTAAAAAGTTACATGTATCCAGATTTTTTTTTTCTATTGTCTTTATATTTGATGTAACATCATTTACATTCATGATAATTTTGTTTTGTGAGGGAATTACAGCATTCCTTGAATGAATAGAGTGCCTTATTCAATTTTATAAACATTTGACCATAAATACTCACATTCTCTCATAAAAATTCAAATTCATAAAACGAAGAGTATCGCCTTTTCTAAAAATGCAACTTATTACTTTTAAAAACTTACAGTATATATCTCTATCAGTATCTTAAACAGTAGTTACCATGCTGAAAGCAATTTATACAAACAGAATAATAATAAAAAAAAGAGATTTATAGGAATTTTAAGCATTGTTTTTAAAAAGTTACATGTATCCAGATTTTTTTTTCTATTATTGTCTTTATATTTGATGTAACATCATTTACATTCATGATAATTTTGTTTTGTGAGGGAATTACTGCATTCCTTGAATGAATAGAGTGCGTTAATTCAATTTTATAAACATTTGACCATGAATAATAACATTCTCTCATAAAAATTCAAATTCATAAAACAAAGAGTATCGCTTTTTCTAAAAATGCAACTTATTGCTTTTAAAAACTTATAATATATATCTCTATCAGTATCTTAAACATTAGTTACCATGTTTAAAGTAATTTATACAAACAAAATAATAAAAAAAAGAGATTTATATGAATTTTAAGCATTGTTTTTAAAAAGTTACATGTATCCAGATTTTTTTTTCTATTGTCTTTATATTTGATGTAACATCATTTACATTCATGATAATTTTGTTTTGTGAGGGAATTACTGCATTCCTTGAATGAATAGAGTGCCTTATTCAATTTTATAAACATTTGACCATAAATAATCACATTCTCTCATAAAAATTCAAATTCATAAAACGAAGAGTATCGCCTTTTCTAAAAATGCAACTTATTACTTTTAAAAACTTATAATATATATCTCTATCAGTATCTTAAACATTAGTTACCATGTTGAAAGCAATTTATACAAACAGAATAATAATAAAAAAAAGAGATTTATAGGAATTTTAAGCATTGTTTTTAAAAAGTTACATGTATCCAGATTTTTTTTTTCTATTATTGTCTTTATATTTGATGTAACATCATTTACATTCATGATAATTTTGTTTTGTGAGGGAATTACTGCATTCCTTGAATGAATAGAGTGCCTTATTCAATTTTATAAACATTTGACCATAAATAATGACATTCTCTCATAAAAATTCAAATTCATAAAACGAAGAGTATCGCCTTTTCTAAAAATGCAACTTATTACGTTTAAAAACTTATAATATATATCTCTATCAGTATCTTAAACATTAGTTACCATGTTTAAAGTAATTTATACAAACAAAATAATAAAAAAAAAGAGATTTATATGAATTTTAAGCATTGTTTTTAAAAAGTTACATGTATCCAGATTTTTTTTTCTATTATTGTCTTTATATTTGATGTAACATCATTTACATTCATGATAATTTTGTTTTGTGAGGGAATTACTGCATTCCTTCAATGAATAGAGTGCCTTATTCAATTTTATAAACATTTGACCATAAATAATCACATTCTCTCATAAAAATTCAAATTCATAAAACGAAGAGTATCGCCTTTTCTAAAAATGCAACTTATTACTTTTAAAAACTTATAATATATATCTCTATCAGTATCTTAAACATTAGTTACCATGTTGAAAGCAATTTATACAAACAGAATAATAATAAAAAAAAGAGATTTATAGGAATTTTAAGCATTGTTTTTAAAAAGTTACATGTATCCAGATTTTTTTTTTCTATTATTGTCTTTATATTTGATGTAACATCGTTTACATTCATGATAATTTTGTTTTGTGAGGGAATTACTGCATTCCTTGAATGAATAGAGTGCCTTATTCAATTTTATAAACATTTGACCATAAATAATCACATTCTCTCATAAAAATTCAAATTCATAAAACGAAGAGTATCGCCTTTTCTAAAAATGCAACTTATTACTTTTAAAAACTTATAATATATACCTCTATCAGTATCTTAAACATTAGTTACCATGTTTAAAGTAATTTATACAAACAAAATAATAAAAAAAAGAGATTTATATGAATTTTAAGCATTGTTTTTAAAAAGTTACATGTATCCAGATTTTTTTTTTCTATTATTGTCTTTATATTTGATGTAACATCATTTACATTCATGATAATTTTGTTTTGTGAGGGAATTACTGCATTCCTTGAATGAATAGAGTGCCTTATTCAATTTTATAAACATTTGACCATAAATAATCACATTCTCTCATAAAAATTCAAATTCATAAAACGAAGAGTATCGCCTTTTCTAAAAATGCAACTTATTACTTTTAAAAACTTATAGTATATATCTCTATCAGTATCTTAAACATTAGTTACCATGTTGAAAGCAATTTATACAAACAGAATAATAATAAAAAAAAAGGGATTTATATGAATTTTAAGGATTGTTTTTAAAAAGTTACATGTATCCAGATTTTTTTTTTCTATTATTGTCTTTATATTTGATGTAACATCATTTACATTCATGATAATTTTGTTTTGCGAGGGAGTTACTGCATTCCTTGAATGAATAGAGTGCCTTATTCAATTTTATAAACATTTGACCATAAATAATCACATTCTCTCATAAAAATTCAAATTCATAAAACGAAGAGTATCGCCTTTACTAAAAATGCAACTTATTACTTTTAAAAGCTTATAATATATATCTCTATCAGTATCTTAAACATTAGTTACCATGTTTAAAGTAATTTATACAAACAAAATAATAAAAAAAGAGATTTATATGAATTTTAAGCATTGTTTTTAAAAAGTTACATGTATCCAGATTTTTTTTTTCTATTATTGTCTTTATATTTCATGTAACATCATTTACATTCATGATAATTTTGTTTTGTGAGTGAATTACTGCATTCCTTCAATGAATAGAGTGCCTTATTCAATTTTATAAACATTTGACCATAAATAATCATTCTCTCATAAAAATTCAAATTCATAAAACGAAGAGTATCGCCTTTTCTAAAAATGCAACTTATTACTTTTAAAAACTTATAATATATATCTCTATCAGTATCTTAAACATTAGTTACCATTTTGAAAGCAATTTATACAAACAGAATAATAATAAAAAAAAGAGATTTATAGGAATTTTAAGCATTGTTTTTAAAAAGTTACATGTATCCAGATTTTTTTTTTCTATTATTGTCTTTATATTTGATGTAACATCATTTACATTCATGATAATTTTGTTTTGTGAGGGAATTACTGCATTCCTTGAATGAATAGAGTGCGTTAATTCAATTTTATAAACATTTGACCATGAATAATAACATTCTCTCATAAAAATTCAAATTCATAAAACGAAGAGTATCGCTTTTTCTAAAAATGCAACTTATTGCTTTTAAAAACTTATAATATATATCTCTATCAGTATCTTAAACATTAGTTACCATGTTTAAAGTAATTTATACAAACAAAATAATAAAAAAAGAGATTTATATGAATTTTAAGCATTGTTTTTAAAAAGTTACATGTATCCAGATTTTTTTTTCTATTGTCTTTATATTTGATGTAACATCATTTACATTCATGATAATTTTGTTTTCTGAGGGAATTACTGCATTCCTTGAATGAATAGAGTGCCTTATTCAATTTTATAAACATTTGACCATAAATAATGACATTCTCTCATAAAAATTCAAACTCATAAAACGAAGAGTATCGCCTTTTCTAAAAATGCAACTTATTACTTTTAAAAACTTATAATATATATCTCTATCAGTATCTTAAACATTAGTTACCATGTTTAAAGTAATTTATACAAACAAAATAATAAAAAAAAGAGATTTATATGAATTTTAAGCATTGTTTTTAAAAAGTTACATGTATCCAGATTTTTTTTTCTATTATTGTCTTTATATTTGATGTAACGTCATTTACATTCATGATAATTTTGTTTTGTGAGGGAATTACTGCATTCCTTGAATGAATAGTGTGTCTTAATTCAATTTTATAAACATTTGACCATGAATAATAACATTCTCTCATAAAAATTCAAATTCATAAAACGAAGAGTATCGCTTTTTCTAAAAATGCAACTTATTGCTTTTAAAAACTTATAATATATATCTCTATCAGTATCTTAAACATTAGTTACCATGTTTAAAGTAATTTATACAAACAAAATAATAAAAAAAAGAGATTTATATGAATTTTAAGCATTGTTTTTAAAAAGTTACATGTATCCAGATTTTTTTTCTATTGTCTTTATATTTGATGTAACATCATTTACATTCATGATAATTTTGTTTTGTGAGGGAATTACTGCATTCCTTGAATGAATAGAGTGCCTTATTCAATTTTATAAACATTTGACCATAAATACTCACATTCTCTCATAAAAATTCAAATTCATAAAACGAAGAGTATCGCCTTTTCTAAAAATGCAACTTATTACTTTTAAAAACTTACAGTATATATCTCTATCAGTATCTTAAACAGTAGTTACCATGCTGAAAGCAATTTATAGAAACAGAATAATAATAAAAAAAGAGATTTATAGGAATTTTAAGCATTGTTTTTAAAAAGTTACATGTATCCAGATTTTTTTTTCTATTATTGTCTTTATATTTGATGTAACATCATTTACATTCATGATAATTTTGTTTTGTGAGGGAATTACTGCATTCCTTGAATGAATAGAGTGCGTTAATTCAATTTTATAAACATTTGACCATGAATAATAACATTCTCTCATAAAAATTCAAATTCATAAAACGAAGAGTATCGCTTTTTCTAAAAATGCAACTTATTGCTTTTAAAAACTTATAATATATATCTCTATCAGTATCTTAAACATTAGTTACCATGTTTAAAGTAATTTATACAAACAAAATAATAAAAAAAAGAGATTTATATGAATTTTAAGCATTGTTTTTAAAAAGTTACATGTATCCAGATTTTTTTTTCTATTTTCTTTATATTTGATGTAACATCATTTACATTCATGATAATTTTGTTTTGTGAGGGAATTACTGCATTCCTTGAATGAATAGAGTGCCTTATTCAATTTTATAAACATTTGACCATAAATAATCACATTCTCTCATAAAAATTCAAATTCATAAAACGAAGAGTATCGCCTTTTCTAAAAATGCAACTTATTACTTTTAAAAACTTATAATATATATCTCTATCAGTATCTTAAACATTAGTTACAATGTTTAAAGTAATTTATACAAACAAAATAATAAAAAAAAGAGATTTATATGAATTTTAAGCATTGTTTTTAAAAAGTTACATGTATCCAGATTTTTTTTTCTATTATTGTCTTTATATTTGATGTAACATCATTTACATTCATGATAATTTTGTTTTGTGAGGGAATTACTGCATTCCTTGAATGAATAGAGTGCGTTAATTCAATTTTATAAACATTTGACCATGAATAATAACATTCTCTCATAAAAATTCAAATTCATAAAACGAAGAGTATCGCTTTTTCTAAAAATGCAACTTATTGCTTTTAAAAACTTATAATATATATCTCTATCAGTATCTTAAACATTAGTTACCATGTTTAAAGTAATTTATACAAACAAAATAATAAAAAAAAGAGATTTATATGAATTTTTAGCATTGTTTTTAAAAAGTTACATGTATCCAGATTTTTTTTTCTATTGTCTTTATATTTGATGTAACATCATTTACATTCATGATAATTTTGTTTTGTGAGGGAATTACTGCATTCCTTGAATGAATAGAGTGCCTTATTCAATTTTATAAACATTTGACCATAAATAATCACATTCTCTCATAAAAATTCAAATTCATAAAACGAAGAGTATCGCCTTTTCTAAAAATGCAACTTATTACTTTTAAAAACTTATAATATATATCTCTATCAGTATCTTAAACATTAGTTACAATGTTTAAAGTAATTTATACAAACAAAATAATAAAAAAAAGAGATTTATATGAATTTTAAGCATTGTTTTTAAAAAGTTACATGTATCCAGATTTTTTTTTCTATTATTGTCTTTATATTTGATGTAACATCATTTACATTCATGATAATTTTGTTTTGTGAGGGAATTACTGCATTCATTGAATGAATAGTGTGTCTTAATTCAATTTTATAAACATTTGACGATGAATAATAACATTCGCTCATAAAAATTCAAATTTATAAAACGAAGAGTATCGCTTTTTCTAAAAATGCAACTTATTGCTTTTAAAAACTTATAATATATATCTCTATCAGTATCTTAAACATTAGTTACCATGTTTAAAGTAATTTATACAAACAAAATAATAAAAAAAAGAGATTTATATGAATTTTAAGCATTGTTTTTAAAAAGTTACATGTATCCAGATTTTTTTTTTCTATTGTCTTTATATTTGATGTAACATCATTTACATTCATGATAATTTTGTTTTGTGAGGGAATTACTGCATTCCTTGAATGAATAGAGTGCCTTATTCAATTTTATAAACATTTGACCATAAATACTCACATTCTCTCATAAAAATTCAAATTCATAAAACGAAGAGTATCGCCTTTTCTAAAAATGCAACTTATTACTTTTAAAAACTTACAGTATATATCTCTATCAGTATCTTAAACAGTAGTTACCATGCTGAAAGCAATTTATACAAACAGAATAATAATAAAAAAAAGAGATTTATAGGAATTTTAAGCATTGTTTTTAAAAAGTTACATGTATCCAGATTTTTTTTTCTATTATTGTCTTTATATTTGATGTAACATCATTTACATTCATGATAATTTTGTTTTGTGAGGGAATTACTGCATTCCTTGAATGAATAGAGTGCGTTAATTCAATTTTATAAACATTTGACCATGAATAATAACATTCTCTCATAAAAATTCAAATTCATAAAACAAAGAGTATCGCTTTTTCTAAAAATGCAACTTATTGCTTTTAAAAACTTATAATATATATCTCTATCAGTATCTTAAACATTAGTTACCATGTTTAAAGTAATTTATACAAACAAAATAATAAAAAAAAGAGATTTATATGAATTTTAAGCATTGTTTTTAAAAAGTTACATGTATCCAGATTTTTTTTTCTATTGTCTTTATATTTGATGTAACATCATTTACATTCATGATAATTTTGTTTTGTGAGGGAATTACTGCATTCCTTGAATGAATAGAGTGCCTTATTCAATTTTATAAACATTTGACCATAAATAATCACATTCTCTCATAAAAATTCAAATTCATAAAACGAAGAGTATCGCCTTTTCTAAAAATGCAACTTATTACTTTTAAAAACTTATAATATATATCTCTATCAGTATCTTAAACATTAGTTACCATGTTGAAAGCAATTTATACAAACAGAATAATAATAAAAAAAAGAGATTTATAGGAATTTTAAGCATTGTTTTTAAAAAGTTACATGTATCCAGATTTTTTTTTCTATTATTGTCTTTATATTTGATGTAACATCATTTACATTCATGATAATTTTGTTTTGTGAGGGAATTACTGCATTCCTTGAATGAATAGAGTGCCTTATTCAATTTTATAAACATTTGACCATAAATAATGACATTCTCTCATAAAAATTCAAATTCATAAAACGAAGAGTATCGCCTTTTCTAAAAATGCAACTTATTACTTTTAAAAACTTATAATATATATCTCTATCAGTATCTTAAACATTAGTTACCATGTTTAAAGTAATTTATACAAACAAAATAATAAAAAAAAGAGATTTATATGAATTTTAAGCATTGTTTTTAAAAAGTTACATGTATCCAGATTTTTTTTTCTATTATTGTCTTTATATTTGATGTAACATCATTTACATTCATGATAATTTTGTTTTGTGAGGGAATTACTGCATTCCTTCAATGAATAGAGTGCCTTATTCAATTTTATAAACATTTGACCATAAATAATCACATTCTCTCATAAAAATTCAAATTCATAAAACGAAGAGTATCGCCTTTTCTAAAAATGCAACTTATTACTTTTAAAAACTTATAATATATATCTCTATCAGTATCTTAAACATTAGTTACCATGTTGAAAGCAATTTATACAAACAGAATAATAATAAAAAAAAGAGA
Organism: Maratus speciosus; assembly: GCA_963932465.1. NCBI lineage: Eukaryota > Metazoa > Arthropoda > Arachnida > Araneae > Salticidae > Maratus > Maratus speciosus. The sequence continues at coordinate 309,887,119 of OZ010794.1, forward strand.
TTTATAGGAATTTTAAGCATTGTTTTTAAAAAGTTACATGTATCCAGATTTTTTTTTTCTATTATTGTCTTTATATTTGATGTAACATCGTTTACATTCATGATAATTTTGTTTTGTGAGGGAATTACTGCATTCCTTGAATGAATAGAGTGCCTTATTCAATTTTATAAACATTTGACCATAAATAATCACATTCTCTCATAAAAATTCAAATTCATAAAACGAAGAGTATCGCCTTTTCTAAAAATGCAACTTATTACTTTTAAAAACTTATAATATATATCTCTACCAGTATCTTAAACATTAGTTACCATGTTTAAAGTAATTTATACAAACAAAATAATAAAAAAAAGAGATTTATATGAATTTTAAGCATTGTTTTTAAAAAGTTACATGTATCCAGATTTTTTTTTTCTATTATTGTCTTTATATTTGATGTAACATCATTTACATTCATGATAATTTTGTTTTGTGAGGGAATTACTGCATTCCTTGAATGAATAGAGTGCCTTATTCAATTTTATAAACATTTGACCATAAATAATCACATTCTCTCATAAAAATTCAAATTCATAAAACGAAGAGTATCGCTTTTTCTAAAAATGCAACTTATTGCTTTTAAAAACTTATAATATATATCTCTATCAGTATCTTAAACATTAGTTACCATGTTTAAAGTAATTTATACAAACAAAATAATAAAAAAAAGAGATTTATATGAATTTTAAGCATTGTTTTTAAAAAGTTACATGTATCCAGATTTTTTTTTCTATTGTCTTTATATTTGATGTAACATCATTTACATTCATGATAATTTTGTTTTGTGAGGGAATTACTGCATTCCTTGAATGAATAGAGTGCCTTATTCAATTTTATAAACATTTGACCATAAATAATCACATTCTCTCATAAAAATTCAAATTCATAAAATGAAGAGTATCGCCTTTTCTAAAAATGCAACTTATTACTTTTAAAAACTTATAATATATATCTCTATCAGTATCTTAAACATTAGTTACCATGTTTAAAGTAATTTATACAAACAAAATAATAAAAAAAAGAGATTTATATGAATTTTAAGCATTGTTTTTAAAAAGTTACATGTATCCAGATTTTTTTTTTCTATTATTGTCTTTATATTTGATGTAACATCATTTACATTCATGATAATTTTGTTTTGTGAGGGAATTACTGCATTCCTTCAATGAATAGAGTGCCTTATTCAATTTTATAAACATTTGACCATAAATAATCACATTCTCTCATAAAAATTCAAATTCATTAAACGAAGAGTATCGCCTTTTCTAAAAATGCAACTTATTACTTTTAAAAACTTATAGTATATATCTCTATCAGTATCTTAAACATTAGTTACCATGTTGAAAGCAATTTATACAAACCGAATAATAATAATAAAAAAAGGGATTTATATGAATTTTAAGGATTGTTTTTAAAAAGTTACATGTATCCAGATTTTTTTTTTCTATTATTGTCTTTATATTTGATGTAACATCATTTACATTCATGATAATTTTGTTTTGTGAGGGAATTACTGCATTCCTTGAATGAATAGAGTGCCTTATTCAATTTTATAAACATTTGACCATAAATAATCACATTCTCTCATAAAAATTCAAATTCATAAAACGAAGAGTATCGCCTTTTCTAAAAATGCAACTTATTACTTTTAAAAACTTATAATATATATCTCTACCAGTATCTTAAACATTAGTTACCATGTTTAAAGTAATTTATACAAACAAAATAATAAAAAAAAGAGATTTATATGAATTTTAAGCATTGTTTTTAAAAAGTTACATGTATCCAGATTTTTTTTTTCTATTATTGTCTTTATATTTGATGTAACATCATTTACATTCATGATAATTTTGTTTTGTGAGGGAATTACTGCATTCCTTGAATGAATAGAGTGCCTTATTCAATTTTATAAACATTTGACCATAAATAATCACATTCTCTCATAAAAATTCAAATTCATAAAACGAAGAGTATCGCTTTTTCTAAAAATGCAACTTATTGCTTTTAAAAACTTATAATATATATCTCTATCAGTATCTTAAACATTAGTTACCATGTTTAAAGTAATTTATACAAACAAAATAATAAAAAAAAGAGATTTATATGAATTTTAAGCATTGTTTTTAAAAAGTTACATGTATCCAGATTTTTTTTTCTATTGTCTTTATATTTGATGTAACATCATTTACATTCATGATAATTTTGTTTTGTGAGGGAATTACTGCATTCCTTGAATGAATAGAGTGCCTTATTCAATTTTATAAACATTTGACCATAAATAATCACATTCTCTCATAAAAATTCAAATTCATAAAATGAAGAGTATCGCCTTTTCTAAAAATGCAACTTATTACTTTTAAAAACTTATAATATATATCTCTATCAGTATCTTAAACATTAGTTACCATGTTTAAAGTAATTTATACAAACAAAATAATAAAAAAAAGAGATTTATATGAATTTTAAGCATTGTTTTTAAAAAGTTACATGTATCCAGATTTTTTTTTTCTATTATTGTCTTTATATTTGATGTAACATCATTTACATTCATGATAATTTTGTTTTGTGAGGGAATTACTGCATTCCTTCAATGAATAGAGTGCCTTATTCAATTTTATAAACATTTGACCATAAATAATCACATTCTCTCATAAAAATTCAAATTCATTAAACGAAGAGTATCGCCTTTTCTAAAAATGCAACTTATTACTTTTAAAAACTTATAGTATATATCTCTATCAGTATCTTAAACATTAGTTACCATGTTGAAAGCAATTTATACAAACCGAATAATAATAATAAAAAAAGGGATTTATATGAATTTTAAGGATTGTTTTTAAAAAGTTACATGTATCCAGATTTTTTTTTTCTATTATTGTCTTTATATTTGATGTAACATCATTTACATTCATGATAATTTTGTTTTGTGAGGGAGTTACTGCATTCCTTGACTGAATAGAGTGCCTTATTCAATTTTATAAACATTTGACCACAAATAATCACATTCTCTCGTAAAAATTCAAATTCATAAAACGAAGAGTATCGCCTTTACTAAAAATGCAACTTATTACTTTTAAAAGCTTATAATATATATCTCTATCAGTATCTTAAACATTAGTTACCATGTTTAAAGTAATTTATACAAACAAAATAATAAAAAAAAGAGATTTATATGAATTTTAAGCATTGTTTTTAAAAAGTTACATGTATCCAGATTTTTTTTTTCTATTATTGTCTTTATATTTCATGTAACATCATTTACATTCATGATAATTTTGTTTTGTGAGTGAATTACTGCATTCCTTCAATGAATAGAGTGCCTTATTCAATTTTATAAACATTTGACCACAAATAATCATTCTCTCATAAAAATTCAAATTCATAAAACAAAGAGTATCGCCTTTTCTAAAAATGCAACTTATTACTTTTAAAAACTTATAATCTATATCTCTATCAGTATCTTAAACATTAGTTACCATTTTGAAAGCAATTTATACAAACAGAATAATAATAAAAAAAAGAGATTTATAGGAATTTTAAGCATTGTTTTTAAAAAGTTACATGTATCCAGATTTTTTTTTTCTATTATTGTCTTTATATTTGATGTAACATCATTTACATTCATGATAATTTTGTTTTGTGAGGGAATTACTGCATTCCTTGAATGAATAGAGTGCCATAATTCAATTTTATAAATATTTGACGATGAATAATAACATTCGCTCATAAAAATTCAAATTCATAAAACGAAGAGTATCGCCTTTTCTAAAAATGCAACTTATTACTTTTAAAAACTTGTAATATATATCTCTATCAGTATCTTAAACATTAGTTACCATGTTTAAAGTAATTTATACAAACAAAATAATAAAAAAAAGAGATTTATATGAATTTTAAGCATTGTTTTTAAAAAGTTACATGTATCCAGATTTTTTTTTTCTATTATTGTCTTTATATTTCATGTAACATCATTTACATTCATGATAATTTTGTTTTGTGAGTGAATTACTGCATTCCTTCAATGAATAGAGTGCCTTATTCAATTTTATAAACATTTGACCATAAATAATCACATTCTCTCATAAAAATTCAAATTCATAAAACGAAGAGTATCGCCTTTTCTAAAAATGCAACTTATTACTTTTAAAAACTTATAATATATATCTCTATCAGTATCTTAAACATTAGTTACCATTTTGAAAGCAATTTATACAAACAGAATAATAATAAAAAAAAGAGATTTATAGGAATTTTAAGCATTGTTTTTAAAAAGTTACATGTATCCAGATTTTTTTTTTCTATTATTGTCTTTATATTTGATGTAACATCATTTACATTCATGATAATTTTGTTTTGTGAGGGAATTACTGCATTCCTTGAATGAATAGAGTGCCTTATTCAATTTTATAAACATTTGACCATAAATAATCACATTCTCTCATAAAAATTCAAATTCATAAAACGAAGAGTATCGCCTTTTCTAAAAATGCAACTTATTACTTTTAAAAACTTATAATATATATCTCTATCAGTATCTTAAACATTAGTTACCATGTTGAAAGCAATTTATACAAACAGAATAATAATAAAAAAAAAGGGATTTATATGAATTTTAAGGATTGTTTTTAAAAAGTTACATGTATCCAGATTTTTTTTTTTTTTTCTACTGTCTTTATATTTGATGTAACATCATTTACATTCATGATAATTTTGTTTTCTGAGGGAATTACTGCATTCCTTGAATGAATAGAGTGCCATAATTCAATTTTATAAACATTTGACGATGAATAATAACATTCGCTCATAAAAATTCAAATTCATAAAACGAAGAGTATCGCCTTTTCTAAAAATGCAACTTATTACTTTTAAAAACTTGTAATATATATCTCTATCAGTATCTTAAACATTAGTTACCATGTTTAAAGTAATTTATACAAACAAAATAATAAAAAAAAGAGATTTATATGAATTTTAAGCATTGTTTTTAAAAAGTTACATGTATCCAGATTTTTTTTATCTATTATTGTCTTTATATTTGATGTAACATCATTTACATTCATGATAATTTTGTTTTGTGAGGGAATTACTACATTCCTTGAATGAATAGAGTGCCTTATTCAATTTTATAAACATTTGACCATAAATAATCACATTCTCTCATAAAAATTCAAATTCATAAAACGAAGAGTATCGCCTTTTCTAAAAATGCAACTTATTACTTTTAAAAACTTATAATATATATCTCTATCAGTATCTTAAACATTAGTTACCATGTTTAAAGCAATTTATACAAACAAAATAATAAAAAAAAAAGAGATTTATATGATTTTTAAGCATAGTTTTTAAAAGTTACATGTATCCAGATTTTTTTTTCTATTATTGTCTTTATATTTGATCAGGATGTCAATGATTTAAATCAGCGATTTGAATCATGATTTTAATAAACTGATTTTTTTTTAAAATCATTGATTAAAATCAAAAATTTTCTAAATGTTTAAAATGACATAAAAGTATTCAAATCTGAGATGAACATAATTTTGATAGTTTCTACAGGTATTGTGACTTGGGTTGTTCTCTACAATACTTGCAAATTTGGCCAGCAGTCTGACTTGAATGATGCATATGTAAATTTTCATAAAAATTAGATAAATGTTAAGAAATCAGACAATTATTGAAGATTTTAATAGCAACAGAAATTGTTTTAAAAATTTGACTTAACAAAAAAAATAAAATAAAAATTTGTGGAAAAAATAAAATAAAAAATGTGAGGGAATGATGAAATAAGACATTTTTACTAGTTGTAGGGGGGAAATGCAAAATTATGAAGAAATCCAAACTGTTTCCTTTAAGAGAAACACTTAATATATAATGTATGATAAAATTAAAATTTTTGATATTTACAAAAAAATGAATATTCTGTGTGAGGGAATGACTGCTAATAAAAACGCTTCCGGATATACTGACTAAAAAAAAATTCTGTAAAATTAACAAAATCTTACACCACCAATTTATGTTGCTGGACTGACAAGTGCTCAAAATAGCTTCTTCTCTGTGAAGGATGCTAGACTGCTACTGCTCATTAGTGGTAGATATTTGAGATAATAGCAATGTGTGAGAGAATGATGGTCTATCATGGGGAAACATATAACTGATTGAGTAGACTATATAATAATAGTAAAAATTAATATTTTTATTTTTTTTTGTAATGTATCAAATAAGAACTTTATTTTGCTTAGGGTATTTTTAATTATTTTTATTTCTGGATGGAAAGAAATAGGCAATAAAATATGGTAGTACATGTGGGAGAAAGGTGAGGGAATGACGTTTGCATGATATATATTATATTTTTAAATACTAAATTTATTTATTTTTAAATTTTACTTTCTGCCCCTAATAAACTATGTTTAGATCTTCTAATAAAAATAAAAATAAATAAAAATGTAATAAAATTAAGAGCATTTATATGGCTGGGAAGCACTTTTTGCACTATTGCAGAGAATAACCCACTTATGAATACACAAAACAAAGTTTTAAATAATTGTTTCTAAGTGTAATTCCTGAGTATTGGGGAAAATTTAAGTACAGTAAGTTTGTAAAATGCATGGTTTTTATCTAACATAAAAAGCATTTAATTTAAAAATGATATTTAAATCTAATATAACTTACAATGTCAGAATTTCCTTTTAATAATCAAATTATTCATTCTTTTATATACAATAAACATAGCAATAGAGTGTCAGTGATTTTAATCAACTGATTTAAATCAGATGATAAAATCACATATTTTCTGATTTTTTGAAATAGAGTAAAAAAGCATTATAATCAGTAATGAAAATTATCACTAAATCACTTGTAAAAACTGTAATATTTGTTATTGTTAATAGAGTGTCAGTGATTTTAATCAACTGATTTAAATCAGATGATAAAATGACATATTTTCTGATTTTTTGAAATAGAGTAAAAAAGCATTATAATCAGTAATGAAAATTATCACTAAATCACTTGTAAAAACTGTAATATTTGTTATTGTTAATAGAGTGTCAGTGATTTTAATCAACTGATTTAAATCAGATGATAAAATGACATATTTTCTGATTTTTTGAAATAGAGTAAAAAAGCATTATAATCAGTAATGAAAATTATCACTAAATCACTTGTAAAAACTGTAATATTTGTTATTGTTAATTATAACAATGTTAAACTGTGTAAAAAGAAGTATTATACATTTAAAAAAACATCTAACTAAATGTTAAATAACTTCAAAATATTATAATATTTAGTAGCTATTCAGATATTTTAATGTTGTGGGGAAACAATCTGATTTAAATTTCAAAATACAATTTTTGTAATCTATTTATAAATTATGTGTGAGTTTGCTGTATACATTGCTACAATTTTTGATCAATTTGACATAAATATGGTTTAGAACCTGTGTAAAATTATTGGCCGCTTTATGAATTTATCAAACGATTATTTATCACCTTTTTTTCAACCACTTTTTCAAAAATGTAGATTGTGTTCTTAATTAAACAGTTAATTGTTTAATAATCACTAAATTTAATCTGTATCATAAATTTGCAATTTATCAATAACTTTAAAATATAAGGAGTATTTAATATTGGTTTATATAATTATTACAAAATATTAGTGCACCTAATGTTATATGCTACTAAAGAAATTTTTAATTTGCAGTTTTTTTTTAAATTTCTATAATTACATAATTAAAATTTTATTAATTAAAGCAAAAAAAAAAGAAAAAAAAAAAAAAAACATAGATTGTTATTGGAGGGTTATTCATTTTTGAAATGCTTAATTCTTGGTAGATGTTTAATATTCTAACACAGGGAAAAAAATAAAAAAAATCCGATTTAAATATTTTTTTTTTTTACACCCTGTATTTGATATAACATCATTTACATTCATGATTATTTTGTTTTGTGAGGGAATTACTGCATTCCTTGAATGAATAGAGTGTCTTAATTCAATTTTATAAACATTTAACCATGATTAATAACATTCGCTCATAAAAATTCAAAATCATAAAACGAAGAGTATCGTCTTTTCTAAAAATGCCACTTATTATTTTGGTTTTCTACTTCTGTTCATCTTAGATTTTAATAATTTTATATGTCATTTTAAAATTTAGAAAATTTGTTTTTAATCAATGATTTAAAAAAAAATCAGTTGATTAAAATCATGATTTAATCGTTGATTTAAATCAACTGATTAAAATCGTTGACACCCTATTGCAGCCAAATGGTAAACGTCAGTTTTTGTTCATCACAATTGACGAATTTTTTTCCTCAACCAGCTGACACTTTTTGCAATATTTTTCCACATTTGATTCAAGAATTTCACAATATTCTCCTTCTACCTAACAATTGGAGAATTCTGCAGTCTTTTCTTACAAACTTACTTTGCAGTTATCCAAAATTTTCAACATAATAAAATGTAAAATTATGACTAAAAATTAAATAAACAGTACATAAAGAAAAACTATAAAATTATTTAGATATTTCCAATATTTCAATTGACTAAGGTTTACGTTTAATGCAGTTTTATTTATTTATTTTTTTAAATAAATAAAATTGTGTGATTTTTGCTTGGTTGTGGTTTTCTCTGAGACGGGAAAACTTAAGTTTACCTGTGAGTGTGACCCTGTGAGAGAAGGGGGAACAAGTTATTGATCCTGCTGACTACTAAAATTTTCAAATTAGTGGTCCAATGTCCAATATCATTTTTGGTTTTCTCTGACCAGTGGACCATCAATGATTTCGAACACTGATTGATTTTTCAAATGCTGAAGATTTCTTTGTAAAAGAGATTTGAATTATATGCTGTTTAATTTTTTGATTATTTCCCCTGTGTGAAATTTGACTTTTATTGTTATGTCTGCACAAGAAACAATTTTATGTCTTAAAATATTTACTATTTCATTTAATACAGGTGGAGAAATTAACCTGATGCTTGGATCTCTTCCATTTTACCTGACTGAAATCCTGATTCAGAATATACTAAGCTTCAGGAATTTAAATATTTGATGACCTGAATGGTCAGACAGAGTGCAGCACCCTCCTAAAACTGTCTGAGAGAAACTCTATGTAAAATGATATTATATTACAATAAATATTAGTCTGACATACTATACATATAATCTAATGATTATATAATTTGTATTTTCAATAAATGGAGTGGCATACCGCAAACCAACTTAAATGTGTTGCTATTTAATTGTGCCTGTAATCATTTCTTTTTTCAGCTATTGCAAGGCTGCTGTTGGTGAATATTTTTCTTCTCTATGAGTATTGTTAAAAAATAAATAAATTGTCATCATAGATTATCATTTAGGAATACTGAAAAAATATATATGTAACAATAATTAGTCGCTTGGTGGCGACACTGTTGTTATTAAATTAACCCTTCAAAGTAAGTATTTAATATACTATGGATGTACATTGTGTATTTAAAAAAAGCTTTAAAATTTAAAGTAATACTTTTGTATTAGCTGATATTAGAGGTTAAATGGATTCTGCTACTTATAGCTGCCTTTTTCATGCTGATTATTTCAGTGTTTACGCATATACTTTTATTATGTATCCGTTATGTTTCGTCTTTATTTATTGAAAAGTGTTATATTCATTATTGAATGTTAAACAGAAACAAATTCTGAGTTTTTTTTTATGTTGTTTTTATATCCAAATGAGCTAATTTTGCATAATCGAGCTGTGTGCAGTATAAATTTTTAAAAGAATCATGCTTGAAAATTATTTTTAAAACTATGAAAAATCAGTAAATTGAAATACAGATTTAATTTAATTGCATTTCACATTGCAACCCCCCCCCCCTTTTAACGACGTAAAAATGAAAATTATGTGACAATAATTCAATTTGAGGAAAAGGGGAAGTTGATTGCTTAGATTGTTACTGTCGATATATGTCAGCAACAGTAGAAAAATTAATTTTTTTTTAGTCAATTTTACTGTTCAAAAATAGTACTATTAAAAATTATGTAACTTAAAATAGTGAAAATATGTGAAATTTTCATATGTGTAACAATTTTACCTTTATATTAAGTATATGCAGAAATGTCTATAAATATTTTTTGCTAATTAAAATACTTTTATTTTTTGTTTTGTGAAAAGAAGGTAAAAATTTGAAAACTGTATAATATAAAAATTTCAGCATCTGGGCGATTCCATGTGGAGAGTCACTTTGCATTTATTCAATTATTTATTATATTTTAATGTTAATTCTGATTTTAGGTGGTATGGTAAATAAGTTATTAACATATTTTTTAGTTTAAATGTGTGTAAGTAAAACTCACAGAAATATATAATTTAATTTCATACTCAAACTGTGCTTTTTTTTCTGAAGTAGAAAAAAAGCACATTTTGAGTAATGAAATTAAATGATATACTTCTGTGAGTTTTATTGCCACACATTTAAATTTAAAAATATATCAATAACTTATTTACCATACCACTTAAAATCAGAATTAACATTAAAATTTAATAAATAATTGAATAAATGCAAATTAAAGCCTACGTTATGTGTGTGAAACTCTCCATGGAATCGCCCATTTATAGATTCACAACAATTAAAAAAAAAAAAAAAACAATTACAGATCATGAAAGCAGCAGCTAACTGCATTGTGGAAAACACTTTTTCAAACCTGTGCAAAAATTAATATTGGCTGAAGAAATTCATTCAGCCATTGTTTAAATTAAAATATAATAAAAACTGGGTATGCATTTAAATCTAAGAAAATTATTATTTTTTTTTAATATTTTTTTGTGAATAAGCAAGCTCTAAATGGACTAAGTGTAAGTGAGTGCAGAGAAATATTCCAAAAAGTACAATGACAGAATGGTAATATTTGTGAGAAGAAAAAAAAATGCAGTTACTTTGTGAAATCAAATTAGATCAAACTGGTTTACATTTGTTTTTTAAATATGTTTCAAAGACAATCGAATCAATAATTAAAAATTTAATAATGTTCGGTTTAATGAAAAAATATATATGTATGCTTTCCCTACTGCAATATAATCTCGCATAATCTGAAATTTTGTTTATTATACAATAAAATGATAAATTGAAAACCAAAGTGAGGGGAAAAAAAAGAAAACTACAATCCGGTGTAACCTTTCCTCATAAAGATGAGAGAAAATCCTGAATCGTGGTTCAACCTTTTACCGAAAAATTGGAATAGAGAAAACCTTGAATTATGATTTAACATTTCACCAGAAAATGTTATTTAAAAAAACTCTGAATCATGGTTAAACCTTTCACTAGAAAATTGGATTTAAAAACAATCCTGATTTGTGGTTCAACCTTTTACCAGAAAATTCGATTTAAAAAAAACTGAATTATGGTTCAAACTTTTACCAGAAAATTGGATTAAAAAAAACCCTGATTTTTGGTTCAACCTTTCACTATAAAATTGGATAAAAAAAATCCTGATTTATGGTTCAACCTTTCACCAGAAAATTGGATTTATAAAAAACCTGAATCATGGTTTAACATTTCACTAATATAATGGTATTTATGAAAGCACCAATAAGCTGGTGAAACTTATCACCTATATCTTGGTTGCAGCTAAATTTCAGCGACTTTTAACCATTTTCTTGGTGAAACATCGCACTTTATTTTTAACAGTGTATGACGTTTAAACACTAAAACGATGTTAAAAACTTCCCAACGGTTTCAACCAAAACACTTGGCCTTTCTCAGGGGATAACAAGGTTGTACTGACGAAGGCTCAGCTTCCAACTGAATGAGGGATAAAGGTAAAATGTAAAAGAGAAATAGGGACAAAAGAGAGAAAACCAGCGGGAAAAAGTTACTAGTGGCGCCATGCGTGGACACAAACCTAGCGAAAAAAAAAAGGCTGAGAGACAAATAACGAAATAGCTCTAAAACTAAAAAGAGGACGTGTGTTAAGTATGCTTAACCCCCCCCTACCCCCCACACACACAAATAATTGTGATGTTAAATGACAGGTTATTGTTACAAACTTCATTCTGATGCGTGAAAATCTCAATTTACTCTCTAATTAAAGCTATGTAGGGTTTAAATTGACGCGTAATAATAATAGTGCTATCAAAATCAATATTTTTAATTTTAGTATCAGCGTAAAATCAGTAGTACATTCTCTTAACATAAGCGCAACCGGAAGAGGGGGACAGTGGAGAGATATTGTTCCTACCGGGATATTGAATTTTAAGTAATTATATTATTTTTATATTTAACTTTTAAAAATAATGTTCTCCAAAGTGACCTACAATGATTAAATGCTAAGAGAAAAAGAAATTAAGAGTTTTTTCAGGTGAGCCCTTCTGACCGAAGCAAAGTTTCAGTTCTTTGGTGTTAAAAATGTTGCTAGTAAAGATTTTTTGAAATTTTATATGTCTAAGTTGTTAAATTTTTGTATTGCTGTTATGTTTAAAAATTGTCATCCGTGATGTAGCTTATTTCATGTTTATGGTCTGCATAAAAAAATATGTTCTGAACAGTAGGCACATCTTTTCCAAAATCATGTCCCACCCTACATTTTTTCTTTCCGGAGCTCTTGTTTCTCAATATTTCCACCTATCTTACTAATTTCAACTATTGGAGTGGGGGGAGGAGGGTTCTTTCCGGCAATCTTCTGCGTAATCACGTGACTTTTTTGGGGGGAGGGTCATTATATTTTTATGAAAAGCAATTCTTTTATACATAATGCACAAAATTGTGTAGTTCTAAGACTTGGTATTCGGATTTGTACAATTTTGACTCATGTTATATGGTCTAATCACCTTACTTATAATGTAAAGTGAAACCAAACTTAGTGTATGAACAAATATTTTAACGCCATTTCATCTATTCTAAAACATTTTCTTGTGATGTAGGAAAATATAGTGACACAATTGCATCATAGTCATCATTTACATAGGATATAATTGTGTCACATTCTGATACATAAGAGTCTGTACATCTAAATCCTTTAATTCGAAGCTATCAACATTTCTCAAACATTTCCACAGTTTATTTATACTATGATCAAAGTAAGGCCTTCACATGTCTTAAATTCAGACATCTATGATGTCTGGAGTTCCATATTCACAGACTTGAGTGTCTTTATTACATTATTAGACAATATGCGTCTGAATTTAAGACGCATAAACTTGCTGTGGACATATATTTTATAATTGTCATAATAATATTAACTGCATTCATTTCCTGCTAGGCAGTTTATGGAAGAAACATTTTTACGAATAAACATTAAAATCCTCACAACAGCATAAATGCCTACACTTTCAACTGCAACAGTTGTTCAATAATATTTCAAAATTGATGAATTTTAATTATTGCATGTCCATAGAATCCTTAATTAAAACCTTCAAAATAATTGAGAAGTGGTGTGTTAATTTTCATTATTAATCATTCTGAAATAAAATCTAAGCGAAAAAACTCTGAAAACTATATAAAATTTCCAAACACATAAATTATTTTTAGTTCTACAGTTATATATCTATACATAATTTTCATATTTTGAAATACATTTTGTTAATATAAAGAGATAACTTCAAAAGTTATGCAGAAATATACTTTGCTTAAAAAATTGTATGAACCACTCAGTGCATGTAAACAAAAATATAACATCAAATAAAGTCTCATAATGTGTTTTATATTTGAAAACGATGTAAAATGTAATTTGAAAATGATGTGCAAAATTTGATAAAGTTTGACTGTATTGTGATGGAAATTTTCATTTCTGCAAAATTAATTGATTGTGTCCTTAATTAAATCCTGGGAATAGCCGAATGTCATCAAATATATTTTTTTAAGATTTTGGCGTACTTAACTGGCTCAAACAGCACAGTTAATTTACTCGATTAGCTCACCCTCCGACAAAAGAGATTTTGGCCTAAATATTTTACTATTTTAATTTAAAATTTTCCTTTATATTTTTTCTGGTATAAAATTTCAGAATCCATTTTCGATTAAAAAAGATAATAACACTAAACGATATACAGTAAACTCCCGACTATCCCACCCTCCGTACTATCCGGCGTAGTAAAATGTTGAAAGTACTAATAGCACTTGCAAGTGCAATAGCAGATAATTCGAAATATAGTAATTGCAAGGTCTTGAAATATTCTTTGGACCACAATGGTGGACATAAACCCGTGTGGAAAATTGAAGTGGAAGATGAGAACCATAAACTTCTTTCGTTGTTGAAAAATATGCCGAGTTCTGACGATGTCAATGCAGAGGACATTTCATAATGGATGACACGCGGCGAAGTTAATGAATTAACTGACAACAATATTGTAGAAATGGTGTCAGAGGGAGAAGTAGCAAAAGAAAAACAGGAGGAGGATTACAGGAAAAATCTCATCCCACATTCGGAAGTGTTCAAGACGATTGAGGCAGCAATGCTGTACATTAGACAGCAGAATGAAGCTTCACCAACTGATATCATCTGCTTGCGTAAATGGAGGGCATTGCTTCACGGAACAGGGCTAATAGAGTTAAGCAAAAAACACTAAACGCTTTTAAAAACTAAAAACAGTAAATTTTGACTCTTTTATCTTATACATAAATTTGCATATTTGTGCAATCATTTATTAATAAACACTAAAATAAGATTTACTCATTTTTTGCGAATAAGCTTTACGTTAATGTCTTGCTTATTCTAAAACTTTATATACTGTATAATATGAAATTTATCTTAAAATGTGTGTAACGTGTGTTTCGAATATCATGGCGAAGGGAGGGAGGAAAGGAGTAAACATTTATAGAACTCCGGACTATCCGGCTTTTTCGTTATCCGGCCTGCCCTTCCGCCACATTCGGCCGGATAGTAGGGAGTTTACTGTACTTACTGTCATTATTTTTTCTTTTCTTCGTATAATTGTTCCAGATCCATCATTGCTTCAGCTCTATTTCTTGAGAGTATGCCTACCTTGCTAACAATTTGTAACTGGAACAAGGTGTGTAAAATGTATTGCTTTCTGTGGATCAATTTCTTGAATTGAGAATGTTTAGGACATGAAAACTGAAACAATGACAAGCCAATTTAATCCCCCCTCCCCCCCAATACTTTTAACTTTAGCGTAGTCAATAAAATTGTAATTTTTTAAATATACAAGATTTTCTTTCAACTGTGGATAAATGTATAATGTAACGTTTTATCTTAGTTTTGTTTTACCTTAATTATGAAAAATATTACAAAACAGAAATTATCTTAATCGGTTTTATTTTACTAGATATTTTATATCAGTACGGAAACACATTTTATGTACATATTAACATTATGTGTTAATGTTTCTTTTTCTCATGAAAATATAAGTACAGTGTAATTAAAAAAATGCAAACAAAGTATATTAATTATTGAGACATGTGCAAAATAATTAGTCCAAAAATACTTCAACAAAAATATTATTATAAAGGCAAAATTTAAAGAAAGTAATGGAAATTAAAAAGAAAATGCATTTGAGCTGCTCAGATGTATAAAAATTATGATATATTTTCCATGGCTTTTAGGTAATAAGGTATAAATATTTAATTTAGAATTGCAATAGTGTTATCTTATATGTGTTATCATATATTGTGTGATCTTATATTATGTGAATTTATAAAGATATCGTATTATTCCAAGCGAAATGCATATTATTGTAAATTCTCTTTCATATTCACCGTTATAAGATGAATTTTTTAATTCAATATCCAAAATAAATATTTTTAAAAACAAGAATTGTAAAAAAAAGAGAAGATGATAATGATGATACTACAAAGCACATTTCTACGTATTTATCATTTATTTTAAGGGTTACATAAAAAGATTTCAAAGAAAAATCTATGCTTGCTGTTTTTGACTTTTTGACTTTGAAATTTACGATTTGCCAAAAATCCTGAAATGATGTTTAAAAATGAATGTCATTTTCGTATTCAATGGTAAACAAATACATAAAAATCAATTATCAAAAATTAAAAAACACAACAATCTCAGACATGCGTTTTTCGTATGTGTCAAACAGTGGAAGATATGGAGAAGCATATCTGTATAAACATGAATGAAGATAATTGTAATATGAATTGAATGAAGATAATAATAATTTAAAGTTTCTAAGTTTTTTTTTAAGATGAAGGAAATAAATGGCAACTTTCAAACTTGGGGAATTTAATCTTCATATGTCAGACATCAATTTCACAGATGTTTTGAACTTCCTTTGATTTTTATTACGTTTCTGATTTTCTCAAAATTTACAAATTTTCTATTTTATCAACCAATTAAAGATTAATCATGGTGTTACCAGATTATTATTATTCAATAAATAGGAAGAGAATTTTTCAGAGGTTACAATATTACAAAAAAAAATTCATTTCTCTTAAATAGTTTTCAAGATACAGAACTTCAAACTTGCAACTTTGGACGATTGCACACATGTCATTCTTTATCACAAGTTTTTTCAATGTCAAAAACTACTAAAGTAATTTATTATTTTGTGAAGATATTTTGCATAGATCTATTTTAATATGAATTGAACCTGTGTATGAAATTTTATTAAAATCTGTTACTATGTGGCCACGACTTTTTAAAAATTTTTGCTCATTTTAACGTGGAATGACAATCTTTTTTTTTTTTTTTTTTTTTAAGTAATACCTTATTGTGACCTTCATATCCTTTTCCATCATATCACTCACCCGTAAGAAAAGTCATGTATCTGACAAAATTAAATTTCGCAAGGAGAGGCGAAAGAAAATTTACATGGTTTTACTGTAACATGAAATTATAGCACTTAGCTCTGCATGCTGGAATGAAAACTTGCATAAAAGCATAAAACCCTTAAAAATAAAGACGTAGGATGAGGCTAGGACGGTTGGGCACTATTACCTCCCCACACAATCTACTCCTCTTTTGTGGTCACAAATGGACATATATAGCATAATAAAGTGATTTCACGCATAACTACACTTATGAAACTGTTTGTATAGCAAGACACACTTATGACAGACCTATTAGCGGAATAAAACGCAAAATGAATTTTTGAGAGATGAGTCACTTTTCTTGCAGATGAAAATAAATTTATTTTATAATAAATTTACTTCTATTTTGCCTCAAGCATTTACAGAAATATTTGTAACATTGTCATTTTGGGAATCAATAATAGTGACAAAAAAAATTTAAAATTGTGTGCGCACATGCGAGTAATGATCTTTTGTACCATATATAAACAAAGCAACTGTCCACTAAATAAGCAATTTTTGCCGCTACAATTTCACGAACATCGTACGATGATAAATCCATATTACTTAAATAAATAAACCTAGGTCTTACTAAAATTAACTAAATAATAAGAGATCTATATGGACACCTAATAAATAAATAACTTACCTTTTCAAAGCTGCACGTACAAAATATACCAATAATCAGCGTTCGAAATCCTTGGTGGTCCGAGCCCACCAAAAATTCAATCAGACCACAAATTTGAAAAATTTATGTTCCGCAAGACCAGTAACTTTTTTGCCCTCTTTTACAGGTAAACTTAAATTTCCCTGTCCCTGAGAAAACCATAACCAAACACAAATCACACTATAATAAATAAAAATTGCATTAAACCTTAGTCAGTTGAAATAAATAATCAGAAATAAAATGTCTACTTAATAATTTTATAGTTTTTTATGTACTGTTTATTTAATTTTTAGTAAATTATAATTGTATATTTTATTATGCTGAAAATTATTGCTAACTTTAAAGAAAGTTTGGTTTATATTCTAGGAGGTGGGGGGGGGGGGGGTCACTCAAAGGGTTAAAGGGACTTACAGAATTTTATGTAGCGGGCCAGTGATGATGACTATGGACCAGTAAATTGTCATGCTTACAGGGTTTGGGACCAGTGGCTTTTTTTGTGAATTCTACCGCTGCTGATGATTTTAAAGCTGCAGCTGCAAAATGTACTGATTTCAAAGCTGTGGCTACAAAATATACTGATTTTAAGCTGTAGCTTCAAAATATACGAATTTCAAAGCTGCGGCTACAAAATATACTGATTTCAAAGCTGCAGCTGAAAAATATAGGGGAGACTAGGGAGGGTTGACTCACTTTTTACAAAATGATTTTTTATTTTTTAAATATTGAACGTAGAATAATGTTTTACATAGCCTTTTAATCGTTATACAATCAGTTTTCAAAATAAAATTGCTACATAAGTGTAATATATAACAAATTTGAAAAATTAATTATTTTAATCATGAGAAAATAATGGGTCAAGGCTCCCCATATAGGGGAGGGTTAACCCACTATATGGGAGGCTTGACCCACTTTGTTTTATATACTGAAATATTAGTGAAGAGAAATAAAATAGTTAAAAAAAGCTAAATAACTGTATGCTACATGCTTTAATTATTATAAAAAAATATTTTTGAAAATATGAGGCTTAAACAAACCTGTTTAAAACGCAATCGTAAGTCTGAGGAGAATTTTTTTTTAAGCAGGATTTTGTCTGAGCAGGTATAATTGTACAGCAGGGAAAATTAAACTTTAACATTTAGGACAGTATTCCGCTAGAGACAGGTTCCGTTTTCATGGCGTTTCATGCATCATTATGTCCGGATTTAGTGGCCACTGTCCCACTTTTTTTGTCTCCTCGTTCTACTTTTTGTGACATTTGATCCTACAACTCTAGTTGTCACATAGTTTGACATCATCTCACTGTATTCATGCTGGTGAAATTTGGCTACATACCTTCCTAAAGCTTTTCGATCCATGCTATGTTCTTTTCCAGCCGCATGAGTATTTAACTTATCATTAACATCTTTTAACGCTTTCAGGGGGAAAGTATTTTCAGCACTAAAATGTTGAAATATATGACTGGCACCGGAATATACGAACAAATTTATTTGGAAATATGAAACAGGCTGTATTTCACATACATATTAAATGGGAAAGATTTTAGCAAAATTCTGGTGCCATTGTGGCGTTTGGGAATTAAAATTAAGTGGTTTCATAAACATTACACTGTCCCTGAAACGGTTAAAACTGCTGCTTTCGTACTTTCTCGTCTTTTCCACTGTTTCTATTTACCTATTGTAAGTAATATTTAAATGGAAAAAAGTTCCTATCAACTCTCTCATTTATATTTCATTAATTTTTTCGTGCAGTGGATACTATAGCAATTTTTTACATCTTTCTTAATCAGTTTTTAACGTTTTCTTTTCCATTACCCTATTTTACTATATCTTTACAGAATAAATTTACATTCACTTTTATATATAACCATTAATCAACTAATATATATATAACAATTAATTAACTTATGCATAGTGTATAATAAAAATATTTCCAAAACCCCTTAATTAATACACTGCCGACGTGCAATTTTTATCAAATCTTTATTTTATAACAGTAGAAGCTCCTCCCTGTTCTGAAAGTCTTTTGTAAATTGGTATTCTAGATGGGTTTCCCAAGTTTATTCATCGGTAAATATCTTTCAATGTACGAATTTAATATAAAATGTCTTACAATCTAAAAAAATATGGACAGCAGGATATAAATGCATTTTCTGTAAGGTAGATCCACGCCCTTAGTCAATGATGTTTTTGAATGAAAACGAGAATTGTCGTTTCCCCTTCGTGATTGTGTTACGAGAGCCTTGGACATCTGGTCAACCCTCCTTCACTTTGACTGGGTCAAGCCTCCCCACATAGTTCTTTTCTAAAGGATATCACATTGTTATGTTAAACCTAACTTACTGTATAATCTTTATGCCTGTAATGAAAACTCGATATTTCTGCATTACTTAAAACCTACTTACTTAAATTTCTATGATATATTTTATCTGAAAAAAGCTTACAAAATATTTATAAAAAACACATTTTTTAGGTTGAAAACTCTTCTCAATAAAATTTTTACACAACTATTTCGATTATCAGTATGCAACACAGACCGTTGTTTGAGCATTCCAGTATCTTTAGTTGACACCTATTGATAAAATTCTGAAAATCTTTTAAATATGAAAACTGATGGGTGGGTCAAGCCTCCCGTATGGTCAACGCTCCCTAGTCTCCCCTACTTATTTACTTAGAAACTTTATTGAATGACAGAAAAGTTTGTTATATATTAATGAAAACAAGGGGTAAAAGTCTTGGCTGTTTATTTATTTACATTATTTTTCTGAATTATCCTATCGGCTGGTGGATAAATGTTTATGATATAACTATTTGTTAATGCATAAGTATTATTTTTACTAACAAAATACTTAATAAGCCCATAAAACAATGTTTAAAATATAGATAAATGTAGAGATAAAAGTAACTTGAAGACAACAGTTTTTTTACTCTAGGTCTGTTTGGCAGAGCACAGCACCCAGTGGCCGCTTTTGAATATTTTTATCACCCAGTGACCCTTTTTACTTGTGACAGATGCACCCAGTGGTCCTTTACTGCTATTTTTAATATACCCATTATGTTAATTTTCTACTGAAATATATCAGTCGGTCATAAAAGAAAAACCATTAATTTTGTCAATTAGCTCAGACAAAAATAGTAAAATTTGTCATTAAAAGGGGAAATGTGAAATTTGTCGATTGCCCACAAGGAAATATGTGAAATTCATTGGTCGATTGCCGGAGAAACATCTAAAAATTAGTCTATTCATCGCAGTAAAAAACATGACATTTTTTAATTGGGCATCGAAAAAACGTGCACTGATCAAACAATTTCAGGATTTTTTTTCGTTTGACTTGCTGTGGATTTTGGCATATCCCCCTGCAACTGATTGACGAATTTTCTATTTTTCAGTTTACAGGTAGACAATTTTTGTGATTTTTCTTTTTAGGTGAACGAAGTAAGAATGTTGCAACTTTTTTCCTGCAATTGGTGAATTTTGCAATATTTTCCTTCTACTGGTTGGCAATTTTATGTGGGTTTTGTTTACGTGAACGATTGAAGAATTTCATCATTTTTCCCCGCGATTGATTGATGATTTTTGAGATTTTTCAGGCGATTGATGGACGTATTTCTCGATTTTTTTTTTTTTTTTTTTTTTTTTTTTTTTTTTTACGAATGAAGGAAGAACGTTGTAACTTTTTTCCCGCAATAGATGAATTTTTAATATTTTCCGTTTACCGATTAGCGGTTTTTGTGTTTTCTTTACGTGACTGTCGATTTTAGCATTTTTCACTGAGACTGATTGTCAAATTTTCTATTTTTCAGTTGATGGATAGACAAATTTCGCGATTTTTTCTGACGAACCAAGTAAGAAACTTTTTTCCCGCAATCGATAAATTGTGCAATATTTTTCTTCTTCCGATCGCCAATTTTTGCGAGGGTTTTTTTGCGATCTTTTTTTACAAGAGCGATTGAGAAATTTTGCGATAATTCCCCGCAACCGAATGACGGAATTTACGATTTATTTCCCGTGATCAATAGATATATTTCATGATTTTTTTAGTTACATTATGATAAAGCATATAAATGTAATACAGCATTATTTTCACTGATACTCTCTATCTATATTGCATATGATTTGTACTATATCCAATCTGATAGGCATAACAAACCACTGGAAATAAAATTACCATTATTACATTAATAATATCATTTATTGTTAAAAGCCGTCAATTTGATGTTATACGTATTTGATAAATGTATACTAAATTACTGTTTTGTATTAGTTTATATTAATATTATCATTTTTAACGATTTTGTGTATGTGATTGGCGACTGGTAGTACTGATAAATAAACTTGTGAAAGACAACCGGTTTTGGTGATCTATCCACCTGGCCCACATAACACGTAAGCTCTGTTTATGTTAACCCTTAACCGGAAATGTGCCGTCTGTGTGACGGATGCGTGTACATATCTACCCTTTACACAAAAATGAACGCGTCCCCAATCTTATCACTCAATCTAATCCTTAAGGAAATGTTTGATTTTCATTCAGCATTGATGAACTAAACCAATAGCTAGGGGGAAGTTAGGTAAAGTTTTGTTTTCGTATTGAAAATATCGCCGCCAAATCACCAATGTTTGTAAACAAATGCATATGAATTTTCGCTGGTGCTTGAAATCAGTATTATTTAAATGTTTAAGTATTATCAAAACACTATTTTATTTTTTTATGCATTTGTTAATCGTTTTTTTTACTGTATTCGTGGTGTAATTAAGTATATAAAAACTCGATTTTCTTTTTTACTGTATGTAACTGTAACGATTACATTACTTAAATTGCATTATGTTCTCAAATGCAATGTCGCTAGCGTTTTATGTAAAAATGAGATCCTTTTTATCCGTACTTCGAATAAAAATTTCAGATATTCTAATTCAAGTGCCAGAAGAATTTTTTTTTTCCTTGTCAAAAGAAAATAATAATAATACACTTATGGCGCACTTATTACTTTAAAAGAGTCCAGGCTTTTCTCAGATGGTCCTGAATTTGTAAAATTGTGAACAGTGTTTTATATTTGCGAAAAATTTAGCCTAAAGTTTATGATTTTGAAATATTCGTCATATTTAGGCTCTCTTATACATTTTAAAGAAGATATATGCATGCAAAATACATATATTTCTTTCACATATATAAGAGTGGCAGGTTATATTTATCTTTCAAATGATTAAATTTATAAAAGGTTCAGTTTTGAGATGGAAAAGTCTTAAACAAAGAATTTTGTGAGGGGTTCTGTTTGCATTGAAAAGTTTTGTCAAGGGTCCTGTTTTGAAATGGAAATTTTTGCGAAGGGTATAAAAATTAGTAAAAGACCATCCGTAGAGTATGATCTTAGCATTCTGTGTGTACTGGTAATGACAAAACAAGAGTCACTGCTCAGTTAGGGTGGGGTTCTTCATTAAATAATCTATGCATCGAATTTAAAACGGATAAAACATTTTCAAATTCTTTTTTTCATTTTATTTAGTATTTGGCTATTTCTTCAATAATCTTAATATCAAGTTTTAATAATATTTCTGATTTCCCCTGCTCAATCAATAAAATTATTTTAAACAATTTTTATCACACAATTACATGATATTTTCATACTTAAATGCATGAAACTTTCATATATTGTCATTCATGGGCAAGTGATTCGAACACCTCTTTCCCCAAGAAATAAATAAATATAATAAAGTGGATATTAAAAAAATAAACTTGAATAAATACAAATAATAACAACAAATAAAAAAGAAATAGTGGTTTTCTAACTGGTTATAAACTCTTTTGGTGATTTTTATATCTGGGAAATTGTGTTTCAAGTAGTAATCATGAGAGTGTGTTTTAAAAAGTATACTTTTTTGGGGGGGTGGAGGGGGGGGGGGAGAAGACAAGGAAAAAATCTATTTATTTAAACATATTTCCTGATTTAAACAAGAGGGTATAGCTATAACAATATACCTTTCCAGCATATAAATTTACTCAAATTATACTCCAATATATAATTATACTCCAATGTATAAATATTTACTTAAATCGAAACTGCTTATTTTCAGGCTCATTTTTAATTGCTCAAATGATGCTTAGAATTTGACATTTTAAGCTGGTAGCCCATGAAAAGACGTGAAGTAGCAATTGATTTTAACTTAAGATATATTACACTTTTCGAAAAATGAAAAACACTATTCGATTTCAATTCACCTCGAAAGTCTTCTAATATGTACAAACATAACCATGAATGAGCCAGAAAGTTTCACATTATAAAGCTCTTTTCCTTCCTTTCTTTCTTTTTTTTTAAGCCTTTAATTTAACGAGGACTTGTTCATGGGCGCTGGCTAGAGGTAAAACCCTCAACCAAGAATTGTGAATTTTTTTCTAGTACTGTTTCTTTCTTTCTGTCTCCCCCCTCCCCCCACGATTTCAAGCTTTGTTTCAGGTAAACAAAAAAAATTTACGAGAAATAAATAATTTTGAGTTGGGGTAGGAATGTTTTAATTTATATATTAAGTTAGATTTATAATGAGGCATCTGTTTATCACAAAACTATCTCCAAAAAATTTTTTTTGATTCTTCTATCAAATTTCACTCTGCGGTGCCATTCGATTAATTTAATAAGAATAATGCACAAAAAAAAAAAAAGAAAAAAGAAAAGAAAAATCCTTACCTGTAATGCTAACTCTCTCATCAGCTTTTCATAACATCCCAATTTTTTTTTTTCTTTTTAAAAGACCACAAGTCTTAACCACAATTTCCTGTTTTTTACTTATGTTTTCTTTGCAGATACTGACAATAAAATAAACAAGTTGGAAATTGCTCGTCAAACGTGGCAAATGAGGTGCGTTCGTACTATAACTAGTTTTATAATTATTTTTTGCACCCCATATTGTACTGAATAGATAATTTTTTGCACTTCATAAGGTGCATAGTCTGTAACATCCTTAAAATGCACTTCCTATAATATTTTTCCCATTCCCCGTAATGTAACGGAACACTTTTGACTGTACCTGTAATTAAACTATACATCCGATTTTCATAAAATTTGAAATGGCTCGACAAAATTTTGCAACAGTTATATATTTAAAGTTTCAGACCATTCGGAAGGCTGTAACATCATTAAAATGCACTTGCAATAATTTTTCCCATTGGCCGTAATGTAAAGAAAAACTTTTGACTGTCCCTGTAATTAAACTATACATCCGATTTTCATAAAATTTAAAATGGCTCGACAAAATTTTGCAACAATCATGTTTAAAATTTCAGACCATTCAGTTGGGTAGTTTTTGCTCTGTTACATGCGGACAGACAGACAGACAGATGGACAGACGGACGGACTGAACGACGACTATAGGTGCTACGTATTTATATAATTACGAACGCACCTAATAATGCGCAGAGCCCTTTTTTTTGTCATTTTTTGAAGTTAGTCCGCCCTTAACCATTTATATTTAATGTCATAAACTAAAAACTAATGAACTGAAATATAAACAATTGTGTAATCGCAAACTCGTGGTTTCTGCTGTTATGCCAAATGTTATAAATACAGTAAAACCCCACTAAAGCGATCACGTTCCGTTAGAATAAAAATGGGTCGCTCCGAGAGGTGGTCTCTTAATGGAGGTCATGTATAAACCTAGATTTTAATTGTTGAAAAAGGGTAACAATTAATGTTACTAAAATTTATTTTTCACATTAGGAAGAAATATAAAAATTTAAGTATCAAAACAAAAGTTAATTGCATAAGTTAATTACTGCAGAGTTTAAAAACTGCATGCATTGATGTTTGTAAAAATAGCAAACAAAGCCTTTGCGCAACAATATTAAAAAGCAGAAAAAACCAACGTTTAAAAATGCACAAATAATACATGAAAAGCAGCAAACAGCTGTTGCGAATCTACTAGTGAGATTCTTCTTCAGTGCAAGATGCTATAAAGCATTTTTGCTCCGCTTTGCTTTTTCTAGCATGCTGTTCTTTTTTTCACTATCTTTGCACTGAAGAAGAATCTCGCTAGTAGATTCGAAACAGCTGTTTGCTGCTTTTCATGCATTATTTGTGTATTTTAAACGTTGGTTTTTCTGCTTTTTAACACTGATGTTTGCTTTGATTTTACGGTTTCATCGTTTATAACTTTTATTTTCATGTCCATTTAAAGTTCAGTAAATAAATGCAATTTTTTTTTGTTTGTGGGGGGGGGGGGGGGTGGCGGAGGAACAAATAATGACGATTTCATTAATTTATCTATTTCTTTGAGAGTTTCCTGATAGAATAGGGCAGGGGGTGTTATTGACCGTCATTCTTAATTTGTCATCAGAGATAAATTCGTTGTCTAAAAAGGCACAAAGGTGTTTAAACATTGAAAAGTTACCGGAAAAGGAAAAATTCTAAAATTATTTCAGAAGTTGGATGAATAATGCGCTCTCCGTAATTATTTTTCTAATAAAACCTTCTTTAAGCGATCAGGATAAAAACAGAATTGTTTCATTCTCTTCATAGAAATGGGTCGCTCATGGAGGGAGTTCAACTGAGATGGTCTCTGAATGGAGGTAAAATTAGTATTGAGCCTATAGGAATAAATTTCGTTCCATGAAAAAATGATCGTTCAGGGAGGTGGTCGCACAGGAAGGTTTCACTGTAGTCAAATAGAGACGAGATGAGAACACGCCAAAGATATACAAACGTACAACATCTGTTTACCGAACACGAGCAAGCTGAACGAACATGTTTCGAAAAATGTTGTGGGAAATGTTTGTTGTTTATCGTTCCTCGTCTGATACGGCCATTACGCTACTCGTCCTCTGCCTCCCCCACCCATTTACAACACCTACGCATTTTTAGTTATTGAAATAAACATTATTTTATTTTCAACGCAGTCTGTGGGACGGCATGTTACCGTTTATGTAATTTTTTGCTCTGGGGTATTGGTATGGAGGAGCCGTCAAAGTGGGTGCGCTACAGTGATAAAAAAGACTGAAGAAAGTGCTTTGAGATTGTTTGATGCAGTAGTAAGTGACATAAGCGATATTGAAAGTATTTCAGATGAGGAATATATAATTTATGTCAGGAAAAGGACTCAGCATTGTCAAAAATGCATAAAAAATGCAGATATTTAGAACATGCTGCAATATTTACTATTAAATGTTTTGTTAATTTTACTGCGTAATATTTTTTTTCTAATTCATATCGTACCGAAATATATGAAAATATTAGCATTTATTTAATTATTATGACGAAAATTTTATATTTTGAACAATAAAGTATAATTTCAAAATATTTTCTGTCTCCGACATTCAAAACTTATTTTTATGCTGTCATATTAAAAAAATTGGTCCTGTTAATGCATTACTATTAAATATTAAGTGTTTAAGTTCACTATTTGGTAAATTATTAAGAGTTATTTTCCTTTTAAATTTTTATAGCAATTTTTTTAATTTAGCAGTCTCACAGACAGCACGTTTCCGTTTGAGCACGGGATTTTAATGCTTCCGGTTAAGTGTTAGATATTCATGAAAATTGGATACATTTTTTACAGTTTCCAATCAAGCTGTATTATGCATTGTTGGCTGGGGAATTTTAGAAGTGGTTCTCAACAGACGTACCTTGAAAATAGTTGTACATGTAACAAAAAAATTAGCGTGTGTATATATTTATTCATGTAAGCATTCGCAATTTTCTGTCGTACAAATCTGTATGTACTTCAAGTCAAAGAGCTAAAAAGCGCTTTTTCATAAAAATTAAACCGATATATTGTACACGTTAGTCATTATTTAACATTAGCGCACACAGAATGGATTCATATGCACTACTTGCTTTACCACCTACCAATTCTGATGATTTTTTTTTAAAGGATATATGAATGCATTTTATATGAAATTAGTAACAAATAATGTCATATTTACTGATCTTATTATGTCAATAAATTGAAAAGCATCAGATGAAAGAAATTCAATAAAGCATGCTTGAATGCGTAACTCTGCGAATTGCCGGTCATCCGCGGGGTATCTTTTCATTGTTAATAATTATTTTTAAAAAATTTAACATTTTAAAATGGTAAATAGACTTTTTTTCTTTAGTGCCATCAAGTTTTGACGGGTTCCATCTAGTATTTTAATATAATAAATGTCACAACCTATAATTTTCCAAATGTTTAAAGATTTCGATATGTTACATGAAATGCATGTCAGCTGACTGTGTGAAACAAAACAACAACTGATAAAAGGTCTGTAAGTCTGTAAAAGGCGTCAAAATAACTGTAACAGGAAAAAAGATATGCCATTCAACGTTTAAAAAATTACATTTCTTGTCGTTCAATGTCTGTGTATAATTTTCATGTTAAGATATTGACATTGAGTAGCAAAAAGCAATAATTTCGTCTGTTAATTTTCCTTTTCATTTTTTTCTTCTGGAATATACGGAAGAGTTTTTTTATTAGAATTCTTTATTCCCTTCATATAAATTATATTTTCTGAGCCATTCTGTGCTATAAATAAATTTACGATGATTGTTGTAACATTTAACTGTATAACTTTAACTTGTACTAAAATATTTACTTGTAAAATTCACTGTTTTACCCATAACTACTTATTGTTTTCCCATTGAAATCCTGAGTGATTATTTTTTATTTTCAAACTATTTTTTTCACCCTTAAATCCGATTATATCTGAACCAAGTCGATACTCAATCCTTAGCTAAAAGGTATAGTATTAAAATTTCAGAGCTGTTGTATAAAATTAAGTGCCTTTTTTATTTAAAATGTGCGTAATGTTAACCCTACGGTAAAATGCGAGGAAAAAAAAATATAAGTGATTTGGGGGAATAAATTTATTTCAAACAATTAATTTTCGTATTTTGTGAAATGGTTTGCAGTCTTTCAAAGATAATTCAAAGTATATGCTGTTTGGTATTTTCTTTTTCGGATATTTTGATTTTTAGAATCGATGCGTAATTTTGAAATATACAGAAAAAGGCGGTAGTAGATCGGTATTTTAAAATTTACAAATAATAATAATAATAATAATAATAATAATAATCATCGTCCAAAGTCTTTCAAATTTTTTGTAGATTGTGTGAAACAATCGAGACTAAATATTGATATTTAATGATGAATTGGCTCAGAAGACTTTTTTTCCTTTGATCTATTTCAATAGTTTAAAAAAAAAAAATCGTCCTATTTTGTTCGAACACTTTGAGATTTTTAGCAGTTACAAATATGATTGGTATGCACCCCGTGAACAAAATCTTGAAAAAATAACGATATATAATTGAAAACGGAATACGTTTTCTTCTCGCTTTTTTCTTGTTTTCTGCTCGGTTTCGTTAGCATAAAAAAAAAAAAAAAAAAAAAAAAAATCGAAATTTTTTCGACTTTCGGTTTTCGACGGATTTAGACATTTTAGGGGTCAGAGATCACAAAAAATGTTTATACAAAATGTCTGTCTGTCCGTGTATCCGTATGTTTGTGTGTCGCCATTGTACCATCAAAAATTGTATGAAGTTATGCATAGAATTGAACCAAATTTTTTAAAAAAGTTTTTGGCTATGGCAAGCAGGTCCTGCTCTAATTTGGAAAAAATCCGCTGGTAGGGGGCGCTGTAATAGCGATTTTTGTGCATTTTTAATATTGCACCATCGAAAAATGTATGAAATTATGCATAGAATTGAACTAAATTTTTTGTGTATGTTTGTGGCCATGCATGAAGGTCCTCCCTGAATTTGGAAAAAATCCGCCGACAGGGAAGGGGGGGGGTGTAATAACGATTTTTGTGCGATTTTTGTGCATTTTGAATATTGTACCATCGGAACGTGTATGAAGTTATGCATAGAATTGAACCAAATTTTTTGTTTATGTTTTTGGCCATGGCAAGAAGGTCCTCCCTGAATTTGGAAAATTTCCGCCGGAAGGGGGCGCTGTAATAGCGATTTTTGTGCAATTTTCAATATTGTACCATCGAAAAGAGTATGAAGTTATGATTAATTCTAATAAAAATGCTAATAAGACAAATTATAATGAAATATTGACATGAGATAGAAGAAAGTTCTGAGATTGGCACATCCAACTAGTTTAGTATTTAAAATATTTTGGTATTGCCTTTTGGTAACCAGTTAGCATATTTTGGCGAGCATGGTTTGGCGCATTATTAACTCCAATGTTTTTGTAACAAGTAAACAGTTGTAAACCCTAAGTATGTGATCAGCTGTCAACTAAAGGGAAAATATCTTAAAATTAATTATTTTGTTTTATAATTAGGTTCTAAAGCACTGAAAGGTCGTATTGCCATCAAAAACACTCATGTTTACAAAATTTTTAATAATCTAGCATATGAAGAAATGGACGAAGAATCCATTATTCCATTCTTACATAGGAAAAACTTATTAAGTTAAAAGAGTGCAATAATGGCATTTTAACAAACTTTTTATCTTATCAGTATTTTACTTATCAGTATTACTTTGTTTTGCGCGAAATAAATGGACAGCACGAAATGTTCTAAAAGCATACGGTATTTCTAGTATGTAATCTAGGTATGTAATGTTAATTACATTAGGAAGTGTGGTGCTTCTTATTTAAGGCCATATGGATGTAGATTGTGTCCGTTTCTACCACTTCCCGTGATATCTATACATTTGGAAATTTGTTTAATTGACTTGGAAATGCCTGAAAGTTGACAGCTATCAATTTTCTTTTTTTCAGAATGGAGAATCTTCTTTAATCGTAAATCAGAGTGTAACAATCGCTACAACAATAATTCTTCACCATGGTCGAAGAACCGTTACCATATATTGTACTCCTTTTTACTTTCTTCTATTGAAGATAGAAGAAAGTATTGTAAACGAAATTTTTTTCGGCTTCCGGTTTTCGACCGATTTACACGTTTTAGGGGTGGAGATCCTAAAAAACATGTTTATAGAAAATATCTGTCTGTCCGTGTGTCCGTATGCCCATATGTCGCCATTGTACCATTAAATTGTTTGAAGTTACGCATAGAATTGAACTGAATTTTTAAAAAAAGTTTTTGGCTATGGGAATTAGGTCCCCCATTAATTTGAAAAAATTCGCCGGTAACGGGGGGCAGTAATAGCGATTTTTTCGCCATTTTCATTATTGTAGCATCTAAAAGTATATGAAGTTAAGCATAGAATTGAAACAAATTTTTTGTGTATGTTTTTGGCCATATCAAGAATGTC
The DNA here is from genome assembly GCA_963932465.1 of Maratus speciosus. Taxonomy (NCBI): domain Eukaryota; kingdom Metazoa; phylum Arthropoda; class Arachnida; order Araneae; family Salticidae; genus Maratus; species Maratus speciosus. The sequence goes on from OZ010794.1 coordinate 309,917,746, forward strand.
CTCCATGAATTTTGAAAATTTCCGCCGGTAGGGGGTATGTAATAGCGGTTTTTGTGCGATTTTTATGCATTTGGAATATTGTACCATCGAAAAGTGTATTAAGTTATGCATAGAATTGAACCAAATTTTTTTATATGTTTTTAGCCATGGCAAGAAGGTCCTCCCTGAATTTGGAAAAACTCCGACGGTAGGGAGCGCTGTAATAGCGATTTTTGACGAGCCGTTAATTCCCAAATGAAGTTATGCATAATTCTAACAAAAATACTAATAAAACTAATAAAAATGAATTATTGGTATTAGTAACAACATTTTGAAATATTAATATACATGAGATAGAAGAAAGTTTTGGGATTGGCAAATCCAACTAGTTTTAGGTTGAAAACATTAAGCAGTTCTGTTTCCAGAATATTAAATTATATGTTATTTATTGATAGTTTGTTTCATTTCTTTCGATTTCATGAAATACAAATTTAATGTTTTTATTTAAGAAAATCTATTATAATATATTTTGCGTAAAAAGACCTTTTGCTTTTTTTCTTTTTAGTGTCAAAGATTCCATTTCGATCACAACGATTTTTGTTTTATCCAGAAATTTGTAGTCCACTTTTGGACGGTTGCCAAAAACAAGTTGCTGTTTTTTAGATACATCAAACGATGGTAACGAGCGGGTTATAACTTTTATAGCCTATACATCATTTCAAACTATCGCTTAATTTCAATTTTGGCATCACTGAGTAGAAAAAAATTTACTTTGATGGAAATTTGTTTCCAAACTGTAGCTTAATTTACTGTCTATTAATGAATTTGTAAATAATTTCCAACCATTCTTTTTTTTTTTAATTTAATTTCAAGAACGAAGTTTTGTTTGTAACTTAAAATGCCTACTTACATAATTACCAAAATAAGTAATAGTCCATTGAAAAAAGAAAAAGCAAAAAAGCAAATTAATTATTAGGTCATATTAACCATAATAACTTTGGCGTAAACAAAAATCTGTGTATCAAAATTCATTTTACATTAACCGTGATACAAATAAGTGAAATAACATTGCTTAAAAGATATGTTGCATTAGAATAGGGGAGAGTAGCCATATTTGGACCGCCGATTTAATTGGACCGTTGACATTCTACCGTTAAATACAGGAAGAGAATCCACCCACCGCTGAAATTCTACTCATCAGAATGATTTCGCGCATGATTAGAAGAAGAAGCCGCCTAACACGTGCTGTTTTCAGACAATTTAAAAAAACCTAAAGTTAGCTGCTTTAATCTAATTTTTTATTACTAAACGTAAGTGAATATTTTAAAACTAAGGTAAGTTGTTATGTTTTCATATACATATATGAATTCATCTGTATATTGCGCATATTTTTCACGCGGATTTGTTTGATTTCAATTTTGTTCTTAGTCTTGAAATTAACTGTTTTAAAAAATGGCGCAGTTGCCGTAATTGGGCCAATTTAAGTTGCTTAATTTGGACCAGATATGCGATCATAAATTTGAAAAGTAAGTAATGAATTTCGAGGACGGTACGCTTTGTACACTATTTTTTTTATATTTTATAATGGATTACTATCTCATGCAAGTTTCTTTTTTGTATAACTGGATTAATTTTTTTATATAGTTTAGGCCTATATAAACATAAAAATATTTTACATGTCTATGCAACAAATTTTGTTTACAATGCCTTTTATCTTCTATGTAACTGTATTAATTTTTTTTTTAATTCTTTATTCCTACGGCATATTTGATTTACAGAGTTGAATTCAAACATTTTCCCCCTGAAGGATATTTGTTATGGAAGACTTTTTACAGTTCTGGAGGGTGGAATTATACTTTTTTTGCCTTTAAAACGCATAAAATCTCAAACCATGATGAAAATGTTGAAAAAGACATAGGCAAACTGAAACACCCCCTGAAAAACACCCGTGACAGCAAAAGCTGCTAAAGATATAGAAAACAAAAAGCAGACAGTAAGTTGTGAAGAAATTGACCTGCAACAAGGCTGTAGCTACAAATCCTCCCCAAAAGTAAAAAAAAAATCATTAGAAATGTTACTTCCCTTGCTAAATTCAGTTAAATCAAAGTACAGAGGGAGACAAAAAACAGTTGTGTTAACATCATCGCCATATTAACTAAACCTTGAAATGAAAAAAAAAAAAAAAAAAAAAAAAAAAAAAAGACAAAAAGGAAGTTTTCACAGCACAAAAGCAATTGGAACATCGAGTTTTAAAAAATAGGCGTAATGCAATTAGCAAGAAAATGATGGAAGAGAAGAACTAAAAACATAATGTAAAGAAAACTTCTGTTGCAAGAAAAAAGTCTAATAATTCAGAATTTATAAAAAAAATCTAGACAGTGATTATTGGTTTTTCCTAATTTGTAACAAAAATAAAGTAGCAGAAATGATTTAGTGTTCAGATTGCCATATACGGTTCTATGCTGTATGCGCTGGAAAACAAAAACAATATACAAAATTCATGTATATACTTTGCATCACTACTTACATGATATTCAGGTATCTGAAAATTAGTTCCATAATTTCTATTCTTAATTACTGATAACTTTTATATATATTTTGAATACCTTTTGATTTAAAACAATTACTCTTATTTTCAGATATTTGATTTCATTATATTTCATTGCTGTTATTATGTTCGATCGTTTCATTAATCGCAAACTTTGCTTTTAATTAAAATTAGATATATTCCGTAGTCATTAAAACAACCTGATATTATTTGGTCCAATTTAGGAGACTGGGGGTCCAACTTAGGCGACCAGTTGCCGAACTTGGACCACTTTTGACAAATTTTTCAAATTAAAATAAAATTTAAGATTTTGAAAAAGAAATTGATCTAAATATTTATTTATTTAGTAGATGAATAGATTGACCCTGTGTAATGATCTTCCGCAGATATTACAAAAATTAAGGGAGTTACACCTGAAAATAAGTGAAGTGGTCCAAATTAGGCTACTCTCCCCTATGTTCTTTTCTTATGTTGGTTTCAAAGTAAAATAAAGAGAGGAACAAAAAATAAAGAATAAAATTTTTCTAGACATAATACAGATCCGAATACTTGTAGAATTTCTTTACGATTATAGTTATATAGTTACATCAGATTATTCTAACAGCAATACAATCATACGATTGCACCTCTTTCAGCTATTTCTTTTCACTGAATTCCAAGAAAAGTCGCGATACAGATAGTAAAATAAATCTAATATTAAATGAAAAGATCTGTTCTCTGTACATTTTACCTAATTGAAGCGAGTTGGAAACTGCTTAGTATTTATCTTTGTCCTTTGTGGAGTTATTTTAGATGACAAATCATAAATATGTTGATTTTAGTCTCTGTCTTAAAATATTGGTAAATTCAACATATTCAATTGCCATCAGAGATTATGTAACATTTAAAAGAATATAGATTAATGTTATGTAGCTGGAAGATATTTAATGACCAAAAAAACTTTCTACGCATTGCTATTTGTTACTATTTATCCATACAAAAATGCATTCAAGAAAATAGAAATAAACACAAAGGGCTGAATGTTGTCAGTTGTGCAAGTTTTTTCAAATAGTTATTTTTGTCTAATTTAATCTGTCATTAATAAGAAGAATGTAGCTATAACAAAAATGTGGTAACAGACAAACAATCCCAACCTTTTTTTTTTTTTTAATGCCCAAGTTTCAACACTGAAATATATTTATTTTTAATAGATAGCAATTACGAAAAAGTGGATTTCTGCAGTGTATCTCAAAAGTACATAGACAGGAAATCTTTTGAAATAAAAGCTAAAGATATAAAGCAATTGTTGTTATTGGATGATAGGAGGTGACAGAATAATATCTTAAAGTTATTTTTAAATACTGAAATTCCAATTAATAATCCAGAAATCATTTTCGTGATCGATATGTAGGGTATAGTGCTTTTAACATTGTGCTGTGGCCACAAAAGACCACTAAGACATAACAGTCATTAATTAAAATACTCCAATATTTATTTCTCATATATTTGATAATCAAGAACGAAAATAAAAGCAAAAGCATTACCTGTACTGACCTGAAAACAAAAGAACAGTAGTAGACGCATTTGAGAAATGAAATTCACAGACGATAATCTTCGAACGAAAATATCTTTATTTATTTATTTATTTATTTATTTTATTTTATTTTTTTTTATGAAACTCTCTTGGAAAAAAGGAGTTTATTTATAAAGGTCATTTCTTGTTTTTTTTTAGCTGAACCTTTTTTTTATGATGGAAAATACACAAATCAATCTATTTATGAGCATTTATATGAGATAAACATAATATATTTTCTCCTGGGGAGTGAGGAGGCACATTTTTAAAAAGCTTAAGGCTTTTATATGAATTTTCAGCAATTGAATTCTACGACTCCTCACGAAAGCACCATTTGAATAAAATTTAATAATACAGCCAGCAGCATGATTTTAATCCACATATTACTGAAGAATTCCACATTACAAGAAACTGATCAAAGATCTTGCCACAAAAAAAAAAAAAGAAATCGTGCAGCCAATCACACAATTCTTAAAAAATTATTCTTTCACTTTTAACATTTTTCCTGGATGTACACGGTCCGTTTATTTTTGCAGAAGGACGAGAGGCAGCCACCCATTTCTGCGTTATTTGTCAGAACTATCATACTGGCGCGTACATATATTTTCACAGAACGGCAAAGGAAACCATTCTGCTTTACAATTCGAACTCAACTGACTGCGCAAAGTGTACTGCGATGTAAAAGGTAGAAAAAGTTGCCATAAAAAATGAAAGACGCCAATTTGGCGGAACAAACATACAAGCGCCCTGTGCTGGCATAAATTGCAATGCTAAAGCATATAAAAACTGCTTTAAAATAGAGGAAATTTTATAGATTTCACTAAGATTAAGATGTCAACCAGTAGTAAAGTGCTACGAATATTGAAATTACGTATTCAACTGATTTATATTTAATTGGCCAATGGGCGGAGCTACAAAAGGAAATGATATCAGAAATAGAAAGTTGTGGAATGATCCAGAAAAATCTTTTACCGGAAGCACAGATTTCAAAACGATGTTTATGATTTTAAAATGAAACGAAATGTTACGCCAGAAAGAAAATCTTACAGGGTAAGTTTGAAAAAAGAGGGAAATAAAATAATTTTAGAATGCGAGTATTAAAATTAAATGAATACAAGATTAATAAAAATACTTTCAAAATCAAATTAAATAAAAGTATGGCAGTGGTTGTAAGTAACCACAACAAGCAATAATTATAAAAAAAAAATTCGCACATGGAATCATAAAATAAGCTCATTACAATACAGAAGTATTTTACTTATATCACTCATGGTTTGCAAAAAAAAATAAAATTCACAATAAGCTATCCCAAAAATATGTGGACAATGAAACCCAACTGCTTTCATTACTACCGTATAAAAGAAAATGAATATAATCTACGTTCCGTACATGTGACGTAACCACTTCGAAATATGAAATCACTGCTCGTTCTTCAATTAGCGAATAGTTCGAAAATGCCTCGAAACATTAATTTCTCTGCAGCTGATATAGCTCAAATTTAGCGTTTAAAGACTCAAAATGTTAAAATTTATCATATTGTTAAATAAATTAAAGGTAGCAGATCTAGAATTTATGTAATTTTATCGAAAGGGGACAGTGCGTTTGCAAAAATAGCGTTCAGGTGGATCAAGAAAAGCCTCTTATTGAGATAGAGAGATTTTGTGAGCAGTGACAACGCAAAAGATGTCTGTTCGTGAAATAGAGAGGACTTTAGCATTTCTTATTCCGAGATCTACTGTTCACTGTCGCATACAGGCAAGCAGCTTTCATAAATATTGAAGGATGTGTCAGACACCAATGCTTAATGATCACCTAAGAAAGAGATGCGTTCTTGTTGCTCAAAAAACACATGCATTGTACGGATAAATGGTTAAGTGTTTTCTTCATTGACGAAAACAAATTCAGTTTGGATAGTTCTGATGTCTGGGCATAATACTACCATGGTATCTTATGGTGTGTGATGAGCGTTTTGTGTAAACGGAACGATCGGTAATGTTTTTCTTAACTGTCGAGAATGCTATGAAAATTATCAAAATGTCATCAAAAGCACTCTACTTTCAGTTGAAAATATCTTAGAAAGTAAAAACTGGAAATTCCAATAGAACAATGTTTCTATTCATACCACCCACTCATTAACTCCTTCCTTTAAGCATAATCAAGTAACTGATAAGGGGGCTGGTCAGTCAGATTCGGAATTCTCCTCCGTAATGTTAAGTCTATGGGCATTTGATTCATTTGTATATTTAAAATATCTCCTATGGAAATTAATTTTTTTAACTTCTATTTTTTGTGTGCACTTCTTAAGAAATGTCTCTTTTTTTTCTTAGTTCTCAAAATATTTCTAAAGTATAAACTTAATTTTATATGAAGTGTTAAAATCTTACTCACAGTTCCCCCGCTTTTAACACATAAAATATCAAATTCAGCATACATTTTAGAAATTTTTGAAAGCTAAGAAAAAAAGAGACATCCTTTAAGTAGAGTACACAGAAAAAAATGTCAAAAATATGAATTTCCCGAGAAGATATTTTAAATATACGAATACATCAAAAGTCCGTAGGTTTAACATTACGGAGGAGAATTCCGAAGCTAGATTCAGAATTCTGCTCCGGAATGTTGTCTGTGGGCATTTGATGCATTCGTATATTTAAAATATCTTCTATGGAAATTAATTTTTTAACTTATATTTTTTGTGCACACTTCCTAAGAGATGTCTCTTTTTTTCTTAGTTCTCAAAATATTTCTAAAGTATAAACTTAATTTTATATGAAGTGTTAAATTCTTACTCACAGTTCCCCCACTTATAACACATAAAATACTAAATTCAGCATAGATTTTAGAAATATTTTGAAAACTAAGAAAAAAAGAGACATCCTTTAAGAAGAGTACACAGAATAAAGATGCGAAAAATATTAATTTCCCTAGAAGATATTTTAAATACACGAATGCATCAAAAGTCCATAGACTTTCAGACCTGAAACTAAGTGAAAACCTTTGGGGAGTTCCTGCACGAGAGGTGTATGCACTTGGTTGTTAGTTTTTTTACTATTCAGGAGTTAAAGCAAAAAGTAGTGTAGAGCTGGTTTTCTTTACAGCCGCACATTCTCCAAACACTAGTTCGAAGCATGCCTGATAATATTTTCAAGATTTTTCAAAGGAATGAATCCAACATTCAAATTTAAAAACAAATTACTCGAAAAGTTCACATATTTTCAGGACAGCCTATTTTTATTTGTATATTTTTTTGCATTAATTCTGTAAACCTTAATGTTGTAATAAATTTATTCTATGATTCCATATACTTATTTTGTTTTCGTGATTATTGCATCATTATTTGAACTGTTATTTAAAAAAAAACAACTGAACATATACTTTTGGGATGCACTGTAAGAAGAATGAAATACTATCAAATTCATATGGCGTACAACATTTAATCAAACAAAGAAAAACAATGTTGTATATTTTTGTAAATGAATAACAATCTAAAGAAATTTTAAACCTGAAACGAAACTGGGGGAAAATATTAGCAAAATAAACAGATTCTCGGTTTTGTACAAAGAAAATAATCAGATGCATAAAATTATGTTTTAATGCATTTAAAAAGAATGTATTTTACTGTATACGGATTAAACGAAAAAAAGAGAATAAAAAACAAAATAAAGAATCCAATTTATCTAGATCGATACGATTATACGTGTAGGAAATGTTTATGGTTGTAGTTATATTGGTTTATTGCTAAAGTAAAAGAGTTCTTAGATTACTTTCCCTTGCAGAGATTCTTTTCAATTGAATTCACAGAAAAGTGCAATCGTGACGCGGATCGTAAAATAAAATTATATTTCATTGGAAAAGTCTATTTTCTGTTGATCTTATCTAAATTAAACAAAATACATTAAGTTTTGTTTTTTGATTTTTTGATTTTTTTCGTCGAAGTCCTTTACATATTAAAATCCTGTATTATGTAGCTTTCTTTACAAAAAGCTACCTATTGCAGCCGTTCGGAGGAAAGCGATTTAAAAAAAAAATGTTGGTATATTTTCATCAATCATGACCCCCAGACCCCGAAACCACCCTCCGTTCAAAATTGATATATATATATATATATATATATATATAATATATATATATATATATATATCTGACCTATGTCACACTGTAACTCTCGTATTTATGAACCGATTTGAATGTAATTCGGTGTGTACATAGTACATACCAATGTCTCGACCGAGTTCGTTGGCCAGCTTTATCCGCCATTTTGTTTCAAAATGGCGGCCATTTAAAATTTTTTAAAAAATTTAAAATTTAAAATGTGGTACCAAAAAATTGAAAATGGAAAGATATTTTTTTCTTATGTATTTGACCTTTATACAAAGACTCCGTAGCAATTTTTGTTTCGTCTATATCTTAAAAAATGGCTGAGTTATAGCATTTTGAATTTCTAGCGAAGCTGACATTTTGAAACGTCCTGAATTTTGTCACGCGATAAAAGGCGTATTTATGAACCGATTTGGATGTAACTTCGTTTATACATAGTACAGACCAATGTCTTGACCGAGTTCGTTGGCCAGCTTCATCCGCCATTTTGTTTAAAAATGGCGGCCATTTAAATTTTTAAGAAAATTTTAAATTTGAAATGTGGTACCAAAAAATTGAAAATTGAAAAAAATATTTTTTCTTATGTGTTTGACCTCGATAAAAAGATTCGGGAGCAGTTTTTGTTTCGTCTATATCTTAAAAAATGACTGAGTTATAGCATTTTGAATTTCTAGCGTGGCTGACATTTTGAAACGCCCTGATTTTTGTCACGCGATAACAGGCGTATTTATGAACCGATTTGAATGTAACTTGGTCTGTACATAGTACATACCAATGTTTCGACCGAGTTTGTTGGCCAGCTTCATTCGCCATCTTGTTTCAAAAGGGTTGCCATTTTTTTTAAAAAAATGTAATTTAAAATTTAAAATGAGGTATTAAAAAATTGTAAAATGAAAAAGATTTCTTTGTGTTTGGCCTTGATACAAAGATTCTGGAGCAGTTTTTGTTTCTGAAAATTTGTTCTTTTGTTTATATCTTAAAAAGTGGTTGAATTATAGCACTTTGAATTTCTATCATGGTTAACACTTTGAAACGATCTTGTATTTGTCTCGCGATACTACACGTATTCGCCTATTTCGATGGAAGAAGGCATGTGGCTAGTATACATCAATATCTCGACCAAGTTCGCTGCCCATATTGTTTCAAAATGGCGGCCATTAAATTAAAAAATATATATATTTAAATTGAGGTGCAAAAAAATTAGAAATTGAAAAAGGTTTCTTTCTTAAGTATTTGACCTTGATATAAGGATTCGGGAGCATTTTTTGTTTGTCTTTATCTTAAAAAATGGCTCAGATATAGCAGTTTCAATTTCTAACGTGGGTGACATTTTGAAAAATCTGATATTTTGCCTGCGACAGCACTCGTATGTATCAACCGATTCCGATGTGAGTGAGCATGTGCACAGCAATTATTAAGGTCTCGACCAAGTTCACTGGTTAGCCTCATCCACCATGTTGTCTTAAAGTGGCAGGCACTTTAAGAAATCGCCGAATTTGGCAGCGAAATATAAGTTACTTTAAATAAAAGCAGCTTGGATCAAGCTGACTAATTTTGCGAAATTCTCATTCATAATGATTTAGTATTGATAAAAATTAGTATTGAATCTCCTACATTCGGTTTCCACTTAATTGAGCTTCGTGTGTTTGAATAATATAAGTTGGCTTTTTTAAAATAAGGAATATGAAAGCTACCTCTTCCTCCCGGCACTGGCCGGAAGGACTTTTTTTTAATTTACTCGTTGATATATATATATATATATATATATATACATATTTAATTAAGTGTATTGGTCCTATACCGTCAACCAGGGTAACTATGTCTCATATTTTTTGCCTCTTGTTGTCTTTAAAGATTAAAAAAATATTGAAACTTTCATTTAAACAAGTTATAATTGCGTTTTTAAATTTTCAAGACATCAATCGTAAATTTAAAAATTAACATTTTGTGTACGTTTAAAGAATAGTTTTAAAAATATATATTATTTAAAAGGTGGGAGAAAGTCATCCCTGGCTCGTAAAAACTTTCTAAGACAATGCAAACCCACTATCATGATAGAGAAATAAAACATAATAAAAAATTTACGTCATTTCAAGATCAGAAAAACACAAATTTTTCTGTGAAAATAGAAATAAATCGACTGATTTAAAGAAATAACATTGTGCAAGACATGTATACACAATTAACAGTTGAGACAATAAAATTAATATTTCTCAATAGAAAACAAAATTTTAGCTTATTCACTTATATCAGGGACTAAAAGAACTTTTTTTTTTTGAAAAAATAGGTCTTTTTTCTTGGGAGGGAGTAACGTTTTGAGGAACTTATACTTTTTTCTTTAAAAAAGCGATAGCAATTGAATATTTTTCAGCGTCTTTTTTTGACTAAATACATATTGTACAGCAATAACTGTTACATTCTCCAGCCTTTCACGAATATAAGTTTTATAATAAAGACTACCTTATGTCGATACGCAGAAGCAATGTTACACAAGTACCTGTACAAAATAATGATATATATATATATATATATATATATATATATATATATATATATATATATATATATATATATATATATATATACTTGTACACTGTTTATATTTGCTTTAAATGTTTTCTAGTATGATTTTATTTTCAGAAAAATTAAATATAATAAATAAACTTAAGTTGTTGTGATTTTGTGCCGAGATAATCTCACCCCAAATTCCCATTCAAAATGCCTGTTTGTGAATAAAGTGAATATAAATCTAAAATATCAAATTTATATGTAAATCTTATTTATTTGTTAAGAAGTCATATTAGGAAATAAAAAAATGCATTTCCCCTTTACAGTATCGAGTATGAATGATTTTTCAAATCAAACGTTTCCTTGATTAAAATCAAGCGCAAAATAGTAAACAAAACAAAAAACGAAGTGATGCCAAACTCAATTTGTAAAAAGCTAAATTATATAATTTTGGCTTAACCCATTCAGAGGCGGTGGTACGTTTATGAAACCAAGTAATTTTAATTAACAAACGCCACATTGGCACCAGAATTTTGGTAAAATATTTGTAATTTAATATGTAAGTGATATAAACACTTTTTACTTACCCATCATACTTAATATAGGGTAAGTCTCGAAATCGTTTTAAAAATCGAAAAATGTTTTTGACGGATTTACACGTTTCAGACACCGGAAATTCCGAAAAACATACTTTTAGAAAAAACATTTGTCCGTCCGTCTGTATGTCTGTGTGTCTGTAATCGCTCTATCTCCCGAAAAAAATGAGATATAAACTTGAAATTCGGTGTGTACTTAGGGAGTAATAATGGGAAAAAGCGTATTGAATATCAGTAACCTCGATTAACCGGAACTATTTTTTTCGGACTCTTAAAATATTCGTTCTGATAAAATGTATACAAAAATTTTCGAAATTGTTTATTTAAAGGAGTGAATATAAAAGACAATATAAAACCGTAAATTTTTTGCAGCATGAATGAACTCGATCGGATAATTAGTTGCCGAGATATTTGTAATTCTACTTTTCGCACTCTTCGATTTCCATGACCCTGTATTTCATTCAAATTTCAATTCAAAGATATATTTTAATTGGAAATGAGACGCTTAATCCGACGCAGTAAACTGTTAGTTAATAGGATTATAATTTTTCGAGTTATAAGGATGTTTTTTTTACGCAATTCGGTACTACTAGATTATCCCACCGACCAAAACACTATCGCCAAACTATAAGTTTAAATGCCAATAATGGCTTATCGTAGATGTCAAGCATTTAATGCATCTCCATACCTATAAGGGGGCTTACCATAGGGGGGGACTCTGTTCTGTCACCAAATACCGCCACGTTTCTCGCCAACGTGGTGATATATCGCCAAATTTGGCGGCCAAAATGAGTCGCCAAATTTGGCGGCCAAAATGAGTCGCCAAACGTGCCTCCAAATTGGCGGTATCTCTAATATTTCGCCAAATTCCCATAGACTTCCATTGTAAACCAATAGCGATTACTTGCTTACAGAAAATCAACAAATTGTGATACTTTAATGCAACAAAAAGTAATATTAGCTTAAGGGGTTATATTAATTATATTACGGAAGTCCAAATAAATTAAATTATGAATAAAAGTAACATGGTACAATGCTTAGCAAATATCACATGTTTTATTTTCATATTTTATGTAATCTATATCCATGATGGGTAAGTATTACGGTGGCCCCCAACGACTAGTTCTTATTTCCAAATAAATTTGTTGGTAAATTCATTTGTCAATCATTTATTTTCACACTTTAGCATTGAAAATGCTTTGTCCCTGAAAGGGTTAAACTACTACTGCAGTCTATCACAATGCAGCATTATGAATTAATTTTTTTCAAAGAAATTTTATTTTGTCTATTCCGTTTTGTTTAAATAAGAGGGACGAGAGAAAGTCACCCCGGGATGGACAAATTTAAACCGGTTGACGCTACACAAATGTTTAGATATAATAATGCAATAATATACATAAGAGTTTATGTGCATTGTTGAAAATTTTTGGAAAAATGAAGGAAAGAAACAGAGATTATCGGTAAATTTACAACAGTTCACTTTTAAAACCATTTATTGAAGATTGTTCGCCTCTACCTGACAGATGTGAAAGAAATGAGTGCCTGCAACAGAAATTTTCTACATTGGGTAAATTTAACATAAGGTACTAAAATAATCTAGAAATGAGATAAAATCTAATTTGTTTCTGGATACACCTGAAAAATGGCAGTTTTCGAGCAATTGGGAGTTTTTGTTTAACACGTTAAGCGCCACGTCAGCCACAGGTGGCTGACAAAGAACTTTCCGTTTAAAACGCGTCTTTCACCGATGGCTGACGTCTAAAATATGATACAAAACTGAAAAATATACATTGTTTTAAATAATTACTGAACAAATATTTAAAATTTACCTACCTTTTATTTATTACAGGATTATACTTTCTTAAAAATTACTTTAAACATTGTAAATTTTCAGCGCTTCAGTCTCAGTCATCGTGGCGCTCAACGTGCTAATTGAGAGTTTTGTAATAATAAATTTATCCCATTATTGTTCGAAAACTGGCTCGATTTTCAATAACTTACCGACATGAAACACCCGCTTTCTGTGTGTAGCATTCATTCACGATCCAAAATTTATAACCATTTTTATTTTTCTTTGTTTATTTTAATTAGCGTAAAAATTCTAATTAGAGGTTGTTTATTAATTTTATACATATACATTTAGTGAATAAATTCTGTGTTTTTAAATATGACATCAGCTTTCAGAACATATCTGCAATGAGACTGTAGTAATGGACCAAAGAATATGGATTTATTGCTGATCTTTATTATTTTTCCACAGGAAATGCGATAACGATAGAAATATACACAAACACAAAATATTTTTTTTTGAAACATAAAAATCATAAAACTGTGATTTTTCGCCAAAATATGAACGTATAATAAAAAGCATAATTGTCATATATGTATATTTTTAAAAGAACCGTTACGTTTTTGGCAACGGCGATACATGCAAACTTCATATCTGAAACCGAATGAATTTTTTTTTTTTTTTCGTCAGAAATATTCGCGTCGCTATGAGGAAAAAATTGAAGTAAAAAAGAAAAATGTTTTCAATACATTGGAAGATTGTATTTAAATTATTAATACTATTTATTTTTATTTTACTTAATTGTTCAGTTACTCATTTATTTGTAGCTGGATTAAAAGAGAAATACACACTAGAATGCAGAATAAAGAACCGAATTTAGTAGACAGGATACACATCTGATCACTTGTAGGAAATGATTATGGTTGTTGTTGGATTAGTTTATTCATAAAATAATAGAGTCTTCTGATTACATTGCTTCCAGAGATCACGAGATCGTAAATATGCTGAGTTTAGCAGAAAAGGTTCTTTTCTGTTTACCTTATCTAATTTAAGCAAGTTACAAAATGCGAAGTTATTTGTCTTTATTTGTTTAGATGCGTTCCTAATTATATAAACACCTAGAACCTATATTCATTGCCTTTTCAGTTCGTAAGTCTGCCTGTCAATCTGTCGGCATATACCAGCGCAAAAACTACCTAACCGAAGTGTTTGAAATCTAATATATATATATATAACCGTTGCAGATTTTTGTCGAATCTTTTCAAATTTTAGGAAAATCAAATCAAAACTTAAAAAGATATATATATATATATATATATATATATATATATATATATATATATATATATATATATTTATTTATTTATTTATACATATATATATATCCAATTACTAAAATTAAATTAATAAATTAGCTACAATACATAATACTGACATTATACAAAATAAACATGGTACCTGTAACTAGTAATACAGAATCATGCTAAATTCCACTAATTCACTAGCACATTGCGGCGATAAATCCGTATAAAACATATGAAAAACCTCCAAATATTGATAAAAATCTATTAAAGACAAAAGATACAATTATCCAGCTAAATAATGTTGAAGCAGGAAAAACCGTATCATAAACATACAATAGATCAAATGGATGAATGAAGCCGGAAGCTTATATAGTATTTCACTTTTTCAAGGGTACATAAAATACATATTTAAGCAAAAAACATGGTCGATTTCTGTAATGGAATCCAGCAATAAGCAAAAATTGAATTCCATTATGTACCCTATCGACTAATCACCAGGAATTATAAATCCGCCATGTAAAATAAATTGAATTAAAAAAAAATATATTAATCAATGTAATATCCGCAACAATGAACAACATTAAAAAATGAAACAAATTAAATCAAAGACATACCAGCGAGAGAACAGCCATGACATATTGACCATGACACACACATTTAACGGATTTTGGCATAGTAAAAATCCCACCCTAATAACTTGCACAGTTAAAAGCGTAACCCACGGTTGCCGCAGGAAATATTCACAATCTTAAAATATAACAATTATAATTAACATATAGTCCATATAATAATTATTATTACATGCTATTATAATGATCCTTGAATAAATTTATACTAAAAGTACATTAAGAAGTATTTGTTTAAAATTAAACAATTAATAATTAAGAGACAATGTCAAATATAAAAGTCCATGGCAATCTTCTTATATTAGAACAAAATAAATAATTATTTAATGCTGCCTTCTAGCGGTACTACATGAAATTAAAATTAAGATTGTCTATATATGAATAAGTTCACGTCTAAAATCAGAACTTATATTGTTTAGTGCTGCCATCTATTGTAGATTAACGAATATAACAATAGAAAAATTGCATTTTTAAAAATTGCTAATATTTTAACCTATGATATCACTTTAAGACGGCACAACTATATCATTCTAAAACAGCTCATCAGAATATTGATAATAATCATTAAACATCTTTAATATAGTGTTTTATAATTGGTTATAATTATTTTTATTTTTTTATTATTTACATTAAAATTAAGCAAATTATTAATAATTTCGAATCAGTTACTATATTAATAATATAAAAGTTTGTTTATATTAATCACTTAATAAAATTGATGTACCATTTCTGATTTGGGCGGGGAGCAATATACCAACAGATTACAACATTTCTACAAACTTATAAATACATATATCATAAACTGTATAAGCGTATATCATTACAAAGCAAAACATGTTGAAATAAACCAATAAAAGTAAATTAAATTGGTGTCATTTAATTTAATTTAAATATTTTTATACAATACAAAGGACAGCAACCTCATAAGGACCAAAATAAACATAGAAACACGTATATTCAACGTACACTTCCAACTTGTTTTTTTTTTATTTCATAAATTTATATTAAATCAACATTTGCGTATAATTTATTCAGACAACTCCGCCCTCCTCCTTAATTTAACATCTACCCACCCAGCCAACCTATTTAAATTTTTTATATATTTTTTGTATTTTTAATTTTTTTTGTTTATTTTTAGTTTTTTGTAATTTATATATATATATATATATATATATATATATATGCGCAAAATGTGAATAGTAGCATACAAGAAATCACCCTACTATACATTGTTTAGATCATAAATTAATTCTAGATTAAGGAATAGATGAATTTCTTAGGAAAACCATGATTTAAAGCATAAAAAATTAATTGTTTAATGTTTTTATTTATAAGATGAGATGAACATAAACATTTGATTCTATACAAATGATTAATAAGTATCTTACGATAAACTGAAATATGTAGACAGAATTTAAAATGAGTAAATGTATTAACTTTGAATTGAAAGTCTCTACGTTTGTCATAAAGATCAGTAATATTTTTGTTTTGTGCTATTATGATTTTTAGATCTAAAAGTTAATAGTATTATTTGTTAAAAGATTTTCTGTAGATTCTAAATTAGTTGGATAATCAACTGGAAATTGAGCAAAATTTGATTGTTTAGTGTCAATTAAAATAATGTGATCAATATAGCAATACATTAGTATATCATCATTACTAAAATTACGTTCATATTGATATAAATATAAATCAGATATCCAACTGGATGTAGATCCGCCTTGTGGCATTCCTTCTATTTGTAGATAAATAATATTATCTTGTAAGATATAGTTATTGTATATTATAAAATTAGTTACAGTGCGAAAATATTTCATATCCATATGTGTAGGAAGAGTTAATTTATTTTTATGTGTTTTAAAAAGTGTGTTAATTATATTATGCAGATCTTTAACATTTATATTATTAAATAGATCTTTGAAATCATATGTACGTATATTTTTTTACATTAACCAAGTACATTAACCAATTGATAACTATTTTTTATACAATGTTTATTATCTGTTTCTGTTGTTAGATTATAAATTTGAGCCAGAATTTTTAATAAAATAGTGTTAGCATAATTATTATATGTATTACATCCAATTGTAACTGTTCTGAATTTAAGTGGTGTCTTATGAAATTTAGGAATGAGTACTAAATATAGATAGTTAAAGTTAGTAGGAATAAAATTTAGTAGTCTATATATATATATATATATGTATATGTATATATATATATATATATATATATGTATATATATATATATAAGTTTTCTTAATTTTATTAAATCCTATCATACGTAATTAATTCAGTGATATCCCATTATAGGTAATGATCGTAAGTTTCCATGGCAATTACGTCATATTTAAGTTGAAGCCATATTA
Source organism: Maratus speciosus (assembly GCA_963932465.1). Lineage (NCBI taxonomy): Eukaryota > Metazoa > Arthropoda > Arachnida > Araneae > Salticidae > Maratus > Maratus speciosus. Next base: position 309,935,109 of record OZ010794.1, read on the forward strand.
CTTCCGTATAACTGAATTTATTATATATAATCGTAATAAATTTTGTATTCATACATTTTTGTATAAGGGTGCAACACCTATTGCATCAAGATCTGAATATTTATAAAGCAAGTTATAATGCAAACGCACATCATTTGCCACGTTTGATGCTCAATTTCCGACTTGCTTTTATATTTTTTTTTTGTATTTTGTAGAATAGTTGAAATGAGTTTATATCTTTGGTTCCAAACAACAGACCTTATTATAACTTAACAAACTAGAAATTTCAAAAAGAAAATTGAAATGCTCTTCAATGTATACATAATTTAATACCCTTTTTTATTATAGCTGAATTAAAAGAGGAAAACAAAATAAAGATCAAAGAATACAGTTTATCTAGACAGAGTAAAATCAGAATAGGTATAGGAAATGATTTCGGTTGTAGTTAGCTTGGTTTATTCTTAAAGCAATAGCATCTTCAAATTACATCCTTTCCAGCTATTCCTTTTAATTCAATTCACAGAAATGTGAGATCGTGACGGGTATCATAAAATAAATCTATCTTTAACAAAAAAAATCTACTCTGTTTATCTTAACTAAATCAAGCACGTTGGGAAATGCGGTGTATTTGTGTTTGTCTTTTATTTTATTTTTTTAATTTTCTTTTACATAAATCATTTATTTGTTTGATTTTATTTGCTGATAAATGTTATTGAAGTTTTGAAAATTTACAACTAAGATCAGAGATGATATACTTTTACAAAGAATACAGATTAATGTTATGTAGCTTTAATAAAATACGTGTAATGGATCTAAAAGACTTGGACATCATAATAAAATAAAATATTCACATCAGATTTGCCAATTTTACAGTGTCTTGTGATTATGATTTCTTAGTTTCTGGCTGTTTTTTTTAATTGTAGTGTATTCCTTATTTAATCTGTTACTAAATGAAGTGACTACTACTATTTCAAAAAAAAAAAAAAATGGTAGCATCAATTAATTTAAGTTTTCTAGCAGACATTGGTTTTTGTGACATACCAATCACAAATAAGTTGTTTTCTAGGAAGAATGGATTACTATCAAAGATCAATAATATATGACATTTAATTAAAAGAAAAAAGAGCTTCCCTGTTTTTCTTTGAAAACTGAATGAAAATCCATGGAAATTTCACACCCCTAAAAGCAGTGAAAAAAAATATTTTAAAAGCGCTAAAACGATTTGCGGTGTTGCTGAGTAAAAAGAAAACTGTATAAAATAACTAGAAAACAGGAATTCTGCTTTTTCAGAATTTAGTGTCGCCCCCCGATGAAAAAAAAAATATATGTATATATAAATAGTACAAAACATATTTTAAGACACACTTTTATTTTATGTAAAATGACGCCATTAGCATCCGCTTAACCCTTTCCGGCACAGTGTGCCCGGGTCGGGATACCTAATGTTAATTCCAAACTTACGATCGACACCACGAATATTTTAGTAAAATTTTGCTTTTACAAAGAATAGTTAAAATAACATGTTTTTAATTTCTAAAAAAGTAGTTTTAAATTTCCGGTGTCAGTCAATAATTTCATCATTTTACAACAAAAATTGGCCATGCCGGAAAGGGTTAAGAATTCCACATTGACGATCCACTCTTAAACATCTACAGTAAAGCAGGCATAGGATGTCACTATCGCAAAATAATACACAAAAGCAGCAAAAAGATGCCGTTATTAAAGCAACTCGACAAAAAAGGCTATCTAATGATTCATAGGCCTTCATTTGTTTGTAAATATAGTTTATAACAGCTCCATGTTTTAACAGAAATTATTTGTATATACTTTTTCTAAATAGCACGTATTTTAATTACATTTTCTTTCGGTTGTTATGAGAAAATGGCAACAAAAAGATATAATTGCTATTTTTCGTGTTTTTCAACTATTTTCCCGTTACTTTCTGCAGGAATGGAGTACTTGAGTTGCCAAAATTAAACAAATGGTGCTAAAAACTACAAAAAAATTAATATTTCAAAAATAAATGGACTTAAAGTTTTGAAACAAATTGCATGTAAAAGTACTTTTTTTTTTCAAATACGACGGTATAAAAATTGAAAATGTGTGATGCTTAGAAATTAAAAAAATCGCTATAGAGCATTTAATCGTACAAAGAAACATCAGCTTTGTTTATAGCAGACTTCTGTAAGTTAACGTTATTTTTTGGAGACACAAAATAAGCTGGGAGAAAGAAATAGCATACCGTACCGGGGGCTAAAATAATTAGAAAACATGAATTCTGCTTTTTTCAGAATTTAGTGTCGCCCCCGATGAAAAAAAATATATGTATATATAAATAGTACAAAACATATTTCAATTTTAAGACATAAAACACACGCTTTTATTTTATGTAAAATGACGTCATTCGCACCCGCTTAAGAATTTCACATTTTCGATCCACTCTTAAACATCTACAGTAAAGTAGGCATAGGACGTCACTATCGCGATATAATTCACAAATGCAGCAAAACGATGCCATCATTCAAGAAACTCGACCAAAAACAAACCCGGTTGTCTAATGATTCATAGGCCTTCATTTGTTTGTAACATTAATAAAGGTACTTAAAATTAAATATAGTTTATAATAGGTCCATGTTTTAACATAAATCATTCGTTTATATTTTTTCAAAATAGCACGTATTTTAATTACATTTTCTTTCAGTTGTTATGAAAAAATTGCAACAAAAATATATAATTAATATTTTAAAACTATATTTCCTTTACATTCTACAGAAATAGAGTACTTCCGTTGCCAATATTAAGCAAATGGCTACAAAAACTACAAAAAAAATTAATATTTAAAAAGTAAATAGAGATTCAGTTTTCAAACAAATTGTATTTAAAAGTACTTTTTTTTTCAATACAATGGTATAAAAATTTTAAATGTGTGATCCTTAAAAGTTAAAAAAAATTGCTATAGAGTATTTAATCGTGCTGCTTTGTTTTACGGCTAGCTTCTGTAAGGTAACGTTATTTTTTGTAAAACAGAAAATAAGCTGGGAGAAAGAAATAGCATGCCGTACCGGGGGATAAAAAATATATTTAAGGATTTTTTGTTTTATTGTATCTGGATTAAAATTAGAATGAAAGAAAAATGAAGAATGAAATTTATCGGATTACATGTATTAAGGGGACAGTACATTTTTAACAGCCAGAAAACAAGCGAAATTTGTCGTGAGTTTAGCAATTTTTTATAAAAAAATATAACCTTTTTAGAAGTACAAAAATTTTAAAGTATATTTAGGTGTTATTGAGCTATGTTTAATTTTTTTTTATTTGGATATATTATTATTTTAAAAAATTGAAGGGGTCAATTTCAAAGTGCTATTTAAAATTTTTACAGTGGTTAACATTTCACTGCGCTCACGCTATCTCTTGCTAATTTCATGATATTTGCATAAAATTTATCGTAAATTAAACATAATACTATGGTCTATAATTTGAACTAGGATATTTTTAATCGGTTAATTAGATAAGGAGTAATTAAGTTTTAATTAGAGAAATTAAAAAAACTACGAATTTTTACATGGATTCAATCGTATAATTATTCTCCTACTGAACACAGCTTTATAATTCTAGTTCACATTCATAATAATATAAATATTTATAGAGGGTGAAAATTTTAAAGCTATTCTTCAAATAGTTTTAGAGATATCATGCGCGCAAGAGTAAAAAATGCCATTTTGAGTAAAAGCCGTTTAAAGATTAAATTGTATTTTTCAAATATATAATATGTAATAAAAGAAACAAAACTGCTAATTATATGACGTATTCTATATTAAAAATAAAATTAGATGCTAATTTAAAGTGATAAATATAAATTTTTTTTGCAAAATGCTGTAGAATATAGGAACATGCGTAAAAAATAAATAGATGTATTTTGCCAAAATGTAGCATTTACTATTGAAAAAAATAATTTTAAACATATAATTTAAAATTTTGTTTCGAATTGACTCCAAAGTGAATTAAATATGCGCTTTTTATAAAACTAAATTATTTAATGTAAAATATAGCCCATTCTTTAGGGATTCTCGTCTTCCGATATTTGATTTACATACTTTGCGGCATAAAAATTCTGATAGTTAACTAAAAAATTATATTAATATCAATAAATGTGTATCCTAAACTGTCATTTAAAACTAAACCACTATCAAATTCACCCCTTTTTAGTTTTCTATAAAATAGCACCTTAGGATATATTTATATCGTCGTATTTTGTACAGTGATTGCCATTAAACTGGCTAATTCTTCGATGCTCTTCTGAAGCCCATTTTGCATTATCATTCATTATAAATGCTAATAAATAATAAGAAGTAAAATACTATTATAAAATTAGAAAACAATTGCTCTAGGAAAAAAAAATCAGTTTTGTTTCAAATTAGGCACTTAATAGCTAAAGATCTAAGCACATTTGCGATCACGTTTCCTAGCAACACCAACAAAGTAAACAAATTTCGCGAAAATGGAAGTTGAACTTAATATTTTAATGCTTTTTTTTTAGCTCACAGGCTATCAAAGCCTGAGAGCTAATGTGCCCGCTCGTTCTGTATGTATGTATGTATGTATGTACGTAACGCGATAACTCTTGATAGAAACATCCGATTTGCTTCAAATTTTTTTTCTAGGTTCATTGTGATAAGGCGCTTCCCTGATTAGTTTTGGGAGTTCATTGGTTAAGGATAAAGGGGGAAAAACGGGGTTAGTCCAACCCCTTAATTCAGATAAATGGATTTTTCATGCAGAATCATTCGATTTGCTCCGAATTTGGTATACCGGTTTATTATGTTAAGGAACTTCCCTGATTAGTTTTGAGGGCTCATTGGTTAAGGATAAAGGGGGAAAAGGGGGGTTAGTCCACCCCCTTTATTCAGATAAATGGGTTTTTCATGCAGAATCATTCGATTTGCTCCGAATTTGGTATACCGGTTTATTATGTTAATTAACTTCCCTGATTAGTTTTGGGGGTTCATTGGTTAAAGATAAAGGAGGAAAAGGGGGGTTAGTCCACCCCTTTTAATTCAGATAAATGGGTTTTTCATGCCGAATGATTCGATTTGCTCCGCATTTGTTATTATTATTTAAGGTATTTAACTAAAAACAATTCACTAATTTTAGCATATTTTTAATGTTGCGATAACGAAAAAGTGCGAAAACAAAATGTAAACAAGCCGCCATGACATTTGTCGCAGGGCATTTAAATGGGAAATGAAGGAGTGATGTCTACATTTTCCCTTTTATCTCAGTAAATAATTATTACACAGTTAAGAGATGGGTATCAATATACAACAACCTTTATGAGGATGTAAAAATAAAAAAATCGATTTTTGAAAATTTTAAAGGTGTACTGTCCCCTTAAAGAATTACTGTTGTAGTTAATTTTTTTAATACTTAAAGCAATATAACCATCTTACAAAATATCTTCCAGCGGTTTCTTTTAACTGAATTCACAGAAATATACAATCCTGACGCTTTTCGTAAAATAACGCTATTTGTAACGAAAAAATGTATTTCTTTAATTTTGTTATATAATTTAAACAAGTCACTAAATATTAAGCTGTCTGTTTTTGTTTTTTCTTACGTGTTTTTTTTTCTTTTTTCTTTTACTGGTTTGTTCTGTAAGATGAAGAAATGAATAAAATATCGAGCGTCGTGACAACGAAATCACGAAAAGTTGGTATTTTGGTACGGTTTAACATATAACAAAACTTTTAACATTTACAGCAAAATAAAATATTTTTTCGATTTGGTAATTGAATGGAAAAGATTTTGTAATTATGTAAAACAAATTCATGTTGTTATGCCGATAGTATAAAAACTGGAACAAAAATACTTTTTCTATACATATATACAGAGTTATTTAAATTGGATATTTGTTTTTGGAACGCTCTATAACGACAATCCATAAAAGAAACGCTTCTATATTTGAAATATATTTACTTCAAATCCTGGGAAAATGATTGATATAATTAAACAAAACTTTTAGTAACAATGGATTGATGGTGGTTAGAGCAAGAGTGGAGAACACAATATGCATAAGGCTAGTGTGAAAATATCTCTTATTTGAACTGAAAAGGCGAAAGAATTTAAATCAGGTTGATATAAATTATGGCATTATCATACTAAACGTTGGCGTTGAAGGCATTAAATCAAATGACCCAACCTATGAAATATTTTATTCGAACTGTACATGGCACATAAGAAAACAATGAAGCATGCTGATTGCTTGTAAAAGATGTGCTTTGCAGACCTCGTGGAACTGGTCAGACGGTTACCCCATATTGTAAACAGTGATATTCGACGAACAAGATGGCTCTGTTGTTGAACAAACGAACATTACCAATCAATTACGACTTCACAAATTACAAAATATCTTGTAAATCTCTTCGGGAGTAAAGAGGACAACCTGTAATTGAACTTTAATATTTATCCATACAAAATTATAATCGAGCAGGAGAGATATAAATACAAATGCAACAAACCTCTCTTATGCCTGTACAAGATTATTCGCGAAGTTTTGGAAGTTTTCTATTGTGTGTTTTTAACCTCTTCAGGGACAATTTTTGTCTGGTGAGAAAAGAATGGCTTAGTATTTTTTTACGATTTATGCATCTTACATTATTACGAATTCAAAAAGCAAAAAAAAAAAGTATCAACAATAAAAAGTACAAACAATAAAAATTCACAAAAAAATAACGCCCACATTTGTGGCGTTAATGGTAATCTATGAATGAAATTATTTCTTATATAAAAAGAAACCATCAGTAAATTTCTTTCTTACATTTCTACAAATTTTTAATATCTAATATATCTGATACTATTTCTATCAAATATTATAGTTATTGGTTCAAATAATCTTATAACACTGACTGAATCTTACATCGAAAAACACTTCACTCTTTATCTCTAACTATAGATTGAAAATAACATTATCAGTGATTCAAACCATATTTCAGCCCCCGGTACGGTATGCTATTTCTTTCTCCCAGGTTATTTTGTGTCGCATCCAAAAAATAACGTTACGTTACAGAACCAGCCGTAAAAAAAAGCAGTACGATTAAATACTCTATAGCAATTTTTTTAACTTTTAAGCATCGCACCTTTTCAATTTTTATACCGTCGTATTGGAAAAAAAAGTACTTTTAAATACAATTTGTTTGAAAACTGAAACTCCATTTATTTTTGAATTATTAATTTGTTTGTAGTTTTTGTAGCCATTTGCTTAATATTGGCAACGGAAGTACTCCATTTCTGTAGAAAGTAAAGGAAAAATAGTTGTAAAATATTAATTAAAAATTTTTGTTGCCATTTTTTTATAACAAGCGAAAGAAAATGTAATTAAAATACGTGCAATTTTGAAAAGATATTGAACGAATGATTTATGTTAAAACATGGAGCTATTATATTTAATTTTAAGCATCAACTTTCTTTAGTGACGACATCTTTTTTTGCTGCATTTGTGTATTAATTCGCGATAGTGACGTTCTATACATACTTTACTGTAGATGTTTAAGAGTGGATCGTAAATGTGGAATTCTTAAGCGGATGCGAATGACGTCATTTTACATAAAATAATAGCGTGTGCTGTAAGTCTTAAAATTGAAATATGTTTTGTACTATTTATATACATTTTTATTTTCATCGGGGGCGACACTAAATTCTGAAAAAGCAGAATTCCTGGTTTCTAGTCTTTTATCTTTTTACTTCTCTTGTTGAAGGATTCAGTGCTGAATAAAATTTTTATTCTTTTTATTATTTGCAGTAATTATAATTATAGAAAACTAAAAGTCCACATATGTGGCCAAGTGTGTGAAGATATTAAAAAAATGACTTGTTTTATAACTTAAATATGAAATTTCTGACGGGGATTTGTGCTCATTTTGAAGATATGTACCAATCTTTCATATATTGTCAACTTGCAAACATTAATAGACACTATCTGTCATTATTAAGTTCTAAGGCTTTGGTATTTTTGTACTAAGTTTTATGGGTTTTTAGTTAATGGAAACCTTGAACCATATCGCTACTGTTAAACTATAAAAATTTCTAACAGCGGAGAAATTTGAGATAGTTACTTCAAAGTGAATTAAATCCTGTACTCTGCGTAACATGAAGAACGGAATTTTCTTTATTATTCCCGCAACTCTAACAGCCTTTGAGCTTCTGTTAGGTAGCACGATTTTATAAATGTTAATAAAATTTTCTACAAATTTCTGTTATTTAAACTTAAATGTTTATATGATATACTTTTTCTGGTATTTTTTGAGAATAAAGTTTTATCGTTAAGCGAAAAATATCATCTATTTATTTTATAGTATTATTTTCAATTTCTCGTGAAATAATCCTATTGTGTGTTTTATATGAATATTAGTGGTTTTTAATCGGCATTCTTCTAGAAAATATTGGTCACAAAAGTAGGTTCTCCTAAAATCCTTCGTAGTACCTTAACTATAGGTCAGAAGGAAGAAAAGATATTCCAAAAAGTCAGAGTCTAGAACTTTAGTAATAAACAAGCTTACGTCGCCAGAGCCATGATAACAAACGTTTAAAGTTATTATCAAGCTCCCTAAAATCAGTGTCAAACGATTGTATGTATTTAAACGGAAATATTTCTAAATTATCCTAATGCTGGAAACTCCAATGCTTTGAGTAGCGTACATCCTCGATTTTATATCATTTTGTACTCTTTTTTGTTAGTATTTAAATCCCAATGAAAAAAGGCGTGAGTAAGTTAGATAAAATTGGGACTTACCCGTTCTTCAGGATACTTTTTATTTCGGTGTAAATCCACATTTTGTGTAATCCAATATAATGGTTTCCCAATGTAATGTGTTAGTTGTCATAATTTTAATCAACCACTTTTTATAACCTCCTTTGAGAAAAAATTGTAGACAATTATATCAAATGAATAAGCAGTGGTAACACTTTAAGCTATTTAATTCACTTTCTTTAAATTGTGAAAAAGAGAGAGCATTTTTCATCCCTCTTCTCTTGAACAACTACATTTTCAGAATGAAAAAATATTTACATTATAAGATAATAAATCAGTAATAATAATTGTAATAGCAATATCATAATAACAATAATAAATCAGTTTAATGTCTATGAGTCACTCAACAAGTCATTATCTTTATCAAGGTTTTCAAGGTTAAATACATTTTTCACGTTTGAAAAGATTTATGGCTGAGTTGAAATGACACATTGTTTATGTAACTGAGGAAATTATCCTTATCACGGCTAATTAGCTTGATTTATATCCATCAACTCCTCCTTAATTTCTGAAGTTTCATTCTCACACAAATTTAAGTTCCGTCTGTGGGTTTGAAAAACAGGTTTGGGAACTGGTTTCGTAAACAGGTCTGCTATCATCAATTTGGTTGGGCAGTACTTTAGGTTGATAGTCCCTTCTTGCTTTAGTTGTTTTATCCGGTGGAACCTAATTTCAATATGTTTAGTCTTACTTGAGTGCTTTTCTAATTCTATCATCTTGACCGTGGACTGGTTGTCTTCATATAGGTCTATAGGTAAGGTTTGCTTTAGGTTTAATTCTTCCAGTAGATTGACTAGCCACTTTATTTCAATTGCTGCATTTGCTGCTGACACATACTCGGCCTCTGCCGATGATAATGCAATGCAGGATTGTTTCTTGGTCGACCATTGTATTGGATTTCTTCCTAACATGTATAGGTTCCCACTCGTTGATTTTCGTGAATCTACATCTCCTCCCCAATCTGCATCCGCATAAGCTTCAAGTATCGGTTTCTTTTCTCCGCTCAGAACTAGACTATAATTTTTTGTAGTCTTTAAATATCTTATCACTCTCTTTACTGCATTCCAGTCTTTCATTCTTGGTGATTCATTTCTTCTGCTAAGAATGTTTACTGCTGCACAGATGTCAGGTCTGCTTATAGTTGCTAGATATAGAAGTGCTCCTATGGCTTGTCTGTAATATGTGTTGTTTGGTAAAATGTTATCCTCATCATTAAAGCGTGTGTAATTTGTTTCCATGGGTGTGCTACACAGTTTTGCGTCTTGCAAATTAAATTTATTGATTAATTCTTCTATTTTCTGAGTTTCATTTATCATGTAGCTTTTATTTACTTTTTTAATGTTCATAGATAGGTAGTTACTGATGTCACCTAAATCTTTTAGCTCGTATTCTTTATTTAAGCTCGCGATTACTTCCTCTATTATTTCGTCTTTTCCAGCAATTAAAATGTCGTCTACGTATGTTATTATGTATGTTGTGTTATCACCCCTTTTTCGCGTAAAAAGGCATGAGTCAAATTTGATCTGATTGAAATTCATCTTTGTGTTTCTGTGATTTCATTATGCCACGCTCTCGCGGCTTGTTTAAGTCCGTATATGGCTTTGTTTAGCCTACATACTTTATTTTCCTCATTTGATTTAGCGAAACCTTCTGGTTGTGACATATATATCTCCTCCTCAAGCTCTCCATGTAAGAACGCGGTGTTAATATCGATATGTTTTACATTTAAATTTTGATGCAATGCTGTTATTAATAATGCTCTTATTGTTGTATATGACACGACTGGTGCATAAGTTTCATCATAATCCTCCCCGAATTTTTGTGAATATCCTTTTGCAACTAAACGTGCTTTATATTTTTGGATTTTTCCTGTGTTGTCGCGTTTTAGTTTGTAGGTCCATTTGCAACCTATTATTCTCCTATTTGGTGGAGGTTCTACAATTGACCAAGTTTTGTTTTTCTTTAGGGAGTTCATTTCGCTTTTTATTGCATCTATCCAATTTTGTTTATCTTTAAAATTTTCCATGTTTTCGATTTCCTCATAATTTTTTGGTTCAATAGCGTTTTCGTTCTTAACCATGTATATTAACCTATCAGGAGGTACACCTTTATTAATTCTTTCTGATCGTCTAAGTTCTGCTACTGGTTGATTGGACGTGGATGGTGTCTCATTGCTATTTGAAATTTCTATTTCTACAAAATTTTCGTTAACCCGATTTTCATCTTGTTTTGGTTTGTTTTCTACTTTCTCGTTTCTATATTTAAATTTGTTTTCGAGAAATTTAACGGTTCTCGCGATCTTTATTTCATTTCCTCCTACATATATTCTATATCCTTTGGATTCATTATCATATCCGACGAAAATTCCCTCTATAGCTTTATCGTCTAATTTTTGTCTTCTAGCTTTATTGATATATGCGAAGGCTTTGCAGCCAAATACCCTAACGTAACTTAAGTTTGGCTGTATGTTTGTCCATAACTCGTATGGCGTCTTTTCATTTGCTTTTGTCGGTAGTCTGTTTTGCAAATGATTTGCTGTGCAAATTGCTTCCCCCCAGAACTTTAATGGTAAATTTGATTCACTTAACATTGTACTTGCCATTTCAACTAACGATCTGTTTTCCTCTCTGCCACACCGTTCTGGCTTGCGCAATATGGAACTGTGTGTTGATGTTTTATCCCATTAGCCCTGAGGTAATTTTCTATTTCATCTGATGTGAATTCCCCTCCGTTATCTGTTCTAATTGCTTTCGGTTTTTCTCCAAATTTGTTGGTAATTAACGCGATGAATTCTTTAAGTTTTTCGTAAACTTCACTTTTTCTAGACAATAGTTATATGATCGTAAATCGTGAGTAGTCATCAATAAAAGTCAAAAAGTATGATTCCCCCCCTATTGTTGGTGTTTGAAAAGATCCGCACACGTCGGAGTGAATGAGCTGGAGCCTTTTAGTTGCTCTATACTCTGCAATTTTTGGATAGGGTTCATCAGTTAATTTTGCCTTAATGCACGGTTAGCAATCTATGCTATGCTTACAGTTGTTTATTTGGATTCCTGTAGCTAATTCCTTTTGCGTAATTTCTTTAATTGATGTTAGATTTCTATGTCCTAACCTACGATGCCATAATTCTAGGCAATTTTTGTTGTTGCAGCTTTGTGCTATGTTTGCATAGCTTTGGAATGCCAACTGAACTTCGTATAGGTTATTTACTTTTCGCGCTTCTAAGCATATTTCTCCGTTAAGTTTGAACATACATCTATCATTTCTGAATATAATTTCACATCCATTTTGCGTCGCTTTGCTAACCGATAATAAATTTGTTTCGATTTCAGGTACTAGTAATACATTTTTAAGTGTTATTTCATGAACTTTGTTGTCTGATGTTCGCGTGTTTATATTTATGTCACCTGACCCGTAACTGATAAGTTTTTTTTCCGTTTGCGATGGTTACATTTGTTTTTTCGCGTGATTTTATTTCTGTAAACATTGATTCTGAACACACAATATGGCTTGAGCTGCCACTGTCTACTATAAATGTTTTGTTTTCTATTCCTTGTGTTATAAAGGCGTAATTTTTATTTTCGCTCGCCCTCCATGTATTGTTTTCATTTTCAGAGTGACTGTACCTACGGTTTGATTCTGGTGTTTGTTCACTTCTAAAATTGTTTTCACTCTTTTGAAAAACTAGTGATGTAGAGTAATGTTTTTTGTTTGGTCTAATGTGTTGATTTTGTGGTGTATTTTGTGTTTTGGCTTTATTATGCCAACATTCCTGGGTATAATGGTTTCTCATCCGACAATTGGAGCAGTATTTATTACTTGTTTTGTTGTTGTAATTTTTCTGTGCTTTAAATGCTCTGGCAGGATTTTCTGTTCTCTCATTATTATCATATCGTCGGTTATATTCGTCAATAAGTTTAGATTTAATAAATGATGGTGTGAGTTGATTTTCTTCTCTTGATTCAAGGGCAGTAATAAGAGTATCATAAGATTGGGGTAGGGAGCATAATAACAGTGCAGAAATGTGGTTATCATTTATAACATCTCCTATGGCCGCTAATTTATCTACTAATTCCATTACTTTTGTAATATGATTAACAACGTTGCCACCTTCCGCTAATTTAATCCCGTAAAGTTTTCTTAAGAGATAAAGTTTGCTAGACAAATTATCTCGCTCATGGATTTCACGCAAAGCTTGCCAAGTTTGTCTGGCTGTCTGTAAATTTTTAACATGAGTAATCTGACTATCATCAATTGTTAGGTTAATTAGAGCACGGGCTTTCTTATCACTTTTGGACCAAACGTCCGTAATTGGATTAGGCGGTTCTTCCGTAATTACATGAAATAAGTCTTCTTTAGTTAACATCATTTCGGCCTTGAATTTCCAAATTGAGTAGTTTGTAGCTGTAAGTTTTTCAATTGCTAAATTATCTTTAGAAGCTGCCATTTTTTTAACTTTTGATTACTTACGTGTTACCGTAAAAAGTTCTAGATTTCAGTGGAGGCTATTTAATTTATTTATTTTTATTCAGCGCATCAGTCTCATAATCTTGTTAGTATTTAAATCCCAATGAAAAAAGGCGTGAGTAAGTTAGATAAAATTGGGACTTACCCGTTCTTCAGGATACTTTTTATTTCGGTGTAAATCCACATTTTGTGTAATCCAATATAATGGTTTCCCAATGTAATGTGTTAGTTGTCATAATTTTAATCAACCACTTTTTATAACCTCCTTTGAGAAAAAAATGTAGACTATTATATCAAATGAATAAGCAGTGGTAACACTTTAAGATATTTAATTCACTTTCTTTAAATTGTGAAAAAGAGAGAGCATTTTTCATCCCTCTTCTCTTGAACAACTACATTTTCAGAATGAAAAAATATTTACATTATAAGATAATAAATCAGTAATAATAATTGTAATAGCAATATCATAATAACAATAATAAATCAGTTTAATGTCTATGAGTCACTCAACAAGTCATTATCTTTATCAAGGTTTTCAAGGTTAAATACATTTTTCACGTTTGAAAAGATTTATGGCTGAGTTGAAATGACACATTGTTTATGTAACTGAGGAAATTATCCTTATCACGGCTAATTAGCTTGATTTATATCCATCATTTTTAACATTGTTTAAAGTGCTTATAAATTGAGTTTGTGTAGCCGTCTGTCTATCCTCTGCCCGCGCTTTAACTCGAGTAAATATAGTCAGATTGCTATGAAACTGAATATGTTATTGAAAGTTACTAAGCCATGTTCGGTATTGAAAATTGACAAGGTTTTATCTTAAGTATTTTATTGCTTAATTGACAATTCCTTCAATTTGAATAACTGCAATGTTTAACGATTTATGCCTGGCTTTTAATTTATTTAAATTGACTAATATATAATAATTGCATTTATATCCGCTTACAATTAAAATAAAAGTATAAAAATTTATTTATTAATAAAAATATCCTTGAAATTGATATTCTATTTTCTTGTTTCATAAATATTTATTTGAATCTAAGTATCATTATTTCATGAAGGATTTTCTAATTAACTTTAATATCAATCACATAAAGCACTGAAAAAATATCAATCAAAAATATCTGTATCTACTGCTACCTGATTGACTCACTGCCAAAAAAAGGATGACGCCTGATTGGGTCTTTAAATACTCATGCTCATTGCTGTGTTCAATTAAGGGAAGATTCTTCATGTTAACCAAAGCAAGATGAGTGTTTTTCTTTTATTTCTTTACATATATTAATTAAAAACAGCAGAAAGGACAATATTCATTTCATTGCATTCTTGATTGAATCATTTTCCATTGGTATGTAGATTAATGGTATTTTTATTATCCCACAGGATGTAATAAGATACATGTATTGTCAGTAAAACTGAATATTTATTTTAAATACCAAAATTTACTTACAACTTTTGACACAAATTCGTTAAAACTTCATTAAATATATTGGAATATAATGTATTTTTTCTAACAACAAATACAGAAAATCTCCGATATTTTATTTGTTTATTTATTAATTGTTTACTTTCTGTGCATTACACCACCCTTTACTATTTTCTCTTGCTTATTAGGTGAAAGTAAAAAAAAAATTACATTTACTTTTTTTTCATTTAATCACATTTTGAATAAATTTACTCGAATTTACTTGAATAAAATAGATTGCATGAAATTTGTTTCAAACCTTGTGTGAATTCGTACCTTACACAAGACATCTTATCGAAATTGACTATGGTACAATTCATTATTTTTTATTTTATTTCGAAATTTTCATATCTACTTTAAGTTCTTTTAAGCCAACATTTCCCTATCATAATCAGGAACCAAATGAGGTGAAAATTGGAACCCGTGTCACAAATACAACTATTGCAGTCTACATTCTTAAGGGGTTACATGGGTTTCAGCGGATAAAAAAATATATATATATTCTCTATTTTTTAAAATATAAAAAATAAATAATTTTATTCAAAACTTTAAGCATATAAAAGGGTAAAAATTAAACAATATTTTAAAACATTTTCATTCAAAAATTTGGAAAAATTCAGCCCATGGGACCTGGTTTCCGATTATGGAACGGGCTAATATGAGGTTATAATTGTCAGACCTCATTTGTCAGACTCATTTTCATTTTTGGTTTTGCTATTTCCACAGTTTTTGGCCTGGAGACAATTCAAAACCTAATTTTTCTTATTGGCTATGGCACCCCCTTTTCGCAGTGGATATGCTTTGAACAAAGAGTACCACAACAACATGCCACGCCTTTTAATTAGCCTTTAACGACAAGTACAGTGCCCAATATCGGTCAACATTTGAACTTTTTTTTACGTTCGCAAAAGAAATTCTCATTTTCTTCACATACACGCACATGAAATATCAGGTCATTCTGAACATTGGTTCTGTATTACAGCCTTTTGAAAGTGAAACTCTAATTATAATCACCCTGTACTTAGTGCCTGACTTTTAATTTAAGCTTTTATACTTTTTTCAATTTAAGATTTTTAAAACGCTGACAAGAAGTCACCACAAAATGTAGTGGCCATGAACGATTCCGTAATGCCTACTGTTTCTAGCAGTCTTTTATAAACAAGGATTTTGCCAGATCTATTGCATATTGTATATATGGGGCATTCTCACAAACTTTTGACTTTTGGGGGAAAAAATCCGACAAAATTAAACTTGCTAAAATAACATTATAATCTGATAGACGAATGCCTTAATGATTCAAAATAAAGAAAAAATAGCCAGCAGCGAAAATTTTTTAAGCTTGCGTTAAACTTGTGAGTTTAATTTTCCTTACCATTTTACCATTAACACTTTTTATTTTCTTCTAAATTTTTACTTATAATGAATTTGCATAAAACCCACAGGACTTTCAAATAAGAAATAATAACAATGTTGTACTTTTAATACAGATTTTTTGTATAACATTGTCTTAAAGGGGTGTTAAAGAAGGGGCGGTAAGGTAAAAAAAGGGGATGGTATTGGAAAAAAGGGACAAAATGGTAAAATAAGGGACGGTAAGGATGGAACGGTAAGGAAAATTACCACCTATTTTTAGGAAAATCATGTTAAGACTAAGTGATAGCCACAATGTTCATTGGTTTTTAGAAACAGATGTTAACATTGGATTAAATTATTATTATTTTTTTTTAATTTACCTCGAAAAGTGCAGGAATAAATCTTGGGGACAGTGAGACTTCCAATAAAGCCACGATGTCTGAAATTGATATTTAAAGGGTGATTTAAATTCTACAGTATATTTCCTGACAAAGAATTTTGGACATTCCTTCTCTAGCATACTTCTGCATAAGAAAAAAATTGAAAAATATTCTGTGGCTGCATCTGAAATGATTTTCTGTATAAGTTTAGCAAGAGGGACGGTAAGGATGAAAAACGCAGGGACAGAGTTCAAAAAATAATATCAACCGTAAAAATGTGTGCAGGTTAATTTTTTGCTACATATTTATATTAAAAAATTGTCCCAGTTTCGGAAAAAAATTACATCGAATTACTTTTATTGAAACAATTTTATACAGGCAGCTCCAAACTTAAAAATCAGCATCAGGGACACGGGACGGTATAGGAGTTTTCCAGGTGTTTGGAGCCCCAACATCGTCCAAAACTTATTTATCTCGTAAATATTGATGTGCAATCATGCAATGGGATGTTCCCCAGTATATGAAATAAAAAAAAACACAAAAGTGTATTAAAATAAAAATTATTATTCAGGGACATGAAAGTCAAAAGATTGTGAGAATGCCCCATATATATGTTGCAGTAACGCTGATGAAAACATCTGATCGTGTTAACAGCAAGCAAGCTATTTCATAGGAGTTGAACTTTTGATAATTTCACCATCGACTGATCCTTTTGCTAGGGCTACTCTAGATGTACACGTACTTCTGTACACGTGTATGTATTGAAATACATTTAGATAACGAAACAATAAAACGTATTAACCTAAATAATAACAAGAAATAAATAAATATTCCACTTTCGTCGACTAATCTCAGAAATAAAAAAAAAAAAAAAAAAAAAAAAAAAAGCGACTTAAATTATTGTTGGATATTTGACAATTTACTTGCAGTTGAGCAAAATATGTATGTTATAAATACAGTCTTTTTTTATTTACTTATTTCACGCAAGATGGTATATTTTACCAAGAGTGGTTCAGAACCACTGAATGTTGTCTGTTGCAAATATTTATTGTTATCCACATTTAATTTAATCTTACACGTGTCAAAGGTCGAAAAACATAAAGTTGTTTTACAATGCTGTTTTGGAGGGGCAAAGTGTATGAACTTTAACCCAGGCAGGGTGAGAAAGTTTTTTTTTTTTTTTTTTTTTTTTTTTTTTTTTTTTTTAAGTAGATCATGTGAGTTACCGTTTATTATGTGTGTGTGTTTTTTAAATTCGAATAGAAAGACACAATCGGTAAGTCGATACAATCATTTTTACAAAGGTACAGCATTTTGTATGAATACAAAGTCGAAAATTATACTTTAGTATAGGGAAAATACGTTTTTATAAAACAGCTGATGGCCATTCACGAAAATTTTTAAAAATTTTGTTTTGGCAAGAAATGAAAATTCGGAGGGCCTCGAAAGATAAAGTTGTTTTACCGTGTTTTGAGGTGCAAAATGGGGCATTTTAACTCAGTTGGGAGGAAGGAGAATTAAACTTTGTGTAATTAGATCAAGTGGGATATCGTTTACTATGTATTTCGTAAATCTGAATCGAATGGTGCAGTACGAAAGTCGATACGATCATTTGTTAAAAAGTTAAGTTACGTCTGGACTTTTAAATACGATTTGGAATAAGTTTGATTACGGCAGTTAGTTGTCAACAAGAATTATTTTGGCAAATGTGGCTCGTTTGCCAAATTGCTGTCAAAAATCATTTCAACCATTCGATATTTCTTGAACGAGTGATAGCATTCTCTTACTTAAAAAGTGTGTTTATAAATACAGCATCGTCACGTTTGATACACTGTAGGTTATCATTTATCAAAATTTTTGCCATGCCCATTTGAGGCACATCTACTGTAACATTTTTAGCATTTCGAACGCGTGTAAGAACAGGATAATAAATGTAACAAGCCCCCCCCCCAAAAAAAAAAAAAAATCACTCGCAAGATTATTTTTTTACTGAGGAATAATTTGTTTTTATAATGTACTTTTTAATACACCTTTTTTACATTTTAACCTTTTTTTAATCACAAAAAAGTATTTTGGCAAACTCACTTGCATTGTCTATTGATTTAAGAAAGTGTTATTTTTTCTCTTAAACACTTCCATTTATATTAAAAAATAAGATTACCAATATAAATATATATATATATTCATTTATTGTGATTATCTTTTCAATTTAAATAAGTACGAAAGGCTAAATTAATATTAATACCATTTAATCATAAAGACTAAAAAAAGAGATTTTAATTCCTTATGTGAATATTAAGATGACTATAATGCAACGCCTATAAAAGTCTTTAAAATAATGATATTTTAAGATTGGTAATGATATATTAAAAATTGTATTTAAAAAGTACTTTTAAATACAATTTGTTTTAAAACTGAATCTCTATTTATTTTTTAAATATTATTTTTTTTTGTTGTTTTTGTAGCCATTTATTTAAATATTGGCAACGGAAGTACTCCATTTCTGTAGAAAGTAAAGGAAAAATTGTTGTAAAATATTAATTAAAAATTTTTGTTGCCATTTTTTATAACAACCGAAAGAAAATGTAATTAAAATACGCGCTATTTTGAAAAGATATTGAACGAATGATTTATGTTAAAACATGGAGCTAATATAAACAATATTTAATTTTAAGCATCAACTTTCTTTAGTGACGACATCTTTTTTTGCTGCATTTGTGTATTATTTCGCTATAGTGACGTTCTATGCATACTTTACTGTAGATGTTTAAGAGTGGATCGTAAATTTGGAATTCTTAAGCGGATGCGAATGACGTCATTTTACATAAAATAATAGCGTGTGCAGTAAGTCTTAAAATTGAAATATGTTTTGTACTATTTATATACATTTTTTTTCATCGGGGGCGACACTAAATTCCGAAAAAGTAGAATTCCTGTTTTCTAGTGTTTTATCTTTTTACTTCTCTTGTTGAAGGATTCAGTGCTCAATAAAATTTTTATTCTTTTTATTATTTGCAGTAATTATAATTATAGAAAACTAAAAGTCCACATATGTGACCAAGTGTGTGAAGATGTTAAAAAAATGACTTGTTTTATAACTTATATATGAAATTTCTGACAGGGATTTGTGCTCATTTTGAAGATATGTACCAATCTTTCATATAATGTCAACTTGCAAACATTAATAGACACTATCTGTCATTATTAATTTCTAAGGATTTGGTATTTTTGCACTAAGTTTTATGGGTTTTTATTTAATGGATACCTTGAACCATATCGCTACTGATAAACTATAAAAATTTCTAACAGCGGAGAAATTTGAGATAGTTACTTCAAAGTGAATTAAATCCTGTACTCTGCGTAACATGAAGAACGGAATTTTCTTTATTATTCCCGCAACTCTAACAGCCTTTGAGGATCTCTTAGGTAGCACGATTTTATAAATGTTAATAAAAAACTCTTACAAATTTCTGTTATTTAAACTTAAATGTTTATATTATATACTTTTTCTGGTATTAATTAGAATAATGTTTTATCGTTAAGCGAAATATATCATCTATTTATTTTATAGTCTTATTTTCAATTTCTAGTGAAATAATCCTATTGTGTGTTTTATATGAATATTAGTGGTTTTTAATCGGCATTCTTCTAGAAAATATTGGTCACAAAAGTAGGTTCTCCTAAAATCATTCGTAGTACCTTAACTATACATTAGAAGGAAGAAAAGATATTCCAAAAAGTCAGAGTCTAGAACTTTAGTAATAAACAAGCTTACGTCGCCTGAGCCATGATAACAAACGTTTAAAGTTATTATCACTCTCCCTAAAATCAGTGTCAAACGATTGTATGTATTTAAACGGAAATATATCTAAATTATCCTAATGCTGGAAACTCCAATGCTTTGAGTAGCGTACATCATCGATTTTATATCATTTTGTACTCTTTTTAACATTGTTTAAAGTGCTTATAAATTGAGTTTGTGTAGCCGGCTGTCTATCCTCTGCCCGCGCTTTAACTCGAGTAAATATAGTCAGATTGCTATGAAACTGAATATGTTATTGAAAGTTACTAAGCCATGTTCGGTATTGAAAATTGAGAAAGTTTTATCTTAAGTATTTTATTGCTTAATTGACAATTCCTTCAATTTGAATAACTGCAATGTTTAACGATTTATGCCTGGCTTTTAATTTATTTAAATTGACTAATAGATAATAAATGTATTTATATCCGCTTACAATTAAAATAAATGTATAAAAATTTATTTATTAATAAAAATATCCTTGAAATTGATATCCTATATTCTTGTTTCATAAATATTTATTTGAATCTAAGTATCATTATTTCATGAAGGATTTTCTAATTAACTTTAATATCAATCACATAAAGTACTGAAAAAATATCAATCAAAAATATCTGTATGTACTGTTACCTGATTGACTCACTGCCAAAAAAAAAGGATGACGCCTGATTGGGTCTTTAAATACTCATGCTCATTGCTGTATTCAATTAAGGGAAGATTCTTTATGTTAACCAAAGCAAGATGAGTGTTTTTCTTTTATTTCTTTACATATTTTAATTAAAAACAGCAGAAAGGACAGTATTCATTTCATTGCATTCTTGATTGAATCATTTTCCATTGGTATGTAGATTAATGGTATTTTTATTATCCCACAGGATGTAATAAGATACATGTATTGTCAGTAAAACTGAATATTTATTTTAAATACCAAAATTTACTTACAACTTTTGACACAAATTCGTTAAAACTTCATTAAATATATTGGAATATAATGTATTTTTTCTAACAACAATTACAGAAAATCTCCGATATTTTATTTGTTTATTTATTAATTGTTTACTTTCTGTGTATTACACCACCCTTTACTAATTTCTCTTGCTTATTGGATGAAAATAAAAAAAAATTACATTTACTTTTTTTTTTCATTTAATCACATTTTGAATAAATTTACTCGAATTTACTTGAATAAAATAGATTGCATAAAATTTGTTTCAAACCTTGTGTGAATTCGTACCTTACACAAGACATCTTATCGAAATTGACTATGGTACAATTCATTATTTTTTTATTTTATTTCGAAATTTTCATATCTACTTTAAGTTCTTTTCAGCCAACATTTCCCTATCATAATCAGGAACCAAATGAGGTGATAATTGGAACTCGTGTCACAAATACAACTATTGCAGTCTACATTCTTAAGGGGTTACATGGGTTTCAGCGGATAAAATATATATATATATATATTCTCTATTTTTTAAAATATAAAAAAATAAATAATTTTATTCAAAACTTTAAGCATATAAAAGGGTAAAAATTAAACAATATTTTATAACATTTTCATTCAAAAATTTGGAAAAATTCAGCCCATGGGACCTGGTTTCCGATTATGGGACGGGCTAATATGAGGTTATAATTGTCAGACCTCATTTGTCAGACTCAGTTTCATTTTTCGTTTTGCTATTTCCACTGTTTTGGGCCTGGAGACAATTCAAAACCTAATTTTTCTTATTGGCTATGGCAACACCTTTTCGTAGTGGATATGCTTTGAACAAAGAGTACCACAACAACATGTCACGCCTTTTAATTAGCATTTTACGACAAGTACAGTGCCCAATATCGGTCAACATTTGAACTTTTTTTTACGTTCGCAAAAGAAATTCTCATTTTCTTCACATACACGCACATGAAATATCAGGTCATTCTGAACATTGGTTCTGTATTACAGCTTTTTGAAAGTGAAACTCTAAATATAATCACCCTGTACTTAGTGCCTGACTTTTAATTTAAGCTTTTATACTTTTTCAATTGAAGATTTTTAAAACGCTCACAAGAAGTCAACACAAAATGTAGTGGCCATGAACGATTCCGTAATGCCTACTGTTTCTAGCAGTCTTTTATAAACAAGGATTTTGCCAGATCTATTGCATATTGTATATATGGGGCGTTCTCACAATCTTTTGACTTTTGGGGGAAAAAAATCTGACAAAATTAAACTTGCTAAAATAACATTTTAATCTGATAGACGAATAAGAACAAACAATCTTCTTGAAACACCATCAAAAATTTGTAAATGCTGGTGTTTCAAGAAGATTGTTTGTTCTTAGTCATTCACACCAGTTTTAACTTATTTTCTTTGATAGACGAATGCCTTAATGATTCAAAATAAAGAAAAAATGGTCAGCAGCGAAAAATGTTTAAACTTGCGTTAAACTTGCGAGTTTAATTTTCCTTACCATTTTACCATTAACACTTTTTATTTTCTTCTAAATTTTTACTTATAATGAATTTGCATAGAACCCACAGGACTTTCAAATAAGAAATAATAAAAATGTAGTACTTTTAATACAGAATTTTTGTATAACATTGTCTTAAAGGGGAGTTAAAGAAGGGGCGGTAAGGTAAAAAAAGGGGATGGTATTGGAAAAAAGGGACGAAATGGTAAAATAAGGGACGGTAAGGATGGAACGGTAAGGAAAATTACCACCTACTTTTAGGAAAATCATGTTAAGACTAAGTGATAGCCACAATGTTCATTGGTTTTTAGAAACAGATGTTAACATTGGATTAAATTATTATTATTTTTTTAATTTACCTCGAAAAGTGCAGGAATAAATCTTGGGGACAGTGAGACTTCCAATAAAGCCACGATGTCTGAAATTGATATTTAAAGGGTGAGTTAAATTCTACAGTATATTTCCTGACAAAGAATTTTGGACATTCTTTCTCTAGTATACTTCTGCATGAGAAAAGCCTTGAAAAATATTCTGTGACTGCATCTGAAATGATTTTCTGTACGTCGAATAAATTACATCGAATTATTTTTACTGAAGCAATTTTATCCAGACAGCTCCAAACTTAAAAATCAGCATCAGGGACACGGGACGGTATAGGAGTTTTCCAGGTGTTTGGAGCCCCAACATCGTCCAAAACTTATTTATCTCATTAATATTGTTGTGCAATCATGCAATGGGATGTTCCCCAGTATATGAAATTAAAAAAAAAAACACAAAAAGTGTATTAAAATAAAAATTATTATTCAGGGACATGAAAGTCAAAATATTGTGAGAATGCCCCATATATATGTTGCAGTAACGCTGATGAAAACATCTGATCGTGTTAACAGCAAGTAAGTTATTTCATAGGAGTTGAACTTTTGATAATTTCACCATCGACTGATCATTTTGCTAGGGCTACTCTAGATGCATTGTTCTGTACACGTGTATGTATTGAAATACATTTAGATAACAAAACAATAAAACGTATTAACCTAAACTATTTCAAGAAATAAATAAATATTCCACTTTCGTTGACTAATCTCAGAAATTAAAAAAAAAAAAAAAAAAAAAAAAAAAAAAAAAAGCGACTTAAATTATTGTTGGATATTTGACAATTTACTTGCAGTTGAGCAAAATATGTATGTTATAAATACAGTCTTTTTTTATTTACTTATTTCACGCAAGATGGTATATTTTACCAAGAGTGGTTCAGAACCACTGAATGTTGTCTGTTGCAAATATTTATTGTTATCCACATTTAATTTAATCTTACACGTGTCAAAGGTCGAAAAACATAAAGTTGTTTTACAATGCTGTTTTGGAGGGGGCAAACTGTATGAACTTTAACCCAGGCAGGGTGAGAAAGTTTTTTTTTTTTTTTTTTTTTTTTTTTTTTTTTTTTTTTAGTAGATCAAGTGAGTTACCGTTTATTATGTGTGTGTGTGTTTTTTTAATTCGAATAGAAAGACACAATCGGTAAGTCGATACAATCATTTTTACAAAGGTACAGCATTTTGTATGAATACAAAGTCGAAAATTATACTTTAGTATAGGGAAAATACGTTTTTATAAAACAGCTGATGGCCATTCACGAAAATTTTTAAAAATTTTGTTTTGGCAAGAAATGAAGATTCGGCGAGTCTCGAAAGATAAAGTTGATTTACCGTGTTTTGAGGTGCAAAATGGGGCATTTTAACTCAGTTGGGTGGAAGGAGAATTAAACTTTGTGTAATTAGGTCAAGTGGGATATCGTTTACTATGTATTTCGTAAATCTGAATCGAAAAGCGCAGTACGAAAGCCGATACGAACATTTGTTAAAAAGTTAAGTTACGGCTGGACTTTTAAATACGATTTTGAATAAGTTAGATTACGGCAGTTAGTTGTCAACAAGAAGTATTTTGGCAAATGTGGCTCGTTTGCCAAATTGCTGTCAAAAATCATTTCAACCCATTCGATATTTCTTGCCCGAGTGATAGAATTCTCTTACTTATAAAGTGTGTTTATAAATACAACATCGTCACGTTTGATACACTCTAGGTTATCATTTATCGAAATTTTTGCCATGCCCATTTGAGGCACATCTACTGTAACATCTTTAGCATTTCGAACGCGTGTAAGAACATGATAATAAATGTAACAAGCCCCCCCCCCCCAAAAAAAAAAAAAAAAATCACTCGCAAGATTATTTTGTTACTGAGGAATAATTTGTTTTTATAATGTACTTTTTAATACACCTTTTTTACATCTTAACCTTTTTTTAATCACAAAAATGTATTTTGGCAAACTCACTTGCATTGTCTATTGATTTAAGAAAGTGTTATTTTTTCCCTTAAACACTTCCATTTATATTAAAAAATAAGATTACCAATATAAATATGTATATATATTCATTTATTGTGATTATCTTTTCAATTTAAATAAATACGAAAGGCTAAATTAATATTAATACCATTTAATCATAAAGACTAAAAATAAAAGATTTTAATTTCTTATGTGAATATTAAGATGACTAGAAGGCATCGCCTATAAAAGTCTTTAAAATAATGATATTTTAATCTTCTTAAATTTTCCAATACTAGTGTTTAAAAAATTCTGTTCAATTTAGAATAATTTTAACTCAAATGTAAAAAAAGAAAAATATATATATGAGAAGTATTTATTTTAATCGTTTTTTCAACATGAGATGCTAATTTACCGTAATAAACTGTCAATTTTATTAAACTGGAAAAAAATAATGAAAAAAGCATTCAAGATTAAAACAAAAGTGAAATATTAATTATATATGAACTGCTTTTAAGCATGTTATTAAATTGACTTCCTAAAACGTTTTTCTTTCTTTTTAAAATTCTAATTTGTATAATCCGATTATTTATGATGTATATGTGTTAGACTTCAATACAGTTATATATTAAGGTATACATTTTCTACTAATATATATTTTTTATAGAACATATCCAATACATAGATCTATTACATATCCCTTTATGTTTCCGATTGCTTCTATTGCTTTACGCAACATTCTGTCATAAAAACGGGTGATAGTGTGGGTAGTTTAAATAAAATACATTTTTTTTTACTCTATTCTTTCTATAATAAAAGTAAGCTTTTTAATCGAAAGTTTTTGACTTCCGGTTTTCGACGTATTAATACATTTTATGGATCATATTCCTCGAAAAATATGTGTACACAAAATGTGTCTCTATCAGTTTGTTTGTCCGTGTGTCGTCATAGTACAATCGAAAAGTGTGTGAAGTTGAAGTTGAAAATTGAACCATATTTCAAGCGTATGTTTTTGGTTAGGGTCCGCAGGTCCCAACAGATAAGTTCGGGGACAATTCAAAAGATGGGTAGCTGTAACAGCGATTTTTCTTATTTTTTTTTGTACCTCGGCTGTTCATGCAGCAATTTCCATCCAGCAAAACCAGTGATTCTCAAGCAGCTGATGTACAAAACAATAAAGAAAATTATTGATTTTATTAAATATTATGATCCAGATTAACTCGTTTTTACTCAGATTAGTAAAATGAAGCAAAAACTTAAGATAGAATTCAAAGTAATAGTAATAATTTAAGTAATAACATTGACGGATTAACATGTGTAACAACTTTTTGAAATATTAACATGTATCAGAAAGTAAAAAGTTTTGGGATTGGCACATCCGGCTAGTTAATTTTAAATTGC
Source organism: Maratus speciosus (assembly GCA_963932465.1). NCBI lineage: Eukaryota > Metazoa > Arthropoda > Arachnida > Araneae > Salticidae > Maratus > Maratus speciosus. The sequence continues at coordinate 309,961,538 of OZ010794.1, forward strand.
TAAAAGGAAATCTTTTAAATGTATTCCTGATAAATAGAATTTTGAAGAAAGATATTTTAATAATAAACAAAACACAGCATTGTAATATTAGTTACTAGAAGACAGCCCTGGTTATACGGGATAGTGGTATAATACCCCACTAATCTGATAACCTGATAACCTTAAATATACTTTAAATCAATGTTGAATAGATTTATACGTTTAAATAAAAATCTTTCTAAACGATAATAATGATCGGAGGCTACTACCTTCGGTATCATACACACTGGATTGCGCATATACACTGGCGGGAAAAAAATCCCAGCACCAAGAAAGACTTGTGTTAGATAAACAAAATTTGGTAGGCGTGTTTATACATATGAAAGATGACATCGATTGAAATTTCGCGCTTCGCGCATAAGTGTGGCGCTAGTAGCGCCACTCAGAACTTGCAGATCAGGTTTATTTTAAATGTGTGCTGTAAAGTTCGTAGGCGTTATATAGCTTCGAAATGTGGCGTATTGAGTTTATGTTAGCAAAGAATGTCTTTAACGAGACGAAGAAGCCACTGTCAACAGATCATCGAGTTGGAACGAGGTCGCATCCTCGGGCTACGAGAAGCTGGGTTTTCTTTCCGCGATATTGCTGAAAAACTTGGCTGGAATTTATCCACTGTGCATGATTGTTGGAAGTAGTGGTCAAGGGATAGTACTACCTCAAGAAGACTAGGTTCCAGGCGGCCAGGTGGCAATCCTGAGAGGGAAGATCACCGTATTCGGCGTACGACTGTAACGCATCGCACTGCGTCTGCGGCAGAAATTCGAGCTGCAATTGGTACCAGGGTGACACAACGAATTGTTAGAAATCGGTTACTTCAAGGACAGCTCCGAGCCAGGCGCCCTGTAGCGTGCATTCTACAGACTCCAAGCCATTGCTGTTTGCGACGGCCTTGGTGTCAGGCCAGAGCTCATTGGGGGACGGAGTGGAGATCTGTTGTGTTTTCAGAAACACAGCAGATCTCCACTTCGCCCACCAATGAGCTCTGGCTTGACACGAATGGTGTCGCAACCGGCAATGGTTTCGAGTCAGTAGAATGCACGCTACAGGGCGCCTGGCTCGGAGCTGTCCTTGAAGTAATCGATTTCTAACAGTTCGTTGTGTCACTGTGGTACCAACTACAGCTCGAATTTCTGCCGCAGATGCAGTACGATGCGCCACAGTCGTACGCCGAATACGGCGATCTTCCCTCTCAGGAGTGCCACGTGGCCGCCTGTAACCTGGTCTTCTTGAAGTAGTACCATCCCTTGACCACTGCTTCCAACAATCATGCACAGTGGATAAATTCCAGCCAAGTCTATCTGCAATATCGCGGAAAGAAAATCCAGCTTCTCGTAGCCCGAAGATGCGACCTCGTTCCAACTCGGTGAGCTGTTGACAGTGACTTCTTCGTCTCGTTAAAGAAATTCTTGGCTAACATCAACTCAATACATTACATTTCGAAGCTAAATAACGCCTACGAACTTTACAGCACGCATTTAAAGTAAACCTGATTTGCAAGTTCTGAGTGGCGCTACTAGCGTCACACTTATGCGCGAAGCGCGAAATTTCAATCGATGTCATATTTCATATGTATAAACACGCCTACCAAATTTCGTTTATCTAACACAAGTCTTTCTTGGTGTTGGGGATTTTTTTTTCCGCCAGTGTATATACATACATACGTATTTACAGATGAAAATGAATCCAAACAAATTTAAAGTCGGTGTCCACTTGACTTCGGAAGTGCACACCGGGTCTTCTACGCAAGCTCCAATCTGTTTCGGCGTTATATTTTTAAACAAAATATCCGGCATAGGCCTGTCCCAAATATTAACCTTAAATATATCTAAAATTATTGTCGAATGGATTTGTCTATATTGTAAAGGAAAACATGTCTAGGAAATAGTATTCTTTGGGCTGTTTTTAGAATTGAAAACAATCTCTATAATAATAGCCTAAGTCATGTGACTATCATCAACAGTTCGGCTGATCCCTTCGCTTTTTATATTCCAGGCGGCCATTTTGGTACTTTAATGTTAGCCAGTCACAGGTGTGATAAGTCGCCAAATATTATTCTATCGCCCTTATTAAGGGCTGATCCCTTCGCTTTTCATAAGAAGTTTCCATTCTGATTAAAGAATCTAAATTATTTTTTCGAATAAAACCACATAAAAGTTGCCATGGTCGTAAAGAATTCCTGGTACTTTTATGTTAGCCGGGTGCAAATCTTGCCAATAGCTTTTTTTTTTTTTTAACTCGCCAGTCAGCATTTTTTTTTTTTAATTTTTCAAGTGATAAATTAAAACGGTGCTACTTGGTTATCCCATCGACTAAAAATCTGTTGCCGAACTATAAGATGAAATGTCAATAATGGTTGATCGTAAATGTCACATACATTTGACTTTAAGAAAGTTACACGTGTTTACGCCATCAAGTGATTGTTATTTCGACGTTTTATTTGTATTTTTATTAATGTTATACTACTAATTTATTTGTTCATTCGTTATTTAAAATAAAGAATTGTGGTCAATTTGTATAATTTGGCGAGTGGTTTAACGATTTATATAATTTGGCGAAATTGGTCGACAGGAGAAGTAGTACCATTAAAACATTGCTTTGAAGTTGAAATTGAATATCATGATTTGTTGCATTGTCATATACGCAACGATTTTGGCGTGATTTTTTTTTCGACAATTTGGCGAAAACTTCGTTTTCGAATACCAGGTACATATGTATTTTTAAATTATTTTCTGTTATTTTTAAAACGAAATAACAATAAATTTAAAAAAAAAAGTTTATTTAATAACTATAGAACAAAACAATTTATAACATTTTTTGTAAATAAAACGGAAATAAATTCAAATAAATATTTATAATAAAAAAGCAACAAAATCCCAATATTTTTCTTTTCGTTTCGTTTAAAGAAAAAGAAAGAAGGGAAAGCCATTTATTTTAAATGTTTCAGTTTTAAATTAAAGTTTTTTATTAAATAAAATTATAATGAAATACAACTTGAATTATGAATAAAAGTAACATGATGCATTTCTTAACATACATTTAAGGGAGGTCAAAATGATCGCCAAATTAGTTTAAAATAACCTTTTCTTAAATATGAAAAAAAAAAATCTTATGATTAAAATTAGAGTTGCCATCATTAGAAAAAAAGTATTTAAAAAAATAATAATATTTCGAAAACGAATTCGAATTTAAAAATTCTAATACCAGTTTTGAGATCTGCGGATCAATACGGATTTTTGGTGTTAATGAATCACAAAATATTCCATATTTTAGGAGAAATCGCCATGAAACATTATCAGTTGTTTATTCAGTCGTTTTATAAAATCATTTTATTTCAGTCGTTTCATGAAATCGTTTAATTAGGATTTTATATATACTAGGGGATCGTACCCGGGATTCCCGGGTTAAAGAATATAGGTGAAAACATTTTTTTTTTTTTAATTGAAAACTAATATCTTTTTTATATGCAATAAATATTTTAGATTGCTCACTTATATTAAAAAAGCATTTTTCATATGGAAAATACGAATTATACAATCAGATAAATTTTTGAAATTTATGAAAAGCGTCATTTTTTTATTAGCCGCATGCTAAGAGATATTTGACCAAGATTTTGCTACTTATGGCATCCTTTTATATTCTGATAATTTCCGAGCTTATACATGTATGTTAAATTTGTGTTTTATTTATTCATAGGGAAGTTTTCTTAAATGGATATTAGCCGTAAGAAAATGAAGAACTCTTTATTTTGTTTTAAGGGCAAACGGATTAATCTTTCGTAATAGAACTCCGCGCGATATAGATAAATTTAAAAATATTTCTTGCTTTAAAATTGTTTTTAAAACCATAGACAATCAGTAAACTTAGATGAACTTTGCAAACAAATTCCATTTGGAAAATAAAATCCTATTTGGTGATCTAAAAAATTAAAATTGTATGATTACAAATATGTTAGATTTGTGTTTTTACAATATTATTCTTTTATTTGTTTATAAAAGAAGTATTAATTTCGTTAATTTGTCTTTCACAAATATGTTAGATTGGTGGTTTTTAAATATGATTCTTTTATTTGTGTATGAAGGAAGTATTTAATTTCGTTATGCAAAAATAGCCAGAAACAAATGCTCAAAAATGTTTGTTGCTTTATGTGCAAAATTTTTATTATTATTATGTATTGGAACCGGCACGTGATAAGATAAACTTTTTAAAAAATCATTCTTAAAAATTATTTTAGAAAATATAATACATCAGCCAATTTAGATACAGTTTTTAAACAAATTGCATTTGAAAGTAAATATTTTCCCTATGCGACGAAAATTGAAAATGTACGATGGTCAGAAGATTAAAAAATTGCAGTAGCGAAAATTTCAAGACCGAAATTTGATCGTGAAGTGTTGCCACTCGCAAAATGACGTCAGCGTTAAGCACAGATACGTTTGTCCTTTATAATATAGATACTTAATCAGTAAAATATAATAAAGATCAGTTATTAGGATGTGGTTATCAATTGAGGCTCTTATGCTTGGTATTTAGGAATGAAAAACAGCTCAATTTTCTCCTTCTCAAAATTTGCATACGCACTTCTGATATCCATATTCATCATTTAAAAAAAATGTACTTTGTTTGGTCCTTTAAAAAATATTTTAACTCAAAACTTGAAGTCACGATAATATAATATTCTGCTCCTAATGGGATTTTGCGACACTAAACCCTATACAATAATTTTTATCAGAAAATAGCATGAATAAAGATAAAAATACCTCATTATTTCTCTCTTGTCTGCAATAATAAAAGCTATCTAATATTCACCATTTTGGAGAAATTTCATAAAATGCTTTTAAAATTAAAATATAAAAGTGGGGATATTAAAAAAAAAAACAGATAGTGTGATCATATTTACAAATGAAGAGCTTTCATTTTTTTAAAAAAATATTAGCATAATTGGTTCAGCAGAAAGATTAGGGCAGATAAATAAAAAACACATTTGTGATTTAAATATATAGATTATATAAAATTAGGAAAAATTAAATTAAGCAAATTATGCTATTTTGCTAAAATTATAGTAGAATGTCCTAAACAATAGCATTAAAATTTTATTATTCGAGAGAATTTTGGACAAAAACTTCAAGAACATATTATTTTAAAACAGGAATTTTTTGTTTGCTTGTCTAACTCGGCGAAGCAAATCCATCCAGGCGAGAATCATAAATTCCTGTAATATAAATCGGTATTATTTGCATCTCACAAAAGACACTCTAAATTTTTGTAAAACATTGCGTTTTTTCAGTGTGTGATTTCGATTACATTATTTTCAAAAGTAAACCATTTTCACCTCTGAAGAATTTCAAAGCAACTGGGCTGTGAAAATGACGCGCTTCTACAAAACATAATTCAGGTTTAAGAATTAAAATACACGCTTTTTTATAAATGACGTCATTTGCATCCACTAAAGCAATCCACTTTTACAATCCACTCTTAAACTTCGTCTATAGAAAAGTATGCATATGACGTCATTATCACGGAATAACAGACAATATTCTTGACATAGCCCTTATTTTAATTTCAACTTTTTTTTGAGATTTTATGAGAAAATGGCAACAAAAAGATACAGTACCTCTTATTTTCGACTTTTAATAAAAATGGGGTACTTCTGTTGCCACGATAAGAAAAATGGTATTAAAAACTACAAAAAAATTAATATTTCAAAAATAAATTGAGATACAGCTTTCAAACAAATTGCATTAAAAAGAGCAAATTTTTCCTTATAATTTTTCCTTTTAAAAGTTTAAAATGTGCGATGTTCAGAAGTTTAAAAATTTGCAGTACAGAAAATTGCAAAGCCAAAATTTTATTTCAAATTTCAAAGTGTCGCCATTCGCAAAATGACGTATGCGTTACGCACATATATGTTTGTCCTTTATAATACAGATAGGGTAGATATCGAAATTCGTTTGAAAACGGCATTGTCATTTACTCATTTTTTATTGTTTTTTAAATAATTTTCAAGCGTGATATTGTTTTCAAATATATCCGTATCATGTGCAGACGATTTTTAAAGATAAATCCGTTTGCGCTTAATTTAATACAAATAGCTTATAATTTGTCTCCAGTGTCCATTGTATAACGAAATTAAAACATCCATTAATCAGCAAGAAAAGCATTAAAATATAAATAAAACACAAATTTAAGACATGCAATCGAATTTAACCAAATGAAATAAAAACGAATCAAAAAGGCTGATTATAAAAAGCGACCTTTGGCGATTTCTTCTTCTGTTAAAACCTGACGCAAGGCAAAAAAAAAAATAATAATATATATATATATATATATATATATATATATATATATCGCTTTTAATGCATTTCAAAGCTGCTATATTTGAATATTATTGCTATTTTGCATGCAAATATCAATTTTAGTATTCTTAAGTGACATTCTAAATAATATATTAAATATAAAAAATCTACTATATCTATAAAAAAAAAAAAAAAAAAAAAAAAAAAAAAAAAAACAGTAGATTTGTGCGAGATTTTCTCACCGCACTCATTGACTTTATTTTTTATTCGTTTTTTCATTAACTACGCTTTCCCCTGAAACAACGCGTTTTAACGATATGCAAGTGTACTATATCACAAGCCGCTTTTTAGAACCTTTTGAAAAATATTTTATTCATCGCTGGGTCTTTAGTGTGTGCAGTGAAAAAAGGATGCTGGCATAAAAAATATTGTATATGGTGGTTTTCCTCTATATTCTGGAACCCAGGAAGCCCGGGATTATCCCCTACTACCCTATATGACCAATGGTGAGCTGTCATTTGCGATTTTAGACGTTTTGCTAAATATCTAGAAAAATACATCAGCGATTATGCTGAAATTCAGGTGTGTAAACAGCATAGTAGCCTTATATATATTTCCGCGAAGATTTTTTTCACGAAACCCTAGAGGGGACCGTCAACTAATTGAAGAAGAACGAATATCTTTTGGATAACACTGTAAAAACTAACGTAGAAAAAGCGTTCAGCACAGTATATTATGATTAAGTGCCATTTTGCAATACCCTGTGTTCATTTTTTATAATGAGAGCACGTACAATCAGAAAAAAAAAGTATTTGCACACCAGGTAAATTTGTTGTAACATATGTATAAATAAATAAAAAGCAGTGTGTAAGCTCCAGCTAGATTGTTCCAGTCAGTGCTTTTGCTTCTGATGACGTCTCAGGCCCCCGGGTCTGCCCCTGCTGCCTCTGGCGGAAATGGTATGATGAGTTACACATCTTCTGTGTCTTCTCTTTCTACTAACAATTCTAAAAGTAATAGAGTTGATATCTCCGCACTTTTAACTAAGTATACTAATGAATTTAATGGTCCTTCTGAAATTATGCTTAATGATAAGCCGTATACTTTATCAAACGGCTTACTACCTTTGGACTACCTTTGATAAATTAGAAATTCTTAATAATTTAACTTCTCGCAAAGCCAACAATATTTTGGATGCTATCCAACTCGTTGTAAATTCTAAAATGCAAGATGGTAGCGTAAAAATGATGGACACTGGTGAGGGCTTTACCCCAGTTCGCAAAAGTAAAGTGCAACATAAAACTGCTGCTAAAAAATCCCCTACCGATGAAACCCCTAAAGACGATGATAACGAAAGTTTTTCGGAATCGGAGTCTAGTGACGTAAATAATGATGATGAAACTCCTGAAAAATCTAAAAAAAAGACCCAAACCATTAATGGTTACAGGTATTCCAAATATTATTAATTTTCTCAACGAACTATCATCCTGTAACAAGTTCAAATTTGAAGCTAAAATATCAGGAGATTTTATTCGTATCTCCCCAACAACTTTCCGCGACAAAATGTCGCTTCACGAGCACTTTAAACAAACTGCTGTTCAGCACTATATTATCCCGGATCGGGATATTCCACTGAAAGTGGTCATTAGAGGCCTCCCTAGAACTCTCGATATCGAAAGTGTCAAAGAAACTCTCTCATGTAGAGGTTTCACTATTCTGAAAATGTCTCAACTAAAAAGTCGTAGAGATGGGAAACCCCTCCCTCTTTACTTATTGGAGCTTCCTAAAAATGCTACGTCATACGGAATTTTTAAAGTTAATGCTATCTATAGCTTAAGGGTTGAAGTTGAAAAATTTCGCCCTTCTAAAAAAGCAACTCAATGCCACCGCTGTCAAAAGTTCTACGACGTAAGTACGAACTGTCATTTAAATCCCAAATGCGTGGGATGTGGTGGTCCCCACCTGTCCCCAGACTGCCAAATTAAAAAAGATATCGCTACTGCTAAGGAAAATTCTACTGAAATTACAAAACCTCCTCCTAAATGTGCTAACTGCTCTTTAGAACACCCTTCATCTTATAAAGGTTGTTCGCAATTTCCCCTCAAACCCCAATTTAAAAAAATCTTACGCTAAAATAGTTGGTGAAAGTAAAAAAGAAAAAATGTCTGCCAAAAAATCACAGAGACAATCTCAGGACGTCATCGTACCTTCAGCCAATAAAATTTCTTCATTACCCAAGGCTCCGCCTCCCACTCAGCAGCTTTATGAGTTGCAGGTATTTTCAGGTTCTATCAACACGATAGCTGAAATCCTATCTAAAATCAAACAAGAACTAAATGTAAGTTCATTTAACGAAATCCCCACAAAACTCAACAGTGTCCTCAAAGCGATACAATCTAAAGAAAATTGTATAGCTAAACTTCTCGCCTTCAGCGAGATGATCAACAGTAATTTTAACTTCTCTACTAGCGAGTCATAAGTTCGCTTATGGCTCCTTTTTAAAATTGATTTATTCTCTTATTTTTGCAATTTAAATGTATGGTCACTGAAAAGTGTCTTTTTTTTTTTTTTTTTTTTTGGTTATGTTTGGACTTGGCTTGCGACATTTCGGCTTTCATGAACCTTGAACAACTCTTTTCTTACTCTATCGGTCTATTTTTTACAGCGGACTTCATGAACAGTGAAGCCCCGCCTCCTATTTTCGTATTGGCTGCCCATCTGGCCATCCACATAAATAGACTTTTTCCTCTCTTTTTCTCTCATTCAGTCTTTAGCTCTCGGCGTGCTGGGAGCTATCGACACTCGTAAGCAGCTTCTCGCTGCACTTAGACTAACTTTTCCTGTTTTCTCTATGATGTGCTCTACAAATACTCATCGACAGGGCGTGGATTTGATCTTCAAATAGGCCCCTGGAACTGCACTGCTGTTCACTGTTCACTGTTCAGAATTAAAAATACCAACACTTTTACAAAACAAATAAACATGTTTAATATCTGACTTAATAATTATATTTAAAATATGAAAACATAAAAAAGTAGCATTTGTACTGCCAAAAAAAATATTTGCACAATAGCAATAAAAATAGAACTAGAGGAATTATTTATAAGTTTAAAACAGTGCTAATATTTAGTATGTATGCCCTTTGCTTCAATTACAGCTTGTAATCGCCCGGGCATTGATTCTACTAATTTGTGACATATTTCACTGCTGGTTTGTAGCCATTCTTCCCTAAGAGCTTGCTTAAGTTCTGATTTGTTAGAAATTTTCTTTTTCCTTATTTTCACATTCAAAATATGCCATAAATTTTCAATCGGATTGAGGTCTGGTGATTGTGGTAGCGTTTTCAATTGATTTTTTAGATTATAAAGCAACCATAACCTCGTAATATATGCAGTGTGTTTCAGATCGTTTTCCTGTTGGAAATAATATGAATTAGGAATTCCTAATTTCAGAGCACTATTAGATAAATGATCTCGCAATATATTAATATATTGTTTAGCATTCATATTGCCTTCAATAAAGGCCATTTCGCCAACTCCGTTAAAAGACATGCATCCCCAAATCATTACATGACCACCGCCATGTTTTACAGCTGGTTTCAAGTTTTTAATTTGAAGAGAAGTATTTGGCTTTCGCCATAAAGTTTTCTTACCATCTGAGCCAAAAATATTGAACTTGCTTTCATCGGAAAAAATAACAGTTTTCCAAAACTCTAGTGGTTTGCTGACATAAGCTTTTGCAAATTCAAGTCTTTTCACCCTATTTGTTTCACTAATAAATGGTTTTTTCTAGGGGCTCTTCCTCGAATATTTGCATCATGAAGAATATTTCTAATTGATTGTGGTGTAAATATTGTTCCCGACGTTGAAGCGCCATCGACAGCCAATTCTCGAGCACTTAGAAAAACGGTTTTTGACGATTCTTTTATGATGGCTCTCCTTTGCCTGGTATTTACCTTTCTTGGACGCCCAGTTCGCGGTTTATTTATTGTCGAACCAGTTTCTTTTTTCTTCTTAATTACATAACGAACACTAGAAAAGTTTAGATTTAAATTTTTACCTATTCCTCGGTAAATTAATCCAGAATTGTGAAGAAATATAATCTTCTCACGGGTAGCAACAGACAGTTCACACGTTTTCGGCGCCATTAGAGCAAAAACACCCCAGAATCACTGCTCCAGTTAATATATTACGTGACTTTAAAATGCGGGGCTAATGTACTGCGGGACTAATATGCTAAACATTTGCATAATGTTCACATTTAATGCCTTTTTTAACAGTCAATGCTTCTTGTGCAAACACTTTTTAGGTATGAGAAAATATTAATTTATTTTTTAAAATGTGTAATATTACTGTTTAAGGAAAATGGGAAGTTATTTTTATTTTCTTATTTAAATAAATTAATAATTAAGAGAATAGTATCAAATTTGCTTTCTATGGTTACTTATGCAAAAAATCGTCTGCGTGCAAATACTTTTTTACTCACTGTATATTCGTGGAGAATTAAATTTTTTACTATAGACAGGAATTCTGCTTTTTCAGAATTTAGTGTCGCCCTCGACATTTCCATTACTCTATTTTCTTCTGGTGGACTGATGGTTTCTATAATTATGAAACAGCCATTATAAATGAAGCGTTAGGTGAAGATGAAAAAGCAATCGTAAAAAGTTATGTAAAAAAAAAAAAAAAATGGCCATAATTTTTTTCAAAAAATAAATAAATAAATAAATAAATAAAAATAATTATGGCCATTTTTTTTCCATTCTGACCAGAAAATCAGAGTTCTAACTTTTTACGACTGCTCTTTCATCTTCACCTAACGCTTCATTTATAATGGATGTTTCATAATAATAGAAGCCACCAGTCCATCAGAAGAAAATAACTCGGTTAAGCGGGAATCGGATAATCGGGACTCTATGGTAGTGCAAAACATATTTCAATTTTAAGACTTAAAGCACAAGCTTTTATTTTATGTATAATGACGTCATTTGCATTAATATAGATACCTAAAATTAAATATAGTTTATAATAACTGCATGTTTTATCATAAATCATTCATTTATATTTTCTCAAAATAGCACGTATTTTAATTAAATTTTTTCAATTTTTATGGGAAAATGGCAACAAGAAGATATAATTTCTATTTTTCAACTATTTTTTCTTTACTTCCTACAGAAATGGAATATTTGAGTTGCCAAAATGAAACAGATGTCGCTAAAAACTACAAAAAAATTAATATTTCAAAAATAAATGGAGATGCAGTTTTCAAACAAATTGCATTAAAAAGTACTTTTTTTTTCCCGAATACGACGGTATAAGCATTGAAAATGTGCGATGCTTAGAAGTTTTAAAAAATGCTGTAGAGTATTTAATCGCACATTAAAACATCAGCTTTTGTTTTACGGCTGGCTTATACAAGGTAGCGTTATTTATTTGAGACAAAATAATCCGGGAGAAAGACATAGCATACCGGGGGCTAATAAAAACAATCCTAAATTTCACAAAGTATTTTACTTATAATTTGTAGAGTTCTTGATATAAAAGAAGGTTGTTTTTAGAAACCATGACTAATAACGTTGTACACAATACACTGTAATCAGAATTGAAAAATAATAAAAATTGGATGAAAAATGAGCAGGTTTACTACGCAAATACTTTTTAGGTATGAGAAAATATTAATTTATTTTTTAAAATGTGTAATATTACTGTTTAAGGAAAATGGGTAGTTATTTTTATTTTCTTCTTATTTAAATAAATTAATAATTAAGAGAATAGTATCAAATTTGCTTTCTATGGTTACTTATGCAAAAAATCGTCTGCGTGCAAATACTTTTTTTGTTCACTGTATATTCGTGGCGAATTAATTTTTTTACTATAGACAGGAATTCTGCTTTTTCAGAATTCAGTGTCGCCCCCGACATTTCCATTTCTCTATTTTCTTCTGGTGGACTGTTGGTTTCTATTATTATGAAAAAGCCATTATAAATGAAGCGTTAGGTGAAGATGAAAGAGCAATCGTAAAAAGTTATGTAAAAAAAAAAATAAAAAAAAAAAAAAATAAATAAATAAATGGCCATTTTTTTTTCCATTCTGACTAGAAAATCAGAGTTCTAACTTTTTACGACTGCTCTTTCATCTTCACCTAACGCTTCATTTATAATGGATGTTTCATAATAATAGAAGCCACCAGTCCATCAGAAGAAAATAACTCGGTTAAGCGGGAATCGGGTAATCGGGACTCTATTGTAGTGCAAAACATATTTCAATTTTAAGACTTAAAGCACAAGCTTTTATTTTATGTATAATGACGTCATTTGCATTAATATAGATACCTAAAATTAAATATAGTTTATAATAACTGCATGTTTTATCATAAATCATTCGTTTATATTTTTCTGAAAATAGCACGTATTTAAATTAAATTTTTTCAGTTTTTATGGGAAAACGGCAAGAAGAAGATATAATTGCTATTTTTCAACTATTTTTTCTTTACTTCCTACAGAAATGGAATACTTGAGCTGCCAAAATGAAACAAATGTCGCTAAAAACTAAAAAAAAATTAATATTTCAAAAATAAATGGAGATGCAGTTTTCAAACAAATTGCATTAAAAAGTACTTTTTTTCCCAATACGACGGTATAAACATTGAAAATGTGCGATGCTTAGAAGTTTTTAAAAATGCTGTAGAGTATTTAATCGCACATTGAAACATCGGCTTTTGTTTTACGGCTGGCGTATACAAGGTAGCGTTATTTATTGTAGACAAAATAATCTGGGAGAAAGAAATAGCATACCGGGGGCTAATAAAAACAATCCCAAATTTCTCAAAGTATTTTACTTATAATTTGTAGAGTTCTTAATATAAAAGAAAGTTGTTTTTAGAAACCATGTCTAATAACGTTGTACACAATACACTGTAATCAGAATTGAAAAATAATAAAATTTGGATGAAAAATGAGCAGGTTAACTAAATAGTGTGTCACTGTTGCATCAAGATATAATGTGAATAATGTATTAGCATAATGTATTAGTGTATGTAAAGTGCAACTTTTGTGAAAGTCTCAAAAACACAGCTTGAAAATTCTGAAAGTGATCTTCGATAGAATAAGCTCGAAATGTTTTGTTCCGAAAATGAAGCAAAAATATGAGCGGCTGTGTCAAAATATAGTATATGTTACACACTATTGCACGTCCTATTATATATATAAATACATTAAATTTGTGATTGATTTTATAAAAACAATAATTTCTGCACGAGAATGCGTACTATCATCATAAAAATGAACAAAGTTTATTACAAGAAGCCTCTTAATCATGTGCTACAATGTGAGCGCTTTTGCTTTATTATTTTTTACATAGTAATCGAAAATATATTTGTTTTTCTGCAATTTGTTTACGATCCCGGGAAAAAAATCTTTGCGGAAATATATGACGCCTACTATGCTGTTTACACATCTGAACTTTCAGGATTATTCCTCTAGTATTTTTCTAGATATTTAACAAAACTTCTAAAATCGTAAGTGGCCGGTCATTATTGGCCATATAGTGTATATTTAAACGAAAATCATTCCGGTCGAACTTAATAACGGTGATCCCACTGCTTCTGACAGAAAAAAATTGTTTTCTTCTTTTTTCTCAACATCGGGTCATTTAATATAAAAGAAATAGTTCTTATTCTCCAGATGCTTTGACATTTCTATGAATTACATGTATAATATTTCACGCATATATTGCGCATAACTTACGTTTTCAAATATTGATATTTAATTGTAAAAAGTAGTGTTTTATTACTCGCTATTTTTTTTTATCGAAATCCGAAGGGAGAATTTTTCATTTTCAAATGACTATTTTTCCTCTAAATCTCATTATTTCTAAACAAAAAGTTTACATGAACAACAGCTAAACTATTAGCTTTAGATAATTCTAATATTAGAATATAGGAAATGTGGGGTACGAAAAAAATGTATGCTATGTTTCACAGCATTTGAAATTATGTAGAAAACATTTATCAGGTGTATGGTCTCTCTTGGCATAAATACAAACTATACAATTTTACAGGATTGCTGTGCTGCCTCCATTCTTTCTTTTAAACACTGTTTTTAAAGGGTCACAAGACTCTTAAAGCTTCCAAATTTTCAAAATTTTATTTTTTTTTTTTTTAGATGTTAAATTCCTATATTTTCTGAACGTTTTGATATAATTCTTTCCTTGAAATTCCCATTAGAACAAAAGTTATGGCTTTAGAATTATACCCGCTCAATAGCTGAAGCGGCATTTCCGAAAATTAGAAATCATTTTTCTCCAAATGACGTTTTTGGGCATAAACTCGAAGGATATCTTAAATACTTCTGAATATTTGTCAATGAAATTCTCAAAATATATGTTTCATGTTAGTCTGTATAAACTAAACCTAAAATTTCCTTTTTATTATTATATATATATATATATATATTACGTGATTATACGGTTGCAATTTTGTGTTACCTAAGTACAACTTCGTATTAAAAATATAAAAATGCTTTAAATACAAATTTATTTAAGCTCAGGGCAATTACTATAATCTAAAATATAAGTAGACACCAAAAATCTCATTCTATTAAAAAGCAGAAAAAACAACGTATAAAATGCACAAATAATATATGAAAAGCAGCAAACAGCTGTTTCGAATCTACTAGCGAGATTCTTCTTCAGTGCAAAAGGAACAGCGTGCTAGAAAAAGCAAGGCTGCCTTGCTTTTTCTAGCACGCTGTTCCTTTTGCACTGAAGAAGAATCTCGCTAGTAGATTCGAAACAGCTGTTTGCTGCTTTTCATATGTTATTTGTGCATTTTATACGTTGTTTTTTCTGCTTTTTTATATTGTTGCACAAAGGCTTTATTTGCTATTTTTATAATCTCATTCTAGTTTTAAAATTTATTTGGTACCTGCGCGTAAGCTGTTTTACCAATTTTCTGCTCGATAAATGTCTGAAAGTTTGGAGTCCCCTATAAGTACTAATTCTGCACCTTTCAATTTTTTAAATACATGAAATGAAAGAACATACTTATATATTTCATCCCAATAAAAATTGTGTTTTTAAATTACATATATTTTAAGATATGAAATGTTGAAAATGGTCTTTTTTTTCATTTTTTCCAATTTTAAGATTCCTGAGACCCCTTAACACATTGGTCTGCCACAGAATGTGACTAGGAGGCTTCCTTGGCAGACATTTATAAGACGTTGTCGTTGTTTATCGAGTCGTCCACAAATCACAATCGTGGCAATGTTTACTAACTTTATACAAAGTATCAGACATATAAACTTTTAATTAAAAATAGCAAAATGTAATTATTTTTATACAATAAAACGCCAAACTAAATTCCGTAAGCATGACTGATTTATTTTATACACAGTTCTTTTTTTTTTAATATAATAGAACTCGTTTAAAACGAATTTCAAGGGAGTGATCAAAAGTCGCGAATTAAACGTGATTTTCATAATGTTGAATGAACTGGGCCTATTTACATATTTAATCGTTTAACTGAACTTCAGATCTTTTATTAGCCCCTGATATGCTATTTATTTCAGGAATTAAAGAGTCCTCTCTAAAAAATAACGTTCCGTTATATAAGCCAGCTGTAAAACAAAGCATATATATGATTGTATGGGATAATCTCTACTGCAATTTTTTTAACTTCTAATCAGCCCACATTTTAAATTTTTATGCCGTCGTATTAGAAAAAAACAGTACTTTTAAATGCAATTTGCTTGAAAACTGCATCTGAATTTATTTTTGAGATATTAATTTTTTTGTATTTTTAGCATCATTTGTTTAAGTTTGGCAACTGAAGTACTCCATTTCTGTTGAAAGTAAAGGAAAAAATAGTTGGAAAATAACAATTATATATTTTTGTTGCCATTTTCCCATAACAACTGTGTAATTTGTGTATTATTCAGTGATAGTGGCGTCCTATGCATGCTTTACTATAGATGTAGTTCAACATTGGATCGTAAATGAGGAATTCTTCAGCGGATGCGAATGACGTCATTTTATATAAAATAAAATCGTGTGTTTCAAGGGTTAAAAGTGAAATATGTTTTTTTACTATATATATACTATAGATACGGTTTCATAGGGGGGACACTGAATTCCTCTTTTTTAGTTTGTAAGTTTAAGGTAAAACATTGTGTATTTTACGTATATACAATTAAAAAGTTAATTGTATTCCACTTTAACTCATTGATTCTTTCTGAATAACATGAATTCGTGTATATCTTTCTTTCTATAGTAAAAACATACACGAGGCGAGAGACAGAGAATGTTAGGAAGTGGTATGAAAGAAGAAATGTAGTTTTACTAATTTAGCGGGATTTTGTTTTATTCAAGTATCTACCATTATTTCCGATTAGTAATTTTCGCGTTAATTAATCTGGTATTAAATAAAGTAATGAATACTAATCAAATACACCGTTTTTAGTCTTAATAAAAATAATCCTCAAAACTGGCAACATTTGAAAGGAGAGAAGGAATTCGTTTCTTGATCAATGTATTAGAAAATTTATCGCGTATTAAGCGGGATCGTGTAATAACCGTTCGCGTACTAAACGTGATATTTTTTAAATAGCCTTATAAGCGATATGCAAGTGATCGAGAAAAATATGCGTTTGAAGTGGGTTCGCGTATTAACCGTGAGTGCCTTAAAAGGGTTCGATTATAGGTGGTAACAAATTGTGAAAAGTTCCGTTTCATAGCAACAACTTTTCTTAAGTGATAATGTTGATCGCAAACGTAGTCGTGTGGTATGACACCCCAGAAAGTATTGCTGCATATACATTTGTGTGCAATGGCAGTCTATGTTCAAATGCTCAAATGTCCCTTCAATAAGGTGTTACATTTTTCACATGCGGACATTTTAACGCTTTATGTACTGAATTATGAATTAATGAAAATTTTTTCTTCTAAAGTCGTTTACGTGAATTTTTGAAACGGCGTAAGAAGATTTACGTAATTATTTAATAAATTTGAGAAGGTTTAATTAGATTTGAATTTATAGGGATTTTGTGCAATAGTATAACCCCACTCAAAACTTTTATTTTAAATATTTTTCTTCGTATTTTGTAGAATTAGGAAATGTACAAATATAATGTTCTTGCAATAGAAATATAGAAATATTTCCGAATTCAATAATCCACCACCTCTCAATTCCAAGAAAGCTGAAAAGATGCAAAGGCAAAAGCTATTATGCTTTTAAAAATATTTTTGTTTTGTGTAACCAATAATGCTTTTGGAACAAGATAGAGTAATGCATCTAAAACTCTTTCTAAACAGTATTATAACTAATCGATGTATTAAATGAATTTTATAACAAGTTATTTTATTGGTACCTATTATTACTATCGTCAATACATAAAGGATTAAATATTTTGTATATTTCTTGAATTTCTTTGGGTCTCGTGATTACGCAGATCTTGAGTTACCAAATTACTACTTATCATTACACTTCACTCAATGGAATTCAGTTAAAAGATGTTTTTATAGTTGTTCCGTTAATGCTTCACAACAGTGTTTTTGGAAATATTTTATCATTTAACACAAACATAAAAGGCATAACAAAAGCTTCTACTATTTTATTATAGAACTAAACAATATATATTGAGGAAGTTCCGGCATTATGGAACGGTAGGACAATATGGAATACTTCATTGTCTGGGGCAAACGGTGTTGCAGTTAAGAGTAAATCTGCCATATAACTTTCTAGTAATCCCATGAAACAATGTGCTCAGTTCTGTTTGGATACCTGTTGCTGTATCGACATGGTGAAATAAATCATATTCTTAATTTTTGCCGTTTTCTGAAGGTAAATTTTATGAAATTCGTATTAATTATAAAATATAATTGTCAGTGATGCTCACCAAGTTCAGTATAAAGTTAAACAGTTATAATCATTGCTGTGCTAGTCAGTCTTTCACTTTGCTAACTTGTTGATGAGCGCGAATAGGTTATGTTTTTTTAGTTGACGTGTCGGGTAATACGAAATATGAGCTCCAAAAATAAAGTATAAATTTAAAACTAAATATTGGATGGATATAAATTTGCATCTTTCTGAACAATTTATAAATTTGCATAATTCTAAATAAAGGAGAATATTTTAGCATACTTCTGATGATTTTTAATAACAATATTAATATTAAAGGAATTGTTAAAATAATTATGGAAGAACTAAAAATCTACTAGAGAAAACTTTGTATAAAATCATATGCAAAGTCATAGAGAACTGATAGCCAGGATTCATATAAAACTGTTCTGTAAATTTAAAACAGACTCTGCATATATTTGCAATTGTAAGAATCCTAATGATCTGCAAATTTCCATTGCTTAATTTCAATCATCCTGAATGCTTCTACGCATTCGCGGGCCCGTATCAAGATTATAATGTGAATTTCATTATAAACTTTAATGTCAAACAAAAATTGATTTTCATATTTACACAAACAACATCATCTATGGCTTTAAAATTATTTTTAGTGTTCCGTACTTAAAAAGTAAAAAAGGAACCATTATAAGATCACTTCTGTGTCTGTCTGCCACAGCCATATTACTCAAAAACTGTGGAACGTGGAAAGTTCAAATTGGGAGAAGTAATAAAGACTATTGACCCACATGTTTTCAGATTATTAAACATTCATAAATATATTTAGTAAAAATGTAGAGGGCTAATTAAGCTACTTGAAAAAAAAACTCTTTTATTTGTATATCGTGTGGGGTATCGTGTGGGGTATCGTGTGAAAGCCATCGTAACGCTGAACTCAAAAATACATTTTTTTAAATTTTAGGTATTATATTTTCAAAAATATCGTTGAAAATGTAGCTAAAAAATATCTTCCCCAACCCCATCTAATTTCGAATCTACTGAAACTAAAATTATGAAAAAATTAGAGGTAGAAAACGTTAATTCAGACCTTGCAGGAAAATTATAGCAATTACCCTAGATTGCATAGTTTTTGAGAAAATCGTAGTTTTTCGTTACACACAAATTTCGATTTACGGGTATCCAGCAAAACTGTTAAACAGCGCTGGAGGTTCTTACAGTAGCAGTAGTATAAAAGCATTGTTGATAATAATTTTTGAAAAAAATCGTCAGTAATTAGCCGAGATATTAACCATTAAAGATATGGACGGTTTGGAGATACATAATGACAGGGGTGGCGTACTCTATGTACCATCTGCTTTTAAAGCCTAGTTAACAACTTTTAATGATGGGGGAGCTAGGGGATGAATGGGACAAGGGGTGGATGGGACATTCTCAATATTTCAGGCAATAAACATTTATTTTAAATTGCTTCCTATACCATATAATGCACTACCACAGTATGCTTCAGAACTAAATGTAGGACCACATTGCTGTTTTAATTTTCCTTCAAAGTTGCTTTTTCTGAAATCTCTACTTAAAAGAAAGTTTTTTTTTTTTACATTTAAAGATGTGAAATATCTTATACAATGTAAAAAATTAAGCTATGTTGCAGTTATTTATTTCAAAGTTCAATATCGATAGTTAAAATGAATGAAAAGTAACCATTGTGACAAAATAATTTTTGAGGCAAAATGGCCGAGAAGAGAATATATGCATCATGGGGATGATTGGGACATTTCAAATGGGAATGAATGGGACATTCTCATTCATCCCTAGAGATGCTGAAAATTTCATTTATTAACTAAATTGTATAATATAGGTTTATAAATTAATAATTAACGTTAATTAATAGTATTAAATAGTATTATACGAGTTGCTATTGTTTAAAATTTCTGAGTGTTATTTATTGTATTGTAATAATTATTAATTGATTATCAAAAAATTGGTACTAAAACTTAATCAAAATAGATAAAATTGTTAAGAATAGTATGTTTATTGATGAAATGGGGAAAATATATTGACTTTTAAAATGTTGCACAAATAAATCCCCACCCCTAAAATATTGAATCGGTCGGAAATTCATGTCGGGAAAATCAATTCGTACCAGAAAATCCTATCATTTAATTATTAGACATTGATTCCAATATCTAATGCCTAATAATTACCGGGCAGAATTTTCCGGTGCGAATTTATTTTTCCAATACCACACGATTTTCCGATTGACCCAATAATTTCCGTTCTGCATGTTTCTAAGATACATTTAATTAAAATTAATTAATAAGTTATGATTGAAAATTATTAGCTATGCCATATTTAAAAGGCATTTTGCACTTCCATTTCAAATCTAAAATGCCTCATAAGTGGAAAAAAAGAACAGATTGATAGCCGAAGTCTGCAATAAAAGAAGTTATTGAAAAAAAAAAAAAAAAAAAAAAAAAAAAAAACATATCGACTCGTGCTGTAAAATCATATATTACAAAAATAATTATATATACGGTTATAATTATAAATTTTAATTTGGTAAAATTGAATACAGGGAGGAATATATTTGTGTCCCATCCATTCCTATTAGTGTCCCATTCATGCCTGCTGTGGGGATGATTGGGACAGGGAGGAACGTATTTTTGATTTCATAATATTTTTCTGAATAAATCATAATCTAGAATAAATATTGTTCATATATGTTGTCAAATACCTAATTTATGAAATGTGATATATAATATTGATAGTAACTTAAATAAAAAAATAAAAAAAATATTTTTGTGAAAATGTCACATTCATCCCCCATCTTCCCTATATATGTGTAATGCAATACCCAGTAGCAGTGTAAAAGCAATACACGTCCAATTGTTAAAAACAGACTAATTTAAGAGGTCTCAGGACACTTGAAATTGTAAAAAAATGTAAAAAAAGACCATTTTCAACATTTAATATCTTAAAATGTACATGATTTTAAAACACAATTTTTATTCGGTTGAAAGAAAAAAATGTAACTATGATCTTTCATTTGATCTATTTAAAAAATTTCAAGGTGCAGAACTAGTATTTATAGGGGGCACGAAACTGTCAAACATTTGTCGAGCATAAAATTGGTATAAGAGCTTACGCGCAGGACTACATAATAAATATTGCAACTAGACTGAAACGTTTGGTGCCTACTTATAATTTAGATTGTAATAATTACCCTGAATTTAAATAAATTTGTATTTAAAGCATTTTTATATTTTTAATGCAAAGTTGTATTTAGCTAATACGAAATTTTGAAAATTTCAACAGTATAATCACCTAAAAAAATATTTTTTTTTTTTTGTACAATAAAAAGGAAATTTTAGGTTCAGTTTATACAAACTAACATGAAATATATGTTCTGAAAATTTCATGAAAAAATATTCAGACGTTTTTTAGGTATCCTGCGCGTTATGCCCAAAAACGTCATTTGGTGAAAAATGACTTCAAAGTTTCGGGAACGCCACTTCAGCTATTCAGCGGGTACAATTCTAAAAGCCATAGCTTCTGTTCTAATTGTAATTTCAAGGAAACAATTATATCAAAATGTTCAGAAAAGATAAGAGTTTAAATTCTAAAAAAAATTTAAATTTCTAAAATCTCGAAGCTTTAAGAGTCCCGAGTATCCTTAATTAGAACAAATCACATAAATACAATGGGATTCGCGACTGGTTTGCACTGAGTAGATCTCTCAATTCGCCTGGAGTGACATTAAAATTTAATTAAAAACCTATCTAGAAAAACGCGACACGGACCACGGCGGCTTTTCAACTTTGCGATCTACTTTCGAAGCGCGCTTAGTACAATGCCAAATTTCATCTTTTATGAAAGGTTTTGTTTTAGCTACATTGCAGAAAGAAAGGTTATTACTACGTTGAATTTAGTTTTATTAAATGCCAAATGAAGTTTAAATATGCAAATTATTTATTGTACGATTTATTTATTATTTATTGTACGATTTATTTATTATTTATTGTCAGTACCGAATTAAGTTCATCATAAACAGATTAGGATAATATTAAAAAATAAGTTGTACAGAATAGCTATATTTGATATTACTTAGGTTCCATATCTCTTTGAACTTTCATGGTATAACTATTTACATTTTTTTCTAGTATATACAGTTATACCCTACCCTAAGTTGTATAGTTTTTTACAAAGTCTTAGCATTCTTTTAGCAACTGTTTTTTTTAATAATACAATTACAAATTCATATATTTATTCTATGGAACCCTCTGTGCGCGAGTAATACTCGCAATTGACCGTTTATTTTATATAAAATTCACCACATAGATTGCGAAACGGCCAGACTCAGACTATTTATTTTTATTGTGTGGTTGTTTGATCAGTAGATTTGTCAATTGAATGCTTTATTTCTAAAACATATGAAGAAATTTTATATATATTACGATAGTTACTTATTATTTATTGTTCATAATTCAGTGACTAATCTTTGTTTAAATATCAGCAAATAATATGAGAGAATTAATATTTGTCTATGAAAGAAGCGACTTTAATAAAAATAAGGTACTACTACATCTTATACATATTTGCTCTATTTGTACAATTTTAACCGTCTTTAAACACGGCTGTATTACTGGATGGGAGACCAATACATGTTAAAATCACAAAATTCAAAAATTTTCATTTATATGTATAAAGTCCCTAACAATTTTTTCTGGTAGTCATAATATCTGAAACGCATCTCGATTATTAAAAAGAGGCTACAACAACGGCCAACTTTAATGACATTTAAAACAAGAAAGAAAGTCCTTGCGTCAAGTATAGATTACCAAACAATTGCCAGCATATTCAAAATACTCGCACTGCAAATAGAGGCGTCTTAAATTAAGACACATATGTGACTGAAAAAGTTATTCAGACACTTAAGTGTCTAAATTTGAAATTTCAGACATCACAGATGTCTAAATTTAAGATACATAAGTGTCTTACTATGATCATGGCATAAATGAGCTGATTAAAATGTCTGAATAATGGTGATATGTCTGAAATTAAGACATTTAGAAATTTAGACACTTAAGTGTCTAAATGCGATACAGTTGTATCATATGTGTGATAACTGTATGTATAAATGTATTGCAATTTGTATGCCAGCACTACCAGAAAATTTTTTTCGAATGGATAAAGGATGTTTAAAATATTTTTATCCATTAGATTTGGTATTATTTTATTTAAAAAAAGTAATTTGATTAAATCATGGGACATCTGGAAAATTAAAATAGATCGCTTACTAAAGTTTTGGGACTAAATTACTTTTGACGCAATAAATAAATCAGTAATTGCTTTTCACAAAATATATTTATTTCCAAGGAAGGATCAACCCCCCTCCCCTCTAAATACTAAGAGATGTACCGGTAGAAAGAAATTTAGGGAGGGGCAAAATTTTGGAACAGGTGTGACTGGGGTCAACAGCGTAATCTGCTTTTCTAAAATGCAGAACATAAACATGAAATAGGCAAACTAAGAATATTTTGTCAGAACTCCTTGTGCAAGAAATTTTTAAAGATATCAACATAAAAATAAATATAACAAGTTGGAAATTGCACGTCAAACGTGGCAAATGAGGTGCGTTCGTACTATAACTAGTTTTATAAGTATTTTTTGCACTGCATATTGTACTGAATGTATATTTTACTGCACTTCATAAGCGCATATCAATTTCATTCTTTTTGAAAAGCTGTAACATCATTAAAATGCACTTGAAATAATTTTTTTCCATTGGCCGTAATGTAACGGTAAACTTTTGACTGTACTAATTAAAGTATACATCCGATTTTCATAAAATTTGAAATGACTCGACAGAATTATGCAATAATTATATATTTTAAATTTCAAACAAATCGGTTGGGTAGTTTTTGCGCTGTTATAGACGGACAGACAGATGGACTGAACGACGACTATAGGTACTACGTATTTATATAATTAAGAACGCATCTAAAAATTTAACAATTAAGAGATAGTAATCGTTCGAAAATAAGTTTCAAACGACAGTTTTGAAAATAGAGAACTTTTTTTCCTCAATGGACTCTTCCCCCCCCTCCCCCCCCCCCACACACACAAACACCGTTTGAGATAAATTTGAAATATATGAACATAAAAAGAAGAAAAGAATTAAAATTGTCTTCTACGAAATGTTCAAAGGAGGGTGGGTTTCTCTGAAGTAAAATTCTTAGTAACATTTTCCCTTAACGTAAAATTATTCGATAGCCATTTGTAAGAAAAGAAATATCATTCATTTTTAATTATCAGACATAAAGAAAACGTAATTGATTCAATTTCATCATACTGGGAGGGAAAATATTTCTTCAGTTCTTCCTTATAACCGCCAGAGGGACTCTCAGTTGCGCATGCGTCATGCGTTTTAGATGTGTTTCGTTCTAATGTACGTTGTAATTCAATTTCAAACTGAAAGTTTATTTTGACTTTATTCATATTTTGTGGATTGTGAAGTTCTGTGGATTAATTCGTATCGACTTAGTGTTTATTCGTAATCATTTTATGAATAATACAGTGTTATTAGTCTTCTGTTCGTCAAATCTGTTAAATAGAAACTTTTGTCTGGCAGATTCTATTTTAAGAGTGAAAATATTTCACCCTTTTAATATAGTTAGCCGGATGTATACAGGAATTTTCGTTTTAAAAGATCCAAGTATTTCTCCCTCACGGATCATTAACCTAGCCACCAGTTGAAATTGACGCCCCCTGTGCGGGTATAATTTTGGATACCTTACACCTTTTTCCAGGTAAGTGGGACCTAGACCATGTATTGCAAACTCTCCGTAAATGTTTTCTCTTTAAATGGAACCCTTACACAAGTCTCTAGCTTTATTAGTTTCTGAGTTATACCAACATTTGTTTAAAGCATTTTGTCTGTTGAATTTCCGTGTTAAAATTTTATCTTGCTAATAATTAAGTTTCTGTTCTTAAAAACATCTGCAATCATGTTTCTATATTATTTTCTAACCAATGTTATCCTTAAAATCAGTTTTAATGAGTCTACAGGATGTTTTTTGCAGTTATTGAATTTATTGACTTACGCAATACTAAGCCTTCTTCTCGAACAGCATTTGTTAATGTTTACTTTGATTTCATTCGATTTCTATATTTTTCAAAGGTTTATTATGTGATATGTACTGGAATGCCCATGTCTTTATAGCAACCATCCCAATTTAATAACTGTTTTTAATTATTATATTATGTATGCTTAATTATAAGTATTTAAAATTATACAGTTTGAACATCCATTCAACGCCGTTATTCAACCATATCATTCAATTTTTCCTATAGTAAGCAAAACCCGTCGATGATTCATCTGGCATCGCTACACTGGAAGGAGAAAAAAAAAATATATAATGTCAATAACACTCTAATGATTTAGAGAATGATTACATTTTATCTCTTTAGCTATTTTATTAAGCTTTACTGATTATGTGCAGATTTAAGACAAAGTTTCAAACTGGAAATAAATTTTTCTTTATCTTATTAAAATATAATATTTATTTATTGATAGTTAAATAGCTCTTGTGATTATCATCTGATCTATATTTTTAAAAAATTGCCCATGTGTAAATATAAATTTTAAAGAAGACTTAATTTTTAAGAGGGCACAGGACCTTTTAACCTTTCAAAAAATCAGTTTTCTGTTTCTGTTTTATTCCGAATGTTTTAAAATTTTTCAACAATATGCAAAAAACCCCATTCAAAATTGAGTTATAATCATTTATAGACGGAGAGTTGAAGATCCGTTAGATATCGAAACTTTAAAAAGCGTTTTCTCATATTAGCAAGTTTGAAGTTTGTGCTTTTGTTGTTTCTTTCAAACTATGTAAGCGCAGCTTTTAAAAAAATAAACAAATATGCGTTTCTTTATAGTCTACATGCTAAAAAACCCAAACATATTTTGTTTATTTATTTGTTTGAACTTGAAAAACTTGAAATATTTTACTTTTTTTAATTTATTTTGTGCTGAAATTGAATTTTAAACCAAATTTTTTGCGTATATTTTTTATTTAATGTGTATATTAGGTGTGTTATGATTCTATTTTGTTCAAAAATTGTTTTCTATATGCATAATTTAGAATTTTATCATGCGCGCAGCACTTAGATTTTAATTCACGCATTAGTGATATGACGGCTTACATTTAAAATTTAGATATTAATTTTGTATATACAATATTTATTTTTCTGGATAATATTATAGTTATGAATATATATTTGAGGCAGAAAGGGGGAAAAAAAGATCTTAATTGCATATTATTTGCGTTTTGGTACCTTGAAAAATGCTTTGTTTTTTATCGTTTCGAGATATTCAAAGATCGTGCATCCTATAATATGATTTTTTTGTGTGTGTGTGTGTGTGTGTTGGGAGGGGGGGGGGGATATTTGTCATGCAATTTTCGTAAAGCAAATTTTTCGCAATTGTGATGCAATTTTCGTAATTTTTTTTAAAAAAATCTTTCGACATTGCACTGATTATAATGATATTTTGAACTTTTAGAGTAGGACATGATTAGAAACAAAAAATATATATATTTATCGAAATACTGTAAAAGTTCTCAACAGCGGACACCTGGGGCCTGCGGAATTTGTTCGATAATCAAAGGTGTCTGCTTTTGTGAAGTAAAAATAAACAAATGTCTGGGTTGTGGATTAAAAAAGGTTGTCGCTCAATAAAGGTGTCCGATATTAGGGAATGTTCATTAACCTTCATAACGGACACTCCCGAATACCGGACACCTCTATTTAGCGAACTTATAATGCAGGGTTGGACTTTTTGTAGATGAAGCACTTGATTAAATAATGGGAAAACTGGGCAGTATCCTCTCACTACGGTTTTAGGGGCCCCAAATTAAACATGCAATTTTTGTAAAGCTTTTATTTTAAATTTGTTTCGACATTGTATTGATTATAATCAATATTTTGAACTTTTAAAGTAGAATAAGATTATAAACTAAATAAATTTTAAAAAAAATCTAAATTCAGTAAAACCTCTCAATCAAGGGCACCTCGGCAACGAATGGCGGACAAATTCCGTAGTAGCCCCCTATTGAGAGGTTTTATTGTATTTAGATAAAAAAATTTTTGTTTTTAATCTTATTCTACTATAGAAGTTCAAAATATTGATTATAATCAGTACAATGTCGATAAAAGATTTAAATTATCAGCTTTACGAAAATGGCATACCAATTTTGAGAGCCCATAAAATGAGGCTGTATGGGGGTGGAGGGGCAGGACCCTGGTCAAATATTTTTCCAGGATTCATTGTGGTCAAACATGGCTGCGTATCATGCTTGCAAAATGAAACGGCTGCGATTCAGACGTTTGAAGTGTCTGAAATTCAGACGCAAGAAGTGACTGAAAAAATTCAGACATTTTAAAATGTCTGAAAATTGAACACTCCGTTTCAGTCACTTAAGTGTCTGAATTTCAGACATTTCAATTTAGAGTGCGGGAAAAAACTTCACAATTTAATAAAGTTAATTATGTTATTGGACTAAACAATTTGAAAAACGCATAACACTTTTCTAAATTCAAGCAACTGCCGTCTAAATTCGGAAAAGTTGTGTAATTCTTTTGAGAGCACCTGAATATGATTTATATGTTTGTACATACACTACCTAGAATGCTAAAATGAATGCATATCACAGTTGAAAATTTCCATTAAACAAATTATATGAATACATGGAAATATATATATTTTGAACAATATATACAATCTATAGAATTTATACACAACGAGTAACAAACAAGTGGGTAAGTGTGATCATACATCGCACAAAGGGTTTCGTTTAATATTCCTTTCAAAACTCTTTCTTTCAAAACGTCCAGTACATTTATCGCCATGGAATACCATCTAAATTTTGGCAAACACATCCTAAACTATGTTAAAGCTTCAAACATATTCGCCTTGTTATATTTCCTAATTTTGTTCGCCCCCCCCCCCCCCAAAAAAAATGCTACGATATATCACATGACGGGTATCTGCCAAATTTAGAAAAGTGCCCCTCGGGGGGGGGGGGGAGTGGGCAGATGGTCACCATGATTTTTGACGCGGCCTGATTTTAAAAATTTATGTTATGTTTTATAAGCCATATTAAAGTTTCAAACAGATCGTCCAGTTATATTTCCTAATTTTGTTCGCGCACCTCCCTCAACCCCCCCCCCCCCTCCTCGAAATGCGACGCGCCCTTCTTCTTTATAATTTATTATCGTGTGTTGTAAAGTATCTTAAAGTTTAAAACAGATTGAATTGTTAGATTTCCTACTTTAAATGAAATCGCGGTCTGTTAATTCCACATTCCACCACCAGGGAGCGCACCGTATTCTTAACAAAAGCGTATCTGAACGAAACTCCTTTACACAACCCATTAGTAGATATGTTACTCGAGGGGGTGGCGGTCTTCAGCAAGAATTTAAGATAATTGTTGAAATTACTATTCGGAAATAGTGGTAATTTAACTTTTGACATATTTATATTTAATAAGTATAAGTAGCATGTATCTGAGGACTCCATCAAAAAAACGCACCTGAAACGGTATGAAACAAAAAAGAAATATTTTGCCCCTCCCCCTCTCCCCACCTACCCGAAATTTCGCGCGCCATTTTTTATAAACTTTTTCTAATGTGTTATAAACTATCGTAAAATTTCAAACAGATCGCCTTGTTATATTTCCTAATTTTAACAAAAATGTTAGTTCCACATTCCACCACCAGGGAGCGCACTCTATTCTTAACAAAACTGTATCGGAAGGAAACTCCGTTAAACAACCTATAAGTAGATATGTTACTCGAGGTGGTGGCGATCTTAATAAGAAATTAAGATATTTGCTGAAATTACTATTAGGAAATAGTGGTAACTAAACTTTAGACAATTTTATATTAAATAAGTAGCATATATCTCAGGACTCCCTCAAAAAGTCACCTAAAGCGGTCAGAAACGCTAATTTTTTAAATAGAAATCTAGCGCCCCCCCCCCCCTTCCCCGGAATTTCGCGTGTCATTCTTTCTTACACTTTATCTTATGTGTTATAAAATATCTTAAAGTTTCAAACAGATCGACTTGTTAGATTTCCTAATTTTAACAAAATCGCGTTGTTAGTTCCACATTCCACCACCAGGGAATGCACTCTATTCTTAACAAAAGCATATCTGAACGAAACTCCTTTACGCAATCTTTCCGTAGATAGATGGGTCGGGATGGTGGCGGTCTTAAACAAGAATTTAAAATATTTGTTGCGGTAACAAACGCTAAGATTTTAAAAATAATTCTAGCTCCCCCGCCCCCCCTCCTCGAAATATCACACTCCATTCTTTTTTACACTTTTTTCTATGTGTTATAAACTATCTTAAAGTTTCAAACAGACTGAGTGGCGGTCTTAACCAATAATTCAAAATATTTCCTGAAATTACTATTAGAAAATAGTGGTTTGAAGTAAACTTTCTGATGATGAATGAGTTATACTTATCTCATATCGCTGTTAAAAAAGCCCAGGCAAATTATTAAATTTCCTAATTTAAGTTAATTCGTGGTTAAATAAGCGCGTCTCTTCATTTTAATCGACGCATTTGATAGCAATAAACCGATTAATTAAATAATAATTAATATTTCAGCTTGTAATTAAGATAGGACTTAGATATGGGTATCAATGAAATCAGCGAGAAATTTGACATCAGGATGCCAAAAAATTTAATCAAAAAATTTAATATTTAAAAAGTTAAAATTTCGTATTAAAATATGCTATTATGGAAAACCGCAGCGTCGTCATGTCTACCTGCTTTCCCGCCGAATTGAAATCTTTTTATTTCCTTGTCTTTCCAATTAAAGAAATTAAATTTTTATGGATCGATTTTTAGTGGATATTTTAACTTATACACATCGCAGAAATGTGAACTTTATACCAAATGAAAGTAGATTTTTTTTCTGCGTCTGTCTATTCCATTTACAAATTTCTCGGACCAATATTTTCTGATATACGATTTCGCTTTAAAATCTCCACTTAATTTTCCGCTTAATTTCCTCCGTGGTAACCGTGCATTCGGTTGATTTTACTGGCAACCCTTAGGAGAAACACGGATGATTTCGATAAAGTCAGTTTGAATTTGCGTTAAAAAGGTGGATTGGTTAATTTTAGAAGTTAATTAGCCCGTAATTTGGTTAATTACCAACTTTTTCAAAATTTTATGATTTGTTGTTTGATGTGAGGTGTTCAGCTATAAGTACCCAAAATTTCAAGTCTCTAACATGTATAGTTTCTGAGAACGAGCTCTGTGACGGACAGACAGACAGACAGACGGACAAAGGAGCGAGACGAATAGGGTTTCGTGAGATGAACGAAACCCTAAAAATAGGTTCATTTAAAAATATACATACCATGAATTAAAACGCACTTCCAGAAATTATTGCTTTTAACAGTGTAATTGAATTATTCTGTGGGTTCGTGTAAACTAGGGGTGCACAACCTGTGGCCCGCGGGCCAGCAAAAATACCTCTATTATTATGCAGAAAAAAATTTCTAATTAATGGACAGAAACTGTGCTGTTAAATAATTAAAATGTTACTTTTAAATTTTTTGTGGTGGTAAATAATTTTCTGACAAAAAGGTTCTGCAGCACTAGTGTAAACGAACGATAAATGTTATGCTTATCATATACCGGGTGTCCCAAAAAGGACTGACTGATTTTAAAATTCAATAACTTGCAAACGGTGACAGATATTAAAAAAATTCTTGCAGGAGGGTTATGCATAAGGTCAAAAGTTTTAATACAGTGATTTTCAATTTTAGTTCGATTTACAAACAATAGATGGCGCTGTGAGCAATAGTCGCTAAATACAGGCTCGATTTTTGGTCCTTTATCTTGTTCCATGCAGAAAAAGGAGATGGAAATGTATTATCCGGGCCACGAAGTACCAAAAATCGAGCCTGAATTTAGCGACTATTGCTTACAGCGCCATCTATTGTTTGTAAATCGAACTAAAATTGAAAATCACTGTAATAAAACTTTTGACCTTATGCATAACCCTCCTGCAAGAATTTTTTTAATATCTGTCACCGCTTGCAAGTTATTGAATTTTAAAATCAGTCAGTCCTTTTTGGGACACCCGGTAGCATCTTGTTGTACCCTTCAATAATTTATATCACATACGTTTCTCATACTATAACCTTAATAAAATTCTTTGAAAACGATTTTCCGCAGTAGGGCATTATATAACGGAATATTCCTGAGTATCTATGTAAACGAACTATAAATGTTACATGCTAGATTTTAAATAATAAACATCCCATATTAATCTTTAATAACCTTCATAAATGATGTAGCATGCAGAGTATATTTAAGAGAGTTATGTCATGAATACACTGTAAAAACAAATCTGTAAAGCTACTAAAGTTTTTATAGGAAACTGGGATTCTTAGAACTTTATACCTAACGGCAACAAGAAAAATTCTTGTTACAGACGCTGTTACAGGAATTTTTGTTGTTGCCGTTACGTAAAAAGTTCTAAGAATTCCAGTTTCCTAGAAAAACTTTAGTAACTTTACAGGTTTTTTTGTACAGTGTAGTTGACCAGACAGACGGTCAGAATGTCTAGCAGACGTACGGCCAGTCCAAACAGACAAACGGCCAAATACACTTTTTAACTATGTTGGACATAATTGCATAGCTGCCAACTTGTACGGATGTTTCTTACCACTAAAATTTAATAGAAATTTTTGACTTATTTAAACGTTAAAACGGCTTGAATTCCGGTGATTCAGTTAGCTAAAATTTTCTATTAAATTTTAGTGGTATGAAAAATCCGTACAAGTTGGCAGCTATGTAATTGAAAGTGTTATAGAAAAAAGCTTTTTCAATAGACATCCAACAAAGATCCTAAGTAGGTTGTGCTTTCGTTGTAATAAATTCCAGCACAATCTATGAAAATGCTTCCAGCCGGCTAATCAGCAGAAGTGAGAGAATTTTCGAAAATATTTTAGGAATTTATAGTTACAAAAATTCGCAACGAAACGAAAACCGCTATTGAAAATATGTAAATTGAAATCATTTTGATTACAGTTATTTTCTTTCTCTGTAGAAAATATCCCGCGCAAGCAATAATGTGTTTCACCATTCTCTCTGTACATATGAACTAAGCAATTATTTAGAACTTTGATCGAACGTTTCTAACCGAAAACAAGCATATATTTACCAAGAATCTGTGTTTCTTTTTTTACTTTATCACACTGTAAAAAAAAAAAAAAAAAAAAAACTGTAAAGTTACTAAAGTTTTTCTAGGAAACTGGGATGCCTAGACCTTTTTATGTAACGGCAACAACAAAAATTCCTGTAACGGACGCTGTTACAGGAATTTTTGTTGTTGCCGTTGCATAAAAAGTTCTAGGAATCCCAGTTTCCCAGTTTTCTAGAAAAACTTTAGTAACTTTACAGATTTTTTTTTTTTTTTTTTTTTTACAGTGCAGACAATTTTAACAATGTGCGTTTTGATGCCCGGGTATGAGCTCGCAAATGTGAAAAATCATGTCGGATGACACTGTCGGACCTTTCACATAAATTTTGCCAGGAAACAACGTTTGGATAAATAAACACTAATTGTGCTATTTATTCGTACAAAAGTATGTAAACTGCGTAGAAATAATAACTTTACCCAAAAGTTACACAGAATGTTCAAAATATTTTTCATCCATGTCAATATACAGACTCGGCCAAAAGTATTAGGCAGATACATTTTTACTACATTTTTGGTTTTTAAGGTAGAAAATAAAAGATTTATCGTTTTATAAATTATTATATTAACATAAAATTACAAAAACATCAATATTTAGTGGTTCCACCCTTGTCTTTAATATCAGTGGCAATCCTTTGGGCCATACTGCATATATGGCTTGCACATTTTTCTGCACTTATGACATCCCACTCCTGAATAAGATCATTTTCAAAGTTGTTTTTGATGTTGTGCTGTGTTCTCTGATTTTACGTTTTAATATGCCCCAAATTTGTTCGATTGGATTAAGATCTGAGAGCTGCGATGACCAGTACAGTAACACAATGTTACTGCCTTTAATCCAGCGCATCATAGTGGCCAATTTATGACAAGGATCATTGTGATGCTGGAAATTGATGCCCCGTAAACTGGTGTCACCAAACATGTGTGTTATTGAAAGCATAAGCACAGTTTCCAGCACATTTATGTATGTCTGGCTGTTCATCTGGCCTTCGCAAACGAACATTTCACCCACGCTATGAGTGGACATGCAGCCCCAGATCATAAAGCTGCTACCACCGTGTTTTACAATAGTCACCACGCAATCTGGATAATACTGTTCGTTGATAAATCACCTCACGAAGGTCATGCTAGGTGTTTCAATTGCCCGGAAATAAAATAAAAATGATTAATGTTAAGATAACCTCATTTTTATTACAAAAGCCGACTCTGACTGAATGATGATTATTTTCCAGCATAAAAAATAGTTAAAATGCTTGCCTCAATATTAGATTCATCGGACAACCTAACATTTTACCAAACATCTTCTGTTGATGTCGAGGAGCCCACACTGAGTGATTCTTCTTGTTGGTTTCTGAAAGCTAGGGCTTCCTCCTGGTTTTGTACCCTCTTAATCGAGCCTCTGCCAGTTTTATTGTTGCCGTTCGAGCACTTATAGTGTGTCTAATGGCTTCTAACAGAGCTGCAGCGAGCTCAGAAGAAGTTTTTTTGGTATCTCTAACAGACTTTCGTATTAGTTTTCTGTCCTGGATTTTTGTTGTCACACGTTTTCTCCCCGTTCGTGTTTTCTTTCTCTGAGACCGAGTCTCCGTGAACCCTTTAATATCAGATTGCACTGCACTTAGAGAACATTTCATCAACTTGCTTATGTCTGCTTGAGATTTGCTTTGTTCATGTAAATCCTGATTTCTCATTCTTTTTTTCAACAGGCAGCTAACTTTTTTTTAGGCCTTTTAGAATTAATTGATATGAAATTCGCCACTAGATCATACACGGAAGTTACTTTGCGCTGTGAATATCAAATAAAGACTGACAAAACATTCGAAGTATTTTTTCAAAAAACTATATTTCCTTTGTTTTAGTCACCAGATATCGCCAGTAATTCAGGATTCTCTATGCTTTAATTGACGTTTGACAACACCGCTTAAGCCTTTGTATAAAGCACTTACTATTTTTTGTAATATTTTTTTATGAATCAAGTGTTTTTTAGAAAGTGCCTAATACTTTTCGCCCAGGCTGTACAGCTGCTTTTGTGTTCATTGACTGTTAGTCCAGGGGAAATGTACATTTTACCTTGCAAAAGGTCGGGTAGAAGATTTTTTTTCTAAATTGTTTATAATGATGCCAACATGGAAAAAACAAGTTTTCTAACAAAATTTCTTTAGGCTAAATTTTCTGAGGCCGAAAAACAACAAAATTTTCGAACATTTTTTGATTTTTTTTTTACAATATCTCGAGAGCCGTTGCCGTAGCATATTATTTGCCACTTACAATATTAAAGAAGGTAAAATTCCCTACATCTTTCATATTTACAGCTTTTTTATACACTCAATAGCAAGCGCCGTACGCTATTTTAAAAATGGGACAATTTTTTTCAATTTTCTTAAAAACCGTGAAAAACGTAGTTTTGCCGCGATTATTCAAATGTTCCCCGCGGATTTAATTGTGTAAGTCGACTTCTAAAAATTGGTTGCAGTAAATTATCTATTATTTGCACACTCACGTCTATATTTCATCTCAACAGACATTTTATATGCAATAAATTTATGTAATTTTAAAAGTAGGACAGAGTGTAGATGAATGAGACAATTTTCAAATTTAGACAGTAACTTTAAGTGTATGCAATGTTAACTTCAAAGCCTTGTTTAAAAGGATTTTTCAATATATAGTAACTTATTGGCACGATAGTTTCAATTAAAAAAGATTTCTTGCTTAATTTTTATAAATTTAATAATTTTTATAATGCACACATATTTTTCCAGGTATCCATGGAATACGTGGGTCATTTTCAAAATCTGTCCATGTTTTGGAATAACAAAATAAAATTTTTAGAAATAATCAGAAAGTTTTAATTGTTTGTAATACCTTACCTCATAAACATTAATATACAAGCATCAGCAGAGACCAAATTACTAATTTAACATTTTAAAATTAATTTTTAAATTTTAATGCACTTGGTATAATGACATAATTGAGCACGGTAATGACAAATTAAGCAAACTATTTTTATTTTTCCCCAGGCATAAATGGAAGCCATTATACCTTCTGGCCCATGCAATGATTTTCTATTTCCCATATAATGAAAGGAGATTGAGAAATAAAAGTTCATTTAATTATCAATTAGAATTGGGTCCGGTAATCACTTACAAAAGAATACTCACCAAAACATTCAATGTCTTTGCTTGTTTTATTGAAACTATAAAACTATTTACTCTATTCACCTAAACCTGATAACAAGTTGACTTTTAATGAGTATTTTTGCCTTGATTTAAAGGCATGTGCTTTCCTCTAAAAAAATCGGAGGAACTTTTTGTCAGAAGCATGGCAATGGCAGTCTTTCTTCGGACATGGTTTAAAAAAACTATTAAGAATTATAGATAAGTTTAATGAAAATAAATATATAAATATTTTTAAATTAGTAGCATGTTAATAAATAAATATATATATAAAAAAATTATAACCATCTGTTTTAAATAGAACTTTGTCAAATCTTTACCTAATAAATTGCTTGTTGGGACAACCTACGGTAATGACATTTTGACTACAAAATAATATATTTCTTATTTTTAATTTTTTTAAAATAATAATATATATGTAAATTATCATTAAAAAACATGATAGTTATATTGCAATAATTAAAATTATGATATTTAACCATTTTTCTGTGTAAATGTGAAAGGGCACTAAAACATGAGACTTTTTTTGAAAATCACCAAGGTATGAAAATTTGCGAAAAACATATTTTATTCCCCACTACAATGGTATATTTTATTTACCAATTATTTATAACATATGTTTTAATGTTTTACTGTTTTAAAGATAGCAAACATTGAATAGCAGTTCCATATAAAAGTGGGGACTCAAAAAATAAATATATTTTATGAAAGAAATACTTTTACCTTATAAAATAGCTACAATAAAAATGACACCATAATATTTCACTAACTAATGTTATGCATTTATATCTTGTAAAATTTATAAATTCTGTTAATAAAATGTTTGAGATCACTATTTTTTAAAAAAATATTTAAAAGATTAGTTTTAAAACATGTTGTCAATTTTTTTACCACTTATATCAATAAATGTAACAAGAGATTGTATCATTTTAGCATGCAAAAATATGTAAAACTTTAAGATCATCTATTAATTGCTTAAAATCAAACAGGATGCTTTAAATTTCAGAAAAGGTTCCAAACAGTTTTCCAAAAATGAAAGTGTCCGAATATATTTTGAAAAAAATCAACCAAACCCGAAAAAGCACAAAAGCACAACATTAGATATTGATCTCAGGTATCCCATGAAAAAAAAAATAATAATAAAAGTAACAAAATGCGAGCGAGATATCTATCAAGAACGCTCCAATAGGTTTAAAATTACCTTGCGAATGTCTCCGTGTGACTAATTTAGTCCCATAATTCATATAGCTGTCACTTTAAACGCCTCAATACGACAACTACCGTAAAATCTTTGAAAATTAAATCTGTATAACCGGAATTCGATCTTTAAAGAAAAAGTATATATTTCTTCAAGACAAAGAATATGAAGAATTATACCTGCTAAGATGGAAACTTGTTTAAAGCGGAATATATTTCGGTTCCTTTCGGCACGGTTTTCAAGGTTTTAATGAATCAATATTTGGCAAAGCTGATTACGTAGTTCAGCCTTACGTATTTAATGCTTACACACTTAAAAATTTTAAAATCCTGCTATTAGAGATTTATTAAAATTCCCGTGGTAAATTTTCTTTTTAAAAGAGGGGGGGGGGGGGGGGCGCCAAAACCCGTGTTTGCCACAGGTGCCAAAAAGGCTAGTTTTAGCCCTGAAACACATAATTTACTGCTACTAATACATAGAAGTTGACATACACGATTAAATCTGTGGGAAAAATTTCAATAATTGGGGCAGAATTGCCTTTTTCACGGTTTTTAAGAAAATTGAAAAAATTGTCCTATTTCTTAAATGACGTACTGCGCTTGCTATTGAGTGTATGAAAAAGTTATAAATATGAAAGTTGTAGAGAATTTTATCTTCTTTAATATTGTAACTGACAAATAATATGCTACGGTAACGGGTCTCGAGATATTTAAAAAAAAAACCAAAAAAGGTCCTAATTTTTTTTTTGTTTTTTGGCCACAGAAAATTTAGCCTTAAGAAATTTTGTTAGAAAACTTGGTTTTTACATGTTGGCATCATTATAAACAACTTAAAAAAATCTTCTACCCGACCTTTTGCAAGGTAACCCAGTTTTCTTGGTACATTTCCCCTGGACTATGTGCCCAGTTTTATTCTGAAATTCATCATGTAATGTTCTAAGGTATTTACCATGAAACATAGTTTTATAAATTTGTAAATAAAACTAAAGATAAGAGCCACTTTTTTTTTATTGTTGTTTATGTTGCATTTCTGCGTTTCGTCATCTGCACTGTATCTGTAAACATTTACATTTTAATGAATGGTTACCCCTCATCAACTTTGTTTAGATATCTCTGAGACTTTTTATGCTAAAATTATGAAATTTGTACATGACCTCATTAGTGTATGGGGTACATTTAACTCATTTTAAAATTATTTGTACTTTAAATGCGCTTAAAAATATATGTGCGTAAACACTCAGAGACGTTTAAAAAAAAATGCAGTATATGGCTACCTATATATTTTTTATATTATTTGTAAATAATAAATACTACATAATTGTATATTTTATTAAAATGAAAACTGACAGATTTAGTTTGAAATAAAATTTAAAAAGATGTATACGTTTTATAGTTTCTAAAAAACGTATGTTGACAAAATATCAAATCAATGATAATCTTGTATAGTTGCATTATTTAATAAGATATCACGAATAATAAATTCTTATTTTTTTGTTTCACTCTGTTTAATTTGTGCTATTAATACATAAGTTTAGAGTTATTCTAAAGAGCAGAATTTATTTATTATTTTATAAAAGAAATATTTAAAAAAATGAAAATAAATTTAGGGATTTATTCAGCTTACTTCCTTTATTAAACTGATTTCTTTTTCTCTCTGTTTAAATAATTATTCTACACTTCCTGACGTATTTTTTACTAATGCAGAATTACTAAATATTTAATTTTTGTGAAAAACAAATATAAATGTTTTTTTTTTTTTTTTAAGCATGCATTATTTTAAATATTTTAAACATTTTGTGTTAATGATTTTTTTTTTTTTTTAATAAAAAACTTACTTTGTGCTGTTTTCAAAATATTATTACTTAAGCGATCGGCCGAAATCCAAAACTGATTTGAAAAGTAGCCATCATAGAAAACACACACAACTTTTTCTAACGCTTTACTGAACTATGCAAGTTTTTAAATATTTTTTATATGTATATATATTACAAATTTCGAATGTTAAAGAAACATAAACAAAAATATACTACATAAATTATTCGAAATCGTTTGAATGAAATGACTATAATCTTTAATAACTGCATTAAACTATAATTTCATTTAATCTAAGAAGAAGGTGAAAAGATGATTTAAACACAAATACAAAGGATTTTTTAAACACGCAT
Organism: Maratus speciosus; assembly: GCA_963932465.1. Taxonomy (NCBI): domain Eukaryota; kingdom Metazoa; phylum Arthropoda; class Arachnida; order Araneae; family Salticidae; genus Maratus; species Maratus speciosus. The sequence goes on from OZ010794.1 coordinate 310,000,545, forward strand.
TAAATTAAATATTTTAAACATTTTGTGTTAACGAATTTTTTTCCTAAAAAATAACTTTCTGCTGTTTTTAAAATATTATTACTTAAGCGATCGGCCGAAATCCAAAATTGATTGGACAATTATCCATAATCGAAAACACATACAGCTTTTCTAACCCTTTACAGAACTCTGCAACTTTTTAAATAAATGTTTTCTTTTTTATATTTATTACAATTTTTTATATTTATTACAAAAATATACTACATAAATTATTCGAAATTCTTTTGAATGAAATGACTACAATGTTTAATAACTGAATTAAAATAGAATTTCATTTAATCTAAAAAGAAGGTGAAAAGATGATTTAAACACAAATATAAAGGATTTGTTAAACATGTATTAAATTAAATGTTTTAAACATTTTGTGTTAAGGAATTTTTTTCCTAAAAAATAACTTTATGCTGTTTTTAAAATATTATTACTTAAGCGATCGGCCGAAATCCAAAATTGATTGGACAATTATCCATTATCGAAAACACATACAGCTTTTTCTAACCCTTTACAAAACTCTGCAACTTTTTAATTTTTTTTTTATATTTATTACAAATTTTTATATTTATTACAAAAATATACTACATAAATTATTCGAAATTCTTTTGAATGAAATAACTACAATGTTTAATAACTGAATTAAAATAGAATTTCATTTAATCTAAGAAAAAAGCGAAACGATGATGTAAAACTTGAATTCAATAACTTTTATAAGAATTCTAATTTTTCAGCAGCTATTACCAAGCAATTCTCTTCTAGATACCAACTCATCCTCTTCCACAATTTAGATGAAATCTCCCTAAAAGTCAGTAGAGCCACATACATTAATTATATAATATAGGGAGTGATACCATACCTATATGGCTATATCATCCTAACTTTCTTTATCTAGTATACACTTTGTTTTTATAAAGTGAAAATTATGAAAAAATCAAAAATTATCGTAGAAAACAACTTAAAAAGTGTAAATATGCAAGTGTATTTCTATGTAACAGTGGAATTGCGTGTCCTCACCAACCAAAGAAAACTTGTGTATTTTACATGCAATGTTGTTTAAGCAGTTCACAAAAATACTTCATCTATTATCTACACTTTTATTTTAAGTAAGAAATTTAGTTTTTGTTAGGGTAATTACTATTAGTTAAAGATTATAGCTATTGTATATAATTGTAAACTGCCTCACTTTTAACTTACTGTTCCTCCTTCTTGTTAGTATTGTCCACCCCACTGCCCCGTTAATCTTTTTGCATGAATGGCCGTCGCGCTGACGCAAAAATGGCGAATGTCATTGGCGGATTATTTTAGTGTTTGTACGGTCCCTTAAATTTAACCACCAGTAATTTTTAAAAGTTTATACATCCTTGTTTTTCTGAGATTAAATGAGTTAAAAAAACTTTTAGAAAACAGTGGTGAACAAACTCAGGGTCAGTGAAAATGCTTAAAGAAATGAACCTACGATTATCGCCATTTTGATGTGGACGCACCCGTTCCATAACTTTGACATATAAGTTAATTGCAGGCAGGCGATCATATTCTTCTGACAATGATATGACATTATCTATTTACAATAAAGGTAAATGTTGAGTCTGCATGCGGCCATGATAGTCTTATAACTGTTTTTAGGTGCATACACCAGTTTCAGTTTTTATTCGAAAGAATTAATCACTCTTAAAATTTTTTAATTTTATCGCCTCCTACGTTTGGAAATGAAAAAAATGGAATTTCATTTTCTTCTTAAGAACAATTTATAAAGATGTTTTCCTATAAAGAAGTTTTCTCCCTTTTTCTCGGGGTAAAATTTCAAAGTTTCGAACTTTTTTTTTTTTTTTTTTTTTGTAGTTTTAAATATGCACCATCGAAAATGGATTTTTTTTTCAGTAAAATATATGAGAAATATTTAAACATCCATCCGAAAAATAATATATCTTGGAAATCCAAAGAAATTGTTTTCTTTTTAAATTGCTCTGTCTTATAGTGTCTAGACAACTCTATCCAGAAACGTTTTTTGAATCTATTCAAATCCGGGATACTGTTTTCAGTAAAGAATAGTAATTGCAGTAAAGGAGAGCAGCGATTATTTGCAGAATAAATTATTTTAGTGGACAATTAATGGATACTATATAAATTTTACACAATCAATTTAATTTATATTTAAGAATAATATAAAAGAGTTCCTAAATTTCCCTAAGATTTTATTTTTAAATTAGAACTCATATTTCACAATAAATATAATTATTTTATTATTGAATACATTTTACATTTCATCACCATTATTTCAGAATAGATATTGTCACCTCCATTAATCATGAATATTAACGGAAAATTCCTACAAAGTTAGTGATTAAAAAACACGAAAGTTGTTATAGGATAAAGTTATGCTATAAAGTAAGAAGAGTAAATTCTGTAGAAGATACATGTAAAATTTCCAGATGGAACTTATCGCTTGAGACTTTTTAGTACAAATTGCAGAATGGCATAGGAATTAGATTAGTTGATAGCTATTTTTGTTTTCTATTTAATATGAAATTTTGGGTTTTCGTTTTGTTTTTAAATTCTTTAGATTAACCCATTATGTACTGAATTATGAATTCATGAACATTTTTTCTTCTAAAGCATTTTTCGTGAATTATTTAAACTACATTAAAAGATTCAAATAATTATTTTAAAAAAAGGTAGAAGGATTTTAGAAGGATTAATTAGATTTGAATTTATAGGGATTTTGCGCAGCAGTTATAACCCCACTCAAATCTTTTATTTTAAATATTTTTCTCGGTATTTTATAGAATTAGGAAATGTACAAATATAATGTTCTTACAATAAAAATATACACATATTTCCCAATTGAAAAAGACCCCTCCCCCAACACCAAGAAGGCTGAAAAGATGAAAAGTCAAAAATCATCCTTTTAAAAAATGTTTTTGTACCGTATAAGTATCGTCAGTAGATACAGGGTTAAAACTACAAAATTCTTTAGATAACCTGTAGATGTACTGAATTATGAATTCGTGAAAATTTTATCTTCTAAAGCATTTTTCGTGAATTGTTTAAACTACATTAGAAGATTAAAATAATTATTTTAAAAAAAGGTAGAAGGATTTTAGAAGAATTGAAGGATTTAGAAGGATAGATTTGAATTTATAGGGATTTTGCGCAGCAGTTATAACCCGACTCAAATCTTTTATTTTAAATATTTTTCTCGGTATTTTATAGAATTAGGAAATGTAGAAATATAATGTTCTTACAATAAAAATATACACATATTTCCGAATTGAAAAATCCCCCTCCCCCAACACCAAGAAGGCTGAAAAGATGCAAAGTCAAAAATCATCCTTTTAAAACATGTTTTTGTACCGTATGAGTATCGTCAGTAGATAAAGGGATAAAACTACAAAATTCTTTAGATAACCTGTAGATGTACTGAATTATGAATTCGTGAAATTTTTTTCTTCTAAAGCATTTTTCGTGAATTGTTTAAACTACATTAGAAGATTAAAATAATTATTTAAAAAAAAAGGTAGAAGGATTTTAGAAGAATTGAAGGATTTAGAAGGATAGATTTGAATTTATAGGGATTTTGCGCAGCAGTTATAACCCCACTCAAATCTTTTATTTTAAATATTTTTCTCGGTATTTTATAGAATTAGGAAATGTAGAAATATAATGTTCTTACAATAAAAATATACACATATTTCCGAATTGAAAAATCCCCCTCCCCCAACACCAAGAAGGCTGAAAAGATGCAAAGTCAAAAATCATCCTTTTAAAAAATGTTTTTGTACCGTATAAGTATCGTCAGTAGATAAAGGGTTAAAACTACAAAATTCTTTAGATAACCTGTAGATGTACTGAATTATGAATTCGTGAAAATTTTTTCTTCTAAAGCATTTTTCGTGAATTGTTTAAACTACATTAGAAGATTAAAATAATTATTTAAAAAAAAAGGTAGAAGGATTTTAGAAGAATTGAAGGATTTAGAAGGATAGATTTGAATTTATAGGGATTTTGCGCAGCAGTTATAACCCCACTCAAATCTTTTATTTTAAATATTTTTCTCGGTATTTTATAGAATTAGGAAATGTACAAATATAATGTTCTTACAATAAAAATATACACATATTTCCCAATTGAAAAAGACCCCTCCCCCAACACCAAGAAGGCTGAAAAGATGAAAAGTCAAAAATCATCCTTTTAAAAAATGTTTTTGTACCGTATAAGTATCGTCAGTAGATACAGGGTTAAAACTACAAAATTCTTTAGATAACCTGTAGATGTACTGAATTATGAATTCGTGAAAATTTTTTCTTCTAAAGCATTTTTCGTGAATTGTTTAAACTACATTAGAAGATTAAAATAATTATTTAAAAAAAAGGTAGAAGGATTTTAGAAGAATTGAAGGATTTAGAAGGATAGATTTGAATTTATAGGGATTTTGCGCAGCAGTTATAACCCCACTCAAATCTTTTATTTTAAATATTTTTCTCGGTATTTTATAGAATTAGGAAATGTACAAATATAATGTTCTTACAATAAAAATATACACATATTTCCCAATTGAAAAAGACCCCTCCCCCAACACCAAGAAGGCTGAAAAGATGAAAAGTCAAAAATCATCCTTTTAAAAAATGTTTTTGTACCGTATAAGTATCGTCAGTAGATACAGGGTTAAAACTACAAAATTCTTTAGATAACCTGTAGATGTACTGAATTATGAATTCGTGAAAATTTTATCTTCTAAAGCATTTTTCGTGAATTGTTTAAACTACATTAGAATATTAAAATAATTATTTTAAAAAAAGGTAGAAGGATTTTGGAAGAATTGAGGGATTTAGAAGGATAGATTTGAATTTATAGGGATTTTGCGCAGCAGTTATAACCCGACTCAAATCTTTTATTTTAAATATTTTTCTCGGTATTTTATAGAATTAGGAAATGTAGAAATATAATGTTCTTACAATAAAAATATACACATATTTCCGAATTGAAAAATCCCCCTCCCCCAACACCAAGAAGGCTGAAAAGATGCAAAGTCAAAAATCATACTTTTAAAAAATGTTTTTGTACCGTATGAGTATCGTCAGTAGATAAAGGGATAAAACTACAAAATTCTTTAGATAACCTGTAGATGTACTGAATTATGAATTCGTGAAATTTTTTTCTTCTAAAGCATTTTTCGTGAATTGTTTAAACTACATTAGAAGATTAAAATAATTATTTAAAAAAAAAGGTAGAAGGATTTTAGAAGAATTGAAGGATTTAGAAGGATAGATTTGAATTTATAGGGATTTTGCGCAGCAGTTATAACCCCACTCAAATCTTTTATTTTAAATATTTTTCTCGGTATTTTATAGAATTAGGAAATGTACAAATATAATGTTCTTACAATAAAAATATACACATATTTCCGAATTGAAAAATCCCCCTCCCTCAACACCAAGAAGGCTGAAAAGATGCAAAGTCAAAAATCATCCTTTTAAAAAATGTTTTTGTACCGTATAAGTATCGTCAGTAGATAAAGGATTAAAACTACAAAATTCTTTAGATAACCTGTAGATGTACTGAATTATGAATTCGTGAAAATTTTATCTTGTAAAGCATTTTTCGTGAATTTTTTAAACTACATTAGAAGATTAAAGTAATTATTTAAAAAAAAAAGGTAGAAGGATTTTAGAAGAATTGAAGGATTTAGAAGGATAGATTTGAATTTATAGGGATTTTGCGCAGCAGTTATAACCCCACTCAAATCTTTTATTTTAAATATTTTTCTCGGTATTTTATAGAATTAGGAAATGTACAAATATAATGTTCTTACAATAAAAATATACACATATTTCCGAATTGAAAAATCCCCCTCCCCCAACACCAAGAAGGCTGAAAAGATGCAAAGTCAAAAATCATCCTTTTAAAAAATGTTTTTGTACCGTATAAGTATCGTCAGTAGATAAAGGGTTAAAACTACAAAATTCTTTAGATAACCTGTAGATGTACTGCATTATGAATTCGTGAAAATTTTTTCTTCTAAAGCATTTTTCGTGAATTGTTTAAACTACATTAGAAGATTAAAGTAATTATTTAAAAAAAAAAATGTAGAAGGATTTTAGAAGAATTGAAGGATTTAGAAGGATAGATTTGAATTTATAGGGATTTTGCGCAGCAGTTATAACTCCACTCAAATCTTTTATTTTAAATATTTTTCTCGGCATTTTATAGAATTAGGAAATGTACAAATATAATGTTCTTACAATAAAAATATACACATATTTTCGAATTAAAAAATCCCCCCCCCCCCCCCAACACAGTGAAGGCTGAAAAGATGCAAAGTCAAAAATCATCCTTTTAAAAAATGTTTTTGTACCGTATAAGTATCGTCAGTAGATAAAGGGTTAAAACTACAAAATTCTTTAGATAACCTGTAGATGTACTGAATTATGAATTCGTGAAAATTTTTCCTTCTAAAGCATTTTTCGTGAATTGTTTAAACTACATTAGAAGATTAAAGTAATTATTTAAAAAAAAAAATGTAGAAGGATTTTAGAAGAATTGAAGGATTTAGAAGGATAGATTTGAATTTATAGGGATTTTGCGCAGCAGTTATAACTCCACTCAAATCTTTTATTTTAAATATTTTTCTCGGCATTTTATAGAATTAGGAAATGTAGAAATATAATGTTCTTACAATAAAAATATACACATATTTCCGAATTGAAAAATCCCCCTCCCCCAACACCAAGAAGGCTGAAAAGATGCAAAGTCAAAAATCATCCTTTTAAAAAATGTTTTTGTACCGTATAAGTATCGTCAGTAGATAAAGGGTTAAAACTACAAAATTCTTTAGATAACCTGTAGATGTACTGAATTATGAATTCGTGAAAATTTTTTCTTCTAAAGCATTTTTCGTGAATTGTTTAAACTACATTAGAAGATTAAAATAATTATTTAAAAAAAAAGGTAGAAGGATTTTAGAAGAATTGAAGGATTTAGAAGGATAGATTTGAATTTATAGGGATTTTGCGCAGCAGTTATAACCCCACTCAAATCTTTTATTTTAAATATTTTTCTCGGTATTTTATAGAATTAGGAAATGTACAAATATAATGTTCTTACAATAAAAATATACACATATTTCCCAATTGAAAAAGACCCCTCCCCCAACACCAAGAAGGCTGAAAAGATGAAAAGTCAAAAATCATCCTTTTAAAAAATGTTTTTGTACCGTATAAGTATCGTCAGTAGATACAGGGTTAAAACTACAAAATTCTTTAGATAACCTGTAGATGTACTGAATTATGAATTCGTGAAAATTTTTTCTTCTAAAGCATTTTTCGTGAATTGTTTAAACTACATTAGAAGATTAAAATAATTATTTAAAAAAAAGGTAGAAGGATTTTAGAAGAATTGAAGGATTTAGAAGGATAGATTTGAATTTATAGGGATTTTGCGCAGCAGTTATAACCCCACTCAAATCTTTTATTTTAAATATTTTTCTCGGTATTTTATAGAATTAGGAAATGTACAAATATAATGTTCTTACAATAAAAATATACACATATTTCCCAATTGAAAAAGACCCCTCCCCCAACACCAAGAAGGCTGAAAAGATGAAAAGTCAAAAATCATCCTTTTAAAAAATGTTTTTGTACCGTATAAGTATCGTCAGTAGATACAGGGTTAAAACTACAAAATTCTTTAGATAACCTGTAGATGTACTGAATTATGAATTCGTGAAAATTTTATCTTCTAAAGCATTTTTCGTGAATTGTTTAAACTACATTAGAAGATTAAAATAATTATTTTAAAAAAAGGTAGAAGGATTTTAGAAGAATTGAGGGATTTAGAAGGATAGATTTGAATTTATAGGGATTTTGCGCAGCAGTTATAACCCGACTCAAATCTTTTATTTTAAATATTTTTCTCGGTATTTTATAGAATTAGGAAATGTAGAAATATAATGTTCTTACAATAAAAATATACACATATTTCCGAATTGAAAAATCCCCCTCCCCCAACACCAAGAAGGCTGAAAAGATGCAAAGTCAAAAATCATACTTTTAAAAAATGTTTTTGTACCGTATGAGTATCGTCAGTAGATAAAGGGATAAAACTACAAAATTCTTTAGATAACCTGTAGATGTACTGAATTATGAATTCGTGAAAATTTTTTCTTCTAAAGCATTTTTCGTGAATTGTTTAAACTACATTAGAAGATTAAAATAATTATTTAAAAAAAAGGTAGAAGGATTTTAGAAGAATTGAAGGATTTAGAAGGATAGATTTGAATTTATAGGGATTTTGCGCAGCAGTTATAACCCCACTCAAATCTTTTATTTTAAATATTTTTCTCGGTATTTTATAGAATTAGGAAATGTACAAATATAATGTTCTTACAATAAAAATATACACATATTTCCCAATTGAAAAAGACCCCTCCCCCAACACCAAGAAGGCTGAAAAGATGAAAAGTCAAAAATCATCCTTTTAAAAAATGTTTTTGTACCGTATAAGTATCGTCAGTAGATACAGGGTTAAAACTACAAAATTCTTTAGATAACCTGTAGATGTACTGAATTATGAATTCGTGAAAATTTTTTCTTCTAAAGCATTTTTCGTGAATTGTTTAAACTACATTAGAAGATTAAAATAATTATTTAAAAAAAAGTTAGAAGGATTTTAGAAGAATTGAAGGATTTAGAAGGATAGATTTGAATTTATAGGGATTTTGCGCAGCAGTTATAACCCCACTCAAATCTTTTATTTTAAATATTTTTCTCGGTATTTTATAGAATTAGGAAATGTACAAATATAATGTTCTTACAATAAAAATATACACATATTTCCCAATTGAAAAAGACCCCTCCCCCAACACCAAGAAGGCTGAAAAGATGAAAAGTCAAAAATCATCCTTTTAAAAAATGTTTTTGTACCGTATAAGTATCGTCAGTAGATACAGGGTTAAAACTACAAAATTCTTTAGATAACCTGTAGATGTACTGAATTATGAATTCGTGAAAATTTTATCTTCTAAAGCATTTTTCGTGAATTGTTTAAACTACATTAGAAGATTAAAATAATTATTTTAAAAAAAGGTAGAAGGATTTTAGAAGAATTGAGGGATTTAGAAGGATAGATTTGAATTTATAGGGATTTTGCGCAGCAGTTATAACCCGACTCAAATCTTTTATTTTAAATATTTTTCTCGGTATTTTATAGAATTAGGAAATGTAGAAATATAATGTTCTTACAATAAAAATATACACATATTTCCGAATTGAAAAATCCCCCAACACCAAGAAGGCTGAAAAGATGCAAAGTCAAAAATCATACTTTTAAAAAATGTTTTTGTACCGTATGAGTATCGTCAGTAGATAAAGGGATAAAACTACAAAATTCTTTAGATAACCTGTAGATGTACTGAATTATGAATTCGTGAAATTTTTTTCTTCTAAAGCATTTTTCGTGAATTGTTTAAACTACATTAGAAGATTAAAATAATTATTTTAAAAAAAAGGTAGAAGGATTTTAGAAGAATTGAAGGATTTAGAAGGATAGATTTGAATTTATAGGGATTTTGCGCAGCAGTTATAACCCCACTCAAATCTTTTATTTTAAATATTTTTCTCGGTATTTTATAGAATTAGGAAATGTACAAATATAATGTTCTTACAATAAAAATATACACATATTTCCGAATTGAAAAATCCCCCTCCCTCAACACCAAGAAGGCTGAAAAGATGCAAAGTCAAAAATCATCCTTTTAAAAAATGTTTTTGTACCGTATAAGTATCGTCAGTAGATAAAGGATTAAAACTACAAAATTCTTTAGATAACCTGTAGATGTACTGAATTATGAATTCGTGAAAATTTTATCTTGTAAAGCATTTTTCGTGAATTTTTTAAACTACATTAGAAGATTAAAGTAATTATTTTAAAAAAAAAGGTAGAAGGATTTTAGAAGAATTGAAGGATTTAGAAGGATAGATTTGAATTTATAGGGATTTTGCGCAGCAGTTATAACCCCACTCAAATCTTTTATTTTAAATATTTTTCTCGGTATTTTATAGAATTAGGAAATGTACAAATATAATGTTCTTACAATAAAAATATACACATATTTCCGAATTGAAAAATCCCCCTCCCCCAACACCAAGAAGGCTGAAAAGATGCAAAGTCAAAAATCATCCTTTTAAAAAATGTTTTTGTACCGTATAAGTATCGTCAGTAGATAAAGGGTTAAAACTACAAAATTCTTTAGATAACCTGTAGATGTACTGAATTATGAATTCGTGAAAATTTTTTCTTCTAAAGCATTTTTCGTGAATTGTTTAAACTACATTAGAAGATTAAAGTAATTATTTAAAAAAAAAATGTAGAAGGATTTTAGAAGAATTGAAGGATTTAGAAGGATAGATTTGAATTTATAGGGATTTTGCGCAGCAGTTATAACTCCACTCAAATCTTTTATTTTAAATATTTTTCTCGGCATTTTATAGAATTAGGAAATGTACAAATATAATGTTCTTACAATAAAAATATACACATATTTTCGAATTAAAAAATCCCCCCCCCCCAACACAGTGAAGGCTGAAAAGATGCAAAGTCAAAAATCATCCTTTTAAAAATCTTTTTCTACCGTATATGTACCGTCAGTAAATAAAGGGCTAAAATTACAAAGATATTGAGAGATTGATAAATAAATTATTAAAATTATTCTTTAAGAATTAGCTTTTTTCAGTATCTTTTTTTTTAATTATTAAAATGATATTATGTTACAAATGGAATACAGTAAATAAATTTAAGATCAAATAATACTTGAAAATTATGGATATTTGTAAACTACTTAGGTGATTTTGTGTACGCCGTACGTACTATAAAGATGTCTCTTGCTCTATTACTAGATTACTGACTATTAAATATATTTCTATGTATTTATAATAAAATTTAACGATTTTTAACGAAGGTTTAGAACAAAATTTAAATTGATTCGAATTTCTCCAAACTCAATATTAAGGTCCGATTTTGAGCACTGTTAATTTGATTTCGATATTGTTAAAGTCGGATACAACAACAGATAAAAAAAAAATATTGCACACAATGATTTATTTAATGTCGAAATGTATAACGAGGTCGTTCTTAATCGGCATGTGCTTTTAGAACACATTTATATTTATCCAGCCTGTGAAACTAAATAACTTCAGCAACACGGAACTTGTAAATATTATATAAGCTTATAGAACATATAATAAACTATTTCAATGTTTAAGTTTAAATTTATCAATCACTACGCTACGCAATTAAATTCTAATTTCACAAGCAATTTTCAGATAGAATAAAATAGTTTTCGTTTGGCGATGAAAAGTGTTGCTCGTCAAATAACGCGGCGCGTTCGGCTTTTCGCGCCAAATATTCGAAAGTATATATATATATATATATATATATATATATATATGTATATATTACAGGCTTTTAACTTGAATAACGCCACTGAATTTGACAGATCATTTATTTCATGAATAAGAAGTTTTGTTCCCGCCAATAGCTCAATCTCAAATAATCACTGCACACAACTCCCAATAAAATAAAACTAGTTGACTGTATTACTAATTAAATTTTAATTCACAAAACAATAAATTGATCAAGAGCCGATATTTACACTACTCCTCTGATCGGCGTCTCGAACCCAACACACAAGTTTCCAAACAATACACATAGATGGCACTTCTAGCGGCAACATACCGCCGGGCGTTGAATGTTGCAAACAATCAATACTATAAATACGATATCAATTTAGGATACAATCTCAATAATACAAATTTTTTCTCAGCGCATACAATAAATGAAATATTAAATTTACAAATATAAACACAAGAATGTAATAATACACTACACTACAAAATTTTGCTTAATTAAATAAAATGTATAAATTCAAATAGTTAATGTGGTTTCATTCACATGAGGCAAAACAACAATTTTTGATACTGGCCTTTCATATGTGCCATTTTTATTTTTTAAGGTTACATCTCTAACTATACCATCTTGGCTTGGGTGGATTTTAACAATTATTGCCAAATGCCATTTTAAAGGACTATAAATATCAGAATTTTTTATTAGTACTAAGTCTCCCTCTTTAATCTCTACCCTTCCTTTATGCCATTTAGGTCTATTTAAGACCTTATTTAAATATTCTGATGACCATTTTTTCCAAAGATGTTGTGTCAATTTCTGAACTAATTGCCACCTGCTCAACCTATTCATAGGGATTTCAGTATAATTCGGTTCAGGTAAGGCCATTACAGCTGAGCCAATAAGAAAATGAGCAGGTGTCAACGCTTCAACATCATTTGGATCATTTGAAAGAGGGCAGAGTGGACGAGAATTAAGAACAGCTTCACTTTGAATAATGAGAGTCAAGAGTTCCTCATAACTTAAAATAGTTTTACCTACAACACGCTTTAAATGATATTTAAGTGATTTAACACTTGCCTCCCATAAACCTCCAAAGTGAGGGGTTGAAGGAGGATTAAAATGCCACTTAATTCCTTCATTAGCTAAATAATTTTGAATTTCCTCCTCACTTTTATCCTTAAATAAAGATCTGACAATTGCTCTTAATTATTTATTGGCACCAACAAAATTTCGGCCATTATCACTAAAGATATCAGAAGGTTTGCCTCGTCTCGCAATAAAGCGTTTAAGCGCTGCTAAAAACGCTGCACTTGTTAAATCATTGACAATTTCAACGTGCAAGGCCTTTGTAGTAAAACACACAAAAATACAAATAAAAACCATTTTTACCTGTTTACTCTTAGCTGTCGAATTATTTACCTCGAAAGGACCGCAGTAGTCTAATCCACTACGCATAAATACTCTGGATACCGTTACTCTTGCTGCTGGCAAATCAGTCATCTGTTGCTAGGAAATTTTAGAATTAATTTTATTACAAATAATAGAATTAAAAATTATTTTTCGAACTACATTTGCCAGCTAAAATCCAGAATTTTGCTCTGATGAGGGACATCGCTGTTTCTGACCCTGCATGGAAATATAAAACATGAAAATAATTAATAACACAAAATGCAAAATTGTGGTTAGCAGGAATAATCATAGGATATTTTTGGTGAATGGATACGTTACTGTTTTTCAGTCTACCACCAACACGAATGCAGCCATCACTGTCTTAAAATGGACACAAGTTTGTCAGTTTGCTATTGTTAGGGATATCAGTACCCCTTTCTAAACACTGGATTTCTTTCACGAAAGAAGTCCTTTGAATGCTCGTTACAATGCACTATAAGGACTGAGAGAGTTAACTGCTAGATAAAGTTCCAGGTGTAAGATATAAAAGGTTTCTACAGTTATATATGAACATTTTATACAATGCTACTACTCTTTGTAGTTTGAAAAACGAATTACAGTTATTAATGATGTCTAAAGGTTCAAGAGTGTTAACTAAGGCACATACTTTAGTTACTGATGGTGATTTCAATTCACGCAAAAACAGCTCATTGGTTTCAGCAGGATTGCTATCAGGACACTCGACCACCTCAGGCTGTTGTAGGAATACTGGACCGAACCACCACAGTTCACACTGTTGAATCTTGATGGGATCTATACCTCTAGAAATAAGGTGTGCAGAATTTTACTTGGAAGGTACGTAATGCCACTGTTCAACCGAAGTTAAACTTTGTATAATCGATATCCTGTTGGCTACAAATGTCTTAAGATCATTGGATTCCTTTTTTAACGATGCAAGTAGTATAGTGCTATCTGTCCAAAACTAAGTTTTAGAAACTTCTAGTTTTAAGGCACTTAACACCTTCTTCATTAACTTAGATAGCAGGACTGCAGCAGAAAGTTCAAGACGTGGGATTGTGATATGCTTTTAAGGAGCTATTCTGGACTTACTAGTGAGAAGTTTAACAACATAATCACCACAAGAATTAGTAGATTTCACGTAAATGACCGCTCCATAAGCAATTTCACATGCATCGAAAAATCCATGTAGTTCTGCACAAATAGACTGAGAAATAAGAATACATCTTGGGATTCTGATCAAATTTACACTTTTTAAGGAAGTAAGAAAGTCATTCCACTCCTTATTTTCTTTCATTGGGAGATAATCACACCAGTCTATTTTCAGCAACCATAATTTTTGCAGAAACACATTGGCCCTTGTAATTATTGAACCTATCAAACCCAAAAGGTCAAATATTCTAGCAATTTGAGACAAGACTGATCGTTTAGTGTATAATTCGCTTTGCTCGATAATTAAGTTAAACCCAAAACAATCTGGTTGAGGCTTCCACAACATTCCCAAAGTTTTTGTCTTATTAGAAAAATAATATTCAGATTCTGATTTATAACATAAAAGAGCAAAATTATTTACTGCCCATTTATGGAGATCCATATCTTCTCTATTTAACAAAGATATCAGTTGTTGCTGAATCTCCTTAGCTGTGTCTAAATCATCTGCACCTGTTAGGATGTCACCCATGTAAACATCCTGCAACAACACATTCGCAGCTAAAGAAAATTCATTTCCTTCGTCTCTGGCTAATTGCATTAAGGTTCTTGTAGCTAAAAAAGGAGCACTAGTTGTGCCATAAATCACAGTACATAACTTGTGCACTTTTACTGGCTCATTCACCTGGGGTTTAAATACTATTCGTAATAAATTTCTTTGACTCGGATGTATTGGTATCATACGATACATCTTTTTTATATCTGCTACTAAAACAAATTGGTGCTTTCGAAATCGCAACATTATAGAAAATAACTCATCTTGGATTGTTCATCCGTTAAACTGCAAACTGTTTAATGATTTGCCTGTAGAAGTTAAGAAACTGGCATTATGCACGACACGTAATGGTATGCTACTTGATTCTGTACGGAACACGCAATGATGTGGAATATAATACGTGACTTCTGGCTCTTCAGATTCTATCAATTCTTCCATGTGACCCATACTTAGATATTCTTCCATAAATGCTTTATAAAGATTATTAAATTTAGGCTCTCTAACTAAGCTCTTCCATAATGAATTTAAAATATGCATTGCCTTTTGTTTTGATTCGCCAAGAGAAGACTGATCTTCCTTTAGTGGCATTTTCACCATATATTGTCCATTTTCAGTTCTAGAATAATTTTTCAGAAAATGTTCTTCACAAATTTCTGCCTCCTTAGTTTTAGAAATCTTAGACTCTCTCTCTATGTTTTCTATTTCCCAAAATCTCTAATTATTTTTTCTAATTCCAAATTATCTCTAATTAACCCACAATGTATATTACTTTCACCCCTAGCCGGAAAGCTTCCACTGACAATATACCCGAAAGCACTGTTTTGCAACACAATTTTAGTATTTAATGTTTGAGGATAAATTTGGCCTGGTCTTAGAAATTCATAAAAATTTTCTGCACCTAAAAGCAAATCATTCGGGTCTGGGAAGTTCAATTTTTCATCGGATAATTTGATGTTAATTAACAATGGGATAGAAGTCTGAAGCGGCCTAGACGACGTCAATTCTGTAATTTTCGGAACGACTAAAAAGTCTAATTTTAAATAAAATCCTTATCTCTATTTGAAACAGTTATGTTAACCCTAGATCTAACATCCAGCGATAAATTATTTATACCTGAAATAGAAATATTAGTCTTTTCTCTTTTCAAATTAAGTTTATCTACTAACCTTTTACTCATAAAGTTAGAGTTGGCTCCAACGTCCAATAAATCTCGTACTTCATGAAAATTACCCAATTCATCTTTTATTAAACAAACAAATGTGCTAAGTAACACAGCTTTTAACTCATTAGCCAAAATACATGTCGTTGAAAATAAATTGTTTTGATTATTAGCTGGGAAAGGCTGAAATACTGGAGCCGAAACATCCAAATTAGATTTATTACCTCCTTTGTTTATGTGACTCATTTCCTGTGAAATTACCTCTTGGTTTTCAACTTTATTTATTTTTTGTTCGCGAGGAAAATGCAAAGTTACATTGTGCCTTTTCCTACAAATAATACACGAGAATTTAGATTTACAATCGACTACTTTATGATTCATAAGACAGTAAAAACAAAGATTTTTTGCATTTACCAGCTCAACTCTATCACTCTATCACATATTTTTATAAATAGGACGTTTATGCAAAGGATGATTTTCATTACATGACAAAATGCATTTAGAATTTTTTACATCAGTTAGAAAAACTTTAGAAACTGGCCTGGAATAATTATTTTTATTATTCGACCTAGAATTATCAACCACAGGTTTTCCCTTTGATGTATAATATAAATCTATCTCCCGAGATAACTCAATTGGGTCAAACCAAGAATCTCCTTGTCTAACATTTATAAAACACGTAACATCCTTATCAAGCGTCTGACAAATTTTATCAGAAATCACTAATTTTTTTAAAGTTTCAAAATCTGTCACATTTCTCAATTTTAAATAATAATCCCAACTCGTTGTTAATCGGCATGAAAATTGTACATACGTTTCATTGGGTTGACGTTGTGCTTTTTTTAAATGTTCTAAAGAAGTTTGGGGTGTTGGCTCAAATTCTCTAAGTACTATAGCTTTCACCTTTGAATAATCTTCTAATTCCCCATCCTTAATGTATGTAATAACATTTGTTGCCCTTTCTCCTAACAGATTTAGAAGAATTTCCGATTTATACTTTTCTGGGACATTTTTTGAAATGAAGGCCCTTTCTAAAGACGAGAAAAAAACCCCAACCTTTCGGTCTAGACGGAATTTTGATTGTAAGTGTTCTTATACTTTTAATGAGAGAGTCTAAGGATTCTATACATTCTCTTTTTGCGAAATTATTTAATTTTTCACTTTTGGTTTCTGCTCGGGCCTTAGCTAACTCAAGCTCTAATTTTGTACGTTCAGTTTTTTATTTATCAAGTTCTAGTACCTTCGCTTCCTCATTTTTTCTCTCCTCTATAATATTATTGATCATTTCTTTTACCAATATAGAATCTGCTTCATATTTTTCACTTTCCTTTATTAAATTCATTAAATCATAATTAGTTAATTTTATATCAGAAATATCAACCCTAACTCAAGAGCTATCCTCTGGTAATCCTCTTTTTTCGCACCTTTGAACATTTTAATAATTATAGTTTACAATAAATAAATAAATAAATCTCATATACCTTCAAAAATAAAGGCGAATCTCTTTTACCAAATTGCTGAACGACGGCAGAATAATATTTTTTCTTTATTTATTTTGTCTTCTCGAAATAAGCATTTTTAAATAACTTTGTTTATTCTCTGTTTTAAATGATCACTTATGATTGCGCAACACTGCACTGAAAGAACATAATTATTTTTGTTCTTGAATAAAAACAACTGCTTGACTTAAACTCTTCGTAATAAAGTATATATTTTTTTAACACCACACTATTAAAGTAATATTATAATAAAGGAAATTCACAAATTCTCATCAAAAAAGAAAACACTTAATTCGTTTCGGTACACTAATACTCGTTGACTCTAAGATCGAAACCACTTTAAATACGTAATTAAATGCTTGGTTTTTAATCCGGGGAGCAGAAAAAAACAGATGTTCCCGCCAATAGCTCAATCTCAAATAATCACTGCACACAACTCACAATAAAATAAAACTAGAGGACTGTATTACCAATTAAATTTTAATTCACAAAACAATAAAATGATCGAGAGCAGATATTTACACTACTCCTCTGATCGGCGTCTCGAACCCAACACTCAAGTTTAAAAACAATACACATAGATGGCGCTTCTAGCCGCAACAAGTTTCATTACCATTGTTTTTTTTTTGTTGTTGTTGTTGTTGTTTTTAATATTATGAGTATGCGATTTGCATGTGACTACTGTGTACACTGTAAAAAAAAAAAAAAAAATACGACCAGTTTTCCTGTCGGAATCGGAAAAATAGTTGCCCTTATCATAACGGAAACTTTTCCGACCCAGCTCGGAATAAAATCCGTAAAAAAAGGAAATAGTCAATAAAACAGTGTTTTGCGGATTTTATTCCGAGTTGGGACGGAAATTTTTCCGGCACGATAAGGGCAACTATTTTTCCGATTCCTACAGGAAAACTGGTTGTATTTTTTTAACAGTGTATAACTTTAAGATTAAAGACGAATCTGATCTTTTTTTTTTTTTTTTTTTTTGCGAAAATATTTCTAGCATTATACATTTTGATAATGTCCCCGTAAGAGCGATGAAACATGTCAATCTCAATAAATAAAGGTATTTATTTGCTTTGCAAATGTATTTTATCACTTATAGTAAATATTAAGGTGACAAGGGACCTTAAAAACCTTAAAAATCTATTTTTTTCTTTGTAAATTTCACGTTAAATATTACTCAAGGGTACATTATATGCATTATAGCATGCATTTATCACAAAAATTAAATATTTTTGAGAAAAAAATGGAATTTTACGCGTCATCTTAGAAATCTTCGAAATGCCCCCTTCGCATTCCATATCAATGAAAATCCCCAATATTTTTTATAGAAGTTTGGTTTATATATATAAAAAAAATACATTATTAAAAGTTTCGAACTTGTTTAAAATCCCTTAGCAGTTATGTAAATTCACGAACGATGACATAAATTCAACTTTCAGTTGACAGATTGTGTCCCAAATTTTAAACACAGAGATGGATGTTAGATTTTTTTTCTCCATTCAATGAGGTTAGGTCGTTTTTAACTGAATATGCCATTTTAATGAGAATCAAACACCCAGCTACATGTTTAACAGTTTGTTTGCATTACTGATAAGGAATTTTAAATAATTCCGAAACCTTTATTTTATTTTATTATATTGTGATATTAAACTGTTTGTATTTATGTATTTGTTTTTAAAACAAGTTTCAAAGGTTTGGTTGAAAACAAAAACAGAAGCATAAATTTGATATTTTTTA
This sequence comes from Maratus speciosus, assembly GCA_963932465.1. Classification (NCBI taxonomy): domain Eukaryota; kingdom Metazoa; phylum Arthropoda; class Arachnida; order Araneae; family Salticidae; genus Maratus; species Maratus speciosus. The sequence goes on from OZ010794.1 coordinate 310,019,482, forward strand.
AAACTTATAGAAGAAAAATATCTAGAAAGAACTCTAATTCTGAGGTAATTTAGAATATTTACTGTAATTAATGAGATAACTTTTATATTTAATTTCACATTTTTGTGCGTTCTTTTGTTTAATTTCTGCTAGGTATAAATAAGTTTATATTTATTTTAAAGAACAGAAAGTACTAAATATTTCGTTAAAGAAATAGACTTTTTTTAAATAAATATGCTGATTTATTTAAATAGGCTATTTCTCATCTTAATCTGCTTTCTTTATCTCTCTTTTTAAATAATTATTCTCGACTTTCTATGAAACAGAAAAATAAATGTTTTTAAAATATGCATTTAATTAAATATTTTAAACATTTTGTGTTTATGGTTCATTTTCTAAAAAGAAAAAAAAATGGAAACTAATTTTATGGTGATTTCAAAATCGTACTACTTACGCCATTGGCTTACATCCAAAATTATCTTGGCAATTAGCCTTCATAGAAAACACACACAGTTTTCTTCACTCTTTTTCTGAACTCTGAAGGTGCATTATTTTACAGATGTTTTTATTCGACATTTTACAATTTTGGAATGCTAAAAGTAACACAAATAAAAATATATCGCAGAACTTAATCGAAATCCTTTTCAAAACTTGGCTATAATATTTAATAACTGTTTTAAAATACAATTTTGTTTAATGTAAGAAGGGTGAAAGGAGTGAGTGGAATACTTTTTTTTCAATAACTGTAGTGGATTTTACTGTTAGTATTTTGTATTTACTTTTACAATTTTATCATTTCAAAAACATGTTTGTAGCAAATTTCATTTAGAGAATATTAATCAAAAGTGTATAATAATAAGTTGGAAATAAGTAACATTTTAAAATGTTAATATCGTGTACAAATACATTTAATCCAGTGGTCTGCCTATGAATACAAAGCCTAAGAAATTCCGAGGTAAAATTTTGGCCAAACATAGATACCCTCCCATAGGTATGGGGTCTCATAGGTATGTAGTACGGGGTAGATGTTTTCAAATTGTATTTTCTTTAAAAATGTGACGAAATTGCTGCAATTTTCACCGATACCGAGTTGCCAAGTCTTCGGCTTTTTGCACACCAGTAATTTGTTAGAGAAAATGTTGTTTATTTAAATCCGCTGAAAAGTGATGAATAGTTGAGTAGCATTGAGGGGTTACCTAGCTGTGATCAGCTTGACACCCAGTCTATTATTTTAATGTCTTATATATTATAAGCCATTGGGAAAAGAAAAAGTGTAGTTTTTAAAAACTACATGATAAGTAAATGAAAAAAATATATAAATTTAAAAGCTAATATTAGAAACTTATTTTTAAGAGATAAAAATGAAAGTTAACTTTTAAAACTAAGTAAAGATGATAGTAGTACAATTAAGTTAAGGTGTAGCTGTAGTTGCAACAAAATGTTCCAATTAAGGAAGGGGTCTCAGGACTCTTAAAGCTTTAAAATTTTCGAAATTTTAATTTCTTTAGATATTAACTCCTATAATTTATAAACTCCTATTTTTTCTGAACATTTTGGTATAAATGTTTCCTTGAAATTCCTATTAGAACAGAAGTTATGGCTTTTAGAATTATACACGCTCAATAACTCAAGTGGCGTTTCAGAAACTTTGAAGTCAATTTTCTCCAAATGACGTTTTTGGGCATAACGCGCACGATATCTCAAAAACTTCTGGATTTTTTATCATGAAATTTTCAAAACATGTTTCATGTTAGTCTGTATAAACTGAACCTAAAATTTCCTTCTTATTGTTCAGAAATATATTCTTTATAGGTGATTATACTGTTGAAAATTTCTAAATTTTGTATTAACTAAATACAACTTTGTATTAAAAATAGAAAAATGCATTAAATACAAATTTATTTAGGTTCAGAGTAATTATTATAATGTGAAGCATAAGTAGGACCCAAATTTTTCCTTCTACTTGCAAAATGTATTTTGTAATCGTGCGCATAATCTGTTATGTCGATTTTCCGCTCGTCAAATGTCTGACATTTTGGAGCCCACTGTAAATTCTAATTCTGCATCTTGTAATTTTTCAAATGCATGAAATGAAAGAACATACTTATATCTTTCATCCAATATAAAATTTTGTCTTAAAATCAATTACATTTTAAGATATTAAATGTTCAAAATATTGTTTTTTTCGATTTTTCCAATTTTAAGAGTCCTGAGACCCCAGTAAATTAACGTTTTCTGTATTAAAATGCCGATATCCAAAAAGCCGGCAGCTCTGCGGAGAAATACATAATTTATTATAACATCTGCAGATTATATTTAAATTCATTGCAGATTTTTAATTTTATATTAGTTTAAAAAAGTGTTTTATGTAAGCTCAACAAAAATAGATGAAAAATACCTGAAGTATTGCGCATAAAAATATAAAAAAAATGTTCAAATAATTAAAATTAATAATAAGTATGCTAAAAAGTTTTTAAAAACTGCTTCAAATATTAAGCAGAGTGCAGGATTCATTACTTGCGGAAGTGTGATGCGATCGCGACAGAGAGTGGACAGTGTGTTAACTCTCCGAAATATTGTGGATCTCAGTGGTGCAAATAAATATATAATGGACGGTGGTTAATGCGTCTCCGCTTCATATCTATCCACCGTGATTCACAACAATTTCGTTTTTCACGAAATTTCCTATTTGCATTTAAGGGGTCTCAGGACTCCAGCTTCAAAATTTCGATATATATATATTGTACGACCGAAATACATGAAATGAACAGCTTATTTCGGGTTTTGGCCGGCCAATTTGCGAAGTGAGGCCATTTAAGGAATGGCCGTCCGCAGCCCTGCATTTGATCTACAACCCTTATAATACACTAGAAATAAATGTTAAAAGCGTGTCACAACTCAAAATGCACATCAAGCAGGGCTACCAGGGGCGACTATTTTTATATTCTATTCGCACCACTATTTTTTTAAACACATTTTATACTGCAATTACGAAGTTACTCTTATTGTTGCAAATGTTGTCAAATTTTATGTAAAAAATTTTTGCTTTTAGAAAGTGGTACGAAACACAATTGAGAAATTGTCGCCTGTTCCAGCCCTAATCAATAATCGCTCTTAGCCAATCCAACAACCGAATTATTTGAGTGACATTGCAAATAAATAACAAAATCTATCAAGTCAATAATAACAGTTGTAGAGCATCAGCATCTCAGTAATGTATAACAGTTTCATTATGTTTGAAGCAGTGTAACATAATTAAAATCCCTGAAAATTATTTTTTCACATGTATAATAATTCTTTATCGGAATTCTTTTAGGCATCCCTATAAAAACGAAATATATTGGCTACTTAATCGATACTCTACAAGAAACATATTGCCTCCCTCAAGAGTGAGGCATATGAATTTAATTATGTTTGAAACAGTGTAACATCATTTAAGTGTCTAAAAACGATGTTTCACAATTGACTGCAATGTAATGAAATACTTTTACTTCTAAACTATTACTTCTACTTCTTCCATACACTATAGATAACACTTTGTCGTCCATCTTAACTATGCATACCAATTTTATTATCATTGAGATAATGTAACAACATTAAAATGCACCGTAAAAACATTTCTATTTAGTGATACTGTAACGAAATACTTTTGTGTGCCTGTGTAAATTAACCGAAAAGAACACACTTCACTTTCAACGCCGAAATTAATTTTTAAACTTTAATAATATAACAATTACAAGCCAATCCGATTCTTTACTCGAGTTGGAACACGGGCAGGAAGCGGCCAGACAAACGGAATTCATAGTGACTTTTAAATGTTAGAAATGGTTAAAAAGTAAAAATGACAGCGAATGAAACCATACAGACCCTGAATATTTGCTAGTCACTTTTTCTTTCGACTGCGTCCGATTACCGCTAGTAATTATTAATACCCATTATTTTATTTTATTTGGAACAATTGCAATCGTTTAGAAGAAATTTAGTTCAAAACATTCAAATTTAAAACAAAATAATAAAAAAAAAATAGAAAAAAAATAAAGAAAAATTATGCTTCAAGCATACATTTTTAAACACTTTCCAACACATTCATAATAATCTAACAAAATTGCACCGTTTAATAAGTTAAAATATTGTCTATTTCAAACATATGGAAAAGCATAACACATTTCAAAACCCAATTTCAACTGTTCCCATCTACAATTGGAAAATCATCCGAATTATTTGAGCAGCCCGGTATATGATATATAGGTTTGTTCCCCTTCAGTAATTTCCTCTAATAAGGTGAATGGTACGTGAATACTCTTGTACAGCCTCTTATATGAGGTATAGAATTTATATGTAACAAGTAGCATGCAAAAAATTAATTAAATTTGAAAGCTCATACCCAATTTTAAAACGTACACTCCAGCAATTATTACTCCAAGACAGTACTTTAACCGATTTATTTTGTGTGTCCTCATTTACATCGTTTAATGCACACTTCGGTTTGTGCGGACAAAAAATATCCCCAATTAAAAGTTCACACTAACAGGAGTTTAAGGTTTACATATATATGTGTGTATGTGCGTGGGGCTCAACTTAGACTATCTAGAGTCCCTGGACACACACCATTCTGGGAACCTCCTTCTATCTATCCATAAAGGTTGTTCGTGAATCAGGCTGTAATGACTAGTAATAAATGTCATACCTATTGTATGTATACATAAATTTCGTGCGAGATATAATTCACATTTGTATACAGACTACACTGTCAAAAAAATTATAAGGTTACTAAGAATTTTCTAGGAAATTGGGATGCCTAGAACTTTTTTATGTAACTGCAACAAAAAAATATCATGTAACAGATTTATGTAACAGGTTTATACTGTAAAAAAAAGTCTGTGACGTTACTAAGAATTTACCAGGAAACTGGGATGCACATAAATTTTTACCCGACTGCCAAGAAGGGTTATGTGTTTCTCGCGTATCTGGGTAAGTGGATTTCTTTACACCCTCGAAACATCCCAACGGCTGGATGGAGTTTAATGAATGAGCTCTCTATAGATTCGTCTTAACCGTCCGATGGTTATAGGCTAGGTTTTACTTTTATAAATTCAAAATTGCGGCTGTAAAATACAAAATGGCTATAGAGACGAAAAATATTTGTACGCACAATATTGAGAGGCATATAATTGGATAGTTCTTTCAAAATGAAGACGATGTTTCATTGACTATTTTACAGTCAGAAGCTCCGTTTAAATATTACACAACCTGGAAGTTGTGTAGGTAGGATCTCTAGCTTTACTGCAACTCTAACCTTCATAGACATCTATATTACTCATCAAAACAGTGTTTATAGATAGGAACTACCAATTAAACACTACTTAAAAGTCATCAATACAAGTAAATAAAAAAAAAATAGGTAAGTAATATAAAAAATAGTTTCGCATTGCTGAGAAATAATTCATTAGTTTGCTTTTTACGTTTTTTAATTTTTTTAATCTACTTTGTTTATTATCTATATGCAATAACAAAAAAAAAAAAATATGTAATTATACCGGGTTGCCGATAAAATTTTAGTAAGCATACAGATTTGTGTAGCTTTACAAAAACTAGTTTGTAGATTTACATCTCTTTGTTTTTTACAGTGTATAGATATAATTTTAGTAAGCATAAAGATTTCGGTAGCTTAACAAAGATTAGTTTTGTACGTTTACATTTTTTTACAGTGTATCACAAGAAGGATGGTGACAACTTTATGACATGACAAATTTCACTACTCTTTAATTTTTATGAATATAAGTTGAAGTGCTCCTGTGAGATTTTGAAGTGTAAATACGGATCTGTCAGTCGCTCTTGGAGACGGGGAGGGCCGCACTTTCTTTCTAAATCTTTGAAAATGTAAGACATTCGTCCCTTTTGGTCATTTTAACCATTTGACACCCATTAAACAACATTCCTTATTATGGTCGTATTGGCCCTTCAATTGTGGGGACTTGGGACTGCTGTTCCGAATGACTCTGCATTAGTAAGGCTCTCTCTGTGTGTGTGGGTGCGCACATTTTGTTAAATTAAAATATCTCAGAAGCGTCTCATGATATAAAAGGCATAATTCTAAAAAATAACATTAATTTGTGAAACTGGAGAGTTAGCCAAGTTCCAAGAAGCCTTTTTCATGCATTCAGAATCCATCCAAAAAAACAATAAAACAACTATGAACTTCAGAAATGAGATTTGTGTGATTAATATTTTATTTTCCATTTCCTGATTTTTTTTTTCAATTCATATATTCAAAAAAGGTTCTGAAGATGCAATGGAAATATTTGAAATTTAAGCCTACCTAGTAAACGAAACAAAAAATATCAAGGTTTTAATATTTTAAGGAGTCTCAGGATTCATAAAATTGGAAAAAAAGGAAAAAAAAAAGTCCATTTTAAACATTTAATATCTTGAAATGCATATGATTTTTAAACACGATTTTTATTGAGATGAAAGGTATAAGCAAGTTCTTGCATTTCATTTCATGTATTTAAAACAATTAGAAGATACAGAATTAGTATCTATAGTAGGTTCCAAACTGTCAGACATTTGTCGAGAAGAAAATTGGTGTAACTAATTACGCGCATGATTACAAAATAAATTTTTAAACTAGAATAACGTTTTTCGTGTCTAATTATACTTCAGATTATAATAATAACTCTGAATCTAAATAAATTTGTATTTAAATCATTTTTATATTTTTAATACAAAATTGTATTTAGCTAATACAAAATTTTGAAAATTTCAAAAATCCCTGCCGGCCCGGCCTACAGGCGGAGGTAGATTTCGATGTTAAGTATACTAATTTCACAAACAAAAACCAAATCATGATTAGAGATAAACCCACTTTAACAATTTTATCTGGACGCTTTTGGCGAGATTTTATTTCATTTTTATATAATAACTGGTTTTATCAGAATCATGTTAGGGCAGTATTCAAAAAAATACTTTTCCATGCTCAATAATTCGAAATTTTCTGGCATAACTCCAGATTCATTTTTAATAGGAAAAACATGAAACTTGTTGACGTGATTTTTGAAGAGATTTGTAAGCGACCTGCGTTTTTAATTTTCGTTCAATTAATTAAAACTTTATATATAAACAATTATTTTCTCAGTAAGACAATATTTTTCGTTTCTAACACAATCGCTTCGGGAAATTCCATTTAAAATGCCCACTTTGACATCATTTTTTGAAAGATTTTCTGCCTCTGCCAGAAAATAGATCATTACGGTACATTATATAGTTTCTGAATAAGCGAATCTACCAATTGGATGCGTTTGAGAACAAAAATGAATTTAGAAATGAGTCAGAAAATAAGCAGTTAGGATTTGAATTCTCCCTTAATACGATGATTTTTCCAACACAATCCGCTTCGGGAAATTCGGTTCAAAAGGCCCACTTAGACAGCATGATTTAAAATATATTTTGTTTCTATCAAAAAATTGACCATTACGGTACATTATATACAGTAGCGCTCAAAAGTATTTTGACAACCTTATATTCTCTCTTATTTTATTTAATATAAAAATGTAAAAGAAATTTATTCCCTATAATTGAGAACACTATGACTGCAGAAATGTATCAAGTTTCAACTTGTTTGTTTACATTCGGCGCCACCGAAGAAATATGACTCCTCCTTAGCTCAAAAGTATTTTGACAATTAGTTTTCATTTAATTATTGAAGGTGTCAATGGCGCTATAGCTTCAATTAGTGTTTATATTGACTTATTGTGATTATTTTTAAATGCCGAAATGTAAAAAATATTGAAGTGATTCTAGAAAAGCCGCTGTAAATGCACTTAAGAAAGGTAGACTGCAAGCAGAATTAGCTCGTTCTTTTAACGGGTCTCGGCAACTTGTTATTAAATAATAAAGAAATAAAGTGAATAAAGTTTTTAATAAACAGAAATACATCGAAAATAAGCCTCAAAGTGGCCATCCGAAAAAAAGAACTTGCAATGTTGACTGTATTATAAAAAAGATATCTACAAGTGATTGTCGTAAGTCCGCTGTAATCATAAAAAGTGAATTTAAAGACATTTACGGCATAGAAATACACGTTTCATCAGTCAAACAACGCCTAAACCTCTATGGTTTGCAAGGCAGAATACCAGCAAAAACACGTTTGTAATCTACTAAGAATAGGAAGGCTACAGTTGCATTTGTAAAACGGCATAACCCTTTCAAGGGCAGAGCAATTTCATGCTAAAGTGTTGAATTTAATGACTGACACCGGAATTTTGGTTTAAAAAATTTCGGTTTATTATGTGCGTGAAATATAGCTTTTTCTTATTTAGAAATAAATTTGTTTTCAAATTTCGGTGTCACTCATTAAATTCAACACTTTTGCAATGGAATTGCTTTGCCCCTGAAAGGGTTATGCCGTTTTACAAATGCAACTGTAGACTTCCTATACTTAGTAGGGAACAAACGTGTTTTTGTTGGTCTTCTGCCCTGTAAACCATAGAGGTTTAGGCGTCGTTTAGCTGATGAAACGTGTATGTCTATGCCGTAATTTTCTCTCAATTCATTTTTTATTATTACAGCGGTCTTACGATAATCACTTGTAGATATCATTTTTAGAATACAGCCAACATTGCAAGTTGTTTTTTTTTTTTTTCGGGTGGCCCCTTTGAGGCTTATTTTCGATGTATTTCTGTTTATTAAATACTTTATTCCATGTGATAACAAGTTGACGAGACCCGTTAAAAGATCGAGCTAATTCGGCTTGCAGTGTCTACCTTTTTTAAGTGCATTTACAGCGGCTTTTCTAGAATCACTTCAATATTTTTTTACATTTCGGTATTTAAAAATAATCACAATAAGTCAATATAAACACTAATCGAAGCTATAGCGCCACTGACACCTTCAACAATTAAATGCAAACTAATTGTCAAAATACTTTTGATCTAAGGAGAAGTCATATTTCTTCGGTGGAACCGATTGTAAACAAACAAGTTGAAACTTGATGCATTTGAATAACTGGAGTCATAGTTGTTCTCAGTCATAGGGAATATATTTTCTTTTACATTTTTATATTAAATAAAATAAGAGAGAATATAAGGTTGTCAAAATACTTTTGAGCGCTACTGTAGTTTCTGAATAAGCGAATCTACCAATTGGATGCGTTTGAGAGCAAAAATGAATTTAAAAATGAGTAAGAAAATAAGCAGTTTGGATTTGAATACACCCTTACTAAGATGGTTTTTTTCTTCAACCGCTATGTATTTTTAATTGGTTTTTGCTGTAAGAATTGGTCCTATCCAAAACTTGTCTATATAGATGTTGTAGACAATATTAAGAAGATATATGATAAATTCACGGGGATTTTATATCTTTTGAATTGACGGAGTTGTGGATTTTTTTCTTATTCAAACGCCCTTTTTGTTTTCGTTTTTAATTTTTTTTGCCGTACGAATTGGTCCTATCAAAAACTTGTGAATATAAAAGTTGTAGATAATGTTAAGGATATTCATGATAAAATTTATTGGATTTGATATCTTGAGAATTGACGAAGTTATGAATTTTTTTTCTCCCCAAAACCCTATTTTGGCGCCCCTTGAGCCGATTTTTAACTTTATCAAAAATCTGTGATACTTAAATTTTGGCCCTGTTTTTAGAAGTAATAAAGACTTTAAACTTATTTGATATTTTCAAAATTTAAGAAGTTATGGGGTTTTTTCGGTTTTCACAAAACCCCTCCCTATTTCCTTCGCCTTGGTCCGATTTTGCCCATTAACGAACTTGACCGAGATTTTATGCTCCTTGATTTTATGTATCAGTTTGGAAGAGATTGGTGCAGAATTGTGGAAATTATCGTGTCCAGAAGAAAGTGATATATATATAGATACATAGATAGATAGATAGATAGATAGATAAAGTTTTTTTACTGAGGGTGGTTTTGGGCTTCTAGGGGTCATGATCGGTGTAGATCTGCAAAAATTTTTCAGAAATTCCAACATAGGAACGACGCCAATAGGTGGTATTTCATACGAAATTTACCTAACAGTATAACCATCCCCCCAAAAAATATTTTTTGTTAACAATAAAAATGAAATTTCAATTTCAGTTTATACAAACTAACATTGAACATACGTTTTGAAAACTGCATTGAAAAATATTCTGAAGTTATTGAGATATCTTGCGCGTTATGTCCAAAAATGTCATTTGTGGAAAAATGACTTCAAAGTTTCGGAAACACCGCTTCAGCTATTGAGTGGCTATAATTCTAAAAGCAAAAACTTCTGTTCTAATAGGAATTTCAAAGAAACAATTATATCAAAATGTTAAAAAAATGGGTGTTTAATATCTAAAAAAATTAAAATTTCATAAATTTTGAAGTTTTAAGAGTCCTGATACCCCTTAAAACATATCTCAGTGCTTTAACGTAATTCAGATGCATTAAAAATTACACTAGCCAGCAAAATTTGGGTTCTCGTGTTTCTTTAGCTTTTGATAAAATTGTTTCTTATATATTTTGTCTATCACGTAACGATTTTTCGCAAATCGCTTATTTCAAAGTTAAAATGTCAAAAAATAATGAACAACTGCAACTATTAAATTGATGTGATGGTTGTGTTTTTTAACTTTTGATAACTGATTGGTATGTTTTTTGTAGCCCACTGAATCCGAAAATAATGATCTTTGTTTACCATCACGAAATGATTTTTCGCAAATCGTAAATTCAAAGTTAAAAAGTAAAAAAGAAATATATACAGTATAACTGAAAAATCCGGCATCATCGGGATCGAGACTGTATCGGGTTTTTGAAGGAATGTCAAAAGTAGTAACTAGGAATATCAAAAGTAGTACTGTATCCTTAATGGTCCCTTCAGCCATAAATTAATTTATTATTATGTGATAATTATGTAAGAAATAGAGAAAATTAAATATAAAAAAACTTACTTTAATAAATATTTTCTATGTTACAGAAAAAAAAATCCAATAAAGAGTGAAATTATTTCTTCTCGTCAAATTTCGGAAGCATGGTATCAATTTTGTTAGTTTCAATGATTTTGACAGTTCTTTAAAAAGTTTTTCTTGTATTTTATACAAATAAAGAATCTTTGTTTTGGTAATACAGTCTTGTTCTCTAAAGCAAATATTAATTCTCCAGCCAAATTTATGCATTTTTCTAGTGACACCTTTTCTTCTGCCTGTAGTTCACCCTCGTCTTCGGAGCTGTTACTAGTGACTCCGAAGAACTTGTCTACTAATCACCTCGCCGTTGCTGAGAAACGGTACAGCTCCCAGAAAGTTCGTTCAAAAAATAATCGCCTCTGACAAATGAAAAAAAAATGTCAAATATTATTTTCTTGCATTTTTACTTTCGAACATGAAGTTTTTAATTCATAAACAATTGTTATTTTCCTTCTACCATAAATTAAAAGTGTAAAAGTAAAAGGAAGGGAAAATAAAATATGGTTTTGATGCCGGATTTTTGAAGTTGTCGGATTTCTGAATGCCGGATTTTTGAATTCACACTGTATTGCGAAAATCTAATACTATAAAATAGAAGTGATGCTTATGTTTTTTAGCTTTTGATGACTGATTTTTAAGTATTTTGTAGCGCTAAATTAAAAAATGACCTTTATTTTTTTTATTTTTTTTTTTTACATCATGTCGGGTATTTTTGGAAATCGCAAATTTTTAAATTTTTAAAAATTCGAAATATTGCGAGAATTTGATACTATAAAATAGACGTAAAACTTTGTTTTTTCATAAAAACTTATTCGTGTTTTGGCTTATACTATAATTTTTTACAGCTAAACATGTAAAATATTTAAGGTTCTTACAATTTTTACCTTACAAAATTTCTTTTGAGCTTTCTTGCTCTGCGTCTTGTTTTTCCTTACATGTTCTCTATGGGGTTAATTTCGGTTAACATCCAGCAGTAAGTTCGCCATCATCGACAGCCATTTAACGAAATCACTTCTACAATATCGTAAACCAGGTGCTTTCTCAATCACCACTAAAGTAGAATGTTGTAAATCCCAATAGGTTCAATGAACCATCTCTGTCGCCCCCTAAACTTTTTATCGGTGTGATCTCCCTGTATAAGCCAAAAAATTGAATAAATTTGTATGAAAACTGTTTTACATTTATTTTATAGTATTTGATTTTCCGCTACTTTTACTTTTTAACGTTAAAATTTAACTTTGAAATTCCTGACGTGATGGTTAAAAATGAAGGTCATTTTAGAATTCAGAATTAAAAAATACATAAAAAACAATTATCAAAATTTAAATAACACTAACATGACATCTATTTTATTGTGTGAGATTTTCTCTATTTTTTTTATTTTTTAACTCTGAAATTTACGATTTGCAAAGAATATTTATATGGTGGATAAAAATGAAGAAATTTTCGTATTCAGCGTTAAAAGATGCATGGTAATCAATTATGTAACTTATAAAACACAACCCTCGCAAGCTTGTGTTATAATTAAGCATTGAAGCAAAATATTTCTTTTATTTTTCCATCGCTTTTTCACACTGAGAACTACTGATTAAATGTATTTCGAAAGTTATTATTTGTATAAAAATAGAAAATATATATGGATTATTATAATTAGTTAACTAGAGGAGTTTTTATTGTAGCTTACCCTGATTTATAAATCTGTATCTAACTAGTAAAGGGACAGCATATTTGCCATATTTCTGATCAATTAAATAATAAAATAGTAACAATATTACTAATGAAGGCATATCCATTGTTAAAATAAATTCTTTAAAATAACGGAATTTCGATAATTAACAATTTGTTTAAAATCTTATGTAAGTTTACAGAGAGCTAAAAGTCTCTGTACTGTTAAAAGAAAACAGAAAACTATTCTGTAAATTTACTACACACTCTGTATATTTGGCAAAGTAAAAATACCCAATAATCTCTAAATTTAAATTCTATTAATGGCGATGCTTTTATGCATACGTGTGCTCTTATATAGGATAAAATGTACAATTTTATTGAGAATTTTAATGCTTAACAGGATTTGATTATGATATTTAGACAAACTGTATAATCTTTATGCTTTAAAATTATTTTTGTTAAATATTTGAGTTTACCAAAGACATCTTTAAAACAGCAGGACTGCCACGCTCAAACGACTTCACCCTGCCGCGTTTTAGTTTAAACGCTAGATTAATTCATTTAAGAATTTATTGTTAAACCACACGAAGAAATTTTATTTATTATGCTAGAAGCTTTGTCTTTGATGATTTTTAAACCAGTGATCGATATTTTGTGTAAAACCCAGCAAACAACGCCAGAGAAATAATTTCTGTCAGTCATGAAAGGGATATTTATAAAAGTAAGGTCCTACGGCAAAGCGATATAAGTAAGCGTCCTATCTTAAATGGGAGAAGTAACCGCAAGATTAAAAGCGAGGTCACATCAATCAAGGTCATGCGCCACGTAGCGGATAGAGTGGGAACTACAGGTAGATACCTAACTGTTTTCTTACTGACAGCACTAACATTGTAAAGTTTTTTTCATCTTCATTAATAACTGAAGCGCTTCTGATAACGCGAAGAAAACTTCGTGGTGTCAAGTGCGTCTGGATGCCCCTCTCGCTACGCCATTATTTTGCAATAAATGTGGCGAACAAAACTCATTTCCGTGAGTGACTGAAGATTTAGAAAATACGCGCCACACTAAAAGCCGCCCGCGTATGCGAATTATCACTCCGTCCACAAGGTGGCGCAACTGTGTTAATTTATGCCTGATTCCAGCATTAAGTTTGTTCGCCTACTTATAACGCTTTGTCCTACGGCTTATATATAGCTTATATAATTATTTAAACTTTAGCCGTCTTATCATACAGCTATATTACTAGAATGGTCTGAAAGACTGCGTACCGGTTTGATTCCTAAAAAATACTTTATTTTTCATAAAAAATATATATTTTTTAATTTTTCCCGGTAGTAATTATATTTGAAAGATGTTTCGATTATATAATGTAATAAGTAGCTCTACAAATGAAAAAAAAAATCTAGACACTTTTCTAAATTAAAAATAGGAAATAACGAATGTAATAATGTTCAAATCCTTTGTATTGAATATAGGTATATTCAACTAACGGAATTATATGAATCTTAATTTCTGCTATGAATTATGAATCCCAGCTTTCACGGATTTACAAAGAAAAAAAATAATTTTTTAAAGAAAATATATAATCTATGTATTGGATTAAGTATATGCTTCTGTGTTTGTTCATTTTACATTTGACAATGTTTCATTGATTTTCCAAAAAACGTAACAAGCGATTTAGAATCTTGCGTAAAATATTGGATTTTATACAAATTTCAGGGAACATCTTATATCCATTTTTCCAACTATTTGGCATATGAAATCTTTATACATATTTTCAAACTATAAGCGAATTGAGCCAAAATTTTATTACTTACGTTTAAGGAACCACCACACAATACTAGTTATGTTTAGAAATTTCGCAGCCCAGATCTTACCACTTTTCTGTATTACCTGAAATAATGTACCTTTATGCAGACACCTTTAACTCAATTTTTTACGTTTGAAACACCTTAAAAAGAAGTATTTAAAAAAGTTACGCAGGTATTTAGAAAAAAAAAACCAATATAGGGATATTCCTTTTCCATATTTTTGAACATTTTTATTGTAATTCACAATGCAACATGGTGTATTTCTATAAATATTTGAAATATCATTTACCATGCAAAAATATTTCTTTTTCCAGTTAGTTTAATTTATTACAAGCCAACTATAAACGTTTTTAACATCACAATTTATGTCAGTCTGTAAGAGCATAGATTTTATGCACTTAACACAGGTTGAGAAGAACCATAACTTTTCAGAAATTACCACATATTCCACCTTTTATATTTCTTATCTAAATAATTTCCCATAAACTTTTATATTGTACTTTGTACAAAATTCTAATATTGTAAACAGCATAAATATATAAGCTATAATCTATATTAATTCTATATTATAGTTAATAATTCTATAATATATAAACAGCATAAAATATTAGTTTAATAAGAAAAACGTCATGTAAATCTCTAAAACTGTCTTATCCGTTAAATTGTTTATTTAAGAATAAAGTTCTTGGGACTCGACTAAATAATATTAAAATTTTCTGTTAAGAAGGACTCTTAAGGTATGTGCATAATAGTGTGAACATGTAAAATATTTTTAGAATGACAAAAAAGTATAACTATAAATATAAATATACATATATATATATTTAGTGTAAAAAAAAAAAGTGTTAAAACATTTTTAGGATAAATTTGCGTAATGAACTGAAAATTAAAATTTGGTGTCAGGCACATAATTTATCTCGTTTTTGCGGATGGATTTTGAGGCACAGATTACATACATTTATTTTACGGCACAAATCAATTTTTTTTAATTTCAAATATCATAAATTTATTACAATTCCCATCTATTTATAGCAAATAATAAATTCGAAAGAGGTTAAGAGGTTCTCAATAAAGAAATAATATTTTATCAATTAAATAATTTTTTATGAGTAAAGTTGTAGCATTGTGATAGCGTGTGTAGTTACTCTTTGATATTAGTACTACACTAATAGTCAAGTGAATTTGGCTTGCGGTAGCATTGTTGAATATTTCTAACACTGTGCGGGTATGAGAAATCGTTTCTGTCTTTCTTTAATTTCACAAAATGTGAAATGATATCCGGAATTTGATAGTCTGTAGTATTTTGCGAAAATTTGGTAAATCTGTAACTGTCGTTGTATAGTGAGCATGTTTTAACAAGAAGGTTCGGATTTTCAATCGATTTTGAGGATTTCTACTCGCATCAAAAACGTGTCATCGCAGCAGCTTTCTTCATATTTCCGCTTTCTTTATAGCCACTTTCTTCAAATATAGTTTTGTGTAGAACTTGGTAGGCTAAGTAGCTTCTAGGTTGTGAGCGTTGGTTAAGATGTTGATTTCTCTACTTAAATAAAGTAATATGTTGTTTTGTTTGCTTAAAGAAATATTTTGACTTTCGGAGTTTATAAGAAAAATCAAATTATGATTAAGTGTGATCGTTACGTGTAATGTTATGATTTTATAACTAAGTAATGTACTTTGAAATTTAGGAATTTGAGAAAAAAATTTCCTGTCATAGATTTCCAAATTAAGTATAGTTATAATATCTTATTCAGTTTAATCGGTGCATTATTTACTTCTTGTTGATAAGCGTGTTTGTTTTTATTGTTAAATTTCACTTACAGCTTCTTTTTTAAACTGAACGGCCCAATGGATCCGTCAGAAAGTCTGCGCGCTTGACTCGGTAGGCGATAGAAGTCAGCAGTAGAAAAGTTTTATTTGGATATTTTAATTTTAATCGAAAAATCCCTTTTAAATGTTTTCAGATATCTGTGGTTTGCTATGCATCATTCGTGCTAGTAATAATCTAATTTACTGTTTTCTAAAAAGAACAAAATGTACGTAATATTTTTCAAATGAAAAAAATTGTTATTTAATATACACTGGCTTGATATTTCTTTTCCTGACTTCTTCGTGTGTCTTAAAATAAATATTTTCAATTTTCCATAAAAAGTTTTATTTAATTAATGCAGCAATAAAAAATCGTAATTTTACATAAAAAAATTAATTTTTTTTTCTATTTAATATTTTAAATTAAAATGTTTAAATATTTTGAATAATACATAATTTTCGAAAAAAATTATATATAAATACACATTTTACGATGTTTTCTAAATTTATCACTTAAACTACTGGTTTTATTATTGAACAGTTTTAACAATTAGTTATTGTAAATAGCACACATACATACATATATTTTTCTTTTCTGAACTCTCAAAGTGTATATAAGAGCTTGAAAGCTTATATACTTATAGTTATTTATAATTGTATAGTTGTTTTTATTTGATGTTTTAGAAATTTGGTTGACTAAAAGTAATATATAGAATAAAAAAATATATATATGCGATGCTGAAAAATTCATTTTTTAATTGAATTATTTTTAAACTGAGTACAAATTTTAACCCTATCGGGACGGGTGATGTATATATGTATCGGCAAAACGTGCATGTAAAATTTGTTTTTGGCACTAGTAATAAATAAATGTAATATTTGTCTTTTCTAATTAGATCATTTTTCAATATTTCACAATTAAGGGGGATTCTTTAAAAAAAGCGATGCCAACCTAATAAAAATTGTGTAAGGAATACCGTCTCTAAAGAGTTAATAACCGATTTAATTGGAATAATAGTTAGGCATATGTGGAAGGTAAATTTGTGTCAATCATGAAACCGCTATGTAATTAGATAATTATAGATTTGAATGCACAAATGTTATTCAGAAACATTTTAATTATTAATGATTCTTAATGTTCTGAATAATTCAAAACGGGATTTCTTTGCTTTTATATCAGGTCACCATGTATGAAACTTGTGAATACAAAATTGCCAGATTACCAACGGGGGTACTGACAATAAAAATAGTGCATATTTAAACTTCATTTTACATTTCATAAAACTAAATTCAGCGTAGTAGTAATCTTTTCTTTTTACAGTGTACCTAAAACAAAACCCTTGTTCAAAATTTACTCTTGGCATTGTGCTAAGCTCGCTTCGAAAAGAGGTCGCAAATTGCATCGCCGCCTTGGTACGTACCGCGTTTTTCCAGATAGTTTTTATTTAACTTTTAAAGACAAGGGAGGCGTATTGAGAGATCCACTGAATGGAAACAAGTCGCGAATCCCATAGTATTTATATGTTTAATGCTAATTAAATCACTCTATTTTTAATACTTTGACGTTTATTGTTTTTATGTTGCTACTGGACGTTACATTACACAAATATATCTTTAAAACTTGTTATCTAGGCTTGAAAAACCGATGGTACATAGAGCACGCCGCCCCTGTCATTATGTACGGCCAAACCGTCCCTGACTTTAAGGGTTAATTTCTCGGCTAATTGCCGACGATTTTTTTCGAAAATCATTATCAACAATGCTTTTATACTTCTGCTACGATAAGTACCTCCAGCGCTCCTCAACACCTTTTCTGAATGCCCGCAAATCAGAATTCGTGTGTAACGGAATAATGTTTTTTCTCAAAAACTATGTGACCTAGGGCAATCGCTTTAGTTTTCCTGTAAGGTTAACGTATACTAACTCTATTTTTTTCATAATTATACCTTCAGTAGATTCGGAAATAGATGGAGGGGGAGGGGGTATATTTTTGCACTGCATTTTCGACGATATCTCTGAACATATAATACTTGAAAATAAAACAAATGTATTTTTGAGTTCAGCGTTCCAAAAGCTTTCACAGGATATCCCGCATGATGTACAAAATAAATATTTTTGTTTTTCAAGAAACTTAATTAGTCCTGTACATTTTTCTTAAAAATATTTGTGAATGTTATATAATCTGTAAATATGGGACTCAATAATCTTTATTACTTCCCCCCAATTCGAACTTTCCACGTTCCATAGTTTACGATTAAAATGGATGTGACTGATAGACAGACACAGGAGTGATCTTATAATGGTTTCTTTTTTTTTATTTTTAAGTACGAAAACCTAAAAAGAGAATGAAACTGAAAGAAAAAAAATGTGAAAATATCCTTAACGCATATTTTCAAACGATAGAAATAAAACGCATTATAGATAACAATCATTAGACATAACAGTCACAACAGTCAGATTTTTTGTCATTAAAAAATATTGAGGGTATTATTTTTTATGGAATATAATTGAGTCTCCCTATTTGTTCCAATTCCTAGAAAATCTGATTCCATTTTCTTGAGTGAAAGCTTAAGTTTTACCTTTAAACATTACTTTGTTAGTGACGTAATATATGTTAAGTCATTAAGCATGGTTTTCTCAAGGAAATTAATATGAATATTTAGGAATACTGTAAAAAAATTAATTTGCTATTAATTTCCTTTCAGAAGAAATAAAAAATGTCATTTATCCAGAATCATGAAATTTAGCTCATTATTCACTTTATAAGTTTCCGTTCATGCGCTGAATATAGACATGGAATAATTTATTGCTAATTAGAATGTCACTTTTTATTAAAGAAATATATGAATTATTAAAATAAATAATTTTTTCTTTTTTTTAATACTTTTAATTATTATGCTGTTATGCTGATCATCTTCATTTCTAAACCTGCATTTAATTATCTTATATTTGGAATTAGTACATATTGAACTGTATTTCTATAAATAAAAAATATAAATTCAGCTTATTACATACTAATAAAATTGATATATTCGTATAAATAATAAGATGCATTTTTGTTAAGTATATGTAATTTTACACTGTAGTAAATCACAAATAGAGACCGTTCCTAAAATTACTTGTAATTAAATATTTGAAGTTCAGCCGACGATTAGCAAATCTTCTTATGTATTTACTTCAATCTGACAATGAAATAATCAAAATTTCTCCGCAATATCAACTTTTTTTTCTCGATCCATTACAGTGTAATTTACAACAAACATAGATCTTAATAAAAAGCATGTCGCAGTGTCTTAGCACAATTTTTAAAAGAAAAACCTCTAAAATGAGTAATTAAAGTCAAAATTTCGAATGCAAACCTTAATAAGGATTTTGATAAAATTTTAAGCGACTTTTCGAAAATTTTCGATTAATTAGACTTCAACTTATCACATAGATCTTAGTAAGACACAGGTAAAAACGTTACCCGATTCTGAAAATTTGATCTGTGGTCCAAATAAATTAAAATAAAATATTAAATAAAAATCCTACGTGGAATTTGGAAATAAATTCATGCGCAAAATTTTGAATTGAGTAATTCTTCAAACACAACAAAGCTCATCATTTTTAAATACTAATCTCTAATGCTGTTGATTCTTTTCAGTTGGATACAATTTCTAAAGAACATAACTGGACTGACTGCACATATTCATTTAAAATTGACCGTTGACAGAAAAAAAACACACAAAATTGCTATTGATACGAAAGCACTTAACGTTACAGAGTCTTTAAAGTTTACAATAAAATATGTATGACATTTTTTCTTAATTTCAAATTTAGGAATTTTAGTCGTTTATACAATATGTAGAAAATCTTAGTGGTATTTAAATTTTCTACAATTCTTTTCATTTGAATTCTGTCCATTAAGACCTTCTAGTTATTTCTTAGATTTTTTTTACAGCCTAGTATACATTGCGATGTTTAAAATACATTTGATAATGTTTATAATTTAGGTTGTTTTGTGAAAAAAAAATATTCCACTTTTGATTTTTTTTTTTTTTTTTTTTTTTTTTTTTTTTTTTTTTACGATTTATTAAAATACTTTTTAATCATCAAACTATATTCATATTTAATTTATTAACTTTTTATTCAGACCAGACTTTCAAAATTTTAACTAAAATTTTTGTACTGAGAGATTTTTATCATTATACAAACATTTGTTTAACGATTAATTATTTTTTATTATTATTATTCAGAAGAGATTTTTAATATTGTAACGAGAATTTTTGTAATGTCAGATATTTTGCATCATCAAAACATTTTTTAGGTATTGAAATACAGATTTTGTAATAATATCAATGTTGAATTTGAAATTTTTACTTTTTTTAAGAATATTACTGCATATGATGAGAATGGGATTTTTATGAACAAGTCATAAAAATTTAAAATAAAACTAAAATAAAAAATGTATTTAGAAATGAACTTTAAACATATCGGTTTTATTTACAGCTATCAAAATATTTACCAGTTACAAATTAGAATCTATGACATTTTGAGACAATTTTCACTTGAAATATTTATTGATTGTTGAGAATAGATAACATTACATCTAAACTTTTCAAATTTGTTATTTATTTGAACATTTTATCCCTATAAGAGCTTAATTCCCATAAAATTTCATACTATGGAAAAATTGTGTACTTAATCCTGACATTATATACAGTAAATTCTAATTTACATGCCAGACTTTGACTTTTTTAATATTATATTGAGAAAATTGTGTAAGATTATTAGCTTGTATACTTTGAGTTAAATATGTATGGAATATATCTGTTTATATTGATTTTCACTATTGTTTTCTATTATTTTATAAAATGTGCATAGGATTAATATTTTATACAACTGATAAAGAAAAAATATAATTATATGAAATGTTACAATTATTAATTTAATTTTAAACTGGAAATTAAAAAATATTTTTAAATGTAACTGCATAATGTAATGGAATTACTTTATCTTAGAGATACAAATTTTAAGAGTTTAACTTTATTGATTACTTTTAAAACGATTACCGCTTCATGCGGTATAATCTCTGACATTCTGCGACAAGTTTCATTTAATCTGCTTGTCAAAAGAGATAAAATTTCATATAATATTTCCACAACAGTTGTTACATTAACTATTTTTTTATTCTAAAGCACTACAATTGTAACTCTCATAAAATTATACATTATGGAAAATATTTGCATTAAGTCCCGATATTATGCAGAATATTGTATGAATTTAATACGATAATCACTAAGCCATGCACACCTAAAAAATTATCGAACGCGTAAACTGTTAGTTCAAGAGGTTTTCTTTTAAAAGGACTATAAATGCACGTGAATTTATTTTTAAACCGATATTTAACTTAAGGTATCATATTTTGAAGTCTGAGGACATCGGAGACTTTAAGTATAGAGACTAGAATATATAGTGTGGAAATCGGCTATCCCTGTAATACTTAAAAAAGCACTAAAATATTGTATCTCTTAAATGTGCAACGATGCTGCTGCAATATACAGATCGCAGCGACATCTTCAGGATATTTTCTAAAACTACAAGAATATTGCTAGTCTATACAATGTATTACGAAAAACCAGCAGATGTCGCTGCGATCGACTCTTTGGATTTCAGCAATATCGTCGCACATTTAAGGGATACTAATTTTTAGCATTGTTTGGGTAGCATATCTAGGCGCATAGCTAGCAGCTGTACTTTGAGCATTTGGTAAAACGCAAAAGTAAAGAATGTATTAGTTTGATTTTATTTTAAATTGTACAAACATAATAGGATAGATTTTATAATATACATTGAATAAATATTTGATATAATAAAGTATTTTAACTATGTGTGTATGAAACTTCTGTTTCAATCTGCATTAACTTTTGTATTATAATAAAGGATTTGTAAATGATTATGAGATTTTGAGGAGCTTGATATATAATAAAAAAAGGTAAAAACCTTGTTTAGATAAAATCGCAAAAGTATTACAAATAAATATTTAATTGTGTAACTTAATATCTTGAAGTTTTTGCAATAACAAAGTAGAAAACATCCGACACCGTAATAAAATATGTATAAGTTTACTGCTGTTGAGCTAAATACTTAGCGATTCAGTCTTACAGCAATCTTAAATTGAATGGAAAGTAAATTATCTTCTTTTCAATAAAACAGTCGATTTCTTATTTTTCCCCATATAAAAGGTAATAAAAATATGTTACTATAGTATCAGCAAATCTGAATATAGTTCTTTTTTCAGAAGCTTATAAAAACAATGTTCACAGTTTGGTATCATTTTTTGTAGAAAGAAAAAAACTATATATCCTTCCAGAACTATAATCTGTACAAAAAAATTACATTTAAAATCTTATCATTTATAAAGTTGAAAGATTCATCTTCGTATACACAATTTTAAATCGTATTCAAATTTGTTTACTCTAGGCAAGGTATTTTACATCTCATAAAATTTAATGTTATGCTAAAGCTTCGTATTAAATTCTGACATTATATGAGATAAAATATTTTATTCAGTAAACTCACGAAGGCATTCATATCTGAAGACTATTATACGTGCTAAATTGTTTATATTTAAGAATAAAAAAAAATTAGCTTCACTAAATAAGTATGATATGATTTTTATATTAATATTAATCCCTAGACTGATTAAATATTTATATATGTATTCGCATATTGTACCGAGAGTTTACGTACCTTAGAAACATAACTTTGTGCAAATAATTTTCATTTCTTTTAAGTAAAACTATAATCGCTTGCAACACTATAATCTGTATCAGTCTGCTAAAATTTACATTTATCATGCTTATCACTTTTTGAATATACATATATTATCCGTTGTTTTCTTATTATTTTAAATTTGATAAGTTCCTTACTTTTAAATCCCGTTAAATGTCATATTAAGTAAAAGTATTGTATTAAATCTCTACATATCTGGATGAAGAATGTTTGACGCAAAAATCGCTAAGGCATGCAAATCTTAAAATCAGTTTTACTTGTTAAATTATTTATTGAAGATTATAAACTTTGAATTTGACTAAGTAACCATGGAGGAAATATCTGTTTAAAATGGTTTCTACGTTTATTATTTTCTGTTATTAGTTGCATTTAAAAGTAAGACTTTAAACATGTGCAGGAATCTGAGTGTTTCTTAAAATTTCTCCCTTAGCTACTTACTATGATAATATTTACGAAATATTTCTTTTGGAAATTTTAATGGAATCAGCCACGAATATTTTTTATTTAAAATAAATGTAACAAAGGTAGAAAAGTTTAGGAATAATTGGAGCTCTGCATCTGATGAATAATATCTGTCGAAATATTTTAATTTTATTTTAGTTTAAAACGGAGGAAGGATGCAAATCTGTTGAAATATAATTGCGGCATGGTATAAGAATTATTATAGCTTATATTATTTTATGGGTTTTTTTTCTTTTATTACTGTGAAAGCGTAATAGTATTCAACAGCATATTCTACTTAGTTCTACAACAATTTTCTTTTACGTTACTTATTGTCTGCTGAAACGAGCTAACATTTCATATGAAGTTTCTGAAATTATCATATCATGGACACTTCCTCTCTTAGAGAGCTATTCTAATTCTCATAAATTTGTATAATATAAAAATCTTTGTAAATAAAATTTCAAATTACGCAGAATAAAGCATCCGTTTCATACCAGAATCACTAAGTACTACATTATGTTAAATATTTTAACGCGTATAACATCTCTTAAGATTTGCGTCTCAAAAGTCATCAATTTAACCATTTATATATTGCATTATGATCTACTGCAATTTTTTCATGTGATTTTTTTTTCAGTTACTGCAATGAAAATTAAAGGATATATAAAAAAAAATACCCATCCGTGAAACATTTAATTTCTTAGAGGTAATTAATCAAAGTAGTACTTTAAAGTACCGTCAGTACACTATGACTAAATATCGTAGCAGAAAACCCACAATTTATTTCTAATGGCACCAGAACTGTGGTAAAATATTTTCGATTTAATAAGCATGTGAAATATAGCCTTTTCCTTGTTTACAAATAATTTTTTGGCAAATTCCGGTGCCAATCATTTATTTCAACATTTTAGCATTGAAAATGCTTTGCCCCTGAAAAGGTTAAAAAAAAACTTTTTTTTTTTTTTTTTTTTTTTTTTTTAGGTTTCGATCTTGTTAGCTGTCCTACAGTTATGCGACGTCTATATTCCATGGACAACATGTTCTCTAGCATCTCCACATATGCAATATATGAATTTACATATGCCATTTCTAGCATAGCAAAAAAGAGCCAGTGCCACAAATTTTTCGATTCCCTATAAAAAATAATAATGAAACAGAAATGAAATACTAGGAAAATTATTATTACACTACAGTTTAGTAATTACATTGTAAAGCATATGAAAACGATGGATAACTACACAGACGAAAAGTAAACAAGAAGTTTTTGTCCAACACCCAATGCACTGACGGTACTTATAAGTGCCACCGAGTAATTCAACTGTTAAATCAAATACATACACCGTTCAACTAAAATAGCTAGTCAAATTGTATTCTAAGATCATTATGAACACATAAAAAAAATCCAACACTTATATTGCATCCTTTACTGTGTTTGCAGCAATAAAAAGATAACAATGACAATTTGTACAAAATGTCGACACAAAACACATCGACTGTTTTAAAGATAGCCTCCCTCCTCGCTAAAATAACAAACCTAGAACTACTGCTCCCATGTATCCGGATAAAGTGGAGTTAAAAGAGTGTTTTTGCAAATTACCATTAAAATATAAGTAATATTCACTATGGGATGGATGTTTAAAGTGAGTGGTACTTATAAGTACCGTCAGTAGATAAAGCGTTAAGTTGTTCTTGTAATTTGCTAATTACTTGGTGAGACGAGAGGACATTTCATCTTATGTTTCCGAAATAACCCTCACATAATTAAGCATTCGTTTCCTGCCAGAAGCACTATATCATACAAATCTCAAAAGTTGTTATACGCATTAAATTGTTTAACATAATAGAAAAAAAATGAGCTTCATAAAATATAAATTGTTTGTTTCTGTTTGTTCGGTTCACTTTTTCAAATGAAAACAATAATCACATGCAACATCATACTCTAATGAATGCAACAAAAAATTTCTTTTAGCTGATCATTACTTGCTGTGACGAAATGAAATTTTATCTTATGTTTCCGAAATTATCCTATATATACTATATATATTTAAATAACGATATTTTTCAAACCCATGCAAAAGCTTTGTACCTCTACAATAACTTTTATTTAACACGTAACTGGTGTCATGAAATTTATGTGCGTAATTGACAGCATTTCTCTCCTAGCTAGTATAATAATAATAATATATATATATGGGTCAATCCATTTCAAGTGGTCCAGAAAATCATTAATTCGTTGCTCGACCATTTTTTAAAAATCTGAAAATTTTTGAACAACAACCCTAACATGATGGAAGTTCAAAATGACTATTATTTTAATTTTATTAATTTTTGTTTGTGCACGGCGGCCATCTTTGTTTCATCGTCTGCAGCAATTTTCTCACATGAAGGGTTTACGGAATTGTAAATAATTCATCGTTTATTCATCCAATTCAAGTGCGGATTGAAGCAATTTGTACAGAATACATTGGGCTAAAAATCTGGTAATAGAGTAGTTTCCGAAAATAAATCCTTATGGGTGAAATTTAAGCATAAATTTTCAGTTTTTTTCAAAAATTTGTCCGTTTACAAAAGGAAATTTTTTTAGCAAGGAAAACTGTGAACATGACATAATTTTTTTTACAAATTAGCCGAAAGTACTTGTACTCACACGCCAAGTTCCGGACTTGGGACTTCGTGTTTTTTCGCTAAAAAAAATCCCAAATTTTTCAAAAATGTCAAAAATCGCTCTTTTTAGGCTTTGATATATCTGGTGGGGCACGACATAAAAATCTGAAGTTCTGGTTTCTGAGAGTATTTTATGGCAGTGCTATTCACAAGAAATTTCAAGATGGAGATTTGACTACAAGCTGAGATATGGCAAGGGCAACATGTCAAAAGAATACTGCCAAACTATTGTTTTGTTGTAGTCACAGCTAAGTATTTATCTCAGAGTGTCACTTAAATTTATGTTTTTGGTTATCTTTAAATAATAGTAACAGAAAATAAAGCCCTTTACAAAGCTTAATTTTGTATGGTTTCAGTAATTTTTGTTGTAAGTAATTTTTGTAACTAAAAGAAACCTCAGCACTTTTACATAAAGAAAAAAAATATTTTTATAGAAGACCTGAAACAAAAATAGAACAGGGAAAGAGAAAAGCTTCTAATGTTGTCATACTTGTTGAGACATGATCAAACGTGTCAAAACACACTCTTACTTGTTGGTTTAAAAACCACAATTTTGATCTTTCTCAAAATTTTAGTTGTAGGAACTAAGTCTTGTTATTTCTTGATAACTTGATTGAAGATCTTGGCCCTGCTGGCTCATAGAAATAAACTTTGAAATCACTATGTGCAAGTCTCAGTTCATTAATAATTTTTAGCTTACTTCTTATGCAGAAACGTCATTTTTATGCAGTATAAATTTTGAAAGGGCTTTGGATATCTTTACTTTCTGAAAATTACTCGAGGCTGATGCATGGTAACATCGTAAAATGTTTCATTTACAGGAATACACTTATGGTAGGAACAAGTTTCAGGGATTGGCAAGCAGCATTAAAATTGTGGTTTTTAAACCAACAAGCAGGAATGTGTTTTGACACATTTGATCATGTCTCAACAAGTATGCACACATTAACAGCTTTTCTCTTTCCCTATTCTGTTTTTGTCTCAGGTCTTGTATAAAAATATTTTTTTTTCTTTATAAAAAAAATGCTGAGGTTTCTTTTCGTTACTAAAATTACAAAACAAAATTACTGAAACAAATACAAAATGTAGGCCTTAGGCATAATTATTTTTTAAATTAATTTCTAAGCTTTGCAAAAGGCTTTATTTTCTGTTACTATTATTTAAAGATAATCAAAAAAATAAATTTAAATGACACTCTTAGATAAATACTTAGCTGTCACTACAGCAAAACAATAGTTTGGCAGTATTCTTTTGACATGTTGCCCTTGCCATATCTTAGCTTGTAGTCAAATTTCCATCCTGAAATTGCTTGTGCATAGCACTACCATACAATACTCCCAGAATCCCGAACTTCAGATTTTTATCTCGTGCCCCACCAGAGATAAGCCTAAAAAGTGCGATTTTTGACATTTTTGAAAAATTTGGGATTTTTTTTTAGCGAAGAGAAACCAAGTCCCAGATCTGAAACTTGGCGTGTGAGTACAAGTACTTTCGGCCTATTTGTAAAAAAAAAATTATGTCATGTTGACTGTTTTCCTTGCTAGAAAAATTTCGTCTTGTAAACGGACAAATTTTGGAAAAAAACTGAAACTTTATGCTTAAATTTCACCAATTAGCAGTTAGTTTCGGAAACTACTCTATTACCAAATTTTTAGCCCAATGTATTCTGTACAAATTGCTTCAACCCGCACTTGAATTGGAGAAATAAACGATGAATTATTTACAATTTGGTAAACCCTTCATTTGAGAAAATTGCTGCAGACGATGAAACAAAGATGGCCGCCATGCTCAAACAAAAAATAATAAAATTAAAAAAATTGTCACTTTGTACTTTCATTATGTTAGGGTTGTTGTACGAAAAATTTCACTTTTTCTAAAAATGGTCGAGGAACCAGTGCTGGACCACTTGAAATGGATTGACCCATATATATATATATTACATCATTTCAAAATGCCTAAACGCCATAACTCCAAAAGGAAGGTGTATATCTGCAGAATTTTTTATATACATATATATATTTACATATACACATACATATATATATTTATATATACACATACATATAAATATATTTTATGTATAAGCAATGGCTGTATTTTTCAGATGCATAATGTACGTTATTATTTTTATTTGAAGCTTATTGATTGCCGAAAAAATTACACGAATAGAAAATTACTTGGGGACTAAAGGGCACCACAAAACCAGTTAAGTGCCAATATGGATTTAACTGTTGAGAAGATATAACATTCCATATAATATTTTCGAAATTACGAAACTATGGACATTTTCTCTGTTATCAAGTAATTAAAATTAGCATACAGTTTTATATAATGGAAAAGTAAGTACTTTAAAAAGTGGTAACAATCAAATAATCCGAATTAAAAAAGTCCCCAATCTGGCAATATTGATTATATGTCTGGTGATTTCAGTGGAAATCAATTTTACAACAAAATTTTATAATTTTAACATTAATGGCATTTCATTCATAAATTGAAAGCTTTTCCAGAAAAAAAGATCCTTGTCTGATTTTAGACCTATACACATATTTCAGCATTTTAATCTCAAAAGCTATTTGATAGGATTCGACATTGCTTTGTGAATTTTCTTATGTTGTTAAAAGCTATAACATACAAAAATTTCAAATTAATTGGACATTTAGCTTCTCTGTAAGAAAAAAACACCTTAATTGCGTACATCGTTTTCTTTTATATACGTATAAAATATCTTTTACGTATTTTTTATTTAGAAAGTTGTTAATAATGAATTTGTAAAATACAGTTTCAAAATAGATAATAATGTTGCCAGCTGTTCCGCATAAATTGAAGCTCTAAATGCTCTGGACAATAGTATTTTTAAGTAAATTTCTTCGCCTCATCTAATGGCAGAATCATCTCTTTTAAATATGGTGAAAAAAACTGTAAAAAATCAGTGGTATCCAGAGCATTTGATACACTGATTTACGCGGGACACCTGGCAAGACTAATGGTAAAGCAGAGAAGAAAGTTATTGGGATCCAACTGATAAGGGGAATTATTTTTGTATGGTATAATGTTCCGTCAGTTAGAAGTAGAATGTTGATCTTTTATAACACAAACAGTTGGGATACTTTTTTGTGAACAACAGTAGTACACATTTTTTGTGTTCCGTTATATGTCGTTAACTCCCTTTCAATGCAGTCAAAGCACTATAATGAAGATGACGATGGATCTCATATGAATAAAATTGTATAGGAGGTAGATGATTATGTAGCCATTGATACTTCTTCATCTGATTAAAAAATAGTAATAGGAAGGTTGTTAGATAACAAAACTTATGATATCTATGATATCAAAATAAGGAATTGTCTGTACTACATGTATTGTAAAATACAGACTTTTCTTAATCTGGGAAAATATAACATAACAACCAACAAATATATACAATAACCTGTTGCGAGTCATTGATGGTTCCGAAAAGCTTTCTGTATCTTTACAAGCATGGTGAATTACCATACATTTGAGTTTTAAACATGTTTCATAGAAACAGAGTTTCGTTTGCTGCCGCTGATTTTCAGAATTGTGTCCAAGTAGTTTTGATTTAATCATTTTTCACATTCCAGAATACAGGTTTTACTAATGCAATCAAGTAATGTTCTAAAACATGATTTAAAGACAAACATCATAATTAAGAGCATTTACACTAATATTAATAATTGCAAATTCATAGCACTCCAAAAACCGATATTCCGGTTTGCGAAAATTGATTAATAGACAATCAAGTTACTTTGGAACGCTTCCCAAATTCTCTTAATTTAAAAGAAACATTGATAAATGTTTCGTTAAATCTTTCTAATACCCTTTCTGAACAAAGCAGCACGGAAAAAGGTGGCGTTGCATCTTTGCGACCTTCTTTCGAAGCGCACTTAGCACAATGCCAAGTTTAAACTTTGAACGAGGGTTTTGTTTTATTTACTTTTAATGATATATTTGTGTAATTCAGTAGCTTTATAAAAGCAATAAACGTCAAACTGTTAAAAACAGACTCATTTTCTTAGAATTATTTACATAAATACTATGGGATTCGCGACTAGTTTGGATTGAGTGAATCTCTCAATACGTCTTCCGTGTCGTTAAAAGTTAATTAAAAACCTATCTAGAAAAACGCGGCACGGACCAAGGCGGCGGTGCACATTTTCCAACTCCTTTCTAAGCGCGGTTAACACAATGCTAAGTTTAAACTTTGAACAAGGGTTTTGTTTTAGGTACTTTTAGTGATATATTTGTGTAATGCAGTAGCTTTATAAAAGCAATAAACGTCAAATTGTTAAAAACAGACTCATTTTATTAGAATTATTTACATAAATATGGGATTTGCGACTATTTTGCATTGAGTGAATCTCTCAATACGCCTTCCGTGTCGTTAAAAGTTAATTAAAAACCTATCTAGAAAAACGCGGCACGGACCAAGGCGGCGGTGCACATTTTCGACCTCCTTTCTAAGCGCGGTTAACACAATGCTAAGTTTAAACTTTGAACAAGGGTTTTGTTTTAGGTACTTTTAATGATATATTTGTGTAATGCAGTTGCTTTATAAAAGCAATAAACGTCTAATTTTTAAAAACAGACTCATTTTATTAGAATTATTTGCATAAATACTATGGGATTCGCGACTAGTTTGCATTGAGCGAATCTCTCGATACGCCTTCCGTGTCGTTAAAAGTTAATTAAAAACCTATCTAGAAAAACGCGGCACGGTAAACATTTTCGACCTTCTTTCTAAGCGCGGTTAACACAATGCTAAGTTTAAACTTTGAACAAGTGTTTTGTTTTAGGCACGCTGAAAAAAGAAAATATTATTACTACGCTGAATTTTGGCTTATGAAATAACAAATGGCGTTTAAATATGCACAACTTTTATTGTCAGCACCGAATTGAGTTCATCATAAACATATTAGGATTAGATTTTAAAAAAAAAGTTATACAGAATATTAATATTTTATACTATTTAGGCTCCATATATCTCTGAACTTTCACGGTATATCCATTATACTTTCTAGTATATACAACTATGCCCAACACTACGTTGTATAGTTTTTTACAAAGCCTTACGATTCTTTTAGCAACAATTGTTTTGTTTAATACAGTTACTAATTAATATATGCATTGTACGGAACCCTTTGTGCGCGAGTAATAGTCGCACTTGATTGTTTATTTACTTTTTCAATTTAAGATTTTTAAACAGCTCACAAGAAGTCACCAAAAAATGTAGAGGATATGAAAGTCTACCGTATCCCTACTGTTTGTCGCAGTCCTTGACAACTAATAATTTTGACAGATCTATTCCAGATATGTTATAGTAACGCTGTACAAAACATCTGATCATGTTAACAGCAAGTAAGATGTTCCATAGAAGTTGAACTATCGCCCCATCAACTGATCACTTTACTACACTTACTATAGACACATTGTTTTGTACACGTCTATGTGTGGAAATACATTTATATAACAAAACGTTAAAACATACTATTAACCTAAACTATTTCAAGAAATATTTATAAATTCCGCTTCCGTCGACTAATACCAGTAATTTGAAAAAAAAAAATAAAATAAATAAGCGACTTAAATTGTATCTTTCATGTTTAACATTTACCTGTAGTTCAGTAAAATATCTTTGCTATTAATACTGTCTTTTTAGGTGCGTTCGTAATTATATAAATATGTAGCACAAATAGTCGTCGTTCGGTCCGTCTGTTCATCCGTCCGCATATAACAGAGCACAAACTACCCTGCCGAATGGTCTGGAATTTTAAATATATAGTTGTTGCAAAATTTTGTCGAGTCATATCAAATTTTATGAAAATCGGATGTATAAGTTTAATTGCAGGGACAGTCAAAATTTTCCGTTACATTAATGTCAATGGGAAAAAAATATTTCAAGTGCATTTTAATGATGTTACAGCCTTTAGAACAGAATGAAATTGATATGCACTTATGACGTGCACTAAAATATACATTCAGTACAATATGTGGTGCAAAAAATATTTATTAAACTAGTTACAGTACGAACGTGCGGCATTTCTCACGTTTGGCGTGCAATTTCCAACTTGTTTATTTACTTTTACACGCAAGCTTTTTAGCAAGAGCACTTTTAGCAAGAGCAGTTCAGAAGAACTGAATATTTTTTGTTGCAAACATTTATTGTTACACACATTTAATTTAATCTTCCAGGTGTCAAAGCTCAGTAGAGTGTTTTTATGGAACAAAAACATTTGCTCAGATTTTAGTGCAGATAAAATAGGGTTTTTTAGAGACAACTGATGGCCATTCACCAATAATTTGAGAAGACCTTGGTTTTGTCATTATAAATGAAGATCTGATGACCGCCTCCGACTAAAAAAGAAAGTTGTTTTACCACATTTTGGCGGCTAAAGGGGTGAATTTTAACCAAGGCATGTGGAAAAAAAATAAGTAGATCGAGTGAGTTTATGTTTATTATGTTTTTTTTTTTTTTTCTGAATCGAATGACACCATCCGAAAGTGCATAGAATCCTTTGTTACAAAGCTAAGGCAATGTTTATGAACACTTAGTCGAAAATTATACTCTAGTGCAGGTAAAATAGGTTTTTATAAAACCAACGGATGGCCATTCATGAAAATTTGGAAAATTTTCCTTTTGGCACTAGGAAGGAAGATGCGATATATTCCCAAAAATAAGTTGTTTTACCTTTCTTTGTTTTTTGAGTGGGAAAGAGGTATTTTAACTCAGGGTGGGAGAACCCAACCATGTTTAGTAGTTTAATCCGTAACTGGAGACGGGAGTAAGAATGATTCCGCGTTGTTCTCTGGCTCTGATTATCATGTGTTTTTTTTTTTTTTTTTGTGCTTGAATAAAATCATTCCGCAGTACCGACAAGGAGTTCTTTTATCATTACATGGTTTCCAGAATATATTGCGTTTCTAAAAAAAATTCCAATGCTGTTTACTAAAGACAAAAAAGGAAAATAGCATTATGTCTCTGAACGCGTAAGAAAATTCATGTCTCCAGTTACGGGTTAAGGGTGACATCATTTATAGTGTGCTTTTTAATTAAACTTTGAATGGACCGCCAAAAAGTCGATACGATCATTTGCTACAAAGTTACTGGACGAATTCGAAATAAAGTCAAAACTTATACTTTGTGAGAGAGCACAATTTTATTACACCTAAAAAAAGTAAAAGAATTTTATTTTGAGGCGGTCTCACTGAACCTCCATTTCTAGTAACAAAATTAATTTCTTCCCAAAGTTTCGTGTATGGCCATCAGTTGTTGATCTAAAAACTTATTTTACCTGTACTAAAGTATAACTTTAGAGTTTCTGTTCATAAAACCTTCCGTCACTATGTAACAAATGATCATATCGTCTTGCTGATTATAATATTCTATTAAAAAAAATACATAATGTACAATTCCCTACTTAGCCTATTATTAAAAATGTTTAGATCACTCACTAAATTAAATTGCCCCCTTTTTACAAAATACGGTAAACATATTTATTTTTTTGTGGACTCCTCCAATCTTAATTTCTAATGTCAAAACGACGTTTTTCTCAAATTTTCGTGATTGGTCATCAGTTGTTTCTCTAAAAACTCTTTTTACCTGCACTAACGTCTAATTTTTTACTTTGTCCTGTCGTAAATTGTAAAACCTGTCGCAACGTTCTTTCAAATGATTGTATCGACTTGCGGATGGTGCCATTTGATTAGATTTTTAAAATACATGATAAATGATATCCCACTTCACCTACTTAAAACATTTTGATTGACACCACTCCTTTCTGGTAGAAAATTCCACCTTTTTGCCGCCACCCCCCCCAAATGGTAAAACAACTTGATTTTTTGGGGCATTTATCTGATCTTCATTTTCTGTGCTAAAATGAATTAATACAAATTGTTGTGAATGGCCGCCATTTGTCATATTTTACTCAGTATTCAATTTTACCATAACTATTGGACATTTTTATTAAAACTGAGTGAATCACATTCGAGACAATATTCACCTGGACAAGCGAGATTAGAAGAATTAATGCTAAGTAAGATATTTTTTGGCAAATGTGGCTCTTTAGCAAAATTGCTGTCGAAAATAATTTCAACCATTCAAAATTTATTGCCCGAATAAGACAATTCTCTTATTTATAAAGTCCCTTTATAAATAAAAGAACAGCATCGTTCAAATTTGAATTACGGTTGGTAGTCATTTATTGAAATTTTTGCCGTGTCTAATTTGAGAGACATCTAATGTAATATGTTTTTTCGATTCTTTTTCACAAAAGCAGCAGAGCAAACGCATATAGGCACAGGAAAATAAATATAATAAGCATAAAAAAAATTCCACCCGCAAGTTTTTGCTATCTACATTTTGATTACTGTTTTTTTACATTCTAATTTTTTTATCACAAAAATGTAATTTGGCAAACTCATATGCATTGTCTATTGAGATATAGTATAGTTTTAAGTTTTCCTTAAACAAATCCATTTCTATTTAAAATAACATTATCAATGTAAAAAAAAAAAAAAAAAAAAAAAAAAAAAAAAAAAAATGTATAAATTTTATTATGATAAAATTTTCAATTTAAATAAATACAAAAGGCCAAAATTAATATTATTCCTTAATACCATTTTATTATGAAGTTTTTAAAAAAATCATGAAATTACTTATGTGAATATTACAATGTCTAGACGGCATCGCCTATAAAAGTCTTTTAAATAATGATATTTTAATCTTAAATTTTCTAATACTTAAGGGTTCAATAAATTCTGTTGAATTTACAATAACTTTAACTCTAACGTAAACAAGAAAAAAATCTAAATGAGATTTATTTATTTTAGCCATTTTTTTCAAAATATTCTAATTTATGGCAAAACACCGAAGATTTTTTAAAACAAACAAACAACAACAAAAAAAAATGCAAAAAGGCATCCAAGATTAAAAAAAGTACAATATTAATTATATAAAAACTAAATTACATTTTTAAAAAATTATGAAATGACTCCTAAAATGACACCTAAAATGTTTTTCTTTCTTCCTAAAATTCGAATCTGCATAATCCGATTATTTATGATATATGTGTGTTTGGCTTAAATTAAGAACGGAGGTAAATACGTCAATACACACATGTAATTCTAATAAGTTTTTTTTTCATTTAAATATTTTTTTAGTATTTAGAAACGAATGTTTATTAACTTGTTGAGTCCACGCTGACTGACACTGAAGCTGAAAAATTTACAATGTTTTCAGTGTTTTTTAAGAAAGTATAATCCTGTAATAAATAAAAGTTAAGTAAATTTTAAATAGATTTTCAGTAATTAATTAAATATATATATATATATTTAGTTTTATATCATATTTTAGACCGTCAGTCATCGGTGAATGAAGCGTTCTAACGTCAACTGCCGTGTCAGTGTACGCCCATCTTCCAGGTGAATAGTTGCTCCCCAAATGTCCAACAGGACATACACAGGACAGTGATAGCGGTATTATGCTTTGGGAGACGTTTTCATGGGCGTCTCGGGAACCGTAGTTGTGACAGACAAGACCATGAAATCTGCAGACTGTCTGAACATCATTGCGGACCATTTGCACCTTTACATGGCGTTTGTCTTTTCAGCTGGAAATAGAGTCTTCCAGCATGACAACACTTAATGTCACAAGGCTCGAATTATTCTAGGATATTCTAGTGGTTCCAGGATACATAATGCTGAATTCATGCTAATGTCTTTCCCGCCTAACTTACCGGATCTTAATCCGATACAGTACACTTTGGGTGTCATGGAACGGCAGTTCAGATCTAAAAAATAACAATGCCGCAATATTCCGGATTTATGTGACCGCTGACTGAATGTCTAGTACAATCTGTCTCTGGGCATCTACAAAGGACTTGTGGCATCCATGACAGAGCGGCTTGCAGCTATTTTGCGATGATTATGTATTGACATTTCTGACGTATTTCTGAAATAAATTCATAAAAAAATTTGGATATTTTTTAGACTGATTTATTTAACTTTACTTTGCTCGTGTATTTACATTTAAAATATTACAATCGATTTTTCACCCACTTAAAGATACAGTAGAATTGTAAACGTTATGTACACATATGTGTTTCCAAAAACAGTACAACATTTTAATATTTTTAAAACGTAATTATAAATTAATAAGTTAATTTTAAGTCATATTTCCTTCAACTGGGTCCCAGTGGTAAACCGTCAAATATTCTTCATCTGAATATGAATTACAACAACAATATAATTTATTATGTTCCAAACAACGATGCAAATATATACTAAGTGGATGTAAAACCGCAACAATTAAGTATTTTAAACACTAAGATGTAAAGAATTAAATATAAATGAGAAAAAGTATAATATATATTTTTTCAATACGCTTTTATCAAAAAATATTTCCATACTTTTTAAATTATGATTATATCTTGACAAAGTAATTGTGAAATATCGAACATAAAGTTTGAAAAAGGTTATTTTTTCATTTCATGTTAACCTATTTAAAAAAAGAAACAAATCATGTAAAAATGAAAAAATGAAAGCGGTTAACTGTCCATAATCTCGGCCTACGCCAAATTAAGGTCTTGCAACAGAAATATTTTGTAACAATATGAAAAACACTATAAAAAGTAGTCGTAATTTTTAAGCTAAACATTTTAATGGTGACAAATTTTCTTCATTCTAGAAAAATGAGAACATATTTTCTATATTTCTGATGATTTTTTTAATAACTATATTAATATTTAAGGCATTGTGGAACAAACTGAGAAATATTTGAGAGTCTACGAGTAAACATATTGTATAAAATCATAACTTTACAGGGAATTAAATATCAAGATTCAGTTTTAATTAAAATAAAACTTTTCTGTAATTTTACTACAGACACGGTTTGTTTGATATTGTAAAAATGCCCAATAATATGAAAATTTACATTGCTTCGTTTCAATTATCATGAGTGCATCCTTGAGCCCGTATCAAGGTTACAATGTGAATTTTCGCTAAAAAATTGAATGTCAAACAAAAATTAGTTTAACATTTACGGAAAGTATATAATATTTAGGGTTCAAAATTATTTTGTACATATAATTAACAGTTCAGCGCAAAGATCGCAAAACCACAGTACTCAGATGATATATTCTTATTATGTAATCCTTTGAAAAGTAGATTAATTATTTTAAGGGTTTATTTATCAACTGCATGACGAAATTATATTCATATTACGATATTTACTAATTATTGTATTGTTCATATTTCAGTGATTAACATTTTGATTTAAAATTTAAAAAAAAAATTGTCAGAGTATTAATTATTGTCCCTAAAAAAGGCGATATTAATAAAAGTAAGGTCCTATATCTTATACATACTTGATCCATTTATACATTTTCAGCCGTCTTTGAAGGCAGCTGTATTACTGGATGAGACAAAGAAACAAATCTTAGATAAGAAGTTGGAACAATGGAACAATGTGAGCAGCCGAATGGATATAATATTTTATTTATATATACATAAAATCTCTTTAAACTTTTTCTGGTAGACTTATCTGAGAGGCATTTCGACTATTTAAAAAAAAAGAAAAATAGATAATAATAAAGGCCAATATGAATGAAATTGAAAATCATAAGGAAAGTTTGTGCGACAAGTATACATTACGAAATAATTTCCAACGCATTTAGAATTCTGTAAAAAAAAAAAAAAAAAAAAAAAAAAAAAAAAAAAAAAAAACTTTGCCGTTTAATCAAATGAAATATGATAGTTGGCCAAAAACTTTGAAAAACGCATAACACATTTCAAAACTCAGTTTCATCAATTACCATCTAAAGTCGGAAAAGTTATGAAATTCTTGAACATTAAAGACGTGAATTATCACTTTGCTAACTAAGCGTAAACCAACAGAGTGAAAAATGTCCAAGTCAGGAATCGAACTCGGACCGCTGGAATAGCGCTCCTTTGATCTACCATTAAGCCACGAGGACGATACCCAGCTTGTCATCTTTCACTCGGCACCCGGACCCCTGGAGCGCTATTCCAAGGGTCCGGGTTTGACTCGTTCTTGGACATTTTTCACTCTGTTTGTTTGCGTTTAGTTAGCAAAGTGATAATTCACGTTGTTAAGAATTTGCTCCTCGATCAATCTAATTGAACGGTAGCTGTGAGGAACAAAACTCTCTACCATGGAAAATTAATCAAAAGTTTTATTTTGAAATCTTGAATACGTAGAATACAACAAAAATAATAAATTAAATGCGTAGGTCGTTGACTTATATGATTATATAAAACACTGAGTCCTTGTAGATTCAAATTGGTAAAACAGTTTACTCTAGAACATCTCATTCAGCAGCGAGTTCGTTGGTCAGGTGGATTTTACGGGAATGCCTCCAGCCGTCCTATACAAGTTCCGAGCGCTTCGCTCAATTTTACTCGGCACCTCTCGTGCCTTCAGCCCGGGAAAAAATCTCTTTTTCCCTCGTTCGTGCGAGCCAAACGCACACCCCAGTTCCCGACTCCAAACTGATCCCCTCCTCTCTTTTCCTCCGAAAAAATGGTCACTCTCTCGGACACCTTGAGAAAACTTGCAACATCCATCTCTGTCAATGCCTTTAGGCTTTAGCGAATTCCTTTGCGAGACCTAAACAGGGTGGTCTATACTCCGAACCCTTAGATGTATCTCATATCCTTTATCAGGGCGTGCTACGTCCTAAGTGCTAATCCATCACCACTTACAATGTCCTAGAGCGTGAGAAAAATGTCTACTAGTCTTTCTATGCACCTGGGTGTATTCAGTTTTTCTTTAAGAAGACTTCTTCCCCCATCATCTGAAAACATAGAAGTTCATTTCTTTACAACACCCCCTCTAAAAGACGATTCATCAGGCTTGAATGAAGAATCTTATGACCAGTGGATGAACGCAACAAATTCCAATATCTCAGAGTGGCAGATGCAATAAATACAATTATCAATGCGCGCTCTGATACATTACACTAAAAAATATATACATATATATATACATAACAAGATCAAAAATTACCAAATGAAAAATTTAGAATAAAACAACTATTTCTTGGCTTACAAAGTATAAACAAATGAAATTATTATTTTTTTCGTACAATAGTACTTTTATATTTTAGTATTTAACGAGTTTATTCCGCACGACTTAAATAATCTACATGTGCAATATCTCGTCCTGGTCTATGCTTTATTGCATAATGATAGGGTTGCAGTGTGAGAGCCCATCGTAAAAGCCTCGGATTATTCCCAGAATTTCGTTTAAGAAAAACTAAAGGATTGTGATCGGTTTCTATAGCAAAGAGTTGGCCGTCAACATAGTGACGCAATTTCTTGATTGCAAAGATAATAGCTGCACATTCCTTCTCCGTCGCACAAAAACTTTTTTCTGTTTCCGAAAATTTCCGACTTAAGTAAATTATGGGATGTTCCTCTGAACCCTCACGTTGTGCTAAAATAACCCCAATACCCTTTTCAGAAGCATCCGTTTGTATGATAAATTCCTTAGAATAATTGGGAGCGTACAAAATGGGTTCTTCCGTAAGTTTCGTTTTCAACAGTCGAAAAGCCTTTTCCATTTCGTTGCTCCATGTTACCTTTTCCCTTTTATTTTTACCTTTAAGCGCGCGCGTTAATGATTCCACCATAACTGCATAATCTTTTATGTACCTTGAGTAGTAACCCGCCATACCCAAGCATCGACGTATCTCAGTTTTGTTTTTAGGGGTTGGTAACTCTAAAATAGCACGAATTTTAGTTTCTGTCGGGGAGCGTCTCCCGTCGCCTACCACATGCCCCAGATATTTGACCGTTTTTTGTGCAAACTTGCACTTAGCTAATTTAATCTTTACCTTAGCTTCTTCTACTCTCATGAGCACTTTTTCTAGGTGCTGCAAATGATCCTCTCAAGTTTCCGAGAATACGGCCATGTCATCAAGATAAGGTAAACAAAATTCCTCTAAACCTCTTAACATTTTATCCATAAATTTCGAAAATCTATAGGACGCGTTTAACATTCCAAAAGGCATGACCAGGTGGATATAAGAACCGAAACTGGTTACAAATGCGGCCAAAATTTGCGCCCTAGCTGTCAATGGAATTTGCCAATATCCTTTCGTGAGATCCAAAAGTGTTATGTACTTCGCACTAGCAACTCTCTCTACCCTATCCTCTATGTTTGGTAAGGGAAAAAACTCGGCCCGGGTGATCTCATTTAACTTTCAGTAATCTATACAAGGACGAGCGTCTTTCCCAGGGGCCTCTACCAGAATCATCGGGGAGGCGAAATCTGACTCCCCTTCAACGATTATATTTAAATCTAACATTCTTTTGATTTCTTTCCTCAAAATTTCAGTTTGTCTAGGCGAAGATTTGTAAGGTTTTATCTTTACAGGTTTATATTCTAATAGTTCCACGTCATGCTCCATTAAGTCAGTGCGCCCCGGATCATTAGAAAATAAAGATTTAAATTTATCTAATAAATTTCTCAATTGCTCTATCTGCCCCGACGTACATCTAGTACTCAAATTGCTGTCTTTAATAACATTTTCAAAATCATAAATCTCAGCCCCCGCTTCTGGAAATGCTATGTCCAAATCTTGATTTTCCTCGCCCTCATCTATCTCTTGCGCCACAAAATTCACTAACTCAATTCTTTTCAAATATGTTTTTAAGAAATTGACGTGATATATTTGAGTCTTTTCGCGCCTACCTGGAACATTCACAATCTAATTTGTCTCTGAGATTTTGGACTGAATTTTTCCTGGACCTATCCACGATACCGATAATTTGTTCTTTTTGTTGGTAGCTAGAACCAACACTTCGTCATCCACCTTAAATTTCCGTTCTACCGCCGTTTTGTCATACCGCAACTGTCATTTTTCACGAGATTCGGTCATATTTTCCACTGCTAGTTCCTGACAGTGTTTTAGCCTATTAACCAAATTAAATACATATTCAGTAACTAACTCATTCTCTTCCTCTCGTCCCGTCCACTTTTCAAAGAGCAATGATTCGAGAGTTCGTGAATTCTTTCCATGTACTAACTCTGCAGGAGAAAAACCCGTAGAATCATGAGTTACCGTCCGCAAGGCTAATAACGCATACGGCAAATTTCCCTCCCAACTTGCGCCATTTTCAACACACAAAACTTTCAGTAATCTTTTCACTGAGCGATGCCATCGCTCAACAAAATTACTTTGTGGTCGACAAACCGACGAGTGAGTTAACTTAACTCCAAATTTCTTTAAGAATGCGGTTTTTAACTCGC
This sequence comes from Maratus speciosus, assembly GCA_963932465.1. NCBI lineage: Eukaryota > Metazoa > Arthropoda > Arachnida > Araneae > Salticidae > Maratus > Maratus speciosus. Next base: position 310,060,858 of record OZ010794.1, read on the forward strand.
TTACAAAATATCTTCCGAGATCTGTTTGTAACTCTCTGGGATATCCTAATCTGCTAAATACCCACATTAATGCTTCAATTATAGTTTCCGATCGGACATTAGATATCGCAACAGCCTCCGGATACCTGGACGCCACACAAATAACTGTTAAAATATACCTATTCCCTTTTTCAGACTTCGGTAAGGGACCCACAATGTTAGCTGATAACTTCGAAAAAACCTCTCCAATAATCGGCACACGTCTGAGCGGCACTTTCCCTATTTCCCTAGGTTTTCCAATCCTCTGACATGAATCACATGTTTTGACAAAATTCTCTATGTGTTTTATTACATTCGGCCAAAAGTAATGACGCATAACCTTATCCTTTGTTTTAATTTCACCAAAGTGCGATGAAATCCCCTCATGACAGGCTCCTAAAACGCCTAATCTGAATTTCGAAGGCACCACTAACTGCAATCTCTCCCCACCACGATTGTCAAAAGTTTTCCTAAACACCAAGTCATTCATAATTTCATAGTGAGATTTCTTGGCTCTTGCTTTTTCCCTAACTTCTTTTAACGAAGGATCAACATCCTGTTCTTTTTTAAATTCCTCACGACTAATCCGTGCTAAATTTCCGAACTTGTCATTTAAATCCGCAGGTAACAATACACTTCCCGAGGTTTCATCTACCGTTAGCTGCTCTAACTGCTGTTCGCATTGTTCTGCAAACTCGTCCGATTCACATTCTAAATCCACGACCTGCTTCCCCTCTCTCCTTTTGCAATTCGTATTTACACAAGCCCCGTCCATCAAACTAACAGTGTCTTACTTTGCCTGCGATCTCGTTATTACCGCATTCACTGCATTAACCTTTTTTCGGGCTAATTCAATTATCTTTTGCGTTTTATTCCCTAAGAGATAATAATGCAAGTCTGCTTCTTTGTCTACAACCCCAACTTCCGTTTTTAGGGAACCCAATCCATCAAAATCTATCTCTATGTGAGCGACAGGTAAACAGCGGATTTTAGAATCCAAGGGCTGTTTCACGAAGATATAATCTCCGGTCAATTGTTCCTTTTTTACGTGTTCCTCGCCACACAAATCATAATTGGTACCCGTATCTCTTAGAGTGACAATATCACGCCCATTTATTTTCGCTCTACTAAGATAAGGTTTGAACCCTTCTTCATAATCCGACGTTTTACTCACATGATTTACTTTAGCGGTGCCTTTCTCCTTCTTTTTTAACTGCGGACAATTGGCTCGAAGGTGAGTTGTGGAATCACAAAGGAAACACCTGTTTACCCTCCTTTTTTCGGAAACACGATCCCTATCTGTCACTATATTCTTGTTCCTCCAATTGAAACTTTTATCTGCACTTTTATTCTCCATCCCCGAGCTATTTTTCTCGAATTTCTTATCAAAAAAATTTCTCGAATTTCCTGTTTTCCTTTGGGAATTTTTCACAACCTCTAATTCATCTAAGCGTTTCACTAAAACTTCTGGGTCAGTGAAATTTGACCAAGCATCAATCAGATGATCCTTTAATTCTTGAGGGGCTCTTTTTTTAATTTGATCAGTGACCAAAAGCTTCTTTAATTCCTCAAAATTAGTGATTTTTAAAGAATTTAACCACCCCTCCAGATAGCTATTCAATTTGAAAATTAAATCACGCCACGGATTATTTGGATTCCTCTGGTGTTTATTAAATTTTAGTCTATACGATTCTGCATTTAATTTGTACCTTTCTAACAATTTACCTTTCACATAATCATAATTATCAATCAAATGTGATGGCTCTCTAAGGATTAATTCTGCCACATTTACTGGTAGAAGCGCTAATAAATTTGTCACTAATTCATCATCTTCTAAATTACATTTTTTTGCCTGCCTCTCAAACAAATTTAAGAATAAAGATATTTCTGATCGACTCTCATCGGAACGATGTATTAAGGATTTTAAGGGCAATTTATTGCTTTTCTCTGCACCATGTTTTGATGTTAAGCTACGCGTCTCTGCTTCTTGCAATAATTTTAACTTTTCGAGTTCATAAGCCCTGTCTTTGTCTCGATCCTCCCTTTCTAATCTCTTTCTTTCCTTTTCCTCCGCTATAAGCGCTTCCCGATCTTGCAGTATATTCTTGGCTTGTGCCAATGCAAAATCTCTATCAAAATCTTCAGCCGCTTCTATTTTACTAACTATTTTTGCAATCGTGTCGCTTTCATCTATTTGAACATCTAATTCACCCGCCAGGATTCGCAAATCTACCTTTTTGAAATTTTTCCACTCTGACATTTTTGAAAAATTAACCCCAAAACCTAATTTACATGGATATCAGATTAAAATTTAAAACAGAAAAAATACATACATACACAAAAAATATAATTCAGTTATACATTTACAAAACAGTTAGAAATATAATTTCCCCTTTTTATAACTTGTATTAAAAAATGGCACTATGTTTCACTTCTGCAACCCATCATCTCGTAAAATTTTCACATATTAAACGTCTTTGCCAGATCACGACAAATACATTTTCCCGAAAGAAAAACCAGAACATTAAAATATCAAATTTTAGATACAGCTCAAGCAAAAATTTTCCGAAACAAAACTTGTTATTAACAGAATAACCGCAATGAAAATTTTCCTGATAGTAAAAATTATTAACATTTCTCTTTTTTTTTACATGCCAATAACAGAAAGACTATCCTTTATTATTACTTTTCCTTTGAGAGGAAAAAAAATAACTGCCCTTTATCATTGAAATCTACTGAGATATTTCTTGTGTCACACACAATAAACCACTGACACACAATAGCCAGCTTACGGCAAAAGGAAATTAAACTCAACAGAATGCCACTGAGATAAAATAATTTGTTAGCTCACCCCTTTGAAGACAGGATCCGTTGTCGTCCACCCAGCTGTTCCGAATAGAAGGCACTGTCAATCAACGTCGTCACTACGATAATCCTTTAGCTCCAGAGGGTTGTAATCCACACAGAAATGTTTTTCTAGCTTGACCCAAGATACACAGTCTAAACACAAGGCAGTCAGTTCTAAGAAATGTTTCTTTCCAATAATCCTTGACGTTGTCACCACTAATAGCACTTGATAACAAGTTCTGTAAATCACCACAATGCTTGTCACTATTAACGTTGCACTTCACAAATGTTCTTTGAGGACCCCTATTGTTCTACTCATCATCTGGTCAACATAATCTTCCGCTGCCACCAGCTGTTAAGAATTTGCTCCTCGATCAATCTAATTGAACGGTAGCTGTGGGGAACAAATCTCTCTACCATGGAAAATTAATCAAAAGTTTTATTTTGAAATCTTGAATACGTAGAATACAACAAAAATAATAAATTAAATGCGTAGGTCGTTGACTTATATGATTATATAAAACACTGAGTCCTTGTAGATTCAAATTGGCAAAACAGTTTACTCTAGAACATCTCATTCAGCAGCGAGTTCGTTGGTCAGGTGGCTTTTACGGGAAGGCCTCCAGTCGTCCTATACAAGTTCCGAGCGCTTCGCTCAATTTTACTCGGCACCTCTCGTGCCTTCAGCATAAAGCCTTCTCAAGACTATCAAGCCAGACACGATTTCATTCCCCCACATATGTGACGTAACGACCCGGGGCTGGCGCCAATGCCGAGATTTTGAAACTTGTATCTGGTTGTTTAGAATTAAAATGTAACGTATGCACGTGTTGTTTACTTAACTAATAGAACATATTCTTTTGAAGGTAAGTTTTATTTTAAAATTAACTACTTATATTTTATTAGTACTAGCTATATTTTTTGTGTTCAGAATATCTTTTATTTTTAACTTCTTTAAAATAAATTAACTATTAAATCCCAGTATCGTATTGTCAACAATCCCGTGTACGTGTTTCAAAACAAAACGATATTATTGTACTTCTGTTTCATTTCAAAAACAGCAGTAATTTAAAGTGGCAAAAATCACTAAATGGTATCGAGACTTATATCATTCCCTGTCTATCGTAATTTGCTAAAATTTGGTGCTTGAATGGTGTGAATCGGTGAATTATCACAAAAGTTATTAATTAATAAAGTTTTCATTGTTTAATTATATTCTTTATAAATATGTAAAAATAGCTTCATTTTAATATGTGCCAGAGCTAGACAGCTCTGTTCGGGCCAACACATTTCTCCTTATAATTTGGAAGCTATACGGCCAATTCAGTTTGAAATTTTAATGTCCTATGCGACATATTTTTCTACCTCAACTATTATATTTTCAAGTGGAAATTTTAATTAGTTTTTAATTTAAACAAATTAATAAAAAAAAAAACTTTAAAATTATTATTACTTAGAAATTTACCACTGAAAACTGATGAAATTTTGTATACAGTAAGTACAGCATAAATATTATTAGTTTAAACTTTACCTTTCTCGCTATTCAATAATTTCGATTAAAACTTCTGACTTTATTTACTCGGAAATACTGGCACCAGATAGCTGAAATTTATGTCAGACTGAGTTTCTTGGATACTAATCATGCTAAAACATTTTCAGCCAAAAGTCTTAATTACAAGCTTAATTATTATGTAATTTATAACTTGTCACACCTTCCTATCTTTTTAATTTGTTCTGTTTTATCTCATTAGAGTGACTTTTAATGATCGAATTTTATTAGAAAACACTGGTCGTGAGAATAGTATAACTCTGATTATTCTGTTGGCAAAATTGATTGGGCTTTAATTTGATACCAAAATTTATGTGTTTTTATAGATATTTTCATACTTAAAAATTTAAATGTACTAGAAACTTTCATCATAATTTCTATGGATGCATAACATTGTTATCTTGTTTATTTCTTTTAAAGCCCGATCAATATACATACTAATTTATTGGTGTTTTTTAATCTTAAACTCTTAATAAAAATTCATTTTATAATATTTGTTACACAGTGCATGCTTATACATGACAATTACAGATATGGGAATGATGTATCTGAATCTCTTTATTTTTACAATGACTGTAAACAATTTATCCCCCCCCTTCCGAATTCGCAAAAATTTTGTGTGTTTTTATATCACTTTTAACGTTTAATTAAAAATAACAATAAATAAAATTATTGTTACATAATTATAAATTTACTTTTCTGTGTAGTCAGGACCCGACTTTGTTTATCTAGGTCCTCGGAGCAAGCACAATTCTGGGACCCCCCTTTTATCTATCCGTAGAAATTATTCGCGAATAATGCATAAGTGGTTAGTGCTAAACTTCATACGTATTGTATGCATGCATAAATTTCGTACCAGGTACTAGTTACATTTGTATACAGGGTATCACAAAAAGATGGTCACAACTTTATGAAAAAATATTAGTAGAATAATAGTAGAAAAAATCATGAATTTGTTGCAAAGGAGTATTTGTTTGCAAACTTTTATTTGTTTTTCTATTTATGTTATATGGTGTCTAAAAAAAATACCCCCAATTGGTCCATAATAAATGATTTCAACTTGACTTTTTATCAGGAAAACGTGTATGAAGAATTTCTTTTGAAAACAATGTAATACTAACTTGATATAATAAAATTTAAATCATTAGTTTTCTAATGATATACAGTACAAAGTCCAAAATCTTAATTCTTGAATATCTGAACAAAATAAATATATGTTAGGAATATTTCAATTCCAATTGATGAAAGTGTTTTCTTTCTTTCTTTTGTTCTCACCAGGTTTCAGTACACTTTTTAAAAACTGTATTGCTTGTACCTTGCATAATATCTTAAAATAATACAAAAATTAAGAAAATAATAATTTTCTGTTTCATGACCTTGTTTTGTTTTATTATGAGAGCTTTGTGTTTTTTCAATTTAATCGATTTTATGTGAAAATTACCCACTTCTGCTAAGTAAAGTTTACAGTAAGAAAATTTATCTGTGTTGTTACCTAATTTCATGCACTCTGTAGTTTTACTATTTATTTATATTAAATTTATTATACTCCTTTGCATGTTTCAAATCACTAAATATTTAATAGATATTTATTGTATAATTTCAAGCCACAATGAATAATAAAAATAGCATACAACTTGAATTTGTTTTCATTTAACAATCATTTTTCATCCACTTTAATTTAATTTTAAATGTGGGTTTTGATTGACAGAATAATGGTATTTATTTATTTATTTTTGAAAATGAAATAATTGAAAGCAAAGTAATTCTCTCTGTGTGTTTAAATCTACATATATATGTTTTTATATATATATATATTATATACATATTTGTAGATTTTGCTTATATATATTTATTAATGTCTTGTTTTAGAATATATAGAAAATAGATAATTGATATTTTTGTAAATTTCAAAGTAGAATAAATAATGAAAACTATTCACTAAATTAAATTTAATACTTCGATTTTTTTTTCATTAACCAATCATTTTCCTTTAATGTAACTTTAATTAAGTGCACATTTTGACTGACACAGTGATATTATTTCATAATTTTTGTTTTTGTGTTATCGTTATTATTATTGTTTCGAGTGATCGAAATTGATTAAAAAGCACTTAATTAGCGTCTTTAAACTATACGTTTTTATTTTTTCCCATATGTTGTGATAATAAGTTGGTATATAGAGGAAATAATTAATATTTTTTAAATAACGCATGTGCTCTTCACGGATGATCTAAGCCCCGCGTCGTGACGTCACGAAACATCGTGTTTGGCTTGTAGTCTTGAGGCGGCTTTGCTTCAGCCCGGGAAAAAATCTCTTTATCCCTCGTTCGTGCGAGCCAAATGCACACTCCAGTTCCCGACTCCAAACTGATCCCCTCCTCTTTTTTCCTCCGAAAAAATGGTCACTCTCTCGGACACCGTGAGAAAACTTGCAACATCCATCTCTGTCAATGCCTTTAGGCATTAGCGAATTCCTTTGCGAGACCTAAACATGGTGGTCTATACTCCGAACCCTTAGATGTATCTCACATCCTTTATCAGGGCGTGCTACGTCCTAAGTGCTAATCCATCACTACTTACAATGTCCTAGAGCGTGAGAAAAATGTCTGCTAGTCTTTCTATGCACCTGGGTGTATTCAGTTTTTCTTTAGGAAGACTTCTTCCCCCATCATCTGAAAACATAGAAGTTCATTTCTTTACAACGTCTTTAATATTCAATAATTTCAAGCGTAATTTCACTGCTGAAAGTCGTTGAAAAATTAATTAAAAAAATTATGAAATTCTTTTGCGAAGCCCTGTATATGATCTATATATATATATATATATATATATATATATATATACCTACACTACATTGTATACTAAAATTAAGTTCAATCAAGACATACAAACCGCAGTTAAAAATTTCCCTTTAACAAATTCTTTCAATACATGAAAATAAATTTATTTTGTGCAGCCATGTATACGATCTATAGATTTTATACACAACAAGTAAAAAAAAGAGGTGCATTTTAAAAAGGCATAGCATATCATGAATGAAAATGCACTTCCATAAATTATCGCTTACAACAGTTTAACCGCATAAATTTGTTGTTTTTCGCAAAGTAACGATAAATATTACTAGCCGCCCTTGGCGACCAGCTTGGTCTCCCTTGAAATTTATGTTTGGGAAAGCATGATAAGCATTGTATCATGTTACTTTTCTTCATAATTTAACACTAGAACGGCGGGAGGGGTCATTTTGACACCTGAGTACTTTCGCCCGTTGATTACTTTTGTTTGCTTGGGCGAAATCATTTGAAATTTTTTGACTTTTCCTAAATAGATAACATATATTTCTAAAAAAAATTTCAGCTTTCTAGATTTGTTAGTTTTTGAAATATTGACTTGTATTCCTAGAACGGCGGACGGGGGTCATTTTGACCCTTTTAGTAAAATACTCTTTGTACTCGAAGCTGCTTTTGTTGCTATACTATATGTTCGAGGAGCAATATAAAAAAGGGTTTAGATTTTTATTCATTGTCGTCCAAGGCATGAGGAATACTATTTTGCAAAGAAACTATCTCAAGAGATATATTCAAAGAAAGAAAAAGATGTTTTAGGCTTGATGAAAAGACAATGAGATCTAGCAGACTACAGACTGATAAATTTGCTCTTGCATCTAAAATGTGAAATAAATTTATTGAAAATTGCAAAACATGCTACCGACCAGGACAAAATATTACAGTTGATGAACAATTGTTCCCATCTCAGGATAGATATAAATTTACGCAATATATGCCAAATAAATCGGATAAATTTGGAATAAAATTTTGGTGATCTGTTGACGTTGATACTAAATACCTCTTGAATGAATTTATTTATCTAGAAAAAGATGAAATAGCCAATCCTTAATTACGTTTATAGGAAAATGTTGTCATGAAATTAACAGACCCCATCTAAACGAAGGGAGGAATATTACGACAGATAGCTATTTTACTAGCATCAAATTAGCAGAAATGTTAAAAGCTTCAAGTACAACTTTGGTTGCACAATGAAAAAGAACAGAAGAGAATGTCCTATATCATTGAAAAATATGCGCAGTACTCTTTATTCATCGAAGATAGTGGAATGTGATAATATGACACTTACCACCTATCAAGCCAAAAGAAAAAAAAAAGTGTTTTTCTACTGAGCTCATTACATTCTACTATAAAAACTGAAGACGGTCTCAAGAAGTTGCCCGATTCAATAAAATATTACAACGCAACGAAGTATGGTGTGGATATCCATGATCAGATGTGCCGAAAATACTCCATGAAATCGGCTTCTAGACGATGGCCTGTACATATTTTTTTCAATATTTTGGATCATGCAGCTTTAAACACCTGGATAATTTATAAAAGTGTAACAGGCAAGCCTATCAGTAGAAGAGATTTTCTATTAAATTTAGGGGATGTGTACAGAATGGATCTTATGGGTTCAAAACTCCCAAAGATCTTTTCTGAGTCTTCAGAAAAACAAAACAAAACATGAAAATAAAATAGATATGAAGAGAAAAAATGTCAAGTACAGACATGCAATGGAAACAAATCTCAAGAATTTTGAGCACCATGTTTCAAAGTTGTGTGCAGAAAATGTACTGGAAAAATTGCTATTTTTTTGTTACAACTGAATTAATTCCTAATACATGTGCACAATTTGGAGTATTATAAGCATTAAATAAAATTGAAACAGTTTGCTTAACATATTAACCATTCAGCTACACTTATAATGAAATAACGGAAACAACAGAACAAATTTCTCATTTATGGATTTAGAGAGAACTTCATTCGGCGAATAAGTTAGATAAAAAAATATATGTATATATATATTATTTTATAAATTGTGTTTTATTTTAGTTAACATTAGTTTTAATTTGTGAAAACATTAATTTTAAATCGATTTTTATATCAAATTAATGAGTTTTTTGAGTAGTTGTATTATGATCCAATTAATCGCCATGTAGGCGTTACATATACAGTACTTCTAAAATTCAATAAATTACCGAGTAATATTAAATATAAATTATGAAATACACGGAAATTACATATTTTTGCCAATTTATGGCATTTAAAATTGTTTTAGCGTTGTTATTTCAGAATTTTCATCGAGGGGTCAAAATGACCCCTTCCCGCCGTTCCAGTAGGTATGATTTTCCCGCCGTTCTAGTATTAATTTGCTTGACTCTCTTAAATATAATTAATATAACCCCTTAATCTAATATTAGTTTTTGTAGCATTAAAATATCTCAATTTGTTGATTTTCTGTAAGCTAGTAAATCCTATTGGTTTACAATGGAAGTCTATAGGAATTTGGCAAAATATTAGAGATATTGCTAATTTGGTGTCACTTTTGGCGACTAATTTTATTCTCCAAATTTGGCGATATATCACCAAGTTCAACAACCAATGTACCGTTTCATTCGGGTGTTCCATTAAACAATTAACAAATAATTCGGATTTCTGTGCCACAGTCGATAACGTATTACATATATATAGATGCTTACCATTTTCTACCTTTAGCATCGTGTAGTGCCCCTCATTAATTTATACCAATTTAAATATGTTTGAAGTAGAGCAATATTTGAAAACATTAGAAACGATTTCTCAACAAAAGCCCATTATATAACGGAATTCTTTTAAGTGTCCATATAAATTACCTATAAATTTTACATGTTTCATTTTAAATATTACGCATACCTTATACACACTTGATCTATGTTGCATACAATTTTAGCCGTCTTTGAAGATAGCATAACTTGATGAAACGCGAAAGCATAGTTTAGACTCTGAATTCAAAGGTTTCATTTATATATCTATATAAAATCTCTTACAATTTTTTCTGGTAGTCTCAATTCAGTCAAACTGATTTCGACTATAAAAAAGAGAATACAATAAGGGTCAATATGAATAAAATTTAAAACACTAAAGAAAGTTCGTGCGTCATTTAAAATAAATGCGTCATTAAAAATATCATTTAACTCCTTTAATTTATTTGGAGAAGTATGCGCTTAATTTATTTAATAAATGCAAACTATGTGCCTGGGGGATCCAGGTCCATTTACCGGAACCAACTTAACTACCCAAACATACCTTGAAGAATGGGGGAAATAATAATTGGGTAATGGGGGGTCATTACTCAAGAGAGTAAGAGAGGTTAACTACTCCTCAATTACTGAACCTGAAATGCCTGAATTATTATAGTGGGTATCTAAACATTACAATTTATAGATAAACATTTGTGATCGTAATTATATAATACTGGTCCTGGCTATTCCTGATAATTAAACTAACCTTAATTATCTTAAAGTGATGCGGGAGGAAACACATCTCCAAAACGCCCCAAGCTGCGTTGTGTAATTTTAGTGAAGAAATAGCGTATAGACCGCGCAGTTATATCTAAATAAAATCTATCTAAACTACGCATAAATAGCATCATAAAGCAGACTGATATCTGAAATAAAACTTACATTAAAGTAAAATAATGGACTCATGTTGTATTAAAAACATAGCCAGAAGTTAACAATAAACAAAAGGTTTATTTACAGTAATGTACATATTTACAAAATAATAAAAGAAACAAATAGAATTGTGTCATAAGACACCAGCGTTCCAAAGAACGAAGATGAGTTAGTAATTACATTAAATTTACTTTTTGATTTATCATTACAATTAATACTTAATTGCTTGAGTACCATAAATCGTACCTCCCTAATACAACATAAATTATTCACACAATGGGAAAACAAAAAGGTTAAGAGGACAAACCTTCTGTAGAGAGGGATCACTTGTGGTTAAGGTCACACTTGAATCCTTGGCACATTGAAAGGCTTTTTTTTTACTCACGGTAAAGTTCACTAATTTAAAATACTTAACGACGAAGCAATGTCCGAGGACAGTTTACCCATAGGGTTCCCTTAACGGGAAAACACGACCCAAATAATTCGACATCGTCATTCAGGAACTCAAACTGAACTCTATTTTTAAGACTGCATAGTTTTGGAGTTTCCATCGAACACTTAAGTCGTCCTGGTTTAAAGACTTGAACCGACATCTATGTTTTTAGTCTTCATGATATAGCAGCTTGCATCAATATATATAAGACTTCCTGGTTTAGGAACTTGAATTGAAGTATTTTAAGTCATCATGGTTCTGCAACTGACATCGATCTCTATTTTAAGTCATCATCCTATAGAAACTTGAATCGATCTAATTGTAACTTCTTCCTTTAGTTACGACATCACCTCGTGATGACAATGTGGAGGAAGGTCCTTCGCCCCCTCCGTCGAATGATCGGTCAGCCTTGCTGACCCCCATTTCATCCTTCAACTTGCAAACCTCTGATTCGGTATTGCACTTTTTCTGGGGTATACCATACTCCGCCCCTTGAGCGCCAGCGATCTTGGTTTCTGGGCTTCGAGTCTCGCCTGTGTGGCCTGTTTTATTAGGTATCATAAATAAAGTAGTATCCCGTCATAAATACGACTTGGCATTTTATGTCAAGCTATTGTCAGGCTTGCAGACTCCGTGACTCGCTGAAAAGATCCCCTCTACAGATAGGACTCCTTGTGTGGTCCTATTCTTATTAAAACCTTATAGCATAAATACATATATGAGTATATTTATATTAAATAATAATAATAATAATAATCAAAATATGTAAATAATAGTACTTTTTATGACAATAAAATAAAATAATAACCTGCTGAAGTGGTATCAAGGGTATTTATGTAAGTTACATGATACACTTCCAGCACTATGAGTGTAAAATGAACACACGTTTCATTTTTAATTTTCATTATAAATGAATATTCTAAATTCATTCATACCATATTAATCTTTAATAAGATATATCAATTATATTGCACACCGAGTATATTTACACGAGTTAGAGCACGGCTAATTTGGCCAGCCAGTCAACCAGATACACTTTTCAACTATGTTGGTATGTGTTTAAAAAGTGACAGAAATAGAAAATATCATTCTAAAATTGCAATTTCTGTAATAGTGTAGGGGTCTGAGTCTTCCAAACTCGAATGGTGGTTACATGTAAGATGTAAAGTGTCGCTAAGTTTGGTTTATGAAAAAATCCAATTTTAAAAGAGTGAAATGAGCTGAAAATGCTCTAAACACTTTTAATATTACGATTTATATGAAACAGATAAGACAAGAAACTAGAAACTTGACATGATTCTTAATTCTGATACGTAAATACATGCAATAAAACTACAGTGGCGGAAAGAAAAAAAAAACTTGACAGCATTTAAAAAATTTTAAAAAAGTCCTCATTTCAAACCAGTATCAAAACTAAAAAAAGGAGAACGCTGAGTCATATCAAGCTGCAAGTGACATCAAAAACGTCACCAACAAGTGATAAAAATTCTCGCCAGCCCCTTCTATTTAAAGCAGGAAATAATAAATAAAACATCTGAACATTAAGATTCTGGCTTAGGTGTCAATTCTTTTTTTTTCTTTTTCTTTTGATGGCACTGTATTTATGAAAAATAAGAATTTGGAAAATGAACAAGAACAAAAAATATTCTAAAATTGATTTTGATTCAATGATTTTGCTAAAACTTCAGATTTTACACTGTGGTTTTTTTAAGAAGTAAATGGTTTTTAAAAAATTCGAAATTTTAAAAATTGAAATGAGCGGAAAATGGTCTGGAAATGTTCTAAATTACGTATTTGTAATTGATAGAGATAGAATTTTGAAACTTTTAATAAAACTAGATATCGTTTCTCCCCAAACAATCGAAACACCTCATGCAATATAAACGGAACATAACGGATTGATTCAAAGCTAGTATTTCTATAATTTAGTAAATTGTGTATTTTAAACTTCAGTAAAGTATTATTATCATCTTGCTTCTATTGCATAAACAGTGAACATGCAATTCACTATAATGTATTAGTATAAATTGTTTTATCCTTATTTTGTAATTTAGTGTTTAGATTTACATTTATTCATAAAATTGCAAAATAAATCTCTGTTTATAACAGTGACCTCGTGATTATTACTATTGACACAGAATCCCGAAAACCTGCATAAAGGTAATTTTGAAATTAGTTCTTTAATTCGAATTAGAAAAAATAGACATATTCAAAAATTGAAAAAGAAAGACAAACAGAACAAATGCAATATTGCAAGATAATTGTACATCTCTGTAATTCATAACGTTTTTTATTGTAACGGACAAGTTCATTGTCCTTGTAAGTGCAAAGAATACTCCGAGGATAGATATTACTCCCATTTCGAAATTATTTAGGTGTCGCTGTTTTAGAAAAAGACAGTATAAGGGACAAAAATAACTTATTTCCCCCATAATGCAGTTTCCCTCCCCCCCTCCCTTGCTTTCCATTATTCTGTGTGAAGAACACACCATGCGGAAAATTATTACAACAACATGATGCCACTATGGAGGAGTGTAGCTGAGCGTGATCTTAAGGGTGTATTCGAAAAAATATTTTCCACCCTCAACAGCTTGAAATTTTCTGAGACATTTTCAGACTCATTTGTAAAAGGGAAAACACGAAACTTGCAGAGGTTATTTTTGAAGAGATGTATAAGAGGCCGTGTAATTTCAGTTTTCGCTCAATTAATTAGAATTTGATTTTTAGACAATTATTTTATCAGTATGATCTTTTATTTTTCATTCCCAGATCTCGCGTTTCGGAAAATTCGTTTGATACTGCCAAATTTGACAGTGTTTTTTTGTAATATTTTCTCCATTTTCCAAAACATCGACAAGTACGGCACATTATGTAGTTTCTAAATCAGAGAATTTGCCAGTTTGATGCATTTGAGATAAAAAATGAATTTAGAAATAAATCAGAACAAAAGCAGTTTGGATTGTAATACATCCTTAATAAGCAGTAGGGTGTATTCGAAAAAAAAAAAAAAAAAATCCACCCTCAACACAGCTCGAAATTTTCTGAAACATTTTCATACTCATTTTAAAAAGAAAAAAAAAAACATGAAACTTGCTGAGGTGATTTTTGAAGAGATGTATAAGAGGCCGTGTGATTTCATTTTTTGCTCAAGTAATTAGAATTCGATTTTTAGACAATTATTTGCTCAGTATGATCATTTTTTTCATCCCCAGATATCCCGCTTCGGAAAATTCGGTTCAAAACGACAAATTTGACAGCATTTTGAGAATGTTTTCTGAATTTATCAAAAAATCGACAATCACGGCACGTTCCGTATTTTATAAATAGGAGAATTTGCCAGTTTAATGCGTTTGAGAGCAAAAATGAATTTTGAAATAAATCAGAAATTAAGCAGTTTGGATTGTAATATACCCTTAAGTAGTAATAAGACATTGTAATTATTAAAATGGTTGATCCCACAATAAACTTAACGTGGCATCCATAATCCCGATAAGAACTTAACACAAAACATTCGGAAAAAGGGATGTCTGTAGATTCTTTACATACAATTCTATTCACAGGCATAGTTATAAATAACAGGAAACAGAATATATAATATAATCAGGAGAATGTGATTGTCCCGTGAACATATAAATATTCGCTATTTAAGGGGACTGGGTAAGGGATATTCAACCAAAATATCGAGTTTTACATTTTTATATCATTAAATAGTTTAAACTTTTATCTTTTCTGCGATGTATTACACATGTTTTTATATATTAAAAAAGTGTTCGATTTTTTCATTCTTTCTAAGAGCACTTCACAGCAGTGGGTTTAATTTTAAAAATTTAGAATTCTTAATTGACACCACTTCTCTGAAGTGGTAAAATTTCCATTGTTTTCGCCTTAATTAATATGTTATTAAATAAGGCGAATTTTACTATTTCAAAAAAGTTGTGCCAATCATGAAATCAGAATTTAAAAAAAAGTAGATCACTGGCAACACAGCTTCACAGCTTTAATTGTCTTTTTTTCAAAACTTCGATGTTTCAGGTTTGTGCTCCTTTTTTCAATGTCTATTAAACTTAATTTTTTTTTTTTTAAATATATTTCTTTTCTAACTTTTCTGACTTTTTCTAAATATATATATACATCATGTTATAGTGCATACTTTAACACAGGTATTTAATGATTTGTTCAGAATTGTTTATTTTAGGCAGTGAAATCTTACCAGAAATACTAATTAAAAAATGTCTTTCAATGAATAATTAATATTCAATAAATAATTAATAATTAATTTTCAGTTTCACTTAGAAAGCGAATGGTTTGTTAAAATATGTAAAACATGTTATTCAAACTACTCTAAAAAATCTAGACCTCTACATTTTACCATTTCTGAGAAAAAACGTGCATAAATTTGGTGTATTTTCCCATAGCCATGATAGACCTTACCCGGTCCCCTTAAAGGTTTAAGGTAGAAGTAGGTTGTAGTACTATAAGCCAAATTGTACCATATCGCACCGTGGCGAGTCCAATAATCGTCAACCAGGCACAGCGGAAAATCCGTTACATGAAAATATTATTTCGCAATAAGTAGACAAGAATGACAGCACAAAATTATGAAAAAGTAACCATACGTCGGGCAGCTGGGAATGGAACATTTGTTTACATTAAAACAGGAAAATGTACCTAGTTTGCACTTATCGTTGTTACATAGACTTTGAAATACTGCATCGCATAAAGCAGGTTGTGGCCAACTGTGGCACGCTGGATACCACTAATTTTTTAAAGAAATTGCCGACTTCTTTAATCGCAGAGATGCGATGATTAGATAAGGCAACGATTACTATAAAAATTTAATGGTGTAGAGCGTGCCACAGTTGGCCACCCCTGACGTAAAGCATGACGACCGTTATATTAGACCATTAAATCCTGTACTTAATTGCTTTCTGGGTGGTCAGATGGAAAGTGCAATCTGCCGAATTAACAGAAAGATAATAATAGCTGGAAATTATTTTAACATTTAACGATACCGTACTTTTTTTTACTTTTTTATTTATTTATATTCTTTATGTGGTCACTTACTGACAGATAAAGATATTAGCAGCTACATAGAATGCATTTAAAATAGAATTCCCGATATCTTTTAAAGAAATGCAAATTTAAACATGGGAGAAAACGCAAAATTTCGAAAATAAATTTTTTATTATATAACCACAATTTTCGAAATTCAAGAGGAAAAGAACTCCCAAAAAAGTGCATTTTTTCTGAAAATGTTTCGAATGTTTGTTTGAAATTAAGTGATAAAGACATATTTTAAATTATTATAAGCAAAAAGCTCAAAAAATAACTTATTTGAATAAGAATCAGGAGCTGCTGATGAAACTCACAACAATCGTTAAATCTCCCAAGAAAAATTAGTAATGTAATGTTTCAAAAAAATATATATATATATCAGATGGAGTGTTCAACAAAAAAAAAAATCTGAAAAGATTTTTTTAAATAGATGATACTTAATATATGCATATAATATATAATAGATGATAAAACAAATGATAAACACAGAAATAGTATTTCTGTTTTTAATTCGTAATTTCATTTCATTAAAATCGTTAGTGACTTAAATATTTCTATTTCTTGTCCTTTATGTCTACTTTTATGTAGTATTGGTCAATAATGAGTTGTTTTTATCGAATATCTCTATTGTATGGGAGTCTCGATTTTTTTAATTGTGTTAAAGGAATTTATGGTAAGTATCAAGCAGTTATTTAATAATATACTTTTTTTACAATAATGTGAAGTAATATCTCTAGTTAAAGGATAATCATAAAAGCGAGAAAAGTGAAAGTGGAGAGAAATTAAAGGATGAACAAAATGGCAATGTATAGCAGAAACATGACGAGAAGAGCATTTCCTCATTTTGGTATAAAATCGGCAAAATTTTACCCACCACAATAATTCCGGAGCATAAATATTCAAAAGTTTATAAATAAGTACTTATGGATTATGATTCTTACGCTTATATTGTGGGAATTGCATTTCCACTTAATCCGACACTTTACCAGATAACAAACTGGAAACCATTGATTATGAGACACATCCATTCGGTCAGAGAAATCATACGATGAAAAAATTAATCCTTATTTAGTAAAATTAGACCCAATCAATGGAATGTCAATCGGTGCCGAAGAATCATTTAATACTAGCCGTTTGGCCTTTCTTAGAAACATAAACAATTTTACTCGAAATGTCTTAGTATATTTGTGTGTGTGTCTTCATTTCATTTTCAGTAAATACTTTTTTGTAAATGAAGTCATTACTGCATCTGTTATTGACATATATTAGATATATCTACTCATATTTAACAATCTATGTTATCAATTTAGAATGCCTTGTCTGTGTAATCTTGGATCTCAAAAAGTATTTGAATGTATGTTCAGAGATATAGTAGATGTTGCTTAAAGTGATCAACACGGCGCCGTTACTTTATGATAACAAAAATAAAGTTAGGAAAATACTTTATGGTAACATTTAGTATCTTTGAAAATATCTTCTTGGCCTTCATGAAATGATAAATGTTTGAAAGAAGTGGAAAACATTTATTGAAATAATTCGATAATTTTTGTTTGTTTAAAGTTTTTTCATGAAACAACATTAATGATTTTTTAATATTTATGGTATATTTGAAAACATGCCAGAGTGATGTTGTACACCTCGTTTCAAAATTTTCAACCCTTTACATTATGTTCTCATCCGTAGGTAGTTTTGCAATAATTTTGCTCTTGTCATCTCTTTTTTATTTCTTTGCATGATTTTTTGAAAATTTATGTTTCTATGAGCTTGCTAGCTAAAGGCTTGTCTGTTCATTGTATCCAGTCATAAAAATCTTCTTTGACCGCATCATCAAAGAAATTTTCTAGATTATCTATCGAAGTTTCGTCATCTCTTTCAACTTTACAGAACCTTGCAATAACAAATTAATATTATTTATAGCAGGAATATTCAAATCTATGCTTTAAATGAACATCAATATAGAACATCGTGTAAACTACACACTCTTTTGGCGAGTGGTCTGAAGAAATGTTGATATTATTATTTGAAAATCTCGTTAAACAAATAGGTTGGTTTTAGTGTAGTGATCAATGTTGATAGTGGGCAATTTCCATTTTGTATGATCTTCGTAATTGCAGGCATTACGTTGCTAATCGCATGCAGTCCTTATATTCTTATTTCGACTTGCCATCGAATAACATTTTGGAAGTTTTTATCGGTGTTTAATCATCTTTTTCAATATTACAGAATACAGCTCTAATGAAAAAAAATTAATTATAGCAGGAATATTCGATTCAATGCTTTAAAAGGGATTCATAATAGAATTCGGCTTTCAATTTCTTAGTTTTCTAGACTGGTCTGCTGAAAAATTGAACAAACTAAGCGGAAATCTAATTACAGAAATTGATTGGATTTAGTATAGAAATTATTGTGGCTGTTCGCATTAGCTCTTATAGATAACATTTACGGTTTATAACTAAGACTGCGATCACATAAGGTGCATCAACTGTAATATTTTCTTCTGTTTCTTTTTTCACAAAAAGGACAGTGCGGTCACTACACACACGATAATAAATGCAATGATGAAACATATTTCTCATCCGCAAGTGCATTTGGTTACATAACAATAATTTAATTTTTGCTGTCTATTTGATTGAATGTGTCGTTTTTATGTTTCAATCTTTTTTTATCGTATAAGAATTTTGGCAATTTTTTTTCATTATCCATGGAGTTAGTGTCATATTTTCCTTAATCAAATCCAACTCTAATTAAAAATATCATTACTAGTATTATAAAAAATATTATTTCCATTATGATACACTATCCAATGTTAGTAGATATGAAGGTAAATCATTAATATTACTCCGTAATAACATAACACCATAAAGAATATACCAAAAGATGTAACGAAATTCTTTATGTGAATCTTAAGATAAATTGAAGACATCGCCTATAAAAGTTAGAAAATGAATAAAATTTTAATCTCCTTAAATTATCTAATATTTAAATACTTTGAACATTCGATCACATTTAAAATAATTTTAACTCAAATATAAACAAGGAAAAGAATCTTCTTAATGACATTTAATTATTTTTCTAATTTTTAGTGCATGAGATTTTATTCTATCACTAGCAGGCTAAGCCCGCTGCGATGGTCAATATTTCCGAAAGAACCTTGGATTAAATGGTGAATTTGAACTTGTATTTTAAACAATATGGAGCTGCAGCTGGACCTTGCTCATTACTGAAAACGATGCGAACGCCATTGCGATATAATGTTATCTTAAGCGTTGGACAAAATTTAGCTATTAAGAAGAAATTCTTTTAGTTGATTATAAACAGCGCACTTTTGGTAGGGTAATGAGAGCGTTATGACAACAGGAATTAATAGCTCTATAACTAATCAACATATAATGAAATCTTATATACTAACACCATTCCTGAAAAGTCATGTAACAGGGCCACTTGTAACAAAATATGTTCTGTAGATTTTTTTTAAAAAGGCTAAACTTTCATAATCAGGTTCACTTAATTTTTGAACTTTTACTGTTGCTAAGTACCTTTGAACAATATGTATACACTAAAACATTTCCAAAATTATTGCCTAACTAATTGTGGTATATCCTACGAATGTATTATAAACAATCCGAATGAAATGCAAATTTCCGTTGTAAATATATAGTAGATGATGATGATGCGATTTTGTGTAATAGAATTCATCGTAAAATTTTCGCTTCAAACATAAATGATGCTTTCAACATTATAGCTAATACACCAATATGTGAAGTATCCGATTACGGAAGGTTAACTTGGATTCTGATGAGCAACTACCCAAAGAAAAACGAATATGTGGCTTTTGTGATACTTTTATGTTAGCCGGGCGCAGGTAATAAATCAATAAAGATTGTTTCATACCGTATTCTTATTTTATTATTTTCCTTTAAAACACAAACCTTTCACTCATTTCTATTAAAAAACTGAAAAGGTAAACAATAACAGGAAATAATGCCTTAATTAAAAACAAAGAATTATTTTTAATTTACATACGCAAAATGTAACTACTGCTAATGGGAATTTTAAAAATGCTATTAGCGAGATATGCGCACGGTTGTTATAAATGTACCCATTTTTTCTTCTTATCGAGGAGCAATTTATAAATCGCCCAATATTATTCCAATTCCAATTTCTTTCATTCAGGAATGGACCCTTGACCGGAAAAAATGGAAAAATACTCTTTTAGATTCTTCGGATGGCGGCATCTGATGCCATAAACCGAGTTTATATATATGAAAATAATTTTTAAGTCGTTACAAACATTGCTTTCATATTTAAATGTTTTCGTTGGTACTACTTGTTATCCCATCGATCAATTTCGCCAAATTATATAAATGGCCAAACCACTCGCCAAATTACACAAATTGACATAATCTTTATTTTAAATAACGAAACAACTAATAACTTAGTATAACATTAATAAAAATACAAATAAAACGTCGAAATTAAAATCACTTGATGTCGTAAACACGCGTAACTTGTTTAAATTCAAGTGAATTTGAGATTTACGATAAACCATTATTGGCATTTAATCTTATAGTTTGACGATAGATTTTTGGTCGACGGATTTTTTAAGTAGTATACCTTTTCCATTTTCGTTTTATAATGCTAATTTCTCAGTATTTTTTTTTCCTTTTATTTTACATAAAATCACTTTTTTGTTGTTGTTGTTGTTTATTAAGATGCTTGTAATTTTTTTTTTCAAACTCATAGAGCCGTTTTTATTCTTTAGCCAAAAGAGTTGATTAGAATTTTTCCGTTGCTAGAGTAACGGATGTAATGATAGGTATTTTGAGGTTTAGACGCCAAAGACAACGCCAAATTAGAAAAATGTGAAATGTGCCATGAACTGTTGGACTTATAAAAATTTACTTTGCACTATTCGATTCAGCATACAAAACTACATTGAAATATGCTATCATTTGACACATAATTATAATATCCGATTTTTAAGGAATTTTTTCCCTCCCCTTGCAAAACCCGTTAGAGGTGACACTTTAGAAAATCCTTTCTTAGCAGAAGTCCGTGCCATAAGAAGTATTGGTACTTCTTAGTTATCCCTTTGACCAATTTCGCCAAATTATATAAAGCGCCAAACCACTCGCCAAATTATACACGTTGACATAATTTTTATTTAATCTTATAGTTTGACGATAGATTTTTGGTCGATGGAATATCTAAGTAGTATACCTTTCCCATTTTCGTTTTATAATGCTAATTTCTCAGTACTCTTTTTCCTTTTATTTTACATAAAATCACTATTTTTTTGTTGTTTATTAAGATGCTTGTATTTTTTTTTAACTCATAGCGCCGTTTTTATTCTTTAGCCAAAAGAGTTGATTAGAATTTTTCCATTGCTAGAGTAACGGATGTAATGATAGATATTTCGAGGTTTAGACGCCAAAGACACCGCCAAATTAGAAAAATATGAAATGTGCCATGAACTGTTGGACTTATAAAAATTTACTTTGTACTATTCGATTCAGCATACAAAACTACATTGAAATATGCTATCATTTGACGCATAATTATAATATCCGATTTTTAAGGAATTTTTTTCCCTCCCCTTGCAAAAGCCATTAGAGGTGACACTTTAGAAAATCCTTTTTTAGCAGAAGTCCGTGTCATAAGAAGTATTGGTACTTCTTAGCTATCCCGCGGACCAATTTCGACAAATTATATAAATCGCCAAACCACTCGCCAAATTATACACATTGACATAATTTTTATTTAATCTTATAGTTTGACGATAGATTTTTGGTCGACGGAATATCTAAGTAGTATACCTTTTCCATTTTCGTTTTATAATGCTAATTTCTCAGTACTTTTTTTTCCTTTTATTTTACATAAAATCACTATTTTTTTTTTTGTTGTTTATTAAGATGCCTGTATTTTTTTTTTTTTTTTTAACTCATAGAGCCGTTTTTATTCTTTAGCCAAAAGAGTTAATTAGAATTTTTCCGTTGCTAGAGTAACGGATGTAATGATAGATATTTTGAGGTTTAGACGCCAAAGGCACCCCCAAATTAGAAAAATAGGAAATGTGCCATGAACTGTTGGACTTGACTTTGTACTATTCGATTCAGCATACAAAACTACATTGAAATATGCTATCATTTGACGCATAATTATAATATCCGATTTTTAAGGAATTTTTTCCCTCCCCTTGCAAAACCGGTTAGAGGTGACACTTTAGAAAATCCTTTCTTAGCAGAAGTCCGTGTCATAAGAAGTATTGGTACTTCTTAGCTATCCCGTCGACTAATTTCGCCAAATTATATAAATCACCAAATCACTCGCCAAGTTAT
Source organism: Maratus speciosus (assembly GCA_963932465.1). Taxonomy (NCBI): domain Eukaryota; kingdom Metazoa; phylum Arthropoda; class Arachnida; order Araneae; family Salticidae; genus Maratus; species Maratus speciosus. The sequence continues at coordinate 310,083,578 of OZ010794.1, forward strand.
ACACATTGACATAATTTGTATTTTAAATAACGAAGGAACAAATAAATTAGTAAAACATTAATAAAAATACAAATAAAACGTCGAATTAATGGTTTTATTGGTCATTATTGGCATTTAATCTTACATTTAATTAATTAATGGCAAACGATTATTGGCATTTAATCTTACAATTTGGTGACAGTAATTTGGTCGACGGGATAACTAAGAAGTACCGAAGTATTTGTACCTCGATTTTCAAGATTTTAGGTTCAGTAGTTTGAGTTGTGCGTTAATTAGTTCCCTAATCCAGACTTTATTTTATATACTATATGACATTTTGCGGTGCCTCGATGATCGAAAATTAGTCCAATATCATTTGAAATATTTCATAACAGAGGAGAAGGTACGAAGAAAGACGAAGAAGAAATGACGAATTACAAAAGACTTGTAATTTTTTTTTTTTTTCAAAATGTTGAATTTTTCGATAGTAATAAAGTATTATTGCATAAATTTCCTTAAAAATTATCTTTATTTCCTAGATTTCGAAGCTGTGAATCTTCCTATAAATGAAATTGGCGATATGACTTGAGAAAAAAGGAAATAAACAATAGATAATATTTGCTTTAAAAATGGGTAACGAATAATTTAAGTATTCGATTTAATTTTTAAAATATTAACTGATACCTATATAAGTTACAATTGAATATAAAAATGTACTCAAAAAATGATACTTAAAAAAACACCATTTGTGAGAACATCCTCAATCTAAAGTCACGCGTATGCATTTTTGCTTAAAATCACATTCTTTGGCGACAAAAGAAAAATAACAAATCGTTAAGAAGCAAATAGTAATTACACATGTGACTCACAATTACAACTGCTTGTTTCTTCTATAAGTCACGTTATGGGACAATTAGATAAAAAGAAAAAGAAAAGAACAAAAAAGAAAATAATGTCATTGAAATTTCACCTAATAAAATTTTCAGATTCGTTTCTACAATCTAACTCAAGCGATAAAGAACCAAATATTGCGTATCAATTGTAATCTTTTTTATCAAATTAATTTTTAAGCATTAGAAATATTTCTTTAAGGTTTAAATTAAATGTTTTCGTTTTTTAATATTACTCCTCATTAAAACGGATTTTTTTTCTTTTAAATAAAATTAATAACAGTTTTTTTCTTTTATTTTTCCAGGTGTAATAGCCGATTCAATTTTTTTTTTTTTTTATCAACGATAACTTTCGCCAAGAAAGAAAATGGTAACCTTATCGCCAAAAATAACTTAACTTTCCGTCATAATTCTATAACTAATATAGGTAGAGAGATGCGTTATAGCTTAAAACCTTCCCTGAAACGATACCTATCTAACGGTATAAGTTCCGTAAAAATCCATGCAGTAGAACTCGAAATCTAGGCGTTCGGAACGAAATTTCGGTTTGGATTTTATATATATAATAGATAATAGATGATAAGCTGTAGATTTTTTTTAACTGAAACAAAAAATATTAAAAAGCATCAAAGCTTAATACAAAAGTGCATTTAATTATAAATAAAGTAAAGTATTTTTAATACTTTTATAAATGGATTTTTAATTTACATTGTAAGATGCATATCTTGCTTTTTAAAATTATAATTTGTATAATCCGCTTACTCATGATATATTTTTTCTTGGAGTTGATTTAGAAATATAATCAGATAAATCTGCTACACACACACACACACACACACACATATATATATATATATATACGTGACATTTTGACGGCAAGTAGTTGGTATTGTCGAAAAAAAAATGAGGGTTTCCATTCCTACACAACACATGTGGCAGCCGACTGGGTTTAAAATAATAAAGAAAAATGAAGAATTAACATAAGACAGTCGCTTGAAACATTATTCACTTTATTTCCACACTCATGATTGAATCTAGGGAAGATGCTCACTCCTGCCATGGTAAAAAGAATAAAGTCTATTCTTCCTGTCACAATTAGTTTAAAAACACTCCATCTCTTGACTGCGTTCTAGTCTTAATCCGTTAACATCTAACATCTATCACCCATTACGATACCGTTGCTTCCTCATTCTACACACATAATAAACAGTATTCATCCAACATTTTACTACCTCCATCGAGCAATCACATTGAATAGCCAGTCTGCTACGACTGCAATCCACTACGTTCACCTTACATGCTAAAAACTGAAAAACTTCTAAGCTCACAGCCCATCTACTCCTATATGCTATATGCTTCTCTCTGGTTCCCGCCATCCGTATTTATACTCTGCTGAAAAGATTGTTCTAGAAAATTCTTATATCCTCGCACCAGCTATCTAAAGCATAAACAAATGTTAAAATCTGTAGTCGAGATTATGCAAAATTAACCCTTTTTTCCCTCTTCAGACGGTAAAATAAATGAATTTATGTCTGCGAAGTTTTAATCATTGGAATATTTTAATTACACCTGGATATTTTAAATAAAAGAATAAATTGAAATAAGTAGGTTTTTTCTTTAAGACAGAATAATATTTTAGCAGTTAAATAAAGATTTAAGGGGAATATGATATACCGGGATTTAATAGCGGAATTTAATAGGAATTTAAATAATAAAAGTTTTATTAAAGAAATATAAATAATCGAGCCATTTTTAGATTTACGCAATTTGGAATAAATATGAATTAAGATCTTAGAGATTAATAGACTAGGGTTTTAATTTAATAAGCCGGTATAATATACGGAATATTACTGAAAAAGGAAAATTTACATAAAATACTTTAAACTTGGCGCACAAATTTAAATTTTGTAATATTATCCCCCCTCCCCAAAGACTTTGTATGAAATTTGTGGTTAATTAACTACAATTTCAGACAACAGACTTCTAATAAAATTGGAAGTTGATTTTTGAATATTGAAAATTTTAGAGACGTCAGCGAAGAGATGGAAAAGTAAAATTTAGCAATGCAAGAGAAAAAAAAATACTAAGAGCATTTAAATTTAGCTGAGAGCATTTCCCCTGTAAAAGAATACAAATAATGGTTACAACATCACTTACCATTTGTAAGTGCATAGGAAAATATAAACACAATAATAAATAAAGAATAAGTATAAATACAATAAGAAATAAATAATAAGAAATAATAAAACTATAGTAATAAATAACAACAAATTCTGTTATCTTATGGAAATTTAGTGTATTTCCATTTCTCTTATCACAAACATATTTCCAATCAAGGAATGTTTAACACTTTATTTACTTCAAGTAGAATTTTAAGTCCCATTGGCTTAATCAGTTCGTAGGTCATTAAAGTCCTTTAGCAAAAATAGTGATACAGTCCTTAAGTAAAATGTTCAGCTGCAATAAATATTTTTTACTAAATTTGTTTCGACTACTCTACCTACTAAACTCTTTACATTATGTTTAAAGACTATTTGTCATCACAATAGTAGTTTTATTTTAATAAACAAATTCCTAGTAGTTATTCAACTACCTTTTAACGTTTGTTTATCAACTACTTTTTTGAGCTCCTTTTCCCATTCTAATTGGGACTCACCATCTTTTACAACTTCTCACTTGTTTTAGTAAATATCATAACTTTTCACTTATAAGTTATGTTTCCTTTTTCTTTAATAAATAATGAATCTTTCAATAAATAATATAATACTTTCAATTCATAATCATAATAATAAAATTCTCAACAGTATACTTGAATAATAGCAATAATAATACTTAATAACAATATTATATTCTAAGAAAATATGACAGATTGTTTACTTATTGACACGGAAAATAATGGTTGAGGATAAAAATAATACATAGCAATTAATAATTTTCTTATTTTTTACTTATAAAAGAAAGTATTTTTGCCAGTCGAAACATAAAAAAAAAAAAAATAATAATTCCAAAGTCCAAATAAATTTAACTTTAAATATTTAGAAAGTGGACTCTCAACCAGTATTTCCTTACAATAATTTATCTCTCTGATACTCTTGATGAATAGACGTGCATTTGATAAACTTAGAATGGTAAAATAAAGAAAATAAATAGGAATAAAAGATAATTTGTTTATGTACTTAATTTTCTATGGCTACACAATCACTACAAAATCTCATCACAATTATCAATTTTCTATGTTTATATTATTGTAATAATATTATCAATTCTTACTATTTTTGTAAACAAGTGGTAAAAAATGGAATAAAATAAATATAGTTTATTTTGATATAAACTGGATATAGAATTAAAAATATTTATTTTTATTTTTCAACATCAATCTGAAAATTCCCAAAATCAAATACACATCCTATGCCTGCATAGAGTGTCTACCTAATCCCCAAAACTTCCAAACACAAGTAATATCCCCGTGGCGCCCCAAAGTCATACTTGGTAATGTTGAAAACTATTGATGAAAGAAAAAAAAAATCTAAAGAATTAGAATTTAATCTATGGTTTTTACTTTAGTTTGAGTTTGTGATGGCAATTGTGGTGGTGATGTTGGTTGTGGTTTTGTTTGTTTTATGGGTTGCTCATGAAACATTCTGAAATCATTTGGTGAAAAATAGGGTCTTAATTTAGAAACGTGTACAATAACTGAATTTAGTCCTGTCTCATAATTAAATTTATCTATTTCATAAGTTACTTCAGAAAGTTTATTTATAATTTTATATGGTCCTTAGAAAGTAGGTTCTAATTTTCGAGTGTTAGGATACTTAAATTCTTCATAAATTACAGAATCTTGTATTTTTAATGGGGATTCAACAAAATTTCTATCATATAGTCTTTTACTTTTAAGATGAAATTCTTGAGTTCGCGCTTTTGCAATTTTGAGTGCTTTACTGACTGGTGGGTAATAATTTTGTTTTAAAGGAGATTGATAGGGTAATTGACCATAAAATAAGTAGGCAGGTGGGAATTTAGTTATGGAATGTGGGGTATTATTGTATTCTTGGATGACTTGGTCTAATAATCTTGTCCAAGGTATTTTAGAAGAAGTGGAATTGACTTTACATTTAAGTCTGGTAACTATTGTCTGATTAACGCGCTCTACCTTCCCATTGGTTTGTGGATGGTGTGATGACGTAAAACGCTGTTGAATATGATGTTTTCTGAGGAATTTTTTGAACCTTGGAGACCTAAAAGCTTTATGTCTATCACGCAGTATTTTTTGAGGTGTTTGAACATTAAAAATTTGCTTTAAACAGTTTGTATATGCTTCTGTAGTAACATTTTTAGAAGGAAAAGCCCAAACAAATCTAGTTGCGTGATCTATTATTATGTGTAAGAATTTTTTTGTTGAGTTGTAATAGTTAAATCCACCAACAGTATCAATAGAAAGACATTCAAAAGGTTGATCTGTGGCTGGCATAGCTTGTAACAAGCCAAATCTTTTTTGTTTTTGGGAGTTTTTGAGATTAAGTAATTTAAGTGTTCTTTTAGAGAGGAGGAGAATATTATAACATCATCAAAATAGTGACAAGCGAAATCTATTTTATATTTGTTAAGGATCCTTCTAATAGTTCTATTGAATATTGGGGGGGGGGGGGGGCTGTTTTTATACCGAACGGAAGAACTAGCCATTCAAAGAGGCCAAAGTTGCTAGCAAAAGCTAATTTTTCGGTATCAGCTGGATGTATTGGTATGTGCCAGTAGCCAGAGGCTAAGTCTAAAGTTGAAAAGTACTGAGCACTACTCAATTTGTCTAAAATTTCATCGATACGGGGCAAGGGTTCTGCATCATTTTTAATTATTGAATTTAGTTTCCTATAGTCTATACATAATCGGGTCTTTTTACCTTCTTCTTTTTTCATAGCTAAAGTGATAGGGGCTGAATATGGGATATTACTTTCTTTTATGAGTCCAGCCGCTAATAAAGATTGGATTTGACTTTTTATTTCTTTTTCTTCTAAGGGGGAAGTTATGTAGGGCCTCAAAGATACAGGTAGGTCAGATTTTAGAAGAACGCGTTGTGGCTCAATATTAATCCTACCCACATCATATGTATGTTTTGCAAAAATATCCCTATAATTTTGAACTATCTCCCTTAAATAATCATTTTGAATTAAATTTAAATCCCCAATTAAATCTGAATCAGAATTATTAACATCGCGAAAATTTTGAGAAGTTATGAACTGTCCATAATCAGGTTGCACATTATAATCATTTCTATCATTCTCAAAAAAGTCCTGAGTAGTCATATAATTTTCACAACTAGATGGTAATTCGTTATCATTCTTACATAAATTCAAAGTTTCACTACTTTCATTAGCGGTTATTACATTATCATCTTTATATAAATTCAAATTCTCATCATAATCAACTGTTACTAAATCATTCTCTTGTTGCACTTAATTCATATCTACAGTATGAAAATGAAGAGATTTCTCATTATGTATGGATATACTCTTATTTATAATTTTCCTTCCTTGTTTTACAGTACAATTTCTACAATCTATAGTTAAGTTAAATTTAGAACATTCCCTTAGACCCGAAATAGCATACTCCAAATTAGTATTACACACTAAAAAGTTAACACATTTGGTAATTTTACCCACTTTTAGAGAAATTTTACATTTTTGATTTATTTTTAACACCCCTTTTGCCTGACCAATAATAATTGTAGGTGTAGTTTCAATTTTAGCATTTAGTTCTTTAACAAATTTGAGGGGTAATATTGCCGTAGTGGATCCAGTGTCCACTATACATGGTAAATTATAACTATTGGTACATCCATACACAATTAGTTGTCAAATATTAGGAATAGTAAGCAGTGAATTACTAGGAAGAGTATCAGAGGATGTTGCATCATTTCTAAATAAACACTCTTGTTCCCAATGATATGCATTATTTACACCTTTATTTGTACATATTCTACATGGTCTAGAAGGATATGGTTTCTGAAAGTAATTATTTTGAAAATTTCTAGACCCCTGATATTGATACTGTCTTTGTGGAATCCAATTCCTAGGTGCATTATTGGGCCTATTTGGCTGAAAATTGGGACTACTTGGTTGAGTCCAAGGACTAGGTGGTTGAAATTGTTGAAAATTTTGTCTAACTGGTTGTTGATTTACTGTTTGGCTTGAAATTTGAGGAGTGGAAACTTCAACAAATTGCTTAACAAGCCGGTACCATTCAGTAGTACTATTTGGAGGGTTTACATTAATATTATTTCTATACTCTGGTTTTAATCCATCTGTCAACCCTTGTATTAGAAGAGTCTCACAAAGATGGAGTTTCCTCCCAATTCCTACTTTTTTGTGAAAATAATTTTCTAAATTATCTAATTTATCTAATTTTAGAGTTGAGAAATCAGAAAAATTTGGAACATTTAGTTCAATGAATTTTTCTATCAAGATTTTTGAAATCTGTTCATAACTAGTACACTTAACACAATCATTGATATAGACTTTCAGTGCTTCACCCTTTAAATACTGTGGAATAGATTTAAATTTCCACTCTAAATCTTTATTTTCCCTAGTACTCATATCATCATAATAATTTAACCAAGCCTGGATTTCCATTCCAGTACTAGGATCAAAATTGACTAATTTTGGTTGAGTCATTATATCAGTATTCATTAAAATAAAAGAAGCACTTCTATTCTCTTTAATACAACCTGACCTTAACAACATTTAAACTAAAGAGTTCTATTTTTCATAATAGATTAAGTACTCTTTCAGACTTTAATAATAAATAAATAAATAATTCTCATTACTTCATAATAAACTTTACAACAAATAAATTAATAAATAAATACTCTTCATGGAATAATAAATAAACCTCATAAATAAATAAATAATTCTCATACTTAATAATAAATAAATCTTAATAAATAACAAACAATAACAAAAATAATTACATAAGAAATGTAAAAATATTTTGAAAAGAACTCACTCCAGTCATCTTGTCACACAATCACCAGCACTATACATTGCTATTCACATTAGCCATGTAACTTTTTAACTTTCCGGCACTGATCTTTAGTAAATCTCATAAGCTATCGTGTACCAGTACCACTACACATTTGTAATTTTGGAGACACACTCGTTTTTATTGCCGTCACTTCTAAATCCTGTCGGACTTTTCTTTTCTCTGTGACATTTTGACGGCAAGTAGTTGGTATTGTCGAAAAAAAAATGAGGGTTTCCATTCCTACACAACACATGTGGCAGCCGACTGGGTTTAAAATAATAAAGAAAAATGAAGAATTAACATAAGACAGTCGCTTGAAACATTATTCACTTTATTTCCACACTCATGATTGAATCTAGGGAAGATGCTCACTCCTGCCATGGTAAAAAGAATAAAGTCTATTCTTCCTGTCACAATTAGTTTAAAAACACTCCATATCTTGACTGCGTTCTAGTCTTAATCCGTTAACATCTACCATCTATCACCCATTACGATACCGTTGCTTCCTCATTCTACACACATAATAAACAGTATTCATCCAACATTTTACTACCTCCATCGAGCAATCACATTGTATAGCCAGTCTGCTACGACTGCAATCCACTACGTTCACCTCTACATGCTAAAAACTGAAAAACTTCTAAGCTCACAGACCATCTACTCCTATATGCTATATGCTTCTCTCTGGTTCCCGCCATCCGTATTTATACTCTGCTGAAAAGATTGTTTTAGAAAATTCTTATATCCTCGCACCAGCTATCTAAAGCATAAACAAATGTTAAAATCTGTAGTCGAGATTATGCAAAAATAACCCTTTTTTCCCTCTTCAGACGATAAAAGAAATGAATTTATGTCTGCGAAGTTTTAATCATCGGAATATTTTAATTACACCTGGATATTTTAAATAAAAGAATAAATTGAAATAAGTAGGTTTTTTCTTTAAGACAGAATAATATTTTAGCAGTTAAATAAAGATTTAAGGGGAATACGATATACCGGGATTTAATAGCGGAATTTAATAGGAATTTAAATAATAAAAGTTTTATTAAAGAAATATAAATAATCGAGCCATTTTTAGATTTACGCAATTTGGAATAAATATGAATTAAGATCTTAGAGATTAATAGACTAGGGTTTTAATTTAATAAGCCGGTATAATATACGGAATATTACTGAAAAAGGAAAATTTACATAAAATACTTTAAACTTGGCGCACAAATTTAAATTTTGTAATATATATATACATATCATATATATATATATATATATATACATATTATTCAGAAACAAAGGATTTCATTCTAAATATGTTAAAAAATTAACAAAACCTATCAAGTAAAATATTTTTTAGAAAACATTTTTGCGGAAACTTTCTTTCTTTGAATCGAGGTCTGTAAGAAGATTTACAATTGCGAACTGTTACGCATGTCACTGTGAGAAACAAATGTAACAGAAAAATAATAGTAATAAAAATTAGACAAAAAAGAAAAATGTACATGATTTTCTTAACCTTAACGTTTTTCACGCATTTTTAAAGATAATGCCAGATCTCACTTTTCTGATTCTTTCAAATCATATACGGTAGCCTGGGGTAATTTTCAGACAAAAACAAAACTTTTGCAATTTTTCCGGAATCAATGACATTTTTTAATTTTTTTGGTAAAACCATCACACACCTGGTGATTATTTTGCAGCATTTTCAGATAATTAACATTAATAAAAAAATAATATTAATAAAATCCAGTCTTAAAATTGCCCCATGGTTTGTGGTAATTTCCAGACACCAAAGTGTAATTCCCAGTCAGCTATTTGTGGAGCTATTTAAGGGTCAGATTTGAACTCGAACTATGGTAATTTACAGACACCATTGTAAAAAGTTTGACACAACATGGGGTATTTATTAGACCATTCTGAATACAGGAAAAGGCATGAAATCGCATTTATTTTGTATTTATGACGGAATTTATTGGGTCATAACTCGAGACCTCCTAGGGTGGTGCGGTGACTGGTAGGGAAACAGAATTGACGGGCGAACAGGAGGCGGAGTTTCCCTACAGCCGCTCTCACAGATTCTCAAGTGGGAGAAGACCTATAAAAGAGGTAAATTTATATATTGTACAGAATTGGCCCGATGAATGTAATAAGTATCCAGATCCAGCCTCCTATTATTCAAGGTGAACAATATTTTTTTTTAGGAGAGATGAAGTATCACCAAGATGCAGTTAGAGTAGCAGAAGATGCAGTTAGTATCAGAAGCATTTTGACTTGAAAACTCTTAGAATGAGTATCACAATATTATTCGCACTACTAAGTTGCTGTGGAAGTAGCAGTTCAGATAGGAGAGAGTTAGTATATCTCGCGGATCAGGATGAACTCTGCCAGTAGAATTATAGCAGTATATAACTACAATAGCGTATCTTCAGGTAGTTTCATCTCAGCTTTCATGGACTTGGATTAGAATCCTATGTATTTCGTAAATGATCGGGCTTGGTCTAGAGTCAATTGACCATCGACTAAGACTCGATTGAAAGTCACTTCAATTACGACTCTACATAGAGTCTAAATATTTTTCTAACATTTATAAGTGTGTGAGTGGGTGTATAATGGAAAAATCATGTTGGACTTATATTATTCTTGGAACCAATGTAACCACCTAAATTGATGTCCCTCGTTCATCTCCTTGTGGATTGTGCAACAGATATTTGCAATATACTTTTATTGTTCTCATGTATTCCATGTGTGGTAGTACGACATGTACTGCAGGGCATAACATTCCCAATTATGATGATTAACCACAAGTGGTCGTAGCGAATTTTAAATTAATAAGTAACTTGATGGAAAGTAAAATGAATATAATCATTTCTCATGGATGTGAGAGTGTTTTTGTAAGTTTTATTATCTTAATTGTAAATATTTGTTTTGTGCAAATAAATAATTGTTAGTGTTAAATACTAGTTATTTTAATTTGCATTATGAGTTTTTTCTATTTAATTAGATATTTATTTACAGGATTTAATAGTAACTTTTGCAGTCTAAAGCATTTATTTAATTTGCTCTATACCTTAGTCCTACGACAAAATATTCACTACGCTCTGGCCAGTCGAAGTTATCTTCCCGTCTCATTTGGGTAATACGGGTTTTATTTTATTACCCTAAAGCTTGCTAGGATCTTTAACGATCACTTAATTTGTACTTAATATTTGATTTACTGTACTATCACAACACAGGTTAAGGGTTTTACTCTTAGGGAAGTTAAATATCAGGTTTTGTTTAATTTTCCCATTTACGGTCTATGATTAGTCAGCATAATAAATCGCCAGAACTTATCTTGAGGAGGGTCACCAATATCGAGCATCCGCAAGCCAGTTTAAAGATGTCAATTCAACTTCCAACAGGTTTTTCTCATAATCTTCGTGAAACAAGTTTTGTAGGTGTCACAGATATAATGTTTGGTCATAATATACAGCATATATTATATATTTGATTCTGAAATGCCATCTGTCACTTTCTTCATAAATCACTATCTTTCATCATAAATCTACCCTTTTAGCTTAAACTCCACCAGGTATTTTCATTTTAAATTACAGATGGCTTTTTGGAGTTATCTTTTAATATACAACCCATTTTAAATCATTCTCAAACAATTATTTTACCATGTAGGATCATTCAAAACACATTTTGTAACACATATTAGTGTCTGGAAATTACCCCGAAGGCTGTCTGATAATTACCCAGATGTTTATTAAAAGGTATACTTTTTTTAATTCCGTTTTTACCCATACGGACATCCAAATAACGCTATTTCTTAGTTTCCAAAAATATAACATACGCCAGTATCCAAAGATGAAGTAGCATTTGTGCTAGAGTTGCCAATTCCGATAAATTGAAATTTGAAATCAGTGAAGCAAAAAGTTAAACAGTAATATTTTTTATAGTTTTTAGAAAACCAATTTTATACAAGTCAGAGTAATCTGCTAATTACAAAGAAAATACTAATTGAAATAGAAAAATAGTTGATTTAACTAACACGAAAAACTTATTGTCCAGATTCTGATTAGTGTTCCAGTATTTCTGCTGTCTGTGAATTACCCCGCTTTCCTCTGTCTGAAAATTACCCCAGTCTACACTACTTAGCATACTTTTAAAAAACGGATAACACCTACGCTGTGTCTAACATTTTTGACATTATGCTTTCCATTGCTTCTAGTGATTTGCGTAACTTATTCTTTTAAACTGATGATATTGAAGGTGGGTTTAAGTATAATCTAATTTTTAACTTTAAATTTCTGAAAAAAAAAATCATTAAAAAGCATTTGCGATAGTAGACTGTTCTGAAGAATATTTTTATTATAATGTCACAGTGCCAGTTTCTTATTTATTTAATAGATGTTTGCTTGATTTGAGTGTAAGTGCAATTTTCACCTTCTGTCTCAGTTATCATCTTTGTTCTCAAGCACACTTTAAATAAAAATTAATGATCTACATTGCAAGAAAGAATTAAATCTGAACTACAGAAAACCGACATTTTAATAAGATATAATTTTAATGTGAAACTATTCTCAAAAAGACTTAAAATTTGCCTCCATATACGGATTGATTCATTCGCAAAATTTATTGCAAATGACTCCTGAAAAATGAAAGATAGGGCCAAAAAAATATACAAAGATAAATTAACTAGAAAACAGGAATTCTGCTTTTCAGAATTTAGTGTCGCCCCCGATGAAAAAATGACGTTATTCTCATCAGCTGTAGATTTTACATTTAAGATCCGGTATTAACAACATCTACAGAAAAGTATGCATAGCACGTCACTATCGCTGAATAATACTCAAATCCAGAAAAAAGCGATATCGTCATTCAAGAAACTAAATAACCCCCCCCCCCCCCAAAAAAAAAAAGAAAGAAAAAAACCCGGCTATCTAATGATTCATGTAACTTCATTCGTTTGTAACATTATTATAGATACTTAAAATTAAATATAGTTTATAATAGCTGCATTTTTTATCGGAAATCATTCATTTATGGTAATTTTAGGATAGATGGCCTTAGAGGAGATATGGTTAGTCTAAATATTTCAAAAACTGCACCATAGTTTGCAGCATAAACTGTGTTCGTCGGAAATAGTCCAACGTGTTCATTCACGCGTTCATTTTGCGACGTGCAGCGGTGTTTTTCAATTATAAAAAGAAACTTTACTTTTAATGTTTATTTAATTCAGTGGTTGGATATTTTTGTTGAGTTAGGTTTCTGAATGTTTTGCAGTACCTACGTTACATTTGTTTTTTACTATGACTTTTAAGGTACATATATAATCCAATCTTTGCTTTTTAGTCTAAAACAAAGACGTACAATGGCGGTGTGATGCTTTAAATTGGGTTGCAATCTGTCCATCAATCATCCAATCGAAGAGAGGTGACCACCTATAATAAATATTTCAAAATTATACGGAGTGAGGATTTTATTATTTAAAAATTACATTTAGAAAAACATTATTTTAAAATTAAAAAAATTATTTAAAATTAAAAAAATTACAAAAACATTATTTTAAAAATAATTATATAATTATATAATTTTTATGTTTATAATTATATTAATTGATATAATAATTTAAATTTTAACTAATATAAATATTTCAATAGCAATAATATAATAGGGCCTAACGATGTATTTTTGTTTCATAAAATATTGAAAAGCTTCGGAAACGTTCATTCCAGAAGCAGATAAATTTGATAAATAAACTTAAAACCGTGAAAAATCTAAAATAAATGCGAGAACAAAAACAACAACATGACACTTCCAGTAGGGAAGGGCCCCACCAGTGACCGAGAGGTTCTGCTCTCGAAGCTGGTAGACGGGAGGTGCTGGGTTCGATCCCAATCGCACCCGTCGGCCTAATCGTTCGGAGTTTTCGTGGTTTTCTTCGAACCTTGGTTTTCAAAGCGTTAATACGGGTTAGGTTCCCTTAGAAAGACCTCCACGGAAGGCACCCGCCTTTTTAGGGCCTATATCCCACGTGCTGATAATTGGTCGACATTAATACAACCAACCAACCATCCACTATGGAAGAAGATGAAATACATTTGGAAGTATTAGATTCTAAATATTCTTCGGAACTCACTGTGTTGGTTACTACTACCTCACTGTGTTGGTTGTGGAGAAGAATATAATACCACAACCAAAAAGGATTACTGCATACAGTGCATAAGGTACCATAAGTGGTTCCATGAAACGTGTTGAAACCATCAAGAAAATGTGGTAAAATTTTACAAAAAGAGAAGGTTTGGATTTATACTTCGAATTTTATTAACTGATTTTCCGTGATATAATTGCATCTTTACAAAGTTCTGTGTGTTTTAATGATAAACTGCATGATTTTATTTATTTATTTATTTATTTATTTATTGCTATTTTAACTTCATTTTTTTCTTTCTTGTATTGGATGGCCATCTCTCCTCGACTGTAGATCTCTTGAAGGAGAGATGGCCACCGGCCATTTTGCTTTCAATTTTGTTTCCCACATTTTGTGTTCGATATTTGATTATTATTTGTCCAAAATATGATGAGTATATATAAAAGAACTTCAAATATACATAAATATTTCTTGTAATTGCATTCTAAGAATTTTTATTTCAATTTAAAAACTATGGCTATCTATCCTAGAGTTACCCTATATTTTATTCAAAATAACGCGTATTTTAATTGCATTTTTTCAATTGTTATGGAAAATGGCAACAAAAAGATATAATTACTATTTTCCAACTATTTTTTCTTTACTTTCTACAGACATGGATTACATTAGTTGCCAACATTAAACTAATAGCGCTAGAAACTACAGAAAAATTAATATCTCAAAAAGGAAATGAGATGCAGTTTTCAAACCAATTGCATTTAAAAGTACTTTTTTTTTCTGCTGACGACGGTATAAAAATTTAAATGCGCGATGTTTGGAAGTTTAAAAAAAATTGCAGTGGAGATTATCCGTGTTTAATCACACATTGATAAACCTACTTTGTTTTACAGCTGGCTTATATAATGGAACATTATTTATTGAGGCGGCACTTTACTTGCTGGCCGAAAGAAATAGTTTACCTTGGGCTAAAAATAGCCTAATACTGACCTGCTTATGTCTTGTAACATTAATTTCTTTGTAAATATTACTAAAGGAGTTAACGAGCCGTTAAGCATTTTTAATTTGCTTTCCCTTATTTGTATTTTTTCTATAATGTTTTATTCTTCTTCTTTTGTTCTAATTTAATTTCACATGTTATTTGCTTTTCAATTTAATTTTTTTTTCGCTTTTATCTCGACCCTCGTGTTCATCAAATGAAATAACTCAAAGCATTATTCTTGTTTGTCTGAACTATCAATATCACTAGAAAAACTAGAAGTAAGTCGGGTGTGATGAGACTGTTTAAAAGATCAATGGAAAAATGGTGCCATACACCGGCTATATGATCATGTAGGATGTCCGCTACAGTGGAGTATATGCCTCCTCCATTTTAATGAGCTTCCTTTTCGCCACATTTCACAACAAATTGACGATCAAACTGTAGGGCTTAAATATATTAGTACGCCAATCGTGCAGCAGCTCACTTGCTGTGAAAAACTATCTGTGGTCTATTACGAACCCATGGATTGTTCGATTCCTGATATAGACAGGAATTTTTGTAACAAAGAACAACAGTATTTGTTGTAATTTTCAAATTCAATCACTTTGGGAAATTGTCCAGAAGACTTTGCAAATCGGGACCCTGCTTTTTGCAATTCCGGATGACTGCTGCCTACCGACTCCTTAGGATGTGTATATGTTCATCAGATGCATCCGGAAGCTTAGAAGAATAGTTGGCTTCACCTTAAAATTGTACATACCTATGTGGTTTGCCATAAAAAAGAGTAAATATTTTACTGATGGGACAAAGCATGTCATTCAAGCAAACCAAACATCACGCTATTTACCCGACGAATTACTACAAGTTGTCGAACCAGTAATAGAACGAAATGCGTTTTGCGCACCCCGCGAACATTCTGTTGGCAATGATTGTCGATGAAAGAGAACATATTCCGGAGCTCGGTTACAGAAGGATCTTAAAAGCCAGACAAACCGACCCAAAGAAGAAGACTGTTAGAAATGTCGTACCACCGAAGGTATACTTTCAAGTCTCGATTACATTAAAATTTTTAATTGGAAATATTGTGCAGTGTATCCTTCACCATTGCTACGAGACCTAAGTGGAGATCATGTTAAATCACTCAACAACTCGGACACTTTTGAGATGAGTGTCAAACTTGTGGCAGAGGCCTCTATCTAATAAAGTATGTGGACATGAAGATAGAGATGGCTATGTCCAAGCAACACCGAATTTTAGATCGGTTATGCCTTAGTTTTTTTTTTTTTTTTTTTTTTTTTTTTTAATCAGATTTTAAATGTGCAGTAAATATAAAAATGTAAATGTAAAAAAATTCACAAAGCCAAAGAATGCTACTCTGTGGAAAATATTTGTAACTTGTTGTAAATATAATGTAAATAGCATACCGAACAATTGGATGGTTGGTTAGGTAGGGTGTAGGTAGAACTAAACGTGCAACCACCTCCATGTGGCGAGTTCTGGTTCGTTTTGTTCTAAGCAAAATGAGCAGAGTTGTAAGGGGAAGATTTCAAACACTTGGTAAATTTGAGTTTTTTCTAAGATGTTGCTCGACCGAAAAAAAAAAATAGATTATTGATCAGAATTTAATTTATTTAGGTTATTTAAACCATAAAGGAGGCAAACAAAATTAAAGCGTGTTTATTTTAAATAATTTTAATTAACTTAAAAAAATACAAATATGCACGATTTTTATAATTTTTCATTAACTTTAAGTACGATGCGCGAATGGAAGATGTTAACCGATTTTTAAAATTTGTATGCCTTTTTCTTCTTATTACAACAGACAATGTTTCTCCGCTAAAGCGTTTCTAAAATATTTTAAAAATATATTTTTTCGACCCAACCTACTAAACATGTAGACAATTTATATATAAACTATTTTTATGGTTTTTATTTAGCTCTTTGTGGCAATTATTCAAGTATATTATCTATGATTTTTCGGATATGTAGTATATCCATATAATAGTTATAATAAATCTGTAAATTATGATAATTTCTTATGAAATTTTACAGCTAAGTGTCGGGGTTTATCGAGAGAAAGAGATTTTTTTGTCAATATAATACAGAAATTGTACTTATTCACAACTATAAAAATACCTTGAAAATCTAAATTTACATCGCTTAATTCCAATTATTTTTTGTACTTGTGTGTATCCGTGAGGGTAAAATGTAATATGAACGTGGACAAGTGTAAAATGTAATATCACATTCAAATTTACAAATTCAGATAAAATTTTATTATGATATTCATGTAAACTGTATCGTCTTTGAACATTTAAATTATTTTTCTAAGAGTACGCGACAAAGATTTTTAAAACGGCAGTATTCTGGTTAACTGTTCCTATCACGTGGTTATTTGAACATTAGATTAATCACTTTAAGGTATTATTTATGAGCTATTTCAGAAATTCTCTTTGTATTATGTAGGTTACTAATTCTTTTATCAGTCATAAATCAGTGATCGTCATTTTGTTTAGAGGTCAGCAAATAACAACAGAAGTATTTTCAGACAAGAAAGGGATATTTAATAAAATAAGATATCCTTATACATATAGTGAGGTGAGATAGCTAAAACAAACTTCACATCTGGCAACCAATGCTCCACTTTGGATTCAGATAGTATATGGATAGATAAGTCAAAAAAGCCCAGGACCCTGGCCCTCTAGGGGCGTTGATGACGTAATCAATATGGCCGCCAAAGCTTTGTGACGCGCTTCTACATTTCTCTATATAACTGGGGTTAATATTTTGATATTAACCTATATTTTTAATGATTGTTAATCTGGAGAAAACGTGCTTTACAACGGTATATTTGACATCATTTTTTAGGTTCATAATACCACAAATATTTATAACTTTATTTTTAAAAAATCAAAACATTTTACAAAATAACTTGGAAACTGTTGCATATAGCTGGAAACGTGTTGCATATCTTTTCTTCGTCAGAAAATTACCTTTCGAATAGTATATACGACTTCTATTTTATAACAAACAGTTGCTGAAAAAATGCGAAAGCAATATAGCGTTGCACAGAGAGTTGTTATAGCAACAATGTAATTTATATGGGGTCCGAAAATTAATACAGTGGTTTTATAACTGTTGTTGTAGCAAATGTTATTATTGTAAATTTTTATGTGTTTATAAATCGCTCAGACCCCATTGCTCAGACCAAACTCCATCTACGTCACAATTCACAACATCATCAGTATTATGTTCAGATGTGAAAAAGTTGTGTCTGTTATGTGATGCAGGAGAAGATAAAGACAAACTTGTGACTGCATCCACGTTGGGTATTGGTCTTACAATTCATGATCATGCTGTACAATTACAAGATGAAAAACTGTTGAATAAGTTATCGTCAACTGATTTAATAACATTAGATGCCAAATATTACAAACTATGCTATACTCGCTTTCTAACACGTCCAAGAGCTGCTAAACGTTCTCGAAGAGAAGATTACCACAATCCTGAAGAAGTTGTTCATGGTGCAGTTATAACGGAATTGGTTAAGTACATGCAAGATATGTACTCATCTAGCAATACTTCTCCAGTGTTTAAACTTTGTTAACTGATAAAATTAGTATCTCAGCGCATGATGGAAATGGGAATACAAACTGACAAAAAGAATATCAATAGAACACGTCTTAAGGAACAACTATTAGTATTTATACCTGGTCTGAGAGACGGATAAGTCGGGAAATGAAATTATTTTCAATTTCGAAAAGGTTGTGTTGGCAATGCCATTCGCGATATCTGCGCATTTAATGACTTTAGTGATGGTATGTGTCTGGGACGGGCAGTAGGTATATAACGAAGACAACTCTTTCAAGATTTTCCTAAATTTGAAGGATCCTTTAAGAATGCATTTACTGCTTCCAAATCTATACCTGCTGTTCTTTTACATTTCGTAGTATGTTATTAGTGGGTCCAACTATTTACTCGGGCGTCTCATCTGAAATACCTGAACATAATGCAGGATTGTCAATTCCCCAACTTATTAGATATAACAGCATTAAGCATAAGAGAAAATAAAATGTTCAGAGTGAGCGTCACTCTCTGGAGAACGATACACCACTACCACTATATGTGGGTCTCATGATTCACGCTGTCAGTAAAAAGAAAAAAAAAATACAAATAAAATGTGTCGTGTGGTTCTGAGTGTTCAATATAATCGAGTGCAAGAAGTATCAGCAACAGTTACAAATGTGTTGTGTAAACAATATATGGAGGATGGTACTTACCCGCCAAAGTTGTGTCCTACTGTGTTTGTAACATCAGCAATATACAACATTGATCACAATCAATCTTCTTCTACTGCCGTTACTTCTTTCCATGGTGCAAGAGTTACGATTATTCAGCATCCTCACAGTGAAGCAATTATGGAGATTGACGATGACAGCGTTCGTATCCAGAAGTGAACAAACAAATTGTCAATGGCCTCCCTGAATATAACACTAATCTTCCTGCAACTGGCAAAATCACAAGTGACCCATATTTGCCAACTGTCAAACCACAGAACACTCACCATGATCCTGCCTTCACCCCTAGGAAAATTTTAAATCCTTGGCTTAATTCTGTCCTGGAGAGATTGCATATTAAATACATGCAAGGAAAAGAGCATGTGTCTAGAGTATCGTTTGTTGCTTTTCATGCACAAAATGAACCTGGTGTTAGAAAAATAAGGTGTAAGCGTCACTGCTTCCACTTCTAAATGATGAAATTGCGATGCCGGCAATGGTACGTCGTACGATGGATATCACACTAATAGCTACAGCAAAATTAAATGGAAATCAAACACCCGTGATTACATGTGACCAATCAGTATATGCTATTGGGAAGCAACTGCAATGGAAATTTTCTAACAGGTATGGCGAGTATCGCATCATACTCATGATGGGTGGCCTTCACATAAAAAAGGATGGTTATTAACTTACTTGGCAAGTGGTTAACTGGCAGTGGATGGACTGAATTAGTCACAACCGCTGGTTTTGCAAGTTCTGGTATTGCAGAATCCTGCCTAACATCGCCGCATGTAAAAAGATCTCGGTATGCACATGAAGTTACTTTAAATGCTTTGCATTGTCTACAGATAAAAGCATTCAACAAAGCATGTGAACCAAATTCCAGCATCAGTAGCGAAGGCACTGAGTCGTGGATTTTATCGAAAATATTTGAATGTCCTCAGTTCCAATATTGGAACACAGTCATGAAACTGGAGTCCCTTCTAGTACAACTTGTATTGAGCACTCGTACATCTAACTTTACAATGTACGTCGATACTTTGGCTCAGTTATGTCCGCGGACATTTGCGTTGGACGCAGTCCACTATTCTCGTTGGTTACCAGTATTCGTGCGGACTCTACAGGACCTTCCAGATATATATGCTGAATTTTTTCATGGCAACTTTACGAGCAGCAAAATTGCTACACCGTTTTCTGCAATATCTGACAATCAACTTCATGAACACAATAACAGTGTTATAAAGGGTGAAGGTGGTGCTATTGGAATCCTTGATAGTGAAAATGCTCTGCTTAAGTGGATGATAGCAGGCCCTAGGATCAGTTCTTTAATTGAGGAATTTGAAGAGAAATCAAATTTAAAAGATGACAAAAGCGTGGGCGCAAAGCATCATGAAGATAACAATGCTCGTGTGAAAAGGTGAAGGCCCATGCCAAAGAAATGATTAACGTCTTATCCGAACAAGGAAATCCATTTGAAGAAACTGATTTAATGTCAATAGGGAGCTCCAAAATAATTCCAAGTTTCAAAGCTGTCAAGTATGTTACGGAAGTATTTACTGTAGGGCTAAAACTGTATGATGATTATGCCGTGTCCCTTCTCGATCAAATGCAAATTCAATTCATGAAATTATTCCCCGAATTATTCCCCACATCTTCAAGACTATAACAAGAAAAACAGATAAGGCTAAGTCCAAGATTTCTTACTTACGTAAAGACTCCAACTTATTCTACAGATTGTATGTTGGATCTGAAGCACGGGATTGCAACATAGATGATTTATTTTTGCATGAAAACCAAAAGTACCCACCCTCTATTTCAGATGATGGAAAACTTCGAAAACCAACCAACAAGTCGGATATTATTGACTGCATTCAAACAAAATATGACATTAGCTTTAATCACAGCCAACCGAATGTAACAGCTAAAATATTTGATTTAGCAGCCATAATACACATGCTTGATCCTGGTATTGCCACGACATTTTCCGGATACTATGAACACGTTTCAAACCGTATTTCATTCAACTGAAGAACAGTTCACGACTAGATATTGTATTCGACAGATATATTAGTAACAGTTCGAAGGCACATACTCTAGAAACAAGAGGAAGTGACATAAGTATTAAAGTCTCAGACTTAACTGCAATTACAAAAAAAAAATTCAGCAACTCCTATGTATCAACAAAAACAAGACCCAATTGTTCCAGTTGCTAGCTAAGAAAATGGTGGGGAACGAGTATCCAGGAAAACATGTTGTCTGTAACCCTCGCGTCAACATCTATGGATGCATCAAGCATTTCTCCCGTCTCACACGAAGAAGCAGATGGCCGTCTACAACTCCATGTTAAGCATGCAGTAAAAAGTGGACATACTCGCATCTTAATACGAACTGTGGACTCAGATGTAGTGGTTATTTCAATATCACTGTTGCCACAAATACAAGATATTGATGAACTATGGATTGAGTACGGTTGTGGGAAATACAGGAAATACATTTCAATTCATGAGATCTGTGCTAAACTATCACCGTAAATTTGCTGAAATTTGTTGGCTTTTCATTCTGTAACTGGTTGCGACACAGTTTCCACATTTTTTGGCATTGGAAAAAAGACAGCTTGGAAGGTCTGAATGTCATTTTGTGAAATTGATTGTGTATGGCATCAGGTCTGTACAGGCACCTCTGATATTGACGATGAATGTCATGATCTGTTACTGCGATTTGTTATACTACTTTATGATCAATCATCAGATCTTCAGAGCATCAATGTCTGCAGACGAGTGTTATTTACAAGAAACAATCGAGCCATCGAAAACATACCTCCTACAGCAGATGCTTTGACACATCAAACGAGCTACTCTCCAAGCAAGAATTTGGAACAGCAGCCTCGTTGCACATTACACAATACCTTCGCCAATTAAGTGGGGATGGACAATAAATTCAGGAGGTTCATGCCGACCTATGTGGACAATAATTCCAGAAATGTCAAAACATTGTGAACAACTTACCTCCTGTACTTGCCGCAACCGATGCACATCTTATAAATGTGTTAAAATGGGAATAGGATGTACGAAACTTTGTGTGAAGGGCAGTGTTCCGACAGTGATCTATTCACAAGTGAATTTACATGAATCATTTGGCTATTATTGTATATGACAAAAAGGTATTATGTTATTTAGATATTATGGCTGCCATTAGTGTACTTGACAATCTACAGGATGTGATTAAATTTGGATATTAAATTGGAATAATATTGTATTGTACATTCTTTTGTTTCTCATTCTTGTATCTATAAATGTTTGAAACTTATCTTAAAGTTATGCCTAAGCCTTAAGTGTATCTCATGTCATTGATTTTAAAACGGAAATGAAAGTTTCATAGCTCTAAAAAAATAGAATTTATTTACATACACATCAAAAATTACAATAACTACATTTGCTACTTAAACAGTTATAAAGCCACTGCATTAATTTTCGGAACCCATATAAATTACATTGTTGCCATAACGACTCTTTGTGTAACGCTACATTGTTTTGGCAAATTTTCAGTTAATTTTTGTGATAGAATAGAAATATACCGTTGGAAAGCGCGTTTTCCCCGGATTAATATTCACTAACTATGTAGGTTAATATCAAAATATTAATCCGAGTTATATACAGAAATGTAGAAGTGCGTTGCAAAACTTTGACGGCCATATTGATTACGTTACCAGCACCGCTATAAGGACCAAAAAAATTTGTGTCCCGGGCTTTTTATACTCATATATCCATGTACTATCTGAATCCAAAGTGGCGCATTGGTTGCCAGATGTGAAATATTTTGGTGTAATTTTGAGCTATCTCACTCACTAATATTTGGGCACAATAATTAGGCAATTTAAGCCGTTTTCGCAGACAGCTGTATTACTGGATCTGAAAACTAGTTCAATATGGAAAACGCTAATTCAAAATATTTCATTTATATAAGTAAAATATTTTTGTACTTTTTTCTGGTAGTAATTATGTTCCAAAATTATTTCGACTATAGAAATGTAGATGTAATACGATTCAACGTAAACGAAAATGTTTTAAATGATAAATGTAATTTTTTTTTTTCATTTCAAATTTAAAACACGTAAAGTGATTCGGTTCTTGTTGTTCACTTTGTGAATGAATTATTGCACTTAGTATGCAGATGCATTTCACCAGCCAATCATAGCTAAACCGAGACAGCTTTCGAAAAATAATTAAGAAATTTATTGTTTAAAAAATTGGCAACAAATCGAAAACTGTTACACAAAACCTGAAAACTGAAATGTCATCGATTATACTTATTTCCATCTTCTGTAAAATTATCATGTGGATGCAATCATTTATTTCGGCAATCTGTATAGATATCGTCGGTGTCATGTCAAACTATCCAGTAGGAAAACAGTGTTGCCAGTGGGCTACTTTTTTTAAATATTCAGATTTCTTGATTGGCACCACTTTTTTGAAATAATAAATTTCCCCTTACTTAACCTTATTTAATAACATATTAATTAAGTCAAAAACCAGGGGAGTTTCACCATTCAGAAAAGTGGTGCCAATCATGAAATCTGAATAAAAAAAATAGCCCACTGACTACACTGTTTTCAAATTAGATAGTTTGACATGGCACCGACGATATGCAAACTAATGATTATGAATTATTATCAGATGTATTTAAAGAAGAACTAGTAAGCATTTAGCAAGAGTTCCTATCTTTTGACAGAAAAAATCAACATCATAAGTTCTAAAGTTTAATAATTTAGTTACTATTAAAAAATTAAATGCACTCATGAGGCTACTTCAGTCAATCGAAATCACCCGTTTTCTAATGTTAATCCAATGGTAGAATTTTTTTAAGATATCTCGTTCGAATTTCAATATTTTAAAATTATTTCTCTTGTACTGATAGCTGAGATCGATCTCTATATCTGTCGTTATTTTTTATTTTCCGATTTTGTTTTCATGTATTTTTAATTAGGACACTCTTACTTTTGGAACCGATTTCGAAAGTGAAAGCATCCTCATAAAAATAAAAAAATCAGCAAACAAAATCGAAGAAGAAAAAAAAAACGGCTATTGTACAGATCGACATCAGCTACCCAATGCAAAAGTAAATGGTCATGTAGGAGTATTACTCGCATACAGAGAGTTCCGTACAATAAATATATTAATTAGTAATTGCATTAAAAAAAACTGTTGTTCAATTTTTAAACTTGGTATTGTGCCAAGCGCGCTTCGAAGGGTGGTAAAAGAGTTGAAGCGCCGGGGTCCAGATAGGTTTCCAGAGAGATGTTTCTCCATATAGGTTTTAATTATCCTTTAGAGAAAGGAATGGCGTATTGACACGGCCACTCAATTCAAACTAGTCGATAATCCCATAGTAATTACGTGATTAATTCTAATTAAAATTGACTGTTTTTAACAGTTTGACCTTTATTGCTTTTATACTACTACTTGGCGTTGCGTTGCCCAAATATATCAATGAAAGTTGTCATCTAGGCTTTAAAAGCCCGTGGCGCATAGAATATGCCGCCCAAGTCTTTATGTATGTCCAAATCGTCCGTGTCATTAAAGTTTAATATCTCGGCTATCTACCTACATTGTTTTTTGAAAATTATTTTCAATAATCCCTTTATACTTCTGCTACGATATATACCGCCAGCGTGCTTATGCTCCTTCGCTGAACGCCCTTAAGATTGAAATTTGCGTGTAACAGAAAAATGCGATTTTCTTAAAAACTATTTGACCTAGGGTAATCTCTATAGTTTTCCTGCAAGGTTTAAATTAACTCCTACTTCCCCTATTTTCTTCATAATTTTATTAACAGTAGTTTCGGAAATAGAGGGGGGGGGGGGGGCGCATATTTTTGCATTACACTTTCGACGATATCTCTGAAAATTTAATTCCTAAAATTAACTATATTTATTATTTTTAAATTCTGCGTTACGAACGCTTTCCCACGACACCTCACAAAATATTCATAGAAAAGATATTTTTCTTTTAAAGTAACTTAATTATCCGCTCTACATTTTTCCTAAATATGTCTGAATGGTTAACAATTTATAAATATTCGGGTTAATACCCTTTATTTTTTCAGACAATTTGAACTTTACACGTTTCATAGTTTACGAGTAAAATGACTGTGACAGACAGATATACAAACATAGGAGTGGTTTTATAATGGTTCCGGTTTTACTTTTTAAGTGCGGAACACAGAAAATCATTTAAAAATTTTGAAATGCAAACGCGATATCTTTAAAAATTTCTTCTATAGGATTAACATTAGATATTAAGTTTTTCGCCTGACAAAATAGTTCCTTAACATGTATGTGCGTAATAATATAATGAACATTAAAAATTGCGGTAATGGTACAGAGAATACAAGTTTTGTATTCTTAGTAATATGTAAATACAAACATAACTAATTTTTTTATTTATACAAATGAATATTTAATGTAAAGAAATATATTAAACAAATACATAAAAACTAATAATTTATTTAGGCTGTTAAAAAACACATAATTTATATAAAAATATATCATTAAACGTGTCGCAACCTGTTTAAAACTCTTATCAATAATGTAAAAAAAAAAAAAAAACGCGAATTAACAAGCGATGACATAAATTAAACATTCGGTGTACAGCATATATCACAAAATGTTAAACACAGAGCTAGGTATTAGCTTGGGCTAGGTCAATTCCAGCTGAATATGCCACTTTAGTCAGATTCAAATACGCACTTCTATGTTTAACCGTTTGTTTACATTTCTGATACAGGATTTTAAATAAGTCCGAAACGTTTTTTTTTAATTATGTGTTTTAAAACTATTTAATTAAATATTTTGTATTAATCTACTTGTTTTTTATACAAATGGAGTTTCAAGGATTCGGTTAAAAACAAAGTTAAATAGAATCATAAATTTGATATTTTCTAAAACATTTAGAAGAAAGATATCAAGAAAGATTATTAATTCTGTGATATATATTGAATATTTACAGTAATTATGATAACTTTTATATTTTATTTCACATTTTTATGCATTATTTTGTTTCATTTCTACTAGATTTAAATAAATTTATTTTTATTTTAAAGAAAATAAAGTACTAAATATTTCGTTAAAGAAATAAATACTTTTTTAATAAATATACTATTTCATTTAAATAGGCTATTTCTCATCTTAAACTGCATTCTTTATCACTCACTTTAAATAATTATTCCCGTCTTTCCAGGAAACAGAAAGAAAAATGTTCCTTTTAAATATGCATTTAATTAAATATTCTAAACTTTTTGTGTTTATGCTTCATTTTCTACAAAATATACATAAACTAATTTTATGGTGTATTCAAAGTCTTACTACTTACACTATTGGCATAAATCCTAAACTATTTTGGGAATTAATCATCGTACGAAGCTCGCATAGTTTACTTTACTCCTTTGCTGAACTCTGAAAGTGAATTTTTTTACAGTTGTTTTTATTCGACATTTTACAAATTTGGAAAGTTAAAAGTAATACAAATAAATATATTTTCCAGAACTTAAATCAAAATCGTTTTGGATAACTTGACTATAATATTTAATAACTGTTTCAAAATAGAATTTTGTTCAATATAAGAAGGAAGAGAAAGGAGGGTGTGAAACATTTTTTTTTCATGAACAGTGCAGTGGATTTTACCGTTTGTATTTTGTATTTTTTCTACAATTTTATAATTTCAGAAAAACATTTTTGTAGTAAATTTCATTCAGCCAAAAGTGCATAATAATAAGTTGGAAAATAAGAAATATTTTTAAAAGTTGATATCGTCTACAAATCACCCAGCTTTACAATAGTAAAGAGGTCTAACTCTCTATTATGATACATTGAATTCAGCGTCTGCCCATGAATATAATGCCAAAGAATTCCGATGAAAAATTTGGCAAAACATACATTTCCTGCCATAGAGTAGTACGCGGTCGACATTTTCAAACTATATATATATATACATTTATGCGAAGTTGATACAATTTTCACTGATATATATTTTTTATTGAAAAAGGTGTTCAACTAACTAAAATCGATAAAAAGTATGCTGAAAAGTTTGTAAAAAAACTTCTAATAATGCGTTCGCAGCAGAAAATGGACCGGTAAGTTAGCTTTCCGTACTGTTATGGGAATCAGTAGTACAAATAAATGCGTAGTGAGTGGTAGTAAATGCGTCTCTGCTCAAGTAATCATTCACAGTAAATAAAGACAATTTTGTTTTTCACATCATTTCCCATTTGTCTTTATAGTTAAATACATCGCTTACAGTGCTATAGTTAAATACATGGCTTACTACCCATCGGATAATGTAGGCCATTTTTTCCACAAACAGACAGACTAGAAACGATATCGAATCTCAGGAATTAATTTTAATTCAATTCAATTTCAAATTCAATTGAAATAAGTCGTTCACCTTCAAAACTTTTATATATTTAAAATTTGCTATTGGCTGTTCTCCGATATTACCAATCAAAATATTTTATAACTAGCAAACCCCGCGGCTTTGCTCGCGTAATAGTTGAAACATGCAAAGTGATATTTGCATGAATATTTTTTATTAAAAGAACACTTTTTGAAGTAATTTAAAAATTACAAATTAAGCCACAGTTTGACTAAACTTCATTATAAAAGTGCAATAGACAAAAATGAGATTTTAATTAATAAGAAGAACTAAAACTAATGCCAATTAAATGATAATTTAGAACGTATTTTGAGACTTTTATGCTCATTTCATACGCTCTTTTGAGCATTCATTTGAAGTTTTGAATTTATTAGAAACCATCTTAACACATTTAAATCCTAAAATTAACCCTCAAGTCAACTTCCAAGCTTCTTGTCTAACAATCTACTACCTCTCTGGTATTAGTGGCACCAACATAAAATGCCGAAATAGAGTTGAAATAGAATTTCTTGAAAAATGTTGAAACAGAGACTGTCACCATTAATTAGCCAACATCAACCTTGAAATCGGTTGGTATTTGTCAATATTCAATAGAAAACGGAATTTAGATGTTTTTAAAGGCTTTCTTGTTGTTCGTGCCGACCAGGTGGTTCTGACACCGGCATAAAATACAGCCCATATAGGATCAGGGACTATCACTCTTGATTCGCAACCAATAACTTCTGTAATCGGTTTATTATTTCCTGAGATTCCATAGAAATCGTAATTTAGGATTCTTTTATAATGCTTTACGCTCTTTCCCTTAGCTTCACGCCTTTTTAATTTCGAATTTATTTTTGACTGTTCATAGGGGACATTTATATTTTATAAGTAACTACCGTGCTACATTTAGTTTCTAGCCTCTTCAGTACCGCAGAAATCGCAATTTAGATTTTTGCTCCTGCAACTCTCGACATAAAATATAGCTTATGTTTGAGCAGGTTCTATCACCATCAATTTGCAACCATTATGTTTGAAATTGGTTTCGTATTTCATACGATTGCATAAAAATCGTAATTTAGTAAGCTTATAGAACGGTTTGCACTCACTTCATCCTTTTAAATTTGGAATTTCCTTTACACTTTTCATAGAAAGCATCTGCATCTTTGAAGTAATTGCCATTCCAAATTTAAAATGTTAGACACCCCTCAGTAACATAAAAAACGCAATTTAGATTTTTTTTTCTCCTGTAACCCCCAGGTGGTAATGACAACGACCTAAAATATAGGCTATGTTGGAGCGGGCACTGTCACCATAAATTTGAAAGCATTACTTCTAAAATCGGTTTATATTGCCTGAGATTGCGTAGAAATCGCTATTTAGAACGTTTTTAGAACGCTTTTCTTTCCTTTTCACCCCTTTTAAATTTCAAATTTTTAAGGAACTCTTCTCAAGAAGTATTTAGATCTCATAAGTAATTACCATGCCAAATTTCAAGTTGCTAGTCCCTACAGTATCACAAAAATAACAATTTAGAACGTTTTTTAAAATGCAACCGCAAGGTGGTAAAAACGCCGTCATGAAACAGATTCGAGAAAGGGCTGTCATCATCAATTTCCAACTATTGCTTTTGAAATCGGTTGGGTATTTTTTGAGATTGCTTAGAAATCGCAATTTAGAACGTTTTTTAGAACGTTTATCATCCATTTTCACCCTTTTTAAAATTCGAATTATTTAGGAAATGTTCTTAGAGATCATTTATATCTTATAAGTAACTACCATGCCTAGTCTCACGTTTCTAGCCCCCGCAGTATTACAAAAAACGCAATTTAGATCGTTTTTTGCTCCTTCACCCCCTTTGGGGTAGTGACACCGACATGAAATACAGCCTATGTTGGAGCGGAGCTGTCACCATCGTTTTCACACCATTATTTTTTAAATTGGTTCTGTACTTCCGGAGATTGCGTAGAAATCGCAATTTAGAAAGTTTTTTAGAACGCTTTTCGCTCATTTTCACCCCTTTTAAATTTCGATTTTTTAGGAAATGTTCTTAGAGATCATTTGTATCTCATAAATAACTGCCCAGCCTAATTTCAGGATTCTAAGCCCTTCAGTACCACAAAAATAGAAATTTACAACATTTTTTGTTTCTGCAACCCCTAGGTTGTAGTGACACCAACATGAAATAGAGACTATGTTGGAGAAAGGGCTGTCATCATCAATTTCCATCCATTAGTTTTATAATATGTTGGGTACTTTCTGAGATTGCGTAGAAATCGCCATTTAGAACGTTTTTTAGAACTCTTTTCGCGCATTTTCACCCCATTTAAATTTCGAATTGTTTAAGAAATATTCTTAGAGATCATTTATATCTTTAAGTATCTTTCATTCCATATTCCATGTATATGGGCCCTTCAGTAACACAAAAATCGCAATTTCGAATGATTTTTTGCTCCTGCACCCCCTTTAGGGTTAGTGGCACCAACATAAAATGTAGCCTATATGGGAACAAGTATTGTCACCATCATTTTGACACCATTATTTTTGAAATGGTTCGGTACTTTTTGGGATTGCGTAAAAATCGCCATTTAGAACGTTTTTTAGAACGCTTTTTGCGCATTTTCACCCCTTTAAATTTCGATTTTTTAAAGAAATGTTCTTAGAGATCATTTATATCTAATAAGTAACTACCATGCCAAATTCTATGTATCTGGACCCTTCAGTAACACAAAGATCACAATTTCGATCGTTTTTGGCTCCTGCACCCACTTTAGGGGTAGTGGCACGGACATAAAATGAGGTCTATGTTGGAGCAAGGGTAGCCACTATCATTTTCACACCATTATTTTTTAAATCGGTTTGGTACTTTTTGGGATTGCGTAAAAATCGCCATTTAGAACGTTATTAGAACGCTTTTCGTGCATTTTCACCCCTTTTTAATTTCGATTTTTTTAAGAAATGTTCTTAGAGATCATTAGTATCTTATAAGTAACTACCATTCCAAATTTCATGTTTCTAGGCCCTTCAGTAACACAAAAATCGCATTTTTAGAACGTTTTTTGCTCCTGCAATCCCTTTTGGCCAGTGGCACGGACATAAGATATAGCCTATGTTCTAAGGTGGTGTGACACCATCATTTTGATACCATTACTTTTGGAATCGGTTCGGTAGTTCCAGAGCTTACCTCCTACAAATAAACAATTTTTACCTCTTTATAATATTAGCATAGATAGATAAACCAAATTTTTGAGTGTGTCGCAAAAACTGGTAAATGATGTGTTAAAAATATCGTTTGCTCTAGGAATTCAACAAAAAATATATCACTCTTATTAGAGTAAAATTATTCAGGTAGGGAAGTTTATTTTCATTTTTTGTTTGTGCTTAGTAATTTATTCAATATAAGAAGTTTTTAACCAAAGTTACTATCCTAATTTAATCATTGCTTTTTTTAGCTTTAGATTAGTTATTAACCATGTGGAAAAATGGTTATTGCTCTCGTCAGGGTAGGAAATCAAAAGCATATCGGAAGATTTTTATTGGTTTAATCCGCATTTTATTCGTTTTCTGATTGGCCTATACAGTAATATGTCCCTTATACAGTCTCTTTACTTTCAACAGAGATGGATAACTTATGTTGCCACTATGACGAAAAAGTAATAAAAACTACAGAAAAAAATTAATAACTCAGAAACAAATTGAGATACAGCTTTCAAACAAATTGCATTTAAAAGTACATTTTTTTCTCTATACGACGGTGTAAAAAGTAATATTGTGGAATGTTTAAAAGTTTAAGAATGAAATTTCATTTAAAATTTGTTGTCAGATTTCTTGGAAATCTGACGATGGAAAAGCCTTTTCTCGAACAGCAAATGAAATGCTTGGATAATACGTAAATTTCAGGTGGATAATACGTACGAGTCGCAGGCGATTTTTGTCGCTTGGAATTTTTACGTGTAATAACACTATTAATGTTTAATTCATGGCGTACGTAATGTATGATCAACTCCGTGCGATTTTTTATGTCTTAAATTTTAGTCTTTGAAAAAATCATTTTCCAAATGGTCGTTGTAATTTGATAAATTGCTTTTATATTATTTTTTTTTTTTTTGTGAAAAACCGAAATCATTTTTTTTTTTCAACGAAAGAGTTTATTTTACACTATTCAAATGTTTTACATCCTTTAGTGCACTTTTCATTTAGTGCGGGGAAAATGAAACATCCCCTCTTAGAAATCCGCTCTAACAGGAGTTTAATGTCTAAACATATCTTCTTGTATGTATTTCGTTAAATTAAACACCGTACAAACTTCTCCTTATCTAGGAGGAATTATAATATTTGAAAAAAAAAATGCAATTCAAATTACAAGGACCATTTGAAAAATGATTTTTTCAAAGACTAAAATTTAAGACATAAAATATAGCACGGAGTTGATCATATATTGCGTACGCCATAAATTAAACGTTAATAGTGTTAAACATAATAATAAAAGTCACACGTAAAAATTGCGAGCGACAGAAATCGCCTGCGACTCGTACTTATTATCCACCTGAAACTTAAGTATTATCCTAGCATTTCATTGGCTGTTCGGGAAAAGGCTTTTCCATCGTCAGATTTCCAAGAAATCTGACAACCAATTTTAAATGAAATTTCATTCTTAAACTTCTAAACATCCCACAATATTACTTTTTGTATCGTCGTATAGAGAAAAAAATGTACTTTTAAATGCTATTTGTTTAAAAGCTGTATCTCAATTTGTTTCTGAGTTATTAATTTTTTTTTTTTTGTAGTTTTTATTACTCTTTTGTCATAGTGGCAACACTTTTGTCCATCTCTGTTGAAAGTAAAGGGAAATACAGATTACTGCATAGACCAGGGTCGGCGAGCCTTTTTTATAGTCGCGTGCCAATTTTTTTTTTTTTTTTTTTTTTTTTTTTTCCAAAAAATATTTTACATGACCTTAACGTGCCAACTATAAAACAAATTTAGTGGATTGAAAAATAATGAATCAAAACTACATGAAAATCACTTAAGATTTTTTTCTAATATGGATAACATATATGTAAGTATTACACTTTAATAATTATAGAAACACTTATATTTTAGAAATTAATTAAAAAATAATGTGATTAATTATGTTGTAACTTGGATAAAAAACTATTAATATAATTTTAATGCTTAGTTAATTTTAACAGAATGCAAATTAAAATGGATTTATCTGACAACTGCTCTCTATTTGAATTTTTATTAGGGTTTCGTTCATCTGACGAAACCCTATTCGTCTCGCTCCTCTGTCTCTCTGTCCGCCTGTCCGTCACAGAGCCCGTTCTCAGAAACTATATATATTGGAGACTTGGAATTTTGCATATTTATAGCTGAACACCTCACATCAAACAACAAATCCTAAAATTTTGCAAAAGTCTTATATTTAATCCTTTGGGCTCACACTTGTGTATTTTAATCTTTTTGTTCTAACTAAGCCCCTAATTAAGCTGAAGACTTAAAATTTTGCATACTTATAGCTGAACACCTCACATCAAACGACAAATTCTAAAACTTTGAAAAAGTCTTACATTTAACCCTCTGGGCTCCAACTTGTGTATTTTAATCTTTTTGTTCTAACTGAGCCCCTAATTAAGTTGAAGATTTAAAATTTTGCATACTTATAGCTGAACACATTATATCAAACGACAAATCATAAAATTTTGAAAAAGTCTTATATATAACCCTCTGGGTTTTAACTTGTGTATTTTAATCTTTTTGTTCTAACTGAGCCCCTAATTAAGTTTAAGACTTGAAATTTTGCATACTTATAGCTGAACATCTCACATGAAACGACAAATCCTAAAATTTTGAAAAAGTCTTATATTTAATCCTCTGGGCTCCAACTTGTGTATTTAATCTTTTTGTCCTAACTGAGCCCCTAATTAAGTAGAAGACTTAAAATTTTGCATACTTATATCTGAACACATCACATCAAACGACAAATCATAAAATTAAAAAAAAAGTCTTATATTTAACCCTCTGGGTTCTAACTTGTGTATTTTAATCTTTTTGTTCTAACTGAGCCCCTAATTAAGTTTAAGACTTGAAATTTTGCATACTTATAGCCGAACACCTCACATCAAACGACTAATCATAAAACTTTGAAAAAGTCTTATATTTAACAACCTGGGCTCTAACTTGTGTATTGTAAGCTTTTCTTTCTAACTGACCACCTATTTAAGTTGAAGACTTGAAATTTTGCATACGTATAGCAGAACATTTGCGATCACACGAAAAATCATAAAATTTTCATAAAGTTTTATATTATTACCCACTGTGCTCTAACTTGTGCATTTTAAACAATTTTTCTAACCTCCCCCCATTGCAACCGGTGGGTACTTTTCTAACTTTTGCCGACACCACTTTGACCACTCTTTCATACTATGCACATAGCCTTACATATTTCAGTTCCACTTTCTACCACCAGAGGGCGCCTACTCATCTCGGGTGCTATAGGCCCGATCCTCTCCACTAATATACCTACGGATAGTTGTAAAATGGGGTTTCATTCGGATAGATGTTTGTGTAGAGTAGAGTGCGCCCCCTGTTTGCGAAATGTGGAACTATCAGATTTCGCAAAAGGATAAAGTCTTTTGAAAGGAATATTAAACGAAACCCTCTGTGCGATCTGTGATCACACTTACCCACTTGTATTATTCATTTGAGAAAGTAATGACTCAGAGGTATAAATAGTAGTAGGAACCATTATTAAAATGAAAAAAAGTCAGTTTATATTTAAATAGTTTTCAAATTAATTTTCAAGTTCCCATAATTTACCATAGATATTTTTATTAATACACATAATAATCTTTCCTTTTTAGCAGTTTAAAATATTTTCTTTATTTGATAAGTTTTCGAACCATTTTCAATAAGATTAAAATCCTACAATTTCCAATTAATCGAATTTAGAATCAAATTTAAGTTCGTGTATTTTGTGTAAAATCACTGTATACTGATTTAGAGACATATTCAACGCCGCGCCGTGCCAGAATTATTCTTTCGCGTGCCAAAAGTGGCACGCTTGCCATAGGTTCGCCGACCCTGGTATAGACCAATCAGAAAACGAATAAAATGATGATTAAACCAATAAAAACCTTCAGATATGGTTTTGATTTCCTACCCTGGCGAGGACAATAACCATT
Source organism: Maratus speciosus (assembly GCA_963932465.1). Lineage (NCBI taxonomy): Eukaryota > Metazoa > Arthropoda > Arachnida > Araneae > Salticidae > Maratus > Maratus speciosus. Next base: position 310,118,439 of record OZ010794.1, read on the forward strand.
TTCCAAATGGTTAAACGAAAAAAAAAAAAAAAAAAAAAAAAAAACATTAATTCGTGAAACTACAGAGAAATCCACGATTATTTAATTCTTTCCAGGTATTTAGAATCCATCGGGAAAAATCAATTACGAACTTTAGAAATGAGCTAGAATCTATGATTAGAAAAAATTGTTGAATGAAAAGTCTTCCTTCTGCTCACAGTTTCTACTGAAATTATGAAGCTGTATTGAAAACTTTCAATATTTTAGCCTACCTAGTAAACGAAATAAAAGTTAATCAATATTTTAATATATTAAAACATTTCTAAGTACTTTAACGTAAAATTAAAGAAATATAATGGAACATTGGTGCGAAATCTTTACTTTTTCTTCGTTTTTCACACTGAAAACTGTAGATTTTATATATTTTGAAAATTATTGATTAAAAAATAAAATAAACAGCCAAGTGTGAGTATTACTCGCACCTCAGAGGGTTCCATACAATAGATATATGAATTATTATCTGTATTATTAAAAAATTCGTTGCTAAAAGAAAAATAAGACTTTGTAAAAAACTATAAAACGTAGGGTTGGGTATACTGTAATACTAGAAAAGTATGAATGTGTATACCATAAAAGTTGAAAGATATATGAAGCCTAAATAATATCAATTATTGCTATTCTGTATAACTCTTTTGTTAATCTTATCCAGATCTTTTTCTTATGAACTTAATTCGGTACTTACAATAAAAGTAGTGCATATTTAAACTTCATTCTGCATTTCATAAAACTTAATTCAGCGTAGTAATAATCTCTTCTTTTTAGAGTGTAGTTAAAACAAATCCCTTGTTCAAAGATTAAACTTGGCATTGTGCTAAGCGCGGTTCGAAAGGAGGTTGCAAAGTTGCCTTGATCCGTGCCGCGTTTTTCCAGATCAGTTTATAATTAACTTTTAAAGACACGGAAGGCGAAATTTAGAGATCGACTCAACACAAACTAGACGCGAATCCCATAATATTTATGTGATTAATTCTAATTAAATAAGTCTGTTTTTAACAATTTGACTTTTATTGTTTTTATACTGCTACTGAGTATTACATTACACAAATATATCATTAAAAGTTGTTATCTAAGCTTTAAAAGCCGATGGTACATAGAGTACGCTGCCCCTGTCATTATGTTTATCCAAACCGTCCGTGTCTTTAAGGGTTAATATCTCGGCTAATTACAGACGATTTTTTTGAAGATCATCACCAACAATGCTTTTATACGTCTGCTACGATAAGTACCTCCAACGCTCCTCAACAACTTTGTTCAATGCCGGCAAATCGAAATTTGCGTTTAACGAAAAAATGCGATTTGCTCAAACATTATGTGACATAGGGACATTATGTGACACTATAATTTTCCTGCGAGGAATAAATTGATGTCTACTACCTCTAATTTTTTCATAATTTTAGTTTCAGTAGATTCGGCAATAGATGGGGGGAAGGACATATTTTTGCGCTACATTTTCGACGATATCGCTGATAATATAATACCTAAAATTAAAAGTAATGTACTTTTGAAATGCGTTACGAAAGCTTTCACGCGATATCCCACACAATATGCAAGCAATTTTTTTTTTCAAATTAACTTAATTAGCCCCTCTAAATGTTTCCTAAATATATTTGTGAACGTTTAATAATCTGTAAATATGTGGGTCAGTAGTCTTTATTAGATCCCCCAATTTGAACTTTTCGCGTTCCATAATTTAGGAACAAAGTGGCTGTGACAGAGAGACACAGGAGTGATCGTATAATGGTTCCGTTTTTACTTTTTAAGTACGGAACGGAACGCTAAAAAAATACGTTTTAGTATTCTCAACTGTAACTGAAGAATTTTCGAAAATAATGATTACACTGATTTATAAATTTGTATCTATCCAGAAAACATGGGGCATTAGCCAAATTTCAGACGAATTAGAAAAAAAATGTACCTTCGAAACAGTGTTAATATTTAAGACATTCACTAAAATAAATTCTCTGAAATAACGGAGAATCTACAATTAATATTTTGCATGCAACATTTGTAAGAAAAGCTAAAAGTCTGGATTCTGTTAAAAGAAACATTTTCGGTAAATTTACTGTAGACTCCATATTTGTAACTATAAAAATACCCAATAATCTGTAAATTTACATAAATTAATTTCAATTACCGAAAGTGCACCTATTTAATGCATAATGTGAAATATCATTGAAATATTTAAGATCAAATAAAATTGTATTATGATATTTATCAACTTATTTATGATTAGTAAATTATTTTATCTTTAAGCTTTAAAATTGTTTTTGTTAAATTAATGATATCATCAAAAAGGATTTTAAAACTGCCGGATTCAAACGACTTGTTCCTATCATGTTTTAGTGAAGACTGCATTAACCAATTTAAGGCTTATTTTTTAATCATACGAATACATTATTATACATTTTGCTAGTTATTTATTTTTTATGATACATAAATGAGTGACGAGCTGTTGTCTAAAATCCAGCAAATAAATTCAGAGAAAAAAAAATACCTTTAATAAAAGGAATATGTATATAAAACAAGTAATATAAAAATTTTGTTTTTAAAGTCAATTCCTACTTAGGCCATCAAAGAAAAATTTAATATAATCCCTTAAGCTAATATTAGTTTTTGTTCATTAAAATATCTCAATTTGTTGATTTTCTATAAGCATGTAGGTTTACAATGGAATTCTATGTGAATTTGGCGAAATATTAGAAATATCGCCAAGTTGGCGTCACTTTTGGCCGCCAAGTTGGGCGATATATCGCCAAGTTGGCGACAAACTTGGCGGTATTTCGCGACAGAACAGGGTCCCCCCTGTCGTAACCCCTTATTGAAAATACTTTCATTGACCTTCAATAACCAAGGGCCGCCATTTCGTTTCCCATGCAAAACTAAAATTAATTAATTAAAATTCAATTAATTAATTACCATTTGAAAAAAACTGTATTAACATCAATTGCCATCCAGTACAAGTTCAAAAAAATTTATTTCAACTTGATAGGATGAATAATGAGTATTTTATTAACATTGAAAATTTGAACAATATGAATCTCTCTATTCTAAAAAAAAGTAACTACCGCTGTCACCGCCGCCGCCGCCGCCGCCGCCGGTTTTGAATTTTTTGTGACCGGAGGTCTTTCTTAGTTAATATTAAAAAAACTGTTGCATACAAAAATATGAAAATCGGTAGTATTATAGAAAAATGTTTGAGAAACACGCTGATGCAGACAGTTTTCAAATCGAAGAATTATTTTAAGAGATATTTAATGCCAAATTTGGACAAAATCGTTCCATTAAAAAAGTTTTATAGGAGCAAAAACTGTACATAGGAATTTAATCATTTTTAGATCATTTTATGCGTCAGAATTTTCCGGTGTGCAGATTGCAGTTAGTTTTTTAATTTGAATAATTTTTCGAGGTTATTTGTATTTTAAATTCAAATTTTCAGCATTTCGAGAGATATTTTTTACAAATTTTAGAAAATTGTATTAATTTAAACTGTTGCCAGCTGTATAAACAGCGCAAACAGTAATGTTTGCTTCAAATTAAAAATTTATTTTACACGTGACTATTATAAACAAAAAATATAAAAATCAGGAACTCATTGAAAATTACGTCATAAAAACTATAGTTACACGTGAATTTTAAATGCGAAAGAATATTGTAAAATAATAAATTCAGTAACATGCGTTAGAAAACCTAAATAGGAGAATTTACGTCATATTACACTTATTACGTAAAATAAACAAAAAATAATATTGCAAAACAGTTTTAATTTAAAAATTGTGCGAGACATTTACTTGACATTTTAAGATGTTCATAATATTTCATTTTTAACAAAAGTATTTTGACGTGAATATTAAAAAGAGAAAGAAAAGTTTGGTGAAAATTACGTCAGATTATAATTGTCAGATTCAAATTATAATTCAATCTTCGAAATCTTTTTAAAGGCGATCAAATTAGCGTGCTGTTAGAGTCTGCGGTGTCTGAACGGGGGTTGACGAGCGTAGCTCGTAGGTGGCAGAGCCCCCTAGTATATAAATAAATAAATATAGGGAGAGTGTGAAATAATAGTAGGAATTGAATAAAGTCCTACGGCTTTTAAATATTTGATTTACTTGTGTATGCCGATTTAGCTGTTTTTGTAAGACAGCTGTATTACTGGATTTGAAGAAAGGAGATTGAATAGTACAGAAGTTGAAAATGTTTCATTATTGTATATAAATATATTTTTAACTTTTCCTGGTAGTAATAAAATTTGAAAGATATTTCGATTACAGAATGTTGTTGGTTATGTCGTCTGGAATGTTGTTATTATTTTAATAATTATACGTTATTGTTTTAAAATATTTTATTTTTATCCAATCTTTTTAAGCACAATCTAAAAAGAAAACAAACTTAAAGGGTATTTCCCAACGATTCAAATACAAACATTTTGCATAATTCCATTTTTTTTTTTTTTTTTTTTTTTTTTTTTTTGGTCATTAAAAAATATTAGAGGTAGTAATTTTTACGGAAGATAAATGAATTTACATACTTGTACAATTCCTGGAAAATATAATTTCATTTTCCTGAGTAAAATTTAGCTTTTCATCATTAACCGTTATTTTGCCAGTGACGCAATATATGTCAATTTATTAAGAAAGGTTTTCTCTGAAAAATTAATGTGGCATTTCTGAATAGTGTAAAAAAAAACTTAATTTATTATCGATAACCTTTCTCTAGAAATAAAAGTAAAGCCGGTTCTTGTGAATCTGGCTTCATCTAATTATTCATTTTATAAGTTTCCGTTCAGAAACTAAATATAGGCATGATATAATTTATTGTTAATTATATTCTCATTTTTCATAAGATAAATATAAGAAATAATAAAATAAGATAAATTCTTGTTTTCGTTTACTTATGAATTTTTATGCTTTTATGTTCTACAATTTTACTTCTAAAAAAATAAATAATAATATTATATTTGAAATTGATATACAGGGTGTTTCTAAATGAATATCTGGGTTTTAGCACTTTGTAGTATCTAATATATAAAATTTAAAATTATACTTAATACATAAAACGAAAAAGCAACTGAAACAGATTGTTGGTATCTGTGCATGCACATGCGCACGCAATGTCTCTTCCGTCATCCGTTAGAAAGCGCTAGTTGCAAAAATGGCGACTAGTGAACAGAAAGCATTTTGTGTTCTGCAGTTCGGAAAGACCGAATCAGTAGTTACTGTGCAACGTCCGTTCCGGATTAAGTTCAGATGTGATCCCCCAAGTGATAATAACATCCGTAGATGGTATCAGTTGGAAAATACTGGCTGTCCTTGCAACAATGACCCCACAAACACTAATCAACGTTTGGGTAGAACTGAGCTATCGATTTGATGTGTGCCGTGTGACGAAAGATGCTCACATTGAACGCTTATAATATTGTAGGTAAAACTGTTTGAGTTGCTCTTTCATTTTATATGTTAATTATAATTTTAAGTTTCGTTTAATAAATACTACCAAGCGTTAAAACCCCGATATTCATTTAGAAACACCATGTATACTATATTGTATTCCGATAAATCGTAAAAAGGTAATTTCTTAATTTATGATTACATAGAACCACCATTATCAGACGTACTGCCTGAAATTTGGTATGCGATTGCGTTCATATATCATAAATAAATACTAATCTTTTTTATCATTTTCCAGGATTGTTGAAAAGTATTTATGAATTCTGTTTGATTGCCCATTTGTCTGTCTGTCCACGGACTAACGCACTTAAATACACTCGTATTTTCATACAATGATACATGTTAATAAAGTTTACCATGGAATGTTCGGTATTGAATATGACGTGCGAAGCGTGAATAGTTAATTTACAGGGGCACACAAAAGAATTTCTTTACATTATGGTAAGTGGGGTAAATCGTTTACAGTGTATTTTAATAACATCACGCTTTTTCAAATGCATTGAAATTATAAATCACTGAATCTCACTACAATGTGATTACCACTGAATAGGGCTTTCATAGCAGTTATCGTTCATTTACAGGGACCTACAAAATAAGTCGCTTACAGTACTGTCTTGGAGCAATGATTGATGGTAGTGCGTTTTCTATTTCGGTATGCGCTTTTAAATTTAACTGATTTTTTGCATGTTGCTCGTTGTGTATAAATATATGCAGGGCTGCAGAAAAGAATTCAAGTACCATTATCCTTATTAGCGGGATTTGCTGAAGTGGAATTTTCAGCTAAATTATATATGTTTTGTTTCTCTTCAAATTTACATAAAATAGTTAAATTAGTTGGCAAAGAAATATGAACAAAAATGACAAAGCTTAAATATCTGTTAAACCTTAGTGCATGAAAATTTAAAGAAAATATTAATAATATCCTTCGACAGGAACGTTCCTTTCAAATGTCTGGTAGCGCGCTTGCGAAGTCTGCCATTCTAATACAATGATATGTAAAGAGGTTATATAAAAATAAATTGCACAATATGTACATAGTCCAGGTGAAATTTACAGTCGTGGGAAAAAAAAGTAAACACCCCTTACTAACTTTGCAAAAAAACTTAGAAGAAAGTTACTGGTAGTACACGATTGGTAATAAAGTCTAATTTTAAATGATGTATATAAAATTTGCTTAGGGGGCCATCTACATGTTAAAAAAACCATAACTTTGTTTGTTTTTTCCGTAGCAGTACACAATTCTGATAGCACAAATGGATTCTACACCATTCAATTAGTCTAAAAACAAATTTTTATGTAATTCGTAAAATACGTTTCCGTGAAATTAATTAGGGGAGACTAGAGAGGGTTGACAATACGGTAGGCATCACCCACCCATCAGTTTTCATATTTAAAGAATTTCAGAGTTTTATTATTAGGTGACAACCAAAGCTACTGGAATGCTAAAACAACAGTCTTTATTTCATACAGATAATCGAAATAGGTGTGGAAAAAATCAATTGTGAGGTGTTTTCAACCTAAAAGTTGTGTTTTTTAGAAATATTTTGTAAGCTTTTTTCAGATAAAATATATCATAGAAATTTAAGTAAGTAGGTTTTAAGTTATGCACAAATATCGAGCTATCGTTTCAGGCATAAAGATTGTACAGTAATTTAGGCTTAACATAACAATCTGCTATTCTTTAGAAAAGCGCTACGTGGGGAGGCTTGGCCCAGTCAATGTGAGGAGAGTTGACCAGATGCTCTATTCTCCCTTAATTAAGTGGTTTTGGAAATCTTTTCTATAATAGACTGTGCATAATGAAAGGTTAATGGTTATATATAAAAAAGAATGTAAATTTATTCTGTAAAGCCACAGTAAAATGGGGTGATGGAAAAGAAAATGTTTAAAACTGATTAAAGAAAGATCTGGGAATTTGCTATAGTACGAGAAATTTAATGAAATAAAAATTATAAACTTGATAGAAACTATTTTCCATTTAAATATTACTAGCAACAGGTAAATTGAAACAGTGGAGAGGACTAGAAAGGACTAGAAAATATGAAAGCAGTAGTCTTATCCCTTTCAGGGAGGTGGTATCTGTATGAAAGTACATAATTTTAATTCCAAAACGCGACAGTGGCACCAGAATTTTTCTAAAACCTTTTCAATTTAATATGTATATGAAATACAGCCTTTTTCTTATATTCAAATAAATTTATTCTTAAATTCCGGTACCAGTCATTTATTTCAACATTTTAGTACTGAAAGTACTTTGCCCCTGAAAGGGGTAAATATAGTATTCTTCGCCTTATTAAATCTCTTAATATCTGTCATTACCTAAGGTGACGAATACTATAAAAATTTAGTGGTAGCAATCAACCATTTGTGGTGCAGAACTTGCATCCCTGATAATGATTCAATATGAAATATGATGAATACTTCAGTATGAAACAAAGTGAGTCAAGCCTCCCATATAGTGGGACAAACATCCCATATGTGGGGAGCCTAGACCCATTATTTTCTCATGATTATAATCAATCATTTTTCAAATTTCCTATATATTACACTTATGTAGCAATTTTATTTTACGAATAAAATGTTTTATAAAACTTTATTCTGCGTTCAATTTAAAAAAAAAAATAAAAAATCATTTTGTAAAAAGTGGGTCGACCCTCTCTAGTCTCCCCTATTTTAAAAAGAGCGTCGCTGTAAAAAAAAAAAAAAAAAAAAAAAAAAAAAAAAAAAAATCTTAAGATAACAGAAAAAATTCATCGAATTCCGACAGTAAAAATTACGTTAACAGAATTCTTATGTTGTTTCATCTTCATATGGCTTATTTTCCTGTCGAACAACAAAAAAGCCTTATTTTTTTTCCCATTACGACAGAAAAGTCTGTCATACAGCAGCAGAAACATTTTGCGCGGGAGTGCTTCCCTCTGACGTCTACAAGGTCATTTAGAATGACCAGTTACTATTGGTGTATATACAATCTAACTCATGCTGTCGCTTTCATTCAGTAGGAAAATTTGAAGCTTCTATCTTGAAATATCTGTTGTGTGTTGTGCGTTGTATAAAATGGCGGGGTTATTCATCTAAAAAGAAAAAATAAGATCTCACAAATAAAATTCACAATAAAAAAGTTCCCATTAAAATGTAGAATGTTAAGAGTAATATGTATAAGGGGATTTCTGTAATGAAAATTGCCTTATAGTAAACCTGTAAACTTGTCATAAATATTCTACGTGTAAATGAGATTGTTTACAACGGATTTGGAGTTGACAGTCAAATACATACTCTCTTCATACATTGAGAAGAAGAGCCAGCAAAAGGATTATTCTGTTTTTTTTTTGTTTTTTTTTTTTTAACAAAAATAACAAAGTATGTTTTCATTCTTCTTTTAAATATTTAACAATGTTTTTCCGAAACATAATAATATGTATGATTTTTTTTTCAATCTGTTAAAAACCTTAATTAAGCAATACTATTTATTTTTTATTTTTTTATAATGTATGATTTACTTAAATTATTAGTATTACTTTATACTTCATAATTTATTTATGTGCATTAGTAACGAATTCATATAATTCTGTTAATAATTGGAGATTATTTTTTGATTAATTGTTTATTTTATGCTAAATTCATAATCTAGCTTTATGATTAGTTTACAAATCTTGATTTTTTTACTTTTACATAGCTGTAGAATGATTACTTATTATATTTATTATTTTTATGACTAAGAGAGTTTAATTTTACTTCATATATATTGAGTTTTTAAATTAACTTTGTCAGCGATTGACATAAATAAGTTTTGGAGTGATAGTTTAAATAATAAACACGCAGTAGCTGTATTAATTATTATAGTTATAGATAACCGATATCTTCATTTAATATTAACCAGAATAATATTTATTAGATCTGATCGCCGTTCATATATTTTTGCTGTTTAAATTTATCATATTTGTTCCATTTAATGAAATAACAATTTGAACTACAACTATGAATTATTTTCAAAATTATTCCTAAGTTGTAACCATTCCTTTCATATTATCAGCAAGTTTAATTTTGTTTAAAAAATTAATTTAAATTATATTAAAATATTTTTTTCTTATTTAGTTGATTATCATTTACTATGTACGGAAAAACATTATATATTTTTAAGAAGAATGAAAACTCATTTTATTACTTTAGCTGAAGTGAAATATATATATGTCTTTTTACGGTCACGTTTATTTAAATTTTAGTGGCTCTTCCTTTACGTTTTTCATTTTTGCTCTTAGCTACCAACTTTTATATTATCACTTTTTTCTAATGGAGATCGTCTCTCAGAATTTTTTCGATCGAATAAAACAAAGCTTGCTATTCGGAAAAAATGTAAAAACTGGCAGCTATTATTTACGTCATTAACAGGCATCCCTAACTTAACCTAATAAATTTTCTCAAATATTGGATAAATAAATAGTAAAGCTGTTTTAATTCGAAATAATATTCAACACATTCATATTTATTTTATTAATAAAAAAAATTATGGCGGGGGAGGGGGGGGGGGGGGGTTACCGAATATATATATTTTTTATTATTATTCTATGCAAAAAAAGTTTAAGATAACTTCTTTCACTTATTCCAATTTTTAATGCGTTTATGTTACAAAATCTATATAAATGCATTTGAACATTGAATTGCGAATAAGCTATTTAAATTAATTTTGTAAAAGTTTGGCGAATTCCTTATAAAGAAATATTTATTATTATTAATATAAACAAGTCGATCGGTAAATAGAAATTTCCCGTGTACCTAACCCATAATACGCGATTCTTCTGTTCAATGGAAACTCCCCCCCCCGCCCTCGCCAACAGGAATCGACCTACAGATTTTGACTGCTGGGAAAAGCATCATTTGTCAACACGAAGTGCCTGTATGACTACGTATTTCTGTCGTCTAATAACGCATTCTTTCGCTAACAGATATTTTCTGAAAACAGATAATTTCTGGCAACTTTTTGCTGCCAGAAATTTTTCTGTTGTTTTACAGAAATATTTTTAACAGTATGTAGGGTCTGAATCCAAGTTGAAGTTCTGTACTAGATTGTTGACCGAAAGTGCCTCTTTCTTAATCACGGCATCTTAACCTTCAGACTACCAAAAAAAAGTATATGCAAGAACTACCATTCGGGTCCATTGGACCCATATGTAAAATATATAGGATTTCAAAATATACAAAACACCCATTTATCTACAATGAATATATTTGTTATTAATGCACCTTATACAATATATAAAAGTGATATATATAGTAATAGAGTAAGAAAGTAACACATACAGTAAGAAAGTAATATATATAGTATATTATAATGACTACAAAACGTTTTTCATCATAATAAAATTATTCTGTACATGAAGTACAAATAACGACGGAATGTTCTCCGCAAACATTTTTCGTACACTTCTTGCATAATGTTCGTGTTTTTCGATCTTTTTTAGAGGGACAAATATGACATCTTGATTTTTTTCGTGGCGGTTCAAAACTATTTGCGTAAAGTTGTTCTGAAGTAGATGTTGAGACGGCGATACCTCCTTCACCTACTAATTCTTCTGCAAGTTGAATAATGAAATTCCGCCTTTTTTTCATTTTCGGATCACATTCAGCATTCAGTGACAACCATATTATGTATGCATTCATCGCACTTATATCGATCATATTATAAAATACAATCAAAGGCCACCGACGTGTCATGCGTTTCACACTATATGCTCTTACCATTTTGTCCATCGTATCTACTCCGCCTTTGGTTTTATTATAATCTAGGATTATTTGTGGCTTTTTTTTAAGCTGTTGTCAATATCATAAGTGTTATGCATTGTGCTTAGCAAAGTAACAATTCTACCTTTTCTGGGACAGTAAGAGATGATGGTCGCCTTCTCTTGAAACCCAAATAAAGTAGAATATACAGAACGATGTTTTGGATTTGTGAACACAGCGGGTAATTCAGGTTTATTTTTTCGAATTGTTCCAATAAGAGATAATTTTTTTGAAGTAAGATGTGTTGCTAATGCATATGACGTAAAAAAGTTATCACATGTAATATTACGACCAGAATTTTCAATTTCCTTCGTCAATCTTTTAACTACATTTTCTCCCTGATGAGATTCTCTTACTTCATTTTTGCCTGTATATAGTTCCAGTTTCCAAGCATACGATGTTACGCTGTCACAAATAACCCAGAACTTCAATCCATACTTTCCAGGTTTAGATGGCATATACTGACGGAAAGGACATTTTCCACGAAAAGAAACTAATTGCTCATCGACAGTCATAGACCAATTAGGAATATAAGGGTCTTGTAAATAGCTATTCCACAATTCAAAGCATTCTCTTATTGGCTCTAATTTATCAGTTGATCTTCTTTTACGCCTCTCAGCAGCATCATCAAATCTTATGACACGTAATATACTTGTGAATCTATTGCGACTCATAATGTCCCGAAATATTTGTCTTCCATTTTTTATGCTCCAAAGTTCGCTTACTGTTTCATTTTTCGATTTATATACTCCAATAAGTAATAAAAGTCCGATGAATTTTTTAAGTTCTATAATATCTATAGGTTTCCACTCTTTATCGAATACTCTATTGCCTTCCGCGTTTGTCCATTTTACTATAATTTCCAAAAGTCTTTTTCGGAAATAGATAAGAAATGAGGATGATATGGAATCCACTTCACGATTTGCAAATCTTGAAGGTCCAGATTTTTCACGTAAAATATTGATTTCAGTACGTCTTCCTTGTGGTCTGGCAACTTCATTCTTATACCAGATCTGTGAATTATTTTTGGAAACAAAAGTAGAATTTGAAGTACTTGTGGTTGCTACATTTACTTCATTGGAATCATTATCAGATTCTGAGTAGGAATCAGAAATTTCATTATGTATTTCAACATAATCTACTTCACCTTCATCAGACGACAGATTTTCATCATCGGTATCGAATTCTATATCGTCCGGATTTTCCATAATTTTTTGAATTTCCTCTTGAGTCAATACTTTTTTTCTGTTCATCTTCAATTCAGTTTTTAACAAAAAATAAGTTAGGAAATAAGAAAATGATGAATATTTGTAAAATAACAAAGCACGTACAAACTACACTTATTACTTGTCTTCAAATATCAAGTCCTATTTTCAATGAAAAGACTCAAAAACATCAATAGACACCATTCGCTCACTAACTGTGTCTGTTGATAAATGACTCTCTGAACCAGAAGTAACCTTTTATATATAGAGCACGAAGTTTACTAGATCAGTCTAGAATGTTCTCAAAACTTCATTATAAAGTCGCCAAATTTGGCGAGATTGGCGCTAAAAATCCATCGCCAAATGGGCGATAAACAGCCAATTATGGTAACCCTGTTCCTCCTCATGATTTATGGCAACCCTAGAAAAAGAAAGCAACAGTATCTTACGTTTGTTTTAATGTTGGGTCCAATGGACCCGCGTGGTAAACAATGAAACAAATTAAAAATAGGTAAAAAATTTCGAACAAAATTTTAATCGCAATTGCATATACATAGAGGAGACAATTGCAGGAAAAGTCATGTAATCGCGAAACTTTGAATGCTATTTTTCATGAGAAAAATTTACATTAACTATTGCTGTCGGGTCCAATGGACCCGCCTGGTAGACGGAAGGTTAAGCACCACTCAAGCAGTCGTTGAAGACTGCTAGATTATAGGATAGCATAAGAAATTTCAAAATATCTAGTCACTCCTACATTGACGGCTCCTTAAACCATCATTTTGCCGTTTTTAAAGCATAATTCAGGACTCGCAGCGTTCCTAAAATTTTCGCACTTTGCTACCGGTATTTTAAATAGAAATTCTTCGTGGTAGATTCTTTTAACATATCTAACAGAATTATACAATAAAGATTATCGTTTAAAATAGTGGTAGCAAAGTGTGAAAATTTTAGGAACACTGCGAGCCCTGATAATTTGAAAATTACTTGGAAGCAAAATGTGAAATTTTGGATTTCCATAAAGCAGGACATAATATATCTAAATCCGTCAAAAAAAATTGTAGGTTGCAATTTATAATTTTTTCAAATATTAATTTTATAATTCATAATTCATAGCATAAAATTATAAAAACTACAAATTCGACGTATTTATTTTTGTGTATTTCAGTAGTATTGCTACACAAAAAATTAGCACATTAGGAGTATAATCTCAGGAGATATTAATAAAAATATGACAATGTAATTTAACATTAGAAGCACTAAATTTTGAATTTTTATAACTCAAAAACTTATCATTCAAATGACTTGAAATTTGGTATCTAGGCATAATCGGAATCGAAGATTTGACATATCTTGTTAAAATTGGGTATTGACATTGAAAGAAATGAAGTTTGGGTTCGTTTTAATATTTAGATGGCCCCCTAAGCAAATTTTATATGCATCATATAAAAATAGACTTTATTTCTAATCGTTCGGTACCAGTAACCTTCTTCTACGATAATTTGTTGAGGAGTTAGTAGGGGGTATTTACTTTTTTTCCCACGACTGTACATGTTACCTCACAAAAAGTGGGGTAGAAGATTTTTTTCCGAATTATATATACGAATATTAATATAATTGCATTGCCAGCATAGAAAAAACAAATTTTCCAACAAAATTTCTTCAGGGAGAATTTCCTGTGGCCAAAAAACAACGAATTTTTGTGACTTTTTTTTTTTTTTTAATACCTCGAGACCCGTTTTCGTAGAATATTATTTGTTAAACCAGGGGGCTCGGCCCCCTACGAGCTACGCTCGCCAACCCCCGTCCAGACACCGCAGACTCTAAATGCACGCTAATTTGATCGGCTTTAAAAAGATTTAGAAAGATTGAATTATAATTTTAAAAAAGTGCCGATCTCCCTATAAACGAATTTCTATTAATTTCTCTTTGATTGGGGAATTTTAACGCCAAATACGCTGCGGTACTACTTGATTATCCCGTCGACCAGTTTCGCCAAATTATATAAATCGCCAAACCACTCGCCAAATTATACAAATTGACATAATTTTTATTTTAAATAACGAAAGAACAAATAAATTAGTACAACATTAATAAAAATACAAATAAAACGTCGAAATAAAAATAACTTGATGACGTAGACACGTGTAACAACATTTCAAAATAAGCTAATATAAAAGGAATTAAGTAATCAGAGTCTTTGTCTCCTGGTATTTTTTAACAAAGCGAAAAGAAAGTTATTTTAAATGAGACATTTTAAATTAATCGTTTTGAATCTGACGTAATTTTTACCAAGCTATTCTTTCTCTTTTAAATATTCAAGTGAAAATACTTTTGTTAGAAATGAAATATTATTTGCGCTTTCCTAACAAAAATAGTTGAAAAGATCCTCTCAAAATATCATATAAATGTCTACCGCAATTTCTGAATTTAAACTTTTTTGCAATATTATTTTGTGTTCATTTTATGTATTAACTATAATGTGACGTAAATATGACGTAATTTCTCCTATTTAAGACTTCTAACGCATGTTAATGACTTTTTTTATTTTACAATATCCTTTCTCTTTTAAAATTCACGTGTATACTTTTTATGACGTAATTTTTAATAAGTTCCTGCTTTTTGTACATAATTATTTAATTCTAATTCCAAATGATTTTTTCTGTTTATAATAGTCACGTGTAAATAAATTTTTAATTTAAAGCAAACATTATTGTTTGCGCTGTTTATACATTTGGCAACAGTATAAATTAATACCATCTCTCTATTCTGAAAAAAAGTAACTACCGCTGTCACCGCCGCCGCCGGTTTTGAATTTTTTGTGACCGGAGGTCTTTCTTCGTTAATATTAAGAAAAATAGTGCATACAAAAATATGAAAATCGGTAGTATTATACAGAAATGTTTGATAAACAGGCTGATGTAGACAGTTTTCAAATCGGAGAATTATTTTAAGAGATATTTAATGCTAAAGTTGGACAAAATCATTCCACTAAAAAAGTTTATAGGAGCAAAAACTATTCATGCGAATTTAATCATTTTTAGATAATTTTATACGTTTGAAGTTCCCGATGTGCAGACTGTATTTCTTTTTTTAATTTGACTTATTTTTTGAGGTTTTATTTCAATTTTAAATTCAAATTTTCAGCATTTCTAGAGATATTTTTTACAGATTTTAGAAAGTGATATTAATTTAAACTGTTGCCAACTGTATAAACAGCGAAAACAATAATGTTTGCTTTAAAAAAAAAAAAAAAAAAAAAAAAAAAAAAAAAAAAAAAAAAAACTATTTATACGTGTAAATAAATTAAAAATTTATTTACACGTGACTATTATAAACAGAAAAAACATTTGGAATTAGAATTAAATAATTATGTACAAAAAGCAGGAACTTACTAAAAATTACGTCATAAAAACTATAATTACACGTGAATTTTAAGAGAGAAAGGAATTTGTAAAATAATAAATTTATTAACATGCGTTAGAAGTCTTAAATACGAGAAATTACGTCATATTTACGTTACATTACAGTTATTACATAAAATGAACACAAAATAATATTGCAAAACAGTTTAAATTTAGAAATTGCGCTAGACATTTATTTGATATTTTGAGAGGATACTTTTCAGCTATTTTTGTTAAGGAAGCGCAAATAATATTTCATTTCTAACACAAGTATTTTCACGGGAATATTAAAAAGAGAAAGAACAGTTTGGTCAAAATTACGTCAGATTAAAAACGATTAATTTAAAATGTCTTATTTAAAAGAATTTTCTTTTCGCTTTGTTAAAAAATACCGGGAGACAAAGACTCTGTTTACTTAATTCCTTTAAATTAGCTTATTTTGAAATGTTTAACTTATTTTACTTAATCAAAGACGAAAACAGCGATTGACATATGTATTTTTGGTACTACTTAGTTATCCCGTCGATCAAAAATCTATCATTCGCCAAACTATAAGATTAAATGCCAATAATGGTTGATCGTAAATGTCACATTAACTTGACTTTAAGCAAGTTACACGTGTCTACGTCATCAAGTTATTTTTATTTAGACGTTTTATTTGTATTTTTATTAATGTTGCACTAATTTATTTGTTCTTTCGTTATTTAAAATAAAAATGATTTCAATTTGTATAATTTGGAGAGTGCTTTGGCGATTTATATAATTTGGCGAAATTGATCGACGGGTTAATCAAGTAGTACCGCAGCGGATTTGGCCTTAAAATTCCCCAGTCAAAGAGAAATGAATAGAAATCCGTTTGCAGGGAGATCGCCACTGTTTTTTAAATTACTAGGGGGCTCGGCCCCCTACGAGCTACGCTCGCCAACCCCCGTCCAGACACCGCAGACTCTAAATGCACGCTAATTTGATCGGCTTTAAAAAGATTTCGAAAGATTGAATTATAATTTAAAAAACAGTGGCGATCTCCCTATAAACGAATTTCTATTCATTTCTCTTTGATTGGGGAATTTTAACGTTAAATCCGCTGCGGTACTACTTGATTATCCTGTCGACCCATTTCGCCAAATTATATAAATCGCCAAACCACTCGCCAAATTATACAGATTGATATAATTGTTATTTTAAATAACGAAAGAACAAATAAATTCGTACAACATTAATAAAAACACAAATAAAACGTCGAAATAAAAATAACTTGATGACGTAACACGTGTAACAACATTTCAAAATAAGCTAATATAAAAGGAATTAAGTAAAGAGAGTCTTTGTCTCCTGGTATTTTTTAACAAAGCGAAAAGAAAGTTCTTTTAAATAAGACATTTTATATTAATTCTCAAAATATCAAATAAATGTCTAGCGCAATTTCTAAATTTAAACTTTTTTGCAATATTATTTTGTGTTCATTTTATGTAATAACTATAATGTGACGTAAATATGACGTAATTTCTCCTAAGACTTCTAACGCATGTTAATGAATTTATTATTTTACAATATCCTTTCTCTTTTAAAATTCACGTGTATACTTTTTATGACGTAATTTTTAATAAGTTCTGCTTTTTTATACGTAATTATTTAATTCTAATTTGAAAGTTTTTTTCCTGTTTATAATAGTCACGTGTAAATAAATTTTTTAATTTGAAGCAAACATTATTGCTTGCGCTTTTTATACAGTTGGCAACAGTTTAAATTAGTACAATTTTCTGAAATCTGTAAAAAATATCTCTAGAAATGCTAAAAATTTGAATTTAAAATCGAAATAAAACCTGATAAAATGAGTCAAAATAAAAAAATTAATGCAATCTGCACTCCGGCAAATTCTAACGCATAAAATGATCTAAAAATGATTACACTGCCATGTATAGTTTTTGCTGCTATAAAACTTTTTTAGTGGAACAATTTTGTCCAACTTTAGCATTAAATAACTCTTAAAATAATTCTTCGATTTGAAAACTGTCTACATCAGCATGTTTATCAATCATTTCTGTATAAAACCACCGATTTTCATATTTTTGTATGCATTATTTTTGTTAATATTAACGAAGAAAGGCCTCCGGTCACAAAAAAATCAAAACCGGCGGCGGCGGCGGTAGTTACTTTTTTTTAGAATAGAGAGATAATTCTTTCTTCCGAAAGAATCTTCCGAAATCTTTTTAAAGTCGATCAAATTAGCGTACTTTTAGAATCTGCGGTGTCTGAACGGGGGTTAACGAGCGTAGCTCGTAAGGGGCAGAGCCTCATAGTTTTCTAAAATAATGTAAAAAATATCTCTAGAAATGCTGAAAATTTGATTTTAAAATAGAAATAAAACCTCAAAAAATGAGTAAAAAAAAAAAAAAAATGCAATCTGCACTCCGGCAAAATCTAACGCATAAAATGATCTAAAAATGATTACACTGCCATGTATAGTTTTTGCTGCTATAAAACTTTTTTAGTGGAACGATTTTGTCCAACTTTAGCATTAAATATCTCTTAAAACAATTCATCGATTTGAAAACTGTCTGTATCAGCGTGTTTATCAAACATATCTGTATAAAACCACCGATTTTCATATTTTTGTATGCATATTTTTCTTAATATTAACGAAGAAAACCTCTGGTCACAAAAAATTCAAAACCGGCGGTGACAGCGGTAGTTACATTTTTTTTAGAATAGAGAGGTACAATCTTAAAGAAGATTAATTTCCACATAAGTTTTATATTTACAACTTTTTTATACAGTCACTAGCAATCGCAGTATGTCATTTCAAACATAAGAAATTTTTTTCAATTTCCTTAAAAACCGTGAAAAACAGAGTTTTGCAACGAATATTCAAATGAACCCCATCGATATAATCATATACGTCACCTTCTACAAATTGGTAGCACTAAATTATCTATTATTGGTGTATTCACTCCTTAATTTTCATCTCAATCGACATTTTATATTCAATAAATGTATATAATTTAACAAGTAGGAAAGAGTGTCTTTGAATAAGAGAATTTTCATATTTAGACGTAATTAATGTATTCAATAGTTAATTTCAAAGAATTGTTTAAACAAATATTTCACTATTTCGATTTAAAAGTAAAAGATTAGAAGAATTCAATGGTATTTTTCCCTTACATTTTCTTTAATAAAGAGGTACCAATTTTTACTTTCTTCTGTATTTACAGGAAGAAAGCATTGAATTCATGAAAATTTACGAATTAAGGTTTTTGACGGATGTACAAATTTTAGGGGTCAGAGATCCCGAAAAACATTTTTTTACAAAATGTCTGTCTCTGAGTCTGTCTATGAGTCTGTCTGACTGTCTGTGTGTCTGTGTGTGACACACATTTTGTGGACGATCTATCTCAAGAACTAATGCATGGATTTTGATAGAAATTTATATTCAATTAGTCCCTAGTACAATTTGGTGCTGATTAGATTTTGGTGCAAATCGCGCAACTGGTGGCGCTGCTATGCTGCATTTTTTTTTACTATTTCCACAATGATTCTATCTCAAGAACTTATGCACGGAATTTTATGAAACTTCAGATTCAATTAGTCCTTTATATGAGTTGGTGATTACTACGATTTAGTGTAAATGGCCCGACAAGTGGCGCTGATATACAGCATTTTTCGCGATTTCCGCAAGGGCTCTATCTCAAGAGCTAATGTGTAGATTTTCATCAAACTTCAGATTCAGTTAGTCCTTGATATGAATTGGTGACTAAGTTTTGGTGTAAATTGCCCCACAGGAGGCGCTAATATGCTACATTTTTCCTGTTTCTCGAAATAGTTTTATCTTAAAAAGTAATGCACGGATTTTAATCAAACTTCAGATTTAGCTACCAGGTTGACTTAAGTTGTTGCTTATTAGGTTTTGGTATATATTGTCCAAGAAGTGGCGCTGCTATGCAGTTTTTTTTACGATTTCCGCCATAGCTCTACTCAAAAACAAATGCTCGGAATTTCATGAAACTTCAGATTCAGTTAGTAGTTGACATAAGTTGTTGCTGATTACATTTTGGGATAAATCATCTAACAGGTGGCGCTGCTATGCTGCATTTTTCAGGAAGTATTAACATGTATGAGATTGAAGGAAATTTTGAGATTGCCACATCCGTCTAGTTAATAAGTATTTTCAAAATGCATGCATATTGTTCCGGGGAACAGTGGGAGTATGCGAATTTCCGAAAAACATACATACAGTAGAAGCTCTATAATCCGGCAAATTCGAGACCACACCTGTGCCGAATTAGCGATTTTGTCGGAATATCGAAATTCAATGCATATTTTGTGTTCACCTACATTATGAACTTGTGCAAATTGTATAAATATCTGACAAATACTGCTCTGTATTTCGCCCTTCCAATAAATGTGAGAATTAAAGAAAAACAGAATACAAAATTTAATTCCAATTGTTTAATATATCCTTTATATGTAGGTTACATTGTACATGTAGTAAAAAATTAATATAATATTGCATTTTTAAAAAGTCTCTAATATCACGTTGCTTCCACGATTCGGATTTCTTCTTCAAAAAATCATTACGGATTATACACAGATTAATGAGTTTTGCAGAGTTGTAGCTTTCGTTCGATTCGACAAATTTTATAAATGTATATAATGCATCAGAAGCCTGTTTCCATTTCCACGAGGCTATATTCATCTTCCATGCCTGCTATATGCGATTCTACCTCCTGAATCTGGGCTTCTTGTGGGTTCAAAACACTTTGAGTAATCAGTGTTTAAAGATCGAAGAAATCAGCCACTGATTTCTTCGATCACTGACACGCTGTCTTCGATTTCAATCCAGTCTATAACTTCCTCTTGGGGTATATCGTTGAAAGGGTTGTTTGGCCAGGCTTCTTCCAAATCTAGCACTATATTTTGGTCATCACTTCGAACATTTGTATCTTGATCATCTTTGCCATTAGGCCACAATTTGAGTCACGATAAACACTCCTCTACCCAAACTAAGCACACATTACCTCGACCTAGTAGTCAAGAACAAAGGACGTCTGAATCCAAAGTGATCTGCTCGCAACTTAGTTCTCCCAGGCAAGAGAGATCGTGAAAAAAAAAAAAAAAAACGCGGACTAGCGTGTCGGATTATGGAATGGGCCGAACCACAGAATGTCGGATGAAAGAGCTTCTACTGTATTACATAGTACAATGGTATATTTTATTTGCCATATATTAATAACATGTGTTTAATGTTTTCCGTTTACAAAAACGGAAAACATCCGATTTCAGTTCCATATAAATGGAGGAGAGAGCTAAAAAATAAATATCTTTTATGTAACAAAAACTTTTAAAAAACTTTTAAACCTTATAAAACGATAAAAATGACAACACAGTATTTGATTAACTAAAATTATGTATTGATATTTCTTGCAAATTAAAAAAAAACTCTACACCATCAAAAAGTTTTACGGTGAGAGGTCGGCAGCAAAGATTCCTGTTATACCCCGTAAAAAAAAAGATCCATGCCCTTCATTTTCTGTACACCCTAGGGGAGGAAAATGTATGGGGTCGTACCGCATTCCTTTAGTGGATCAGACCGTTTTTCATCAAATAAGGCCCGTGAAAATTGAGCAGCAAAGGCTCATAAAGTTACAGTTTTTTCTGAGTGTATCAATAATACATTTAAGATTACTATTTTCATAAAAATGTTCAAAAATTTAGTAAATATTGTCTATATCTTTCCACTTATGACATATAATCATAGCAAGAGATTATATAATTTTAGCAAAAATATATACGATTTTAAGATCATCTATTAGGGAACTCTAGGATAGATGGCCATAGAGGAGAGATGGCCAGTCTAAATATTTCCAAAACAATACCATATATTGCAGCAAATCTTTGTTCGTGAGAAATAGTTCAACGAGTTCATTCATTGCGGCGTGCAGCTGTGTTTTTCAATTATAAAAAGAAAGTGTAATTTTACTTTTATTTAATTTAATGGTTGGATATTTTTGTTGAGTTAGGTATCTGAATGTTTTACAGTACCTATGTTACCTTTTTTTTTACTATAAGGATTTTTAAGGGGTCTTGTACCATTTAAACGCGACATTTAACGAAAAACTTCAAAGTTTGAATTAGTCTGTCTTCAAAACCTTTTTATGCATAAACATGAAATTTTGGACATTGATTAAACAGATTATGCCTTGTAATATACTACCTACAGAAATGTATTAACCCTTTATAGAATCTGTGTATTGTTGAAATCAAAATAGCTCTTTTTTTTACCCCATAAGTCATTGCGCGCATGATTATCGTGAGAAAGTATGTATGGATTGTCATGAAATTTGGTAAATATACTAAACAAATGTGTGTGTTTAAAATGATCTATTTTTAAGTATTTACAATGGTAATATTTTTTGTTATGACAATTTTTATTCATTAAAAATATAAATTTTTATTTTTTTTTTTTTACAAAAATATTTTTTTTAATATAGTTAATGAAATAATTTTGGTCTAAGAGTAGATCATTTTAAACACACATGTATGTTTCATGCATATATATAATCCAATCTTTGCTTCTAAATCTAAAACAACGACGTACAGTGGTGGAGTGATGCTATAAATTGCGTGGCAATCTGTCAATCAATTTTAGGAGAGATGGCCACATCAAATGCAGGAGAGATGGCCACCTATAATCAATATTTCAAAATTATATGGAGTGAGTATTTTAACTAAATATAATTATTTATAAAATAATTATATAATTTTTCAGTTTATAATTATATTAATTGATATAATTATTTAAATTTTAAATAAAATATATATTTCGATAGCAATAATATTATAGGGCCTAAAGATGTATTTTTGTTTTTTTAAATGTTGAAAAACCTCGGAAACGTTCATTCCAGAAAGAGATAAAGTTGATAAATAAACTTAAAATCGAGAAATTATCTAACATAAACGCGAGAAAAAAACAAAAACATGACACTTCCAGTAGCGAAGAAGATGAAATAAATAGAAAATTATTAGATTCTACAGATTCCGAGGGAATAGAATTGATTGGTTGGCTGGTTGGTTGGTTGTATTTATGTCGGCCAATTATCAGCACGTGGGATATAGGCCATAAGGGTGGGGGAGTGCCTTCCGTGGAGGTCTTTCTAAGGGAACCTAATCGAAAACTCCGAACGTTTAAGCCGACGGGCGCGATTGGGATCGAACCCAGCACTTCCCGTCTACCAGCTTCGAGAGCAGAACCTCTCGGCCACTGGTGGGGCGGGAATAGAATTGAATGAGGATCACTGTGTAGATTGCAGAGAAGAATATAATATCACCAACGAAAAAAAATTCTGCATACAATGCAAAAGGTGTCAGAAGTGGTTCCATGAAACGTGTACAAACCATCAAGAACTTTGCCGAAAATGTGGTAAAATTTTATGAAAAGAGAATGATTGAAATTATTCTTCAAATTTTGTTTATTAACATTTTATTCACTAATTTTCCTTGCAATTGCATCAATAATTGCATCTTTACAAATTTTTATATGTTTTTCATCATTAACTAAATGAAATGTGTTATTTTTTGCTATTTTGACTTCATTTTTCCTTTTTTATATAGGGTGGCCATCTCTCCTCGGTTTCAAGGAGAGATGACCACCTGCCATTTTAATTTCAATTGTGTTTCCCTCTTTTTGATCTCGATATTAAATTATTTTTTGTCCAAAATATGATGAGTATATGTATACGAATTTCAAATATGCTTAAATATTTCTTGTATTTGCATTTTAAGAATTTTTATTTCAATCTTTAAAAACTATTGCCATCTATACTAGAGTTACGATGTATACTTTAAAAGGCCTTTCCATGTCATGTATAGGACAGCTTTTCTACATATTACTGCAATTTTAACAATTATAAAAATATTATGTAAAACAAATATATAACAATTATAAAATATTATGTAAAACAATTATATAACAATTATTAAATTTTTAGATTATCTGTTAAACGCTGTCGATTATTATTCATTTCGATTTTTTCATTCAGTTCATTTCATCATGCAGTCATATTGCGTAAATTGATTTATCACATAGAAAAAAATGGCGTTGAATTAGATAGGGGATTAATGTAACATCAAAAAGATTTATATGTCTACAGTGATAAATAACTTGACATTTAATTTGATATCATTCAACAGATGTAGTTTCAGAATGGTACGTATTGCAGAAGATTAGAAAACTCCACAAAGTGTATCTTTCAACAAACCACGGTAAGGTTCTCTTTGAGCTCCAGAGCCATTCGAGGAAAAACATTTAAAATGCCTTGCACGTGACAGTGGCATAAATACATATATCTATTAACGTATACGTTATTAGAATATAAACTATGCATTCAAAATAACACAAAACCCCTAGATTTTCTTATTAGGATAGTTATTTTAATTCGAGTATATTATAACATTGTTAAAACAGCAGTACTATGTAGAAAAGCTGTCCCACTGTTGTCAAGGAATTGCTCTTTAAAACATTTAATAGAGAATCTTAAAATTTTATATATTTTCACATGCTAAAATGATATAATGTCTTCTTAGAATTATATGATATAAGTGGAAATACATTGTCAATCTAATATAAAATAATGAAAATTTGTGTGTCTGTAATTCTATGCAAATCCACAGTTTGAAAGCCAGAACTGTTAAATGATACGTACATATGTATTAAAACACGGCCGAGGCAACTAAAGTAATCCGGAATCGAAATAATTTACAGTTAATTTTTATTTATAAAAAGCCACCAATTTAACAGCAATTTCCTATGAAATTTAAAGATTTTTCGTTGTAACAGTTGTCAACAATTAAAAATACACAATGAAATTCTTACCACAACAATTACTATTCTATTGAAAGATTTCCACGTGAAAAATGAAAATAAAATAAATAGTTTGACGATTTTTTTTAAAAAAGTGAATATTATGTAATATTGAAAATGTAATAAACGTCAGCAAGTGATTATATAACGTTATATGAGTTTGAATAAAAGTATTAAAACTCAATAAAAACCCGATTATGGAAATGTTAGCATATTTTAACATGTTCTCTGAATTTATTTTCGCCATTTTTAAATATATTTCGTATATATAAATGTGTGTAAGCGTGTACATTAGATTTTCCACAAAGGTTTCGGTCCCTTGAGCTCATTTATAGTGAAGAACTGGAATAAAGATTTCAGATTTTTTTAAAATAAAAGTCATAGAATTTTTTTAATCGCTATTTTGCATTAATCAGGGAAAACTTATTTGGATGAATTACATAATTACATGAATTACATGAAATACATAATTAAATTACAAAATCCTCCAACATAACTTTTCATCAAGAGATTTTAATCTCAGACTCAATCCAGGAGACAGATTGTATTTACTAAATAAGTAGGTAATCTGTCGTCCGGATTTAATTAAAACAAGTAAGAAAAATAATGCGTAAAGCATAGATTACAAAACACTTTCTAACATTGCCTGAAAGCTTTAACGAAACTTCGTTAC
The DNA here is from genome assembly GCA_963932465.1 of Maratus speciosus. Lineage (NCBI taxonomy): Eukaryota > Metazoa > Arthropoda > Arachnida > Araneae > Salticidae > Maratus > Maratus speciosus. The sequence continues at coordinate 310,143,839 of OZ010794.1, forward strand.
TTAGGGAAATAAGGTAAAGAAGATAACTAAGTAAACATTTAAAAATCTGATTTCAGTAGTTACAACAAATAGCCAAATATGTATTCCAATTCTTTTGAACAATCCTGTATTTGATCTCTATGTTGATATATATACTATATAATGGGAAAATTTAGTTTAGCAAGAAAACGTATAACAGGTTGAAATTTCTCTTTCAGCAATTTATAGAATTAATTGAAAAAATACTTGAATACTTTTGTACAGCCCTGTAGTTTACGTAGTACCCTTATTACACATAATTATTTAGCTAAACTTTAATTCAAACTAAAACGATCGTAAAAATACTGAAACTACATTTTCAGAAATTATCATCCATAGACGATATGTATCCAATTCTCTGCGTGACCCTGTATATCATTTTATCTATATTCTACAAACTTTTTTAAATAAACTAAATGCAGTTCAGCGTAAAAATGCATAGCTCATTTAAAAGCCACCTTTAACCAATTTGCGCTCATACCCAGTAACCCTTACGAATAATTTTGTGAAGCCCTGTATATGAATTATAGCATTTATACACACCATATAGTATGCACGAATATAGTGAAACATAAAAACGCATATCATAATTAAAAATGCATTTCCAGCAATCACCGCTAAAGTACAGTACTTCTGACACAATATACTATCTGAAAACTTTTGTGTGTTTCTGTAAAGGCTATGCACTTCGTAATATACATGAAATAACTTATAGTTAACCTCAGCGACGTATATCAATATCATTATATGTGAAATAGTTTAACATAATTAAAATACGCCGCAAACAATACCCCCCTTCCTCCCTATATCATTATGCAACAGAATTTTTTTGTGTGGCCCTGTAAAAGAATAATAACTATTCTTTGCACCACATATTATACAGAATGCATGTTTAGTGCGCCTCATATCAATTTTGTTATGTTTGGATGAGTGTATCACCACTAAAAATCCTTTTAAACGATTTCTTCCCATAGGCCCTAATGTAACGGAATACTTTTGACTGTCCCTGTAAATGAACTAAACACGCTACAAACTTCATTTGAAATAGGGAACGTGCTATGGTAAACGTCAATAACCTCCAAAAATTTCAGGGCAATCCGAGTATATTTACGGGAGTTAGAGCGCGGACAGACGGCCATACGGACAGACGGACAGATGGACAGACAAACCGAAGTCATAACCACTTTTCAACTTTGTTGGAAAGTGTTAAAAAGAGTGAAAGTTGCGTAAATAAAGATGAAATCGTTGATTTTTCAAAATGGATTTTTTAAAACAAACATTCTTAAATAAAAATAATTATAAAAATTAAACATGAATTTTTTATAACTGAAACTATCGTGCCGATAAATTACTAAATATTGAAATATACTTTTAAAGAATTTTATACTCTTAAAGTTTCTGTTTAAATATTAAATTGTCTTATTCATCTACACCCGCTCCTACTTGATAAATTATGTAGATTTATTGAATATAAAATGTCTGTTGAGAGGAAAAGAAAGACGTGGATGTACTGCAAATAAGGGCGTCTTAAATTCAGACACATATGTGACTGAAAAAGTAATTCAAACACTTAAGTGTCTGAATATGGAATTTCAGACATCATAGGTGTCTGAAATTTAGACACTTAAGTGTCTTACTATATGATCATGGCATAAACACTGTAATCTGAAATGTCTGAAATTCAGACACATAAGTGTCTGAAACTGGAGTGTTCAATTTTCAGACATTTTAAAGTGTCTTATTTTTTAAGACACGTGTATGCATCTGAATTTAAGACATTTCAAACGTCTGAATCGCATCCATTTTTGACCAATCTGGAAGTTCGGTAATAGGCAGTCAATTTTTCACTTTTTTTGTAAGCTTTATACAATGTAAAAAAATATCCGTTAAAATATGGAAATTATACTGGCAATTTAGGTATTTTAATACAAATTTTCTTCCTTAAATTCCAGAAAATTTTCCATTTTTTGCATATTTCTGTATTTAAAAATTTCCATTTAAAAGGTAAAATATACTCTTTCAAGGACAAATCCATATATTTCGTAATCAGCATTTTCTAAACCCATGTATATTAGACATGATTTATTTATTTATATTCAAACCAGTGCATTGCGCACCCACGGGGGGGGGGGGGAGCTAAGAAGGCTGAATCCCCTCCCAGACTAGACTAGATATTGTTATTTTTTTAATTATGAAAGAATATTATCATTATTTTTAATAGGTTTAAAAATCGCAATTTTTGAAAAGATATTAATTTTGTCAAACTTTTTTTTCTCTTTTATAAATTTTATAATGAAATTCGAAATTATAGCATGTTTGAAATTTACTTAATTATAAATTTAAGACCCAGTGTAACCTCTTGTTCACTTTAACCTTCATAATATTTTGCTAATTTAATAATAAAACTTTAAATTGTTTGATTGCAAACACACTTTAAAATTATCCAAATACAGAAACACACCAAAAAAATCGCAAAAACTAAGATATATTTTAGCACAGTATTTCATTATTTAACATCTTAAAAGTATTCAGAATTACACCACTAAAACTTTCCAGAGCTTCCTCTGGCTTCTCTGGCTGGTTACGACTTATCAATGTTGAATTCAGGGGGTGGCCCGGGGGTGAGAAATTTCCCCCCGGAGCAAAGAGATGTCCCTCCGGAAAATTTGAGATTTTGTGTTTTCAATGGTCAAAAAGTGCAATCCCCCCGGAACTCAATAATGCCCCCCCCCCCGGAGACTCAGAAATCCCTCCCGAAGAAATGTGTCTGAATTCAACACTGACGACTTTGCTCCAGTCTGCAGAAAAATAAAAGTCAGGACCTGATCTGGCATGTCCCATCAAATCAAATGAAAGAAAGACCGGGACAGATCTGAGCACATATACTCCTCTAAAATATGCCCCTCCAAATCGTAATCCTGGATATAAAATGTCAAGTTTAGTAATTACGAAAATTTCCCAAGAGAAAAGTTGACTTGAATACACCTAAATCAGTAGCGCCATCTAATTTGAGTCGAACGTATTATTATTAGTCGAACATATTATTATTAGAACGTGTTTTGAAAAGTCGGACGTATTAATTTTTTTTTTTTTTTTTTTTTTTTTGATTTATGGTATATTTCTGAAAATTCTTACTATGTAACTTTTTAGCTAATGATTCAGTATCGATCTACTCCAGGTATGATTTCACTCTGTATTTTGATCGGGGGAAAAAAGGAAGACAAAAAATTTGTGCGTAAATTTTTATTATTTTTGCAGAAAAATTATACACAATATTTATAACTGAGAAATTTTGTTCAGAATATTTAGCATATAGGATGGAAGTAATGAGTCCAATTTCAAAGATTTTGCCATATATTCACCTGATCAAACGAAAAAAAAAAAAGAAGAAATAATCAAAGAAAACAGAACACTATATTCCTTCACACACTTTCATATACACATACTTTCGCATTAAAATTAAACACAGGCTTTTGGCAATAAGAAATGCATTTATTTTTGAATGAAAAATTGATTTTATATTTAAAGGTTGCCCTCCCCCCCCCACACACACACAACTGAAACGGGATAAGCCCGAATTAAATATATATATATAATATATATATACATACGCACTGTTAAAACATTTTAAATATTTTAATATTTCAAAAATAACGTGTCTTCTGATAAACAATATTTGTGTTCTGAAAATTTCTTCGATAGAAGTAAAAAAATTTTCTACTGGTTCTACATCGCATGAAATTAAAAAGCAAAATATTCAAAATTCTAGAGAGAAGATGTGTGAAATCTTTCAGAATTATAAGTAGATTGACAAAATATTTACCATTTCCATAAAATAAATTGTGAGTCACAAATGACTAACAATATTTGAACTTCCCAGCTGTGAAATCGTGGCCGAGAGGGATTATCGCATAGTCTACGGACCATAGGGTCATGAGTTCGTATCCCGCGACGGGTAAGTGTAATATTGCTAATGTTGTAAAATGAATTAGATGAGTAAAAGTGTAAAATCTCTGAGACCTATTGAAATTTGGGTGAAAATGTCCCTTCCTTTGAGAGCATAATTTTTATTTTTTAAATATAAAAATTTCCAAAAAAAAAAATTTAAATATTTCTGATAATTGAAGAAAATTTCCACTAAAATACATAAATTGTACTGGCGTTTTGATTGGCGGTACAGTTTTTATATTTTAAAGGATTTTTTTTTCTGTGTATTAAGGCTTACCGAAAAAAAGGTGGAAAAATGCTTTTGCAGAGAAATTAAAGGTGGTCAAACATGGATGCAATTCAGACGTTTGAAGTGTCTTAAATTTAGACACATACAAGCGTCTTAAAAATTTAGACACTTTAAAATGTCTGAAAATTGAACACTCCGTTTCAGACACTTATGTGTCTGAATTTCAGACATTTCAGTTTACAGTGTGTGCAAATAATAGATACTTCACTGCTGCCAATTTGTAGAAGTTGTCATATATTATTATATCTGCGGTGAACATTTGAATAATTGGGTCAAAACTACGGTTTTCACGGTTTTTAAGGAAATTTAAATAAATGGCTTAATTTTGAAATGGCGCACAGTGGAGAATTTGACCCGAAATCCTGGTCAAAAATATTTTTCGATGTAAATATAGTCCGATTGGCTTGAAATTCTTGGATTTTTTGGGTATCACTATGGCATGTTTAGTATTGTAAATGAAATCTATAGCTTTTGCGGTTCATTTAACAGAGATACCCAAAAGAATTCCCTTACATTATGAACTATGGGGAAAAATCGTTTGCTCTGTATTTTAATGATATCACACTTTTAAACGTGCTGAAATTTATATACATCACTAAGGTGTACTAAGGAACGTATTGTAGAATATTGTGTGCATAGAATATATCGTTCATTTACAGGGACACACACAAGAATATGGCTGAAGAATACATTTAACTATTGAAGTCTATGACCAATAATTGTTGGAAGTGCGTTAGTAGTTGTGATAGGCGTTTTAAAATAGAACAATTTTTTAAAAATATTACTTGGTGTGGATATATTCTATAGATCATATACAGGGCTGCACGAAAGTTCTCAAGTACATTTCCGTTTATTCACGGAAATGACTGAATGGACATTTTAAACTATGCTTTGTGTTTCACTGAAATAACTTTTAGCATACTATGAAGTATACATACAAAACCATAGATTAGTTTAATATTTTATGTCTTTCTTTCTTTCTAACCGATGACCAGGTCCCTACCTGCCGGGTTGCCCCAGCTTAACGGGTTTAGTACCTGGCATCGAGGCGAAAGACCGCCTAATCGCCGCGAAGAGGCAATAAACCTGACATCATTGCCTCGATCGCCATCCTATCTGCAGTGCCTACTGCTCGTTTGTGTATACTTTGTTTTGCCGGTTACTTAACTTTATATCCTGTTGTTTTGCACCTGCACATTGCTACTAATGTTGGTCTCGTTATTTAGAACCTTGATCAGATGACGAGACCTTCACCTGGCAAGGCACCTCCAAAGGTATAATTCACAGGTAACTTGGAGGACTTTGCACCCACGACAGATTTTACATGCACCAGGCGCCATTAGCGTACATGGCGGATTATAGCCAGCAGTAGGCCTCGATCCCGCGTCCTTAGCTGCGGATTCGATGCTCTGCCAACTGGGCCACCGCTGCCCGAACTACTACTGAATGACCTGGGATTTAGAAGCCGAATTTTTGGTGGAGACTTGTCGTAAGAAAATGGATTTTGGAGGGGGTGGGGAAGAAAAAAAAATGGAGCGCCGCAGATAGACAAGTTGCACCGAAAGTTAATTTTGGGCCGAAATGCAAGGCAAACATAAAGATGCAGGGAGATGAGACTCCGCCTATCTACCGTACCCCACCGCGTAGAAACTGACTCCGTAGACTTCTCACTGGAGAGGGTCCGGTAGCTTGTGCAGGCTATAGCCTATGTGCAACTACGAATAATAAAAAAGGCGGTAGTAAAAAAAAATGAAAGGGAAAGGTGTTAGTTTGTACATTTTATTACACTTAAAACTTACTTATAGCTATTTACTTAACTATCATTTATTATATATATTGTTTTAATATTATCCTATAGCACTAGGTGACATTAAACCAACTAGAGTAATTTACTTTAGATTACTTAAATAATGCCTGGCTATTTAAAATGAATTTATATTTTAATCATTTCTAATATTAGAATCAGGATTTTATTTATTAATTATTATTATTATTTTATATTATCTTATGGCAAGTTAACTATGAATTGACATACTATTACTTAGCTAGGAGGGAATTGATAGGAGACTAACGAGCTGACCTAGTGAGATTAATATACTAATTTCTAATTGAGCTAGCTTCTTGAGGTTGTAACTTAGACATAAGCTATGGGGTTTGGGTTTGACCTAAATTAACATTTAATTTAATAATTCATTATATTTGTCTAGTATAATATACTTATCTCACCCAGTGGACTTGTTCTTCTGAGGAGGTTTCCTTGTCTTGGTATTTGGTCGCTGTCGTGGTGGTTGTCTTTTTAATATTTTGACATATTCTTGTGGGTCTTTTCTTTTTCCTGGATTAGATATATGCTTCTCATATACCGTGAGATGCTTGTCTCTATCATAGGTTGTTTTTCTTTATGACTCTATTAATGGTGGATGTCTAAATTTGAGGTTTTGTCACTTTGCGAACTTGCCGCTGATGGGTTGACGACTTGTGGTTTTTAATTTGTGACCATTTGAGTTAGCTTTGATCTCTTAACAGGTTCATTTTCCTTTGTATGTCACCTTGGTACGTGAATGCGCACATGGCGATCAGTCCATTGGAACCTAATGGCTGTTATCACGATTTATGCAACATTGTTGCGAGCTATTTGAAATGGCTTGTGCACTACTGGAGTTGGGCTTGTTCCATGGCCGTTAGTCCGTCAATTTTTTTATGATGACTGTTTTCACAAGATGTATCGTTATAATTTCTCCTTTGTTGTAGTTGGCTTGATTTAGTATGTAGTTGGCTTCTCTGTTTCATTTAAAACACATCTTTTCCTTTAAAAGCTGACGAAGTGTAAGTAAAATTAACACCCCACATAATAATAAATATACAATTTATAAATATTTTGACAATTAAAAAAAAAAGAGTTATCATTTAAGAAGAGCACAAAGAAAAAATAAGTTAAAATATTAATTTACTAAGTAGATATTTTATAGTTACAAAGTAGATTACTAAGTAGATATATACGTACATATGTACATTACCGAAGGGAGTTTGGAAGTTGAGCGACTTCTAACCTTAACTATTTACTGTTTTTAAGAGGAAAGCAATTGTTGATAGGTTCGTCTTATGCACTATTAATGTTTAATTAAATGTATTTAATTTTACTATGTATAAAACTTATTATTTACATTTATTAATGATTATTACATTTAAATTATATTTAATAATAATTATTGCATTTAATTTATGTTTAATAGTGTTATATTTAATAGTAGGTTCAGTAAAGTGGAGTCTATATAGTATAGATTGCTAGTTTTTGAATGTATTTAATATATTACTTGTTTCAAAATGATTCTTCAGAGCTCTACTTCATCTTGTTCATCACTCTCTTCTTGGCTTTTATCGGGACTACCATCAGACCTTGCTGGAAGAAGAAGTTGTAGGTTCTCGCTACTGTATGGCTTGCTACTTTTAGTTGATAAAGAGAGTTATTAGAAAATATGAAGTTGCTTATTTTTACGTGCATTATATAAGGAAAATTTTAATTACCTTTTCTTGGTGCCATTTGCCAGTTTTGGAATTAAAATTAGGTGTCTCTTTTTTAGGACACTGTCCTCGAAAGGGTTAATTCCCTCCTTTCTCTCCTTATGTTACACACAAGAGTCCCAAGAACTAATTAGGGAACCCTTTTTCAATAAACAAGCATATACAATTTGAAGGCGGTCGTATATTTCTATCAAAAGATAGCGCGTTGCGTGCGTATGTGCGTATATACATACGTACATATGTACGTACGTACATACATACAGACAGAATAGTAGGTTCAATATCTTTCCGGTAGTATCCTGTGAGCTAAAAACCTGCAATACGACAGTAAATGTATAGTTCTTATCTCTTCAATTCGGTGGCCGCTAAACAGAGCATTTAAATTGTCATCCCGAAAAAAAAATTTATAAAAAAATGGCAACAATATGCGGAAGTTTTTTTGCAGAAATTGACACTCAAGACTATAACTAATACGATTATAATTCAAACTTAGCCGGGCAAAGCGCGGCACATACTTAAAAAGCTTTCGATAAGTATAAATTAGAGCCAAAAACGCTTTAAAAATAACCCTTTTACATATTTAATGTTTTTTTATTACATTAAAAACGAAACTATTTAAATTAACACATAGTTTAACACTAAGCTCTGACCTTTGTTAAACACGTAAGTCCTGTTTTGTTTCAAATCAACAATTCATTGATCCACAAAAAAATTATATTTAAACATTACAACAATGCCAAAAAACAATAAAAAACCACGTCTTCTCAGAAAGAAACTTCATCTTCAGCTGAGGCCAGGAGCCATCGGATACAACTCAGGTTTCTAAAATAGACATAGATCGGTGCATTAATTAGTTAGCTATTAAAAAATATAATTTTTACAATTGTTTACGAAATTTAAATTTTTGCATTTTTTGCCAGGTTTTTCAGTCAAATACTCCACTGTGTGGCGTACTGCGCTTGCTATTAGGTGTATAAAAAAACTGCCAATGTTGTGTACAATTTAGTCCTCTTTAAGATTGTAATTGGCAAATAACACACTACGACAACGGGTCTTGAGTTATTAAAAAACAATTTAAAAAGTTACAAAATTTTCTTCTTTTTTGGCCGCAGAAAATTCTCCCTTAAGAAATTTTGTTGGAAAATTCGGTTTTTCCATGTCGGCCTCAGTATAAAAGATTCAGGAAAAGAAAAAACTTTTGAAAAGTAAGTCCTTTTTTCGGTACATTTCCCCTGGACTAATATTCATTTAGGAGATATCGAAACTAAAAACTTCCTAAAAAAAAAAAAAAAAAACAGAAGAATTGAAAGCGTTAGAAAATAAAACTTGAAGGGGGGGGGGGGAGTAAGCTTTTAAATGACATTTTTTTTAAAGGAAAAATTCGCATTTATCGGGGTGAGGCTTATATTCGGAAGGGGGCTTACTTTCGGTAATTTACAGTATACAATTTTAGCCGTCTTTGAAGACAGACGCATAACTGGATGAGGCACGTAAACATGCGCTTGACAACAATTTAAAATTGTTTGCTTTATATACATAAAATCTGGTACAATTTTTTCTGGTAGTTAAAATTTAAAATGCATTTCGACAATAAAAAAAGATTAAAATAAGGGCCAATATGAATGAAATTTAAAGCAATAAAGTTCGTGCGTCATGTATATATTATGAAACAATTTCCAGAATATTCAGAATATTGTTTTAACTAAACTCTTTGAAAAAAGCATACCACTTTTTAAAACTTAGTTCCAGCAATTACCATTTACATTCGGAGAATTTCAGAAATTCTTTTGAGAAGCCCTGTATACGATGTATAGATTTGTACATACATTACATAGTATGATAAAATTAAGTTTAATTAAGAAACGCATACCACAGTTAAAGTTTCCCCATAAAGAAGTTCTACCAATACATGGAAAAATATTTCTTTTGCGCAATCTTCTATACGATCTATAGAATTTACACACAACAAGTAACAAAAAACAGATGCATTAAAAAGGCATACCATGAATGAAAACGCACTTCTAGAAATTATCGCTTATGACAGTGTAAACGAATAATTTTGTGGGTTCGTGTAATAAATGTTATGCTTATCATATCCTATGTTTAGCATCTTGTAGAGTACCTCTCAATAATTTATATCAAATTTAATATGTTTGAAATAGTGCGAAAACGATTTCCCCCATAGGTCATTATATAAAGCAATTCTCTTGAGTGCCTATATAAATGATCTATGTATGTTACACATTTCAAGTATTACACATAACATATACAGGGTGTTTCACAAAGGACCCCTAATTTTAAAAATCAATAACTCGGAAGCGGTGATAGATAGAAACATGAAATCAGTGGTATGTTTATTACAAAAATCGTAAGAACCTTATACATAAATCTCAAAATTTACTTTAAAATAGAGCCGATAGATGGCGCGAGAGCATTAAGAATCCTTCTAAGGGGAGTTCAGAAGCATAGAACGACTAACCGTCGAAGACTTGACCATTGAAATCTGACTGCTATTAACATATAGTGAAAATTATTCCGAAAGTAATGTATAACGTGGAGGATCGTGTGTTTATTGTTTTGGAGTCATGCTGCCACAAGGAGAAGTTTTCAAACGCGAGTTCAAGTCACGAAAGGTCCAGATGGGAAAACAATTCATGATTTTTTCAAAAATTTTCAACAGGCAGTCAACTCGACCGATGCGCTAGTCGGAAATGTGGGTCGGACCCCCTGCGTCGTTCCACCTGCAAATTCAACAACACTTGCTGCAGTTACTGAGCGTAATCCGAATAAATCTGTCTGCAGGCTTGCAGCTGAATCTGGAATCAAGCCATACAGCACGTACGAATCCTTTGGAAAACATTACACATGTTTCCTTACAAGATTCAATGTCGGAACGCTATAAGAGTTCGAGCTGAGCGACAATGAGAGGATTTCGCTAACGAGATGCTCGATAAGATTGATGGTTCTGGTTTCGATGTCGGCCGAATCTGGTTTACGGATGAGGTCCATTTTTATCTGGATGGTGTTGTTAACAGACACAATTGGCGATTCTGGGGTACAGAAAATCCATATTTGATTCACGCACGGCTACTCTATAGCCAAAAACCTACAGTTTGGGCAGCAATCTGTCATAAAGGCATTATTGGGCCCTTTTTCTTGGCGAGAAACTGTGACTACTGAGCGGTATATTGTAATTTTGAAAACATTTGTCGCCACTCAACAAGCGTTAGACGATCGACTAGGTATGACTTGGTTCATGCAAGATGGGGCTCGTCCGCATCGTACACAAGACGTTTTTGACATTCTGGAAGAATACTTCGACGATAGAGTTATTGCGTTGAACTATTCGACGGTGAAGGGAAAAGGCATGGAGTGGCCTCCGTATTCACCCGACCTCACTCCCTGCGATTACATTTGTTTGTCAAAGGACATTGTGTACTGAAACAATCCTTTAACACTCGGCGAGCTTGAAGAGGTTATTTGTCAAGCTTGTTTGTCGATTTCTGGTGACACATTACAGAGAGTAACTGACAATTTCATTCTGTGTTTACGACATGTCTGTTGTCTAAAAAGTGCACATTTTGAATCACTTTTAATGTGATATAGCCTATTTATCGCAGTGCCATCTATTGGCGCTATTTGTAACTAAAATTTGACGTTTCTGTATCAGATTCTTACCTTTTTTTTTATTATTAAACATACCTTTGGTTTTATGTTTCACTCTATCACCGTTTCCGAGTTATTGATTTTTAAAGTTAGAGTTCCTTTGTGAAACACCCTGTACATACTTGATCTATTTTGTATATAACTTTAGCCGTATTTGAATACTACATGTTTATTAGATGAAACAAGAAAGTAGACATTACACTCACATTATGAAGTGCTTTATTTATATACTATACATAAAATCTCTTGCAATTTTTTCTCGTTTCTGTAATATCTTAAAGGTATTTCGACTTTAAAAAGGCGAATACAATGAGTGTCAATATGAATGAAATTTAAAGCAATAAAGAAGGTTCATGCGTCATATAAAATTAAATTTATAAATATTAAAATAATACGTCATGTAAATAAACTGCGTCATTAAAAATATCGTTGAAGTCATTTAATTTATTTGAATAAGTATGTGTTTAATTTATTTGAAAAACACATACCAAGACTGTAAAATGTATTCATGTTTCATTTTAAATATAAATTTTAGATTCATTCATGTCACATTAATCTTGAATAACATATACCAATTACATAGCATGCCGATTTTATTTACAGGAGTTAGTACAGGAATAGTTATCCGGCCAGATGACCAGGCACACTTTTCAACTATTTTGGAATGTGTTAAAAAAGGATGTGATAAAAAAAGATGTGTGTGTGATAAAAAAAGAAATTTTCATTTCACATCAAGCAAAGTTAGTAAAAGTCTCTGCTTTTGGTGTAAAAAATCCTAGCATATTGTATGCAGATTCTTTTAACCGGCTAATCATAGCAGAAGTGAGACAATTTCCGAAATTATTTAAGGAATTTATTGTTACAAAATTCGCAACAAAAGAAATACAGCTAAGCATAATATGTAAATTGAAACAATTTCGATTACACTTTTGTTTCTCCTCTATAGAAAATATCCCGTGTAAGCAATACTATGTTTCACCTTTCTCTCTATACATATGATATAAAGATTTAAAACTTTGATTGAACGTTTTCAAACGAAAACAAGCGTACATTTACTAAGAATCTATATTTATTTTCTTTATTTTAAAAGAAAATTTCAAGAATGTGCGTTTCTAAAATTTACGAGTTACTATTGAGTAATTACACTTAAAATATATGCGTGTAAAAACACAGTGCGGTTTAAAAATGGCATATAAATGCTACTGATAATAAAGCTACCTGAGTATATAAATTTTCCATTATCATTAAATAATAAATACAAAATAATTGGTTTTTTTTGTTGTTGTTTTTTTAACTTTCTTCTATCTTTACTATCTTTACAAGAAGAAAGTTTTGGATTCGTGAAAATTTCCGACTTCCAGTGTTCAACGGATTTAAATGATTTAGTTGGTCCTGAACATGATTTCACTATTTTTAGAAAATGGCTGTTTGTGAGTCTGTGACAGAGTCTGACTCTCTGTACATGACACAAAGATTGTTTTCGCTGTATCTCAAGAACTAGTGCACGGAATCTAATAAAACTTTAGATTCAATTAGTCCCTCATATAAGTTGGAGATGATTTCTTTTGATAGTGAATCGTTCAACAGGTGGCGCTTCTGTGCTGTCTTATTTATGATTTCTGCATCAGCTATATCTCAAGAATTCACGCACAGATTTTCATTAAACTTCAGATTCAGTTAGTACCTGATATAGTTTGGTGCTGATTACTTTTTGGTGTACAACACTCAACAGGTAGCATTGCTATGCTGCATTTTTCAGGATTTAAATGATTTTGGCGATAGTCATATCTAAAGAACTAATGTACGGATTTTCATATCTTTAGAATCCGCATCATGGTCATAGATTGTAATTTCATTTGGCACTGTGAAAGCGAATTTTTAAGTATTAACATGTATTAGATGGAAAAAGTTTTGGGATTGTCACATCCGACTAGTTTTTTAATTAAAATTGAAAGATTTAGTTAACAAAAAAATTGAAAAGATGTACTATAAGTTTGGTAGTTTCTAAAACATTTAAAGTAAAGCATACGTAAGCAAAACATGAAATACTTACTAATCTTGCATATTTGCATTATTTATTAAAATATCGTTAATATTATTTTCTCATTTTTGTGTTTCCTTCTGTTTAATTTATGCTAGTCTATACTAATAAAAGAACAGATCGCTCTGTGTGCGTGTGTGTATCTGTCGACGATGGCTAGCAAAATCTACGGCACGTACGAGGTTCAAAATTTTTGTGAAGAGAGTCCAAGACTTCTCCTAATGTACCTGGTCCTCAGAATCTTAAAATTTAATCTTAATCAAAATCTTAAAATTATTAGCTTAGTAATTAATTTACAAACGCAACTCACGTTTATCAAAAAGCCATTTATTTGATCTCCGGTCGGTGCATGCGTACAAACTCTTTAACGCATCAGAAACTAGTGAAGAAACATTTTCAACTGTATTTCAGTTTATTTATTTATTTTTTTTTTTAAATCCAAATCAAAGAAACCGTTCGGTACAGTTAAAATCGAAAGACACATTCCGAAAAATCGAGCTGTTATGTCTCTATTAGTGTAATAAATAAAAAAAAAATGTTGCAGTTAACCCTTTGAAAGAAAATTTTCAAAAAGGGTACTTTCTTCAAATACAGTTTTTGCCCCTTATTGCAACACCTCTCGAGGACGTAAGTTTAAAGGTACTAACGAACCGGAAGTGTGCTTATAAGCACACTTTATAAAGATGAAACCTTATTCAAATCGATGGTGTAATTGGTTTTTAAAAATATGAATTTTAACCCATTCAAATTTATCGTCAAACGCAGGAGACATCGCGTTTCATGGTGAGGATATTTTTCCTACGCTAAAAGTTTTTTAACGTCCGTATTTTAACACAATCTTTTTTGAGCAACTCAATAGATCAGACTTACATCCCTTACAAAAATTTCAAAACGCTCGAACAGGTTAAAACATTTTTACAAAATAAAATGTGTTAAAACGTTGACAAAATCGACTATTTCGGTTAACAGTTTTCTCTCTTAAATATGCATATTTTTGTGAAATTTTAAAAAAGGCTTGGTTATACTTATATTTACGAATTGAAATTTCAGAGAATTCGGACAACAATGGCTCTCTATGTTTTTATGCTAATAAAACAACCGACGCCAAAAAAGAAAAAAAAAACATTTACTCTTCGATAGGGAACAGAACCTTAATTTACGCATTTGACCCTGGTGTCTTTTAGCGTAATTGTCTAACGCTTTGGTTTACTGTACAGAAGGTCTCGGGATCTAAACTTGCAAGGACAAAAATTGAATTTTTTAAGGATTTCATTCTTCTTTTAGGGTTTAATTTAACTAAATTTTGTATATTTTTTTCAATTTTAAGGGTTTCTAATTATCATTTAAAAAAAAAAAACTACATTTTACATAGTCCAATAAATTAGTTTAAAACATGTTTGGTATTTGTTCCCAATTTTAATGGTATTTTGTAATTTACAACCGCCATACTCAACCTGTGGTGATGCAAGACACATAATCGGATCATTCCACACAAAATGAGCAAAATTTTAAAAAAAAAGTCGTGGCTGCATAGTAACCGATTTTAATAAAATTTGATACTCAGATTCAATTCATATTAAAATAGAGCATTTCAAAATATTTAGACAAGAAAATAAAAATTTTTGGATGTTCTGGACATTTAAAAAACTTGTGACATAGAATGGCACGTGTACAATCGTTCAAAGTTGCAGGTTTGAAGTTCCGTATATTGAAAACCATTTAACATAAATTAAATCTTTTTACGATATTGTAATCTCTGGAAAATTATCTTCATATTTATTTAGTTATAATAATTTGGTAACGTCATAATTAATCTTAAATTTGTTGAAAAATTGAAAATTTGTCATTTTTGAGAAAATTAAAAACGTAATAAAAATTAAAAGAATTCAAAAACATCTGTGAAATTGATGATTGATGTAGTGTTACATAATAAGATCAAATTATTAAAGTTTTTAAGTTGCCATATTTTTCCGTCACCTTTAAAAAATTTAGAAACTTTAAAAAAAATGACAAAATCGTAATTTTTCATCTTATTCATAGGCAAAAAATAATAATGAAGGAAAGGTCAGGTATTACCGTTATTGCATAGACATAAAGATCAACAAGTTTAATAATAAGATAAAATTAATATATTAATAGCCAAAAATAAACTGAAAGCAAGAATAAAAGTTTCTCTATTTAAAATATACATTTTGTCTATAATATAAGTTTAATAAAGCTTTCCTTCACTAAAAAAGAAGTGATAGAAATATTGCATTTTACCCTCAACATTTTTTACTATTTGATTTTTTTTCTCAATAAGGAATAAAAAGGCAAGAATGAAACTTTCGATATTTAAAATATATACTTTTAGCTATAAGGTCAAGCAATTTTAAACTTGTCAGTGCTGTCCTTCATGTGTAAAAGAGTAATAGAAATATTGCATTTTTACCTCAAAATTTTCAAAAATATTTTTTTTCTCATTACGGAATAAAAATACAATTACTAACTTACGTCAATCTGTTAATTATTATTCATTCCTAATTATAAATAATTTTTAATATAGTCTTTCCATTCCTAAGGCTAATAATCAGAATTGAAATTTTAAGCATGTAGACAATACTTCGATTTTGCATTAACTTTTAATGTATATTTTAATACTTAAATAAACAATCCTGAAATCTATTATTTTACATTTACTGATAAATAGATATATATGATCTACATATAGACTGATTTTCATTAAAATCTGTGACATGTCTGCCACAGCTGATTTGCTCATTTTGCATGGAATGACCCAATCATTAATCCATATTTATAAAATTAATTAAGTCGTGCACAAAAAATACTACTTAAAATCTTCACTATCGTTTGATATATTTTCAAAGATTAAATTTGTCCTAATATTTTTAATTTATTTAAAACTATGTTAAAACATCTTAAATGCCATTTTCTTATTCAAAAGTTCTTTTTATATGTACTCCCATTTGTGCTACAATGATGCATGTATTTCTTAATCTTCAACACTGAACAAACTTTATTCCAAATTAAATAGTTTTGCACTGTACATTTCTACAATTAAAATAAAATGAAACTTTTGCATTGGGCAAAAGATTTATTTATTAGAAAAAATCTGATGATTTATTTTTCTTTAGGACTTTGATATTCTACATTGTTACATTATAATGTTTTATGCATATTATACAGTTAATATTGATTTTTCGATTTGAACGTTTGAACGTTTATCGAGAAAAAAATTGCCACTAAAATATTTTTACCTTACTATTTCCAAAAAACAAACTTCGCAGCCTGTTTTTACAGCATTTGCGATAACGATCTACCACGAAGTTTATTGTTCGTAAATACTGCAATTAAAAATTTTTGTTTATGCGACAAACATTTAATCCACTGATAGTATTAATTTGTTGTATTGCTCTGTTCGGTCCGCCCAACATCTCAAATATATGTTTGCGACCAACGAAAAAAATAAGTTGAGTATAGTTGACCAATATCAATAAAAACAATGTTTTCACATAAAAACCCTCGCGAGATGGCGCCAAAAGAAAACTATCTAAAGATATAAAACAAAAAAAATTCGGCCATACAAAGAATCTACAATTTACGGTAATAATTCCAATACAGGAACCCCACAAGAAGTAAGATACAAGAAAACCTGCTTAGACGGAAACGCAAACGACCAGTTATAAATTCCGTTTTATGGAGGCTCTTTAAATTGACAAAGCATAATTGTAATTTTTTATGGGGGGGGGGGGGGAGGATGGAATCAGTTTCTTTCAGTTTAGTGCGCGATTCTGCTTTAAGCAGGCTTTACTCTATTAATAAATTTGCTGGATAGTACCTTTTTTTAAAAACCTAAACAGCAGTATCTGCTTGCAATTTTATTATTTCTTTTTCAGTGTTACACTTTATGATGTATTTGTGATTACTTTTAATCTAAAGGTTTTAAATAAAAATTTAAAATATTCAAAACATAATTAAATTTTAATTGAATTCAACAATTATTTTTTAATAAAAGAGTTTAAAGTGTAACACAGATAACAATTAAAAAACCTTAAGCTCTTACTTTAAACAACTTTCCAACTGAACCAGAGTTCGGCTTACGAAATTTGCACCGTCTCTACCTCTCCCCCCTTTTGTACGGACCTGCGATAAAATATTCAAGTTCATTTAAGAATATTATTACGGGCCCGGGCAACGCCGGGCGGGTCAGCTAGTAATAAATAAATTTACAATTATTCAAAAGAACAAAATTTATTTATTATTTTGTAAAAAACACATGTTAAAAAATAAAATAAGTGTAGTGATTTATTCGGCTCAATTCCTTTCATAAACTGATTTTTTACTTTCTTCTATCTTTACAAGAAGAAAGTATTGGATTCGTGAAAATGTTCGGCTTCGGTTTTCGATGGATTTACATGTTTTAGAGGTCAGAGATTCCGAAAAACATGTTTTTACAAAATATCTGTCTGTGAGTCACTGGCTGTGTCTGTCTGTCTGTCTGTATGTATGTATGTGACACAAATTTTGTGGGCTCTATATCTCAAAAACAAATGCACGGAATTGAATAAAAATTTACATTCAGTTAGTCCTTGATATAAATTGGTGTTGATTAGTTTTTGGTGTAAATCAATCAACATGTGTTGCTGCTATGCAGCATTTTCACGATTTCTATAATAGCTCTATAATGCACGCATTTTCATCAAACTTTAGATTCAGTTAGTCCTTGACATGAATTGACGTTTTATACATTTTGGTGTAAATCCCTAAAGAAGTGTCGCTGTTACGCTGCATTTTTTGCGATTTCCGCAATAGCTCTATCTCAAGAACTAATTCTTGGATTTTTAATAAACTTCAGATTCAGGTATACCTGGATATGATTTAGTGCATTTTATGTTTTAGTGCAAATTGCACAACAGGTGGAGCTGCTATGCTGCCTTTATCAGAATTTCTACTATAGGTCTATCTCAATAACTAATGCACGAATTTTCATCTAACTTCAGATTTAGGTATATCTTGATATCAGTTAGTGCTGTTTATGTTTTGGTGTAAATCGCTAAATAGGTGGCGCTGTTATGCTACATTTTTCAGAATTTCCGCTATAGCCCTATTTCAAGAACTAATGCACGAATTTTCATGAAACTTCAAATTCAAATATACTTTCATATGAATTAGTGCTAAACTGATGTAATTTCTTGTGCTATTTAAATGATTTAAAAACGTGATTTACATAGAAGAAAGTTTTGTGATGGCCACAACATACCAGTTTTAATCTGTGTCTTTAAAGAGAGAGTTTATCTTTTCAACATTTTTCTTTCATTTTAAAAAATATGGTTAACTCATTGCATTTCAATGTTGAACTAAAAGTACATAAAAAAAATTAACTGCATATATATATATATATATATAAAATTAAATAGTTTAGGAAAATTTTATTTTTTTATATACCTACTACTTTTTAACTATTACTAATTTTGCCCAATTATTATTATTTTTTTTAAGATTTAAGAATGTGTATTACGCAAGACTGCGCATGGATTTTTAGATATATCTAATATTACATTTAATACGATTTTTTTACTTTTATATGAAGTGTAAAACAATGAAATGTAACACATTTTCGAATACTGTGGAACCTCGATTACCCGACCCTTGTTTAACCGAAACTTTCCGTAAACCGACGTTGGTTTCCTGACTTCATTTCAGCGGTTTTTTTTTTTTTTTTTTTTTTTTACTTCCAAATACTTGTGGTGTGCAAGCAGTCTTTTCCGAACTACGAATAGAGATATATATTTTGTATTCCCTTTTATTAGAATTCCATTGAGCTCTCCAAGCTCTTATTCCGGTATAAGTGCACTTTTTTCCCTTTACCTCCTGTGTACACGTGTTCTAAACAAAAGCACTCCCCATTTCAAAATTCGGAAGGACGTACTGTCGAGTGCCACAACATTCCAATATTAAAGCACACTTTCAATTGCAAACAAGCGCAGATAACAAAACCTCTTTTGTCATTATTTGACGAACAGAAATGTTCACAGCAGCAGAATTAAAAACGGGGAGGAAAAATCAATGTCATATTTTTGCTACTCAAGCTTTTTGTTACAAAATAAACTTATTTTCATGTCGTCGCCTCAGACCTACAGAAGGACATCTTGTAACAATAAAAAATGAGATGTCTGATTTATTGCTATGTGAAACTATGTTTGCATCTAGTGGAAGAACTTCTAAAACACAAAGTTATGTTTAACCCATTTGTGCCTAGCGTCCCATATTTGGGACTTTTCAAATTTTAATGAATAAGTATATTTTTCTTCTCCTTTATAACATGAAAATTGTATGAAGTAATTGTCTATAATGTCTTTATCTATAACCGACAGATGACAGGATAAGGTGGATATTTATTTGCTTAAATGAAGGTTTTTTTCGGTGTTTATAAATTTTTAATTTTTCAAGATGGCGAAATGTAAAAAGTAAGTTTATTTGTATTTTTTCTATCAAAAATCCAAAAACGCAAGTCATAATCTTAGCTTGTTGACTTTTTTGAAATACATATTTTTTTAAATTGCGAAATTAAATGTTCAAGCCTATTTTTTATGGCTTTTTGTAACGTCCAAAATATAGGGTTCTAGGCACAAATGGCCACATATTTTTGTTGGATATTTAGGAGGCAGTTATTTATGTAATCTCCTTTTGAAGATATTTATGAAATAAATTGTTTTTAAGTCAGCAATACGATTATTCTTATTTTATTATTAATAATATTTATAACATTATTAGTCTCTGTAACGAAATAAATATATATATTTTTTGTAGTTCATAAAAATACAAATTATCGTATATAATATACGATTTAGAAACTTTTTAAATATAAATATATACAAAACATATAATTATTCATATTATTCTACTAGAAATACTCATATGTAGTTTTTTTTTTTTTTACATTTTATTAAAAAAAAAATAATAATAATTGTAATTTTTTTTTACTATTTTTCCTGTTCATTTTGCAATATTTTAAAGTGATTTTACCAAAACATTTGAGAAAACCAAAATTCAAGCACAAATGGGTTAATACTATATCTCAGATGTGTTTTATAAAAATTCCTACTATTCCATTACATGCAGACATAGTTTTTCATAGGAGTAAGTCAGACATCTCATTTTCGATTATTACTAGATGACCTACTGAGGCGAAGATGCATAATTTGAATTTAGATATTTATTTAGAAGTTTAAATAGTCATATAGCAGTTCGATGAAGATGTTACACATTAAACTAGACAATTATTGATAAATTCTCGATTATCCGATGTGGGTTCTGGCCCAATTACGTCGGATGATTGCGGTTCTACTGTACTTTTATTTAAAAAAAAATAATAATAACCTGAAGGCTAATTCTGTGCGCAGATTTATCACATATATAATAAAGAACATGCATAAAAAAATTAAATCTCTTTCTCAAATACCAAAAAAAAAAAAAAAAAAAGTTTTGGTGTTTTCATTTGTGTTGGTAATTGCGCTGGGTGTATTAACAAAATGTACAATATCTCGCGGCATAATTGCCGTATGGGTAAAAATTAGGTGTCACAATACTCACAACTGAACAGGCTTTCATTTAGTATTTAAAAACGAAAATCAATTTTGAGGTAAACTGTCCCGTTAAATAATTATTTTCGACTTTCTGACTTATTTCTCTACGAATGCGGAGTTACTAAACTTTTAATTTCTGTGAAACACAAATATAAATGTTTTTTAAATGTGTATTTAGTTAAATATTTTAAATATTTTGTTTTATGGATCTTTTTCTAAAAATAAAATAAAATAAAATAAAAACAAGTAAAAACTTATGCGGTTTTCAGAATCTTATTATTTAAGACATCGGATTAACTACAAAACTGGTTTGGTAATTATTCATCATCAGCGTTCTCGCTGGCTTTTCACCAGTATTAGCGATTTGGCGAATAAGAAATAAAAAACAGTAACCAAATGAACAGAAATGTTACCAAAATAGGTTCGGCTTGAAACACTGAAAAATCTATCTTTAACCCTTTATCTTTTTTTTTTTCAATATGTTCAAAAATAACTTAATATTTTGTGATTGCTTATCCAACAGAAATTCGAATTTCTGCTACAGAAACTATTAAAAATAAATAAATTCTAAATGTTTTCTAAATGTGTAAATGTTTCAGACATACTTTTAGCTGTCTAAATAAAAATTAAAAACTGCTATCTTTGATTTACCGTAGTGAAAGTATACACTAAAAATTTCTATAAGATTTTGACTCTTAACCGATAGAAAAAAATTTGACCGGCCAATGATACGGTGTATACAACTAATAAATAGTATGGTAAATGGGTAATTTCAACACCGCATTCCCGCAAAAATTTTCTCTGTTTGATGCTTGGTTCGAGTAATTTTGTTTGCGTTTTTACCGGCGCGACGTTGGCGCATAGATAGTCATTAACTGACAAAAGAGAAATACCTATGGCATAATCCTTTCTGTGTCTTTAGCTGTTACTAAACTCAGTTGGTGTTGAGTCTACATCTCTATAAATAGAACCATGTAAATGACACGGCACATTTGAACATGTAAATCTACATCAATCGTTCAGTAACGCGGCTAACAATCTCGGCAGTATTGGCACACCACACACATAAACACACAAACTGAGCACTGACAATTTTCCGAATTTGACTGTTGGCTTACTTGCCAAATGAAGAATTTTGTCGCGATTTGGCACAATGGCGAGCGACAGCGAGAACCCTACCCATCATAAAAAACACACACAACTTTCTCTAAATTTTTAATGAATGCTGCATGTTCATCTTTTTAAACAGTTGTTTTTATTTGATATATTACAAATTTGGAATGTGAAAAGTATCATAAACAAAACATAAACTAATCGAAATGATTTTGAATGAAATTATTATAATGTTTAATATCTGTACTAAAATAGAATTTTATTTAATCTAAGGCGAAAATGAAAAGATGATTTAAAACTTTCATTCAGTAACATTTATAAAAATTCTAATTTTTTAACAGCGTGGTCAACTTTTACCAAACAATTCTAATCTAGATACGAACTCACCCCCTTTTAGAATTTAGATGAAATAGCCCTAAAAGTCTGTAAAGCTACCTGCATTAATTATACAGGATGTATCTGAAAAGCTTTAACAAACGTAGAGGGAATCTGGTACTCTTGAAGTACTCTTGTAGTACTCTTGAAGACGAACAAAAAATGCAATAGAACACGTGTTCGCAAATGACGTTTAAAGGATGAAAATCGAGAAAATTCGTCTGGAAATGGACAAACTGAAACAAGAAAGAAACACTCCAGAAAATTATTTATTGCACAGAATAGGTAGCCATTCCTACTAAAAGCACAAACAAATGTTTTTGCAATGATACTACCTATCATCGTTGGCGGTTCATGTACTTACTACGCATGCTTGCTGCAAAGTCACATTTATTGGTCTGTTTCCAAGAAAATGGAAAAATGGCATACGTGGATTCCTGCTCATAGATTTGTTCGGCTTTCTTTTAAGTTTTTGTTACCTGTTTCTGACCGGATATGCACAAAGTGAATGGAAAACCAGCTTCGTGCTACTAGGCAGTTCTGCAGAAAAGCAGCATGCGAGATTTCGATATTTTTATTAGTTTTTCGATTTTCACCCTCTAAACGTCATTTTCGACCCCATGTTCCATTGCATTTTTGTTCGTCTTGATGAGTACTATCATTCCCCTAAGTTTGTGGAAGCATTTCAGATACCTCAGTATAATATAGGGGCCGATGCCATAGCCATATAGCTATATTATCCTAAGTCGTCGCATGACTAATTTCCATTTTCTAGCATACAGTTTGTTTTTATATAGTGACAATCACAAAACAAATATTATTTCTATATCGTAGAAAACAACTCAAATAAGTCAAAATACTCAAACAAAATATCTAATTGCTACAAAAGAGGGGAATTAAGTGGCCCAACCAATCAGAGCAAAAAACTAAACGTTGAACAAGCAATGCCGATTTTTATAGAGATCATGACGAAAAACTACTTCATCAATTATTTACACTTTTATTTTAAATAAGAAATTTAGTTTTTGTGACTGTAATTCTTATTAAATGAATATTATAGCTACTGTACATAATTTTAAACTGTATCTTTTTTAACTTGAGCGTCTTTTTGTTATTAAGACTGTGAAAGCCCCACTCACTACTAGGCCTACGAGCTGATGCAAAAAAGGGCGGCTGTCGTAATCATTGAGCTCCATATATAACATATATTTTTGTCGGCGGTCAGCAGCTTGCAAGGTAAATGAAGCATGCAAGGCTAAGGTAAAAAGCTAGTCTATGTACACAGTGTTAGATATTAGTGTTTTCATTTAGTATTATCCTAATTTATGCTCCTATACTTATCAACTTAATAATTGATTCCCTAATGATGTAAGGGAATGCGATAAAGAGCATTTTTTTTTGCCATGAATGCGAACTAAAATTATCGGCTCTGCATTCTTCCGAAATGATACAGAAAATCATGTCGGGAAATAGGAATACTGTTCTCCTGTTATATTGAGAGCTAAGTGGTCGTGGGCAGATCTTTTTCAGCGTTTGTACAGCTCCTAAAACTTGAGCAACAATAAATTTTAAAAGTATGCTCAACCTTGTTTTTATGCAATGAAATCAGTCAAACAAAATTTTTAGAAAATACAGTAGAACCCCGCTAATTCCAACTAATTGGGACCGGTGTCTGCTCCGATTGCCGGAAATTCCGATAAAAATAGAAAATAAAAAAATGAGTGCTAAAAGAATGTAAGTTATGAGTACTCAGTAGTACAGTAAACATCCTCTAATCCGGTATCCTAAGGTCCGGCATTCTAGATAATCCAGCACGAGTTTCGAAAAAAATAGTAATATTCCTTGTTTAATCACTCCTGTTTTTATAATAATCCTAAGGAACTGCAGAATGAGGAATTACAAAATAACAGATTACAAACGGTTCAAAATCGGGAATCTATAAATAGCTCAGTCATCACGTCGACGAGGGGGAAAGAAAAAAGAATTTATATTGATAATTTGCGAAATCAAACTTTGAAAGGAAAAATAAATTTTTATCAAGTGATTTAACATAAATACTTTTTGCAGTTTAGAAAAGAATTTTATAGTGACTGTCAAACAAACTTATATTCGAGATTCTTTTAAGATGGATTCTACGAGTAGGCCTACAATGCAAGTTTCCATTTTAAATTCGTGTACATATGTTGTACTTTTACATTACTGAATATTTTTTTTCTATAGAAGCTTTTAAAAAACAAGCAATATAGAAATTTTGTTTTTAAAGTCAATTCCTACTTAGGCCATCAAAGAAAAATTTAATATAATGCCTTAAGCTAATATTAGTTTTATTACATTATAATATCTCAATTTGTTGATTTTCTATAAGCAAGTAGATTTACAATGGAACTCTATGGGAATTTGGCGAAATATTAGAGATATCGCCAAGTTGGCGTCACTTTTGGCGACTCATTTTGCCCGCCAAATTTGGCGATATATCGTCAAGTTGGTAACAAACTTGGCGGTATTTGGCGACAGAACAGGGTCCCCCCCTATGATAACCCCTAATTGAAAATACTTTCATTGATCTTCAATAAACAATGGCCGCCATTTTGTTTCCCATGCAAAACTAAAATTAATTAATTAAAAATTAATTAATTAATTAATATTTGAAAAAACTGTATTAACATCAATTGTCATCCAGTACAAGTTTAAAAAAATTATTTCAACTTGATAGGATGAATAATGAGTATTTTATTAATGATTGAAAATTTGAACAAGATAAATATATAAATAAATAAATAAATATAGGGAGAGTGTGAGCTAATAGTAGGAATTGAATAAAGAGCATGCTTTACGGTTATTTTTTATTTAATTCTAACTTCTACAAATTTTTCCTGACATTCATCCTATAATACGGAAATTTCGTAGAAAAACTTTTTTTTTTGTTTTAGCACAATATCTCAAATTTTTTAGTTAATTTGTTGAAGTTTAATTTTCGAAAATAAAATCGGTTCGGATTAACCGGAATTTCGGATTAGCGGGGTTCTACTGTAGTGGTAACCAATATCAGTGGACTTTACAAATGCTTAAAGAAATCAGCCTCAAGTGCCGCCATTTTTATGTCTGTGCTCAGGCACCTGTTCCACAAGATTCACAAATAAGTTCAGAAATTGTACGCATGCGATTCTGCTGACAATGATATCAGTAAATAATAGAAAATTCTGAATCTGTATGCATCATGATATTCTTATAACTGTTTTTAGGTACATATTACAGTTTCACTTTTATAAAAAAAAAAAAAAAAAAAATCATTCCTAAAAAAATGAAATTTTTTCGCGTCATATATTTTGCAAAGAAAGAAATGTAATTTCATTTTCCTCTTAACAAAAATTTTTATAGATTTTTTCATAGAAAGAAATTTTCTCCCTTACACTAGGAGTAAAATGTCCAAGAAACGAACACTATTTTATAGTTTTAAATATATACCATCGAAAATGGATTTTCTTTCAGTGAAATATATCAGAAATATTTAAACATCAATCCGATAAAAATAATATATCTTGGAAATCGATAGGAATTGTTTTCTTAATAAATTGCTGTCTTATAGTGTCTAGACAGTGCTGTCAGGAAAAGTTTTTCAAATCTATTCAAATCCCGGATATTTTTTCAGTAAAGGAAAGCAGTTGCAGTAAATGTGTGAAGATATTATTTGCAGAACCAATTATTTTAGTTGAAAATTAATATATTCTAGAGAAATATTATAGAATCAATTTAATTTATGTATAAATGAACACATAAATGAGTTCTCTAATTCCATATGATTTTATATTTTAATTGAGGTGTTCAGAAGACAATCCTACTAAAACCATTTTAAGTGGCATTTTCTTAAACAAAGGAACATTGAATTTTCAATATATCTGTACAGTGATAAAATGTTACCACTGATTAAAAGAAAATTAATGAGTTCAATCAAAATATCCCGAGTAAAATATTATATAGATGCAATATTTTTACAGTTATAATAATTTTTACTGTTTATACTGAACATTTTCATTTGATGGAGTTAATCGATTTGCGCACTGAATGGCTCAATTGAGAGTCAGATTAGACAATAAATATAATAATTTTATTGTTTGAGACCTGTGTAAGTTTGGTCATTAATTTTCATCACAATTATTTCCGAATAGATATTGCCATTTTAATTAATCATGGGTATTAACGCAAAATTCCTACAAAGTTTGTGATTTAAAAAGGCGAAAGTTGAAATAGGATATAATTGTGCTATAAAATAAAGAGCCTAAATTGCGCAGAAGATCCTGATTGTATTTGTAGCTATTTAGTAAAAATTGTATAATGGTATTGCAATTAGATGGGTCGTAGTGAAACAAATGTCGTGGTGTGACAAATCCGTTGTCTATAGCGTAATGTATTAATTATGTATCAGATACGCGTGATAATATGCATTTAAGTTCGTAATATCTGCTTCTGTTTTAATTTGTTATCTCAGGAAGGTTATAACATCTTTTATTGATACTGCTTGCTTTGTGCTCGGCTAACGTTTTTTAATCTTTATAAGGTAGAAATTATTAATTCTTCAAACTATTAAAACATTTATAAAAATCATTTTATCATTGAATAGTTGTTATTGTGTAGTTGTGTGTGAACACTTTAAACACATAATTTAAAATTTTAAAAATGGAGCAATTTTAGTTACTTATGAGTGGCAACAGGACTTCCTCAGAAGAGGAACTCAGGAGTGGCATCATGACAATATCTCTGCAACATAAACAAACAAAAAAAATTCACTATTTTTCTAACGGATAATTAACAAAAATAGACTCAAATATATTTTTTTCGAAACAAAATAAAGGATCACGCATTAGAGACTTATGATAAAATATTGGTATTTCGTCATTTTTTTTAATTTCCCAGATTAAAAAAAACGAAGATTTTGAGAGATAAGTAAATGCATAATAAATGTTATTCTTTAAGTAGCTTTGCACAGTATCAGATTCATTTAATAATTTAAAAATAACATTCTGTTACAAATCCAATACGGCAAATAAATTTAGTATCAAATAATACGAGTCAAATGAAAGTGATTAGATGTATGTATCCATGAGATGCGTTGAGACAGAAATGAGAAAGATACATAGATAGGGGCAACAATATTTAATGAGACAAATGCATAAAAAGTTTGTAAAAAAAAAAAAAAATCACCCATGACGTTTAGGCAGGCGTCCTATTGCTTAGGAAGGTTACGAATTCCGTCCGCGAAGAACGATGGCGGTTGATCAGGAAACCAGTTCAGGAGGCGTACCACGAACAGATCGAATTCTCCCCTTTCTCGTAAAATCTTCTGCATTTCCGGATGTGACGTTGCATTCCGATGACCCTGAAATAAATGCTACCACGACACAATCGAGAGCGTCTTCCATCGAATTAATGTCATCAAGATCGCCACGAAAACTTCCGACCCCATTGAAGGGAGTGAGAAAAGCATATATTGTCGGAAGTGCGTCTTTGGGGAGAGATTTTAAAGCGGTTGATATTGTTTTCTCTGTTTAGTAAAAATACCATCGACACACGCCTAATTAAAATATTTTCATAATCTTTCTTTTAAACGAGAGTGAAATGTTCAGATTTTCAGTTGTCAAAATCTCAAAGTGATATGACGGATAGTTATTTACAAAATGGAAAATAAAAATGAAATTTGTTTTTTTAACCAAGCAAAGGTTTTTCTTTGAAAATTAATAAAAAATTAACATGTTAACCTACAAATATTTAATTAGTATCATAAGAAAGATCTTATTCTATATTTTTAAATGGTATAAAAAGAAAAGTTTTATAAGTTCTTCTTAAGCAAATATGGGTATAAATACACCAAAATTTCAAGAAATTCTACTTAAATATAAAATAGCTGGGAAAATATTATAAGTTTTGAGTTTTGAAACTAATTTTTAGCACTAATAATAAGAGTTTTTTTTTTTTTTTTTTTTTTTTTTTTTTTTTTTTTTTTTTTTTTTTGCAAATACTGCAAACAATTTTTTGTAGATTTAGATTGATTTTTCTTTGTGATACGCTGTCTTTTTAAAATGAAATGTTAACTTAAAATAACAAAAACTAATATTAATTTGAAAAAAAGTAATTGAAATGCTTATTAAAACATAGTCTAACAAATCATCACGCACAATCTTATTAATCTGCTTTAAATAAACAACGCGCAATACCAAGAAAGCTAATTATATCATAGTTCCTGCAAAAATAATTAGCAGTGTGACCAAGCACTGCATATGCCACAATAATAATTGACCATATACTTTTACTAAAACTTCTGTGTACTAAATATAACATTTATGCTAATATTTAAGCCCATGTGCGCTCTATCGTTGTTTACTCAAACAAAATAATTATCCAAAATTTCCAAAAGATTTTTCTTTTCTTTTTTTTTTAATTATTATTAAATGCTTGCTGTATCAATTTTAATGACTTGCTGTATAATATATATATATATCTATATATAAATATATTTTAATAACATACAATGAGAATTTCCGATTAGTACAAAATCAAAATATTCAATCAAAAAGCTTTCGCAAAGAAAAAATCTTAGGAAAGTTTTGCATGTTTCTGAACGGCATATTTTATTATGGAATTTAAATAAATTGTAGCGTTTCTAAGGTCATCAAAAAACAATGTATTTCCTCGTAACTTTTTTACAATAAATTTCGAAAACTTTCAAACAAAATAAAAAAACTATATATATATATTGTTTGAAGATGATGTGAATCGGTCTTCTTCACGTTTCATTTTTTTCTGCCTTTGATTATAAAAATATTTTTTCGGAATATAAAATAATTATTGCTCAAATTAACGAAAAAAAAAAAGGGAGTTTAGATATTAAATAAAGCTTAATATTAGGATCGCCAGAGAGTCCTCTTTTTCTGTGTGTGTGTGCGTGTGTGTAGATTGAGTAATATTTAACTTATATTTTGAAAGATTAGTTTTATATAGAAATTAAAGACGGAGACAAAAAAATAAAAATCTAAGAAGACTGATTCACATCATCTTCAAATAATATATTTTTTATCTTTTCTAAATTTACTGTAAAGTTAATATGAAATAAGTTGCCTTTTTATGTTATTAGAAACTTTACAATTTATTTTATATACAATGAAATATGAAGTATAAAAAATGTAGTATCTTAAAGTATTCAAAATCCTGCAATACTTTCCAAAGATATTTACTTCTTTTTTTTTTGCGCAAAAATTTTAAATTTAATATTTTTATCTTGTTCTAAAAAGAAATTCTCTATCTATTTACTAAAGTATTTTGTTATTTAAGCAACAAATAACAAATCTTAAAACTGATACAACATTTAATAATCTATATAAATAAATATTTGGAAATTTTGAATATTTGATTTATTTGGGTAAACAATGATAGTGCACACATGGGTCGATATTTTCAGAAATGTTATATTTACTATAAAGAAGTTTTAGCAAAAATATCTAATCAATTATTTTCTAGTAAGCACAGCATGTTTTCTCTGCTAATTTTTTTTATGCGAGAACTATTGTATAATTAGAGTTTTCTTAGCATAACACACTGTTTATTTAAAGGAAATTAATAAACTTACACACGATATTTTGTTAAACTATATTTTAATATGTACTGCAATTATTATTTTTTTAATTCACATTAGAATTTATTTTTTTTAATTTTGCGTTGAATTTTCATTACAAACACAGACTCCATACTGCATCAATATAAATCTTCCAAAAACTGCATGCAATATTTTCAAAGTACATTTATTATTAGTGTTTAAAATGAGTTTCAAAGCTTAAATATTTTCCCGTTTATTTTGTATTTAAGCAGAATTTCTTGAAATTTTTGGGTATTTATGCTAATATTTACTTAACAAAAACTCACAAAAAATTTATTTTCATATCATTTTAAAGTTTAGAATAAGGCCTTTCTTATGATAGTTATTAAATATCTCTAGAGTAATTTGTTAATTTTTTATTAATTTTTAAAGAAAAGCTCCCGCTTAGTCAAAAAAAGCTAATTTCATTTTTATTTATCATTTGCTAAAGATCTGCCGGTCGTATGATTTTGAGCTTTTAACAGCTAAAAATCTGTATATTTCACATTCGTTAAAAAAAAAGATTATGAAAATATCTTAATTAGGTGTGTGTAGATGGCATTTTTAATAAACACAGAAAGCAAAATTAAACATTTGTTTTCTTTTCAAACTGGAGAAAAAGAGGGAAGGTCAGTGAGAATTGTCTCGTAACTGAAGTGGTCAATCTAATTTTTTCCGATGCCTACTTGAAATGGAATCTAGAATCCGTGAGGTATTACCGAGCTCTTCTTGGTAGCACTTAATCTGTGAATCGGAAAAAAAAAATCGGGAAACATGTAAATTCGACCTCGGGTTCTTCTCGCTTCGAAGGAACTCTTCTTTAGTAAATATAACATTTCTGAAAATATCGACCAATGTGTGCACTATCGTTGTTTACCCAAATAAATCAAATATTCAAAATTTCCAAATATTTATTTATATAGATTATTAAATGTTGTATCAGTTTTAAGATTTGTTATTTGTTGCTTAAATAACAAAATACTTTAGTAAATAGATAGAGAATTTCTTTTTAGAACAAGATAAAAATATTAAATTTAAAATTTTTGCGCAAAAAAAAAGAAGTAAATATCTTTGGAAAGTATTGCAGGATTTTGAATACTTTAAGATACTACATTTTTTATACTTCATATTTCATTGTATATAAAATAAATTGTAAAGTTTCTAATAACATAAAAAAGCAACTTATTTCATAGTAACTTTACAGTAAATTTAGAAAAGATAAAAAATATATTATTTGAAGATGATGTGAATCAGTCTTCTTAGATTTTTATTTTTTTTGTCTCCGTCTTTAATTTCTATATAAAACTAATCTTTCAAAATATAAGTTAAATATTACTCAATCTACACACATGCACACACACACACACACACACAAAAAGAGGACTCTCTGGCGATCCTAATATTAAGCTTTATTTAATATCGAAACTCCCTTTTTTTTTTTTTTTCGTTAATTTGAGTAATAATTATTTTATATTACGAAAAAAAGTTTTATAATCAAAGGCAGAAAAAAATGAAAAGTGAAGAAGACCGATTCACATCATCTTCAAACAATATATATGTATAGTTTTTTTATTTTGTTTGAAAGTTTTCGAAATTTATTGTAAAAAAGTTACGAGGAAATACATTGTTTTTTGATGACCTTAGAAACGCTACAATTTATTTAAATTCCATAATAAAATATGCCGTTCAAAAACATGCAAAACTTTCCTAAGATTTTTTCTTTCCGAAAACTTTTTGATTGAAAATTTTGATTTTGTACTAATCGGAAATTCTCATTGGATGTTATTAAAAGATTTTGTATATTTATATATAGATATATATATTATACAACAAGTCATTAAAATTGATACAGCAAGCATTTAATAATAATTTTAAAAAAAAAGGACAATCTTTTGGAAATTTTGGATAATTATTTTGTTTGAGTAAACAACGATAGAGCGCATATGGGCTTAAATATTAGCATAAATGTTATATTTAGTATACAGAAGTTTTAGTAAAAGTATATGGTCAATTATTTTTGGGGCATATGCAGCGCTTCGTCACACTGCTAATTATTTTTGCAGGAACTATGATATAATTAGCTTTCTTGGTATTGCGCGTTGTTTATTTAAAGCAGATTAATAAGGTTGTGCGTGATGATTTGTTAGACTATGTTTTAATAAGCATTTCAATTACTTTTTTTCAAATTAATATTAGTTTTTGTTATTTTAAGTTAACATTTCCTTTTAAAAAGATAGCTTATCACAAAGAAAAATCAATCTAAATCTACAAAAAATTGTTTGCAGTATTTAAAAAAAAAAAAAAAAAAAAAAAAAAAAAAACGCTTATTATTAGTGCTAAAAATTAGTTTCAAAACTTATAATATTTTCCCAGTTATTTTATATTTAAGTAGAATTTCTTGAAATTTTGGTGTATTTATACCCATATTTGCTTAAGAAGAACTTATAAAACTTTTCTTTTTATACCATTTAAAAATATAGAATAAGATCTTTCTTATGATACTAATTAAATATTTGTAGGTTAACATGTTAATTTTTTATTAATTTTCAAAGAAAAACCCTTGCTTGGTTAAAAGAACAAATTTCATTTTTATTTTCCATTTTATAAATAACTATCCGTCATATCACTTTGAGATTTTGACAACTGAAAATCTGAACATTTCACTCTCGTTTAAGAAAAAGATTATGAAAATATCTTAATTAGGCGTGTGTGGATGGTGTTTTTACTAAACAGAGAAAACAATATCAACCGCTTTAAAATCTCTCCCCAAAGACGCACTTCCGACAATATATGCTTTTCTCACTCCCTTCAATGGGGTCGGAAGTTTTCGTGGAGATCTCGATGACAGTAATCCGATGGAAGACGTTCTCGATGGTGTCGTGGTAGCATTTATTTCAGGGTCATCGGAATGCAACGTCGTATCGGGAAATGCAGAAGATTTTACGAGAAAGGGGAGAATTCGTGGTAGGCCTCCAGCCTTTTTTAACTGAATGCCACGTCCTTACGAATGAAGTTATCACAAATCTACTTGCACTTACGCACGCGTGGTACATATACCTTCACTATCGGGTTTGTTTCACGAAAATACATTGAAAGCTATTCGCATGCGACGCTTCGAATCACTTTCATTTCAACACGCCACATACATGAAAATGAAACATATTTTTAAACTATTAAAGTGATTTTGCATACACAGTACGTACTATAAAGACTTTACTTGCTCTATTATTGGCTTACTAATTACCAATTAATTACAGTATTATCTAATACTGTTTCTATTGAATTGCAAACATTTTAACTGAAAAATAAACAACGAAAATAATCTATTTAATGACATTTAATTATTTTATTAATTTTCTGAACATGAGTTGTTATTCTATCTCAATAAACTGTACATTTTTAAAAACTAAAAATAATTATGTAAAAAGCATGCAAGATTAATAGAAAAGTGCTATATAATTATAAATAAAGTAAATTACTTTTAATAATTTTATGAACAGCTGTTAAATTTACATTGTAAAATCTTGCTTTTTAAAATTCTAATTTGTATAATTTGCTTATTCATGATGCATCTATATTTGACGTAAATTCATATATATAATCAGATAATTTTGATATATATATATATATATACATATATATGTTATTCTTCATAAGCAAATGATTTGAACTACATATGTTAAAAAATTAACAAAATTTAGAAAATGAAATGTTTTTAGAAAACATTTTTGCGATAAACTCATTTCTTTAAAACGGGATTTATAACAAGATTCTCAATTGTGAAATATTACACAGGTCATTGTGAGAAATAAATATAACAAAAGAAATTCGGGTGTCCGAAATTTATTTTTACAACTTTGACCGTCCATAAAACCTAAACGAAATAAAATAGCGATGTTCGGTTTTTTGTGCATATAACTGCAACTCATAAAGGTTTATTTGTACTAAAAAGAATGTTTTTGCTTTCAGGTACTATCCAGTAAGATCCATCACTACTGATAGTTGCATCACAAGAAAAGGCCCGGTGCGTGGCCTGATTCATGCACACGAAGTCAGATAAAAAAGTCGAAAGGAACTTTCGAACCACCATCCAGGACGCCTCATCCGGGATTCAATATTTAACCCACCATCCAGGATTCAATGTCCGTGTGTTTCTTGATGCAAACTTTCCTGATATTCGGCGGGATGGTTCAATTCTTTGGCCTCCACGTTCACCAGATTTAACACATCATAGACTTTTTCTTCTGGGGTTATATTAAATATAGTGTGTACCACACACGGATTAGGTTTTGGATGAGCTGCAGCACATTAATTACTGCGGGCATTGCTAGAAATCCTGTGGCCATGCTTCAAAGAAAATAGCAGGAGGCTGAATAACGTCTCTACGTTGTTTGTGGAACCAAAGGTGCTCATGTGGAGATCTTCTAGCATTGCATAAAACTTTGGAAATCTGCTGTTCATTATACAATAAACAGATATTTGTTATCTAATTTTGTTTAAGTTTTATGGAGGATCAAAATTATAAAGATAAATCAGCGACATCCTGTATAACAATAAAATAACAGGCAAAATGAAAAATATACATCAAGTTCTTATGTATCATGTTTCACGCATTTTTTAAGATAATGCAAAATCTCACTTTTCTAGTTTTTCGTATTATATACCTAAGAATTTTTTTAAAAACTGCAGAGCACTTAAGACATATCTAGTATTTTTACCTTTTTGTTTTCGATTGCTTCTAATGCTTTTCGTAACGTCAGGTCTTTTAAACAATGATATTGAATGTTGTTTAAATATAATCAAATTTTTAATTTTAAATTGCGGAAAACAAATCGTTAAAAAGCATAGACAAATAAGACATTAGAAGAATTAGATTACAGATGCATTTTATTAAAAAAAAACACAGCCTCAAATAACTATTTATTTAACAGATGTTTCCTTGTACTTGAAAGTAAGTGCAAATTTCAACTTCTTTCTGTGTTACAATCTTTGTTCTCAATCACCCTTTAAATAGAAATTAAGGTTACACATTAAGAATGTGCATAGCAAAA
Source organism: Maratus speciosus (assembly GCA_963932465.1). Classification (NCBI taxonomy): domain Eukaryota; kingdom Metazoa; phylum Arthropoda; class Arachnida; order Araneae; family Salticidae; genus Maratus; species Maratus speciosus. The sequence goes on from OZ010794.1 coordinate 310,179,072, forward strand.
AAGAACTAAGTCTGGAATGCACAAAACCGACACTTAATAACCCTTTAAGTCCTGAGGAGTTTTGGTAAATAAAAACTCTTGGTTTTAACCCTAATTCATAGGATCATATTTGGTTGAATAAATTGTTTTACAAAAATTCCGAAGTCAGGTTACATCAAGAAAGGATCCACACACTTGTGTGGTGCAGAAAAAGAGGAAAATATTTTTTTTTCCTTTTCGTTAAAATCACCTAAACAATTGTGTAAGTCAGGTCCTAAATGGATATGACATGATTTCAATATGAAATTTTAGGTAGCTTTCATTACAAAAAGCTACCTATTGCAGCCGTTCGGAGGAAAGCGATTTCAAAAAATTTTGGTATATTTTCATCGATCATGACCCCCAGACCCCGAAACCACCCTCCGTTCAAAATTGATATATATATATATATATATATCTGACTTATGTCACACTGTAACTCTCGTAATTATGAACCGATTTCGATGTAATTCGGTGTTTACATAGTACATACCAATGTCTCGACCGAGTTCGTTGGCCAGCTTCATCCGCCGTTTTGTTTCAAAACGTCGGCCATTTAAAATTTTTAAAAATTTTTAAAATTTCAAATGTGGCACCAAAAAATTAAAAATGAAAAAATATTTTTTTCTTATGTATTTAACCTTTATACAAAGATTCCGGAGCAGTTTTTGTTTCATCTATATCTTAAAAAATGGCTGAGTTATAGTATTTTGAATTTCTAGCGTGGCTGACATTTTGAAACGTCCTGAATTTTGTCACGCGATACAAGGCGTATTTATGACCCAATTTCGATATAATTCGGTGTGTACATAGTACATACCAATGTCTCGACCGAGTTCGTTGGCCAGCTTCATCCGACATTTTGTTTCAAAATGGCGGCCATTTAAAATTTAAAAAAAAAATTTTTAATTTGAAATGTGGTACCAAAAAATTGAAAATGGAAAAATATTTTTTCTTATGTATTTGACCTTTATACAGAGATTTCGGAGCAGTTTTTGTTTCGTCTATATCTTAAAAAATGGCTGAGTTCCAGGATTTTGAATTTCTAGCGTGACTGACATTTTGAAACGTCCTTAATTTTGTCACGCGATATAAGGCGTATTTATGAACCGATTTGAATGTAAGTTCGTTTGTACATAGTACATACTAATGTCTCGACCACGTTCGTTGGCCAGCTTCATCCGCCATCTTGTTTCAAAATGGCGGCCATTTAAAAAAAAAATTAACAAATTAAAATAAGATGCCAAAAATTTGGAAAATGAAAAAGATTTTTTTTGTATGCGTTTGACCTTAATACAAAGATTCCGGAACAGTTTTTGTTTCGTCTATATTTAAAAAAATGGCTGAGTAATAGCATTTTGAATTTCTATTGTGGCTGACATTTTAAAATGACCTGATTTTTGTCACGCGATAACAGGCGTATTTATGAACCGATTTGGATGTAACTTGGTCTGTACATAGTACATACCAATGTCTCGACCGAGTTCGTTGGCCAGCTTCATTCGCCATATTGTTTCAAAAGGGTTGCCATTTAAAAAAAAAAATTAAATTTAAAATTTAAAATGAGGTATTAAAAAATTGGAAAATGAAAAAGATTTTTTTTCAGTCTTGATCTTGATCAAAAGATCTTGTTTCAAAATGGCGGCCATTAAATTAAGATAAATATATATATTTAAAGTGAGGTGCAAAAAAATTAGAAATTGAAAATGTTTCTTTCTTATGTATTTGACCTCACTGCAAATAGAAGCGTCTTAAATTTAGACACATATGTGACTGAAAAAGAATTTTAGACACTTAAGTGTCTTAATCTGAAAATTAAGACACTATAGATGTCTTAATTTAAGATACATAAGCGTCTTACTATGACCATGGTGTAAACGAACTGAGAATAATGTCTAAAATATCCGCAAACGTCTTATTTTAAGACACTTCATTGCTTTAAACGTGTCTTAATTTAAGACGTTTTGATTCTTCCGACGCAATAACCACCAGGGGGCACTAGCACTCCCAGTTGCGCATGCGTTTTAGATGTCTTCGTTCGAAGTGGTATACGTTGTAATTCAAACAAAGTTTGTTTTTATGTACGCGTGTATTTTAATTCGTTTTTTGCGAAATGTGAAGTACTGTGATTTTAATTCGTATTAACTTGGATTACTTATTTATTGAATACATACATCTGACGTGTGTGCTCGACATCAAATGTCTCTTAGAAGCTGTCGTCGATACAAGGGCGGGATAGACAATTAACAGAAGTAGACGACGGTTGAAGATTACACCCGGAAATTCTACAAAGCGTGTGCAATGGGCTTAGTGTTAACTCGTATCAATTTATATCAATAATATTGTGTTATTCATCTTCGTCCTGTCGAAGCTGGCAAAAAAAAAAATAAACTTTTGTCTGGCGGGTCCTGTTTTTAGGATGAAACATCTCATTCTTTAAATATGGCTAGTCGGATGTATTATGGGATTACCTTTTAAACTGATGAAAGTCTTTCTCCCTCACTGTGGTTGTGGTAGTTTTTAAAATTTCAAATCGAGGAATATTTCTTACCTCTTGCAGCAACTCAAGTAAGTTTCTTTATAGTAGTAAAATTAGTGTATTTTATGATTTTATTTATTGTACTAAACAAAATCCTGCATGGAATTTAATTAGTTTTGAATCTGTTCGCAAAAAACCCCACTAATTCTAGAAGTATATATTTTAAAACTTATGACGTTCTTTTTTATTACGAATTATATATTCAATGTCAGTTCTTAGTTTCAATGGATAATTTTTATCTCGCAGTAAATGACGGCCACAAGGAAGTAAAGAAAAAAAAAACTTTGAAAGATGACCTAATGCTTTCTTACTTCCTGGCATAAAACCGCAGATTAAAAAAAGATAAAGTAAATGAGACTGGTCTATTATATGAAGCTGCCTGTAAAAATATACATATGTATTTGATTTGCAATCAACTCTAATACTGATTTTTTTATTATTTTTAATAAAAAAGTAATTTGAAATTTATAATGGGAAAAAGTAAAAACCTCTAACTAGATTTCGTATTTAAAATTGTGGTAACTTTATTTATATGCACTTATACGAAAAATACAAAAATGACAGATGTTACTGTATATATTTAAGACGAAAGAAGTTTGGAAATCATAAGTTATTTTTTCCTCATGTTTTTAATATAGAATATGTACTTATTTGTTTTTATTGATAGTTGAATAGCTTTTGTGAGTACCCTCTGATGTACATAAAAACTTGCCCATGTGGAAATATAAATTTTTTAAAAACATAATTTTTAAATAAGTATTTTCATTTTTTTTTTTGGGGGGGGGGGGGGATTTTGCATGAATTTTTGTAAAGCTGATATCTTAAATCTTGCACTGATTATAATCAAAGTTTTGAACTTTTAGAGTAGGACAAGTTTAAAAACGCAAATATATTTAACAAAATACCAAAGTCATTTTTTCCCCAATGTTATTAAAGTAGAATATTTATTTATTTATTTTCATTATTCATAGTTAAATGGCTGTTGTGATTATCAAGTGATGTATATGTAAAATTGCCTATGTGGCAATATATTTTTTTATATTTTCATTTTTTTTTTGGGGGGGGGGGGATTTTTGCAATTTTCGTACATCTGATATTTTAAATCTTTTTCCACATTCAACCGAGTATAATAAATATTTTGAACTTTTAGAGTAGGACAAGATTATAAAATATATATATATATTTATCTATGTACCTTAAAAGCCCTTAATAGCGAACACTTCGGGACCGCGGAATTTGTCCGATAATTGGAGATGTCTACTTTTTTGAGGTAAAAATATACAAATATGTATGTCTGCTGATTAAAAAAGTATTCGTTAAATAGAGGTGTTCGCTATTCGAGAATGTCCATTAACCTCCACAACGGATACTCCCGAATACCGGACATCTCAATTTAGACAACTATAATGCAGGGTTGCGTTTTTTGCAAAAGTACTTCTTGATTAAAGGAAGGGCAAACTGGGAAGTGCCCCTTCCCTCTACGACTGTAGTGCCCCCAAATTTGATGTGCAATATTTGTAAAGCTTATATTTTAAATCTGTTTCGAAATTGTACTGATTATAATCAATAATTTGAACTTTTAAAGTAAAATAAGGTTAAAAACAAAATAAATTTTAAAAAATCTAATATTTAGATAAATATTTTTTGTTTTTTAATCTTGTTCTACTCCTGAAGTTCAAGATATTGATTATAATCAGTACAATGTCGTAAAAGATTTAAATTATCAACGTAACGAAAATTCTATACCAAAACTGAGAGCACCAAAAAAATCAGGCTGTATTGGGGGGGGGGGGGGAGGGGCAGGACCACAGCCAAATATTTTTCCAGGATTCAACGTGGTCAAACATGGCTACGTATGATGCTTACAAAAAAATGGATGCGATTCAGACGTTTGAAGTGTCTGAAATTCAGACACAAAAAGTGTCTGAAAGAATTCAGACATTTTAAAATGTCTGAAAATTGAACACTCCATTTCAGACACTTAAGTGTCTGAATTTCAGACATTTTAATTTAGAGTGCTTGAAAGGGATTCAGGAGCATTTTTTGTTTGTCTTTACCTTAAAACATGGCTCAGATATAGCAGTTTCAATTTCTATTGTGGGTGACATTTTGAAAAATCTGATTTTTTGCATGCGACAGCACTCGTATATATCAACCGATTCCGATGTGAGTGAGCATGTGCACAGCAATTACTAAGGTCTCGACCAAATTCACTGGTTAGCCTCATCCACTATGTTGTCTTTAAATGGCAGGCAATTTAAGAAATCGCCGAATTTGGCAGCCAGATATAAGTTACTTTAAAGAAAAGCAGCTTGGATAAAGCTGACTAATTTCGCGAAATTCTCATTCATTATATTGATAAAAATTAGTATTGAATCTCCTATATTCGGTTTCCACTAAAATGAGCTTCGTGTGTTTGAATGATATAAGTTGGCCTTTTTAAATAAGGAAAATGAAAGCTACCTTTTCCTCCTGGAACTGGCCGGAAGGACTTTTTATCCTCTAGACTTACAGTTTGTCCCCATATACGGATCCATTCATTCACAAAATTTATTATAATAGTTTCCTGAAAAATATAAGGCAAGGCCAATAGAATATTGAGAGAAAATATCCTAATGCTGGCTTGCAGATGACATTTAATATTAATTTCTTTGTAATTACTACTAAAAGGTTTAACGTGTTAAAATGAATTTTTATTTTCTTTTTCTTTATTTGTTATTTTTCTGTAATGTTTTATTTTACTTCTTTTATTTTAATCTCATTTAACATGTTATTCTCTTTTTAATTTAAATATTTTCGTTTTTATAGATTTGTTAATTTGCATGATGATATTTTTTTGTACTTTGTGGCAAAATATAGGTAACAATTTTGATTTATAATTTTTGCTGGACGAAAAGCAAGTGGTTTGCTATAAAACAATATCTCAGTCTCTATCAATCCATAGATGTGAAAACTAGCACTGTGATGAAAGTCGAGCAAAGAAACAATTAGAATAATAAAGCACACATACTACAATATATATTAAAACACACATACACACATAAATAACGCATGCATTCACCTTTATATATACCTTTAAACAATTAGAATGTTTATACCACCCGCACAATCTTAGGACGCCAAATCATTCCTATAATGTTACAGAGATATAATTTGGAAAAATGGTAAATTCTTAACTTTTAACGTCATCTCAGAAAATGACGCGACGTGCTGTTAAAATAGAATTTTTTGTACATTTGTGAGCCGAAAACATTCAGTTGATACTTATATGTGGGCAAATCCATATGTGACGGAATGACGTTTTGAGTTGTAAAATTAACGTTAAAGGCGTTAATCTGGAGCTATTTAAAAAAAAATGATTTTTAATTAGCATATGACTGTTATTGATTAAAAAATCTAAAAGAATTCTTAAACAAATTTTAAAACTATTTTATTCATTCATTTTTTAGTGATTTCTTATTGTGTGACAGGATGACTCTTTTGTTAACAGGAATGTTGTTCCGTCACACAAAAAGAAGCCACACAAAAATGAAAGAATACAATAGTTAAAAAAAAAATATTTTAATTTTTCTTTTATCTTTTAATCAATAAGTCATGTGCAAAGTGAAAAATTAATTTTTGCTTTAAAATAGCTATTGGGTAATTGCTTTAATAATAATTCTCAACTCAAGTTTCCATTCCGTCACATGTGGAATTGACCATATAATACCTTTTAAAACCAAAAGACATCTAACAAGTTCTTTTAATAAAACCTGACAAAAATGTCTATTTATAAGATGGCAGATGTTTGATTTATATATAAAATACCCAAAATGAAGTTATAAACGTAAAATATTCAAACAACAAAGTAAACGAAACTCCAAATTTAGAGAAGGGAATAAATAGTCCACAGAACTGTCACAGGAAAATTTCGAATCAACAGTTTAAATATTTCCACTATTAAATTCTGTTATAATATGAATAAAAAGCTCATCAATTCATTAACAAATGGAATGGACATATAAGATGATGACATAAATTTAATAAACCAAAGCGGCATGTGGATGTGTAATCGCAAGTCCGAAGAACACCGCATGTTGATAATAAATGAATTATTTCATATATAGACTAGCGAATTTCCTAAGAATAGTTTCTATATATACAGGGTGTCCATAATTAAACGACCCTACATTAAAGTTGTCTAAATACGAAACTATTTTTCAAAAAGTTGGGAAATTTTGTGTCGGGCATAATAAAGGATTGGGAATTGTTTGAACTAAAAAAAAATAGTTCAAAATTTCGCCACCAGAGGGCGTTTTTAATAAATTACACATTTAGCCACCGCCCACTGAATACTAGGCCTGAGCTCTGTGAAAAAAAATGGCGGCTGTCGTAGGCGGATTGTTTTTTTCAGAGTTTGTGCGGTCCGTTCATTTCGAAAACCAATAATTAAAAAAAAAAATACGCTTTATTTTTTGTCAGGGGGCGGTCTGTATATTTGTCTTATTTAATCTGAGAAAGATAAAGCGCAAAACATTTAAAAATGTGTAATTCATTGAAAAAGCCCCCTGCGACGATTTTTTTTTAAAAGTCCAAACTAATTTATATTCCTTCATTATGTCCGTCACAAAATTTCTCAATTTTCTGACTAATAGTTCCTTCTGTAGACAACTTTAAAGTAGGGTTGTTTAATTATGGACAGCCTGTATTTTCATGTTTTGCCTTAAAGTTCCTTTAAGGGGTCTTGTACCTTTTAAACGCGTCGAAAATTAACGAAAAACTTCAAAGTTTGAATTAGCCTATCTTCAAAACATTTTTATGTATAAACAAGAAATTTTGGATATTGATTAAACAGATCGTGCTTTGTAATATACTACTAACAGAAATTTATTAACCCTTTGCAGAATTTGTGTATGGTTGCAATCAAAATAGCTCTTATTTTTTACCCCATAAGTCATTGCGCGCATGATATCTTGAGAAAGTATGTATGGATTATCATGAAATTTCGTATATATACTAAACAAATATGTGTGTTTAAAATGATCTACTTTTAAGTATTTACAATGGTAATATTTTTAGTTATGACTATTTTTATTCAATAAAGATACAAAATTTTTATTTTTTTTTACGAAAATATTTTTTTATATAGTTAATGAAATTATTTTAGCATAAGAGTACATCATTTTAAACACACATATATGTTTAGTATCTTTACGGAAATTCATGCCAATCCATACATACTTTCTCAAGATATCATGCGCGCAATGACTTATGGGCTAAAAAAAGAGCTATTTTGATTTCAACAATACACAAATTCTGTAAAGGGCTAATAAATTTCTAATGGTAGCATATTACAAAGCACAATCTGTTTAATCAATATCCAAAATTTCATGCTTATACATAAAAATGCTTTGAAGATAGACTAATTTAAACTTTGAAGTTTTTCGTTAATTTTCGACGCGTTTAAAAGGTACAAGACCCTTTAAGTGTAAAAAATGGTTCGTTTTAGCAATTATACAGTTCATTTTAGCAATGTACTTCGTGACAACAGACATAAAATACAAAGAACTGTTTGGAAAAAGGTAAGATAAATTCTTCTTAATTATTATGAATGATGAATTTTTTTTTAAAGGTTCACTTTTCAGATGAGAGCTTAATAAGATGTCAAAAGGTAAATTTTCACAGTACCACTACATTGGGCACTAACATAGCTCTGCTCCTATAGGTACACTATACATTTAAAAATGTATATTTGATATTAAAAAATAAATCTGATGAAAAAGGGAAAATAAACTTGAAGAGATAAGGTATGGCTAATATTTGCATTTTTATGCAAATTTTGTGTTAAGTCTGAGTCTGACCTTTATGATGAAATATCTTAAGGATTCGCATTTATGAGAAAAGGCAGGATGATTCACATTAAAATCATGATTCCTGACGTTGTTGAGAATACAATTCCTACACTGTACAGGTTTGTCACAGTGTCCTATTTCATGGTGTTCACCACACCAGACACATATTCCGATCTTCTTACAGACTTTAGCAAGGTGATTAAATGACTGACAATTAAAATAATGGTACGCTGTAACAAATTTTTTGACAGAAAAGAAGAGGTTCCCTATTTGTATGCGTCCAATTCGAACTAAGCAATTTGCAATATAAGATGGTGCTTCTAGAATGTAGTTGATTTTTTCTTGGTTTCTAACTTCAAAAGTCTTTAACACTTTGACAGAAGAGTTCTTGTCATTACTGATACCAGATATGGCGTTTATTATTTGTTGATCATTAATGTTATTTGGAATATGATAAATGATGACTTTTGTTAATTTCGATGTACTTGTTTGAAATGAATTTACTACGGAGTTATCTAAAACTGAAGAAATTTGGGATGAATCTAATAAAGATTGCTCACAGCATAAATCTTTTCCTGATCTTTAAATAAAATTTCATCTGTTTGTGAAGCTGTTTCTAATTTACCAATCTTAATTTTTTCATACTGGCATGCTTTATCTTCTACTTTCGGAGGATCATGTTTTTTTGCGATTTTCTTCAAGATTTGTGCATTTACTTCCCTTAAATTTTCAGTTTCTTCTATTGCTTTTTTATACTTCTCTTCAACATACAATTCAAATATTTCCTTTAAATTTTCACCTGAGAATTGAATTGATTTTATTATATCAGTAAACAATTTTGATGAGAAAGAATTTCCACACCGCTAGACTCCACAATATCTTTAATGTCGATATGCAGATCTCTGAAGAAATTTGACAAGGCATTAGCAAAGACCCATGCTGACTGCATTTTTTGATCTATTGGATCGTTATTTACACTGATCATACTGATAACTATAGAATTAAATGAGCACTTGAAAAAATAAAAGGTGGTATAATATGCTTCTACTTTCTTTAATATATCTATATATTTAATATTTGCATGTGATTTTCTGCTAACCAATACTTTAAAATCACTTATATGGGGATGCAAAATAATGTGCACTGCCTTATGAAATCATCGTACGAAACACACGCCTGTTACTATCCTTTGCACTCTGTATCTAAAAATTTTCAAAAAATCAAAATTCTGCTCTCAATCTTCATTAAAATAACTATATTTTCTTTGGTGTACTGTATTTTTGAAAAGAAGCATTCGCTGCTAAACTTGTATTCATCTGCGATGCACGTGGTTCACTCATCAAAAATATCAAATTACGCACTAAAAGTGCAAAGGTCATCGGCGCCATTATTTTTTATGAGGTTCTTTTACTAATATTAGAGAATTTGCAAAACGCGATCCGGATAACTGTTTGGCAAACGGCCAAAAGCAACGCGCAGCCTTTCGACTGAAATGGAAAACAAAACTTTACAAAGATTTGAACAAATAATAAAAAGGAAGGGAAATCAAGATTTAAGATAGAAATAATGAATGATAGTTTTTAAAAAGAGATGGGTGAATTTACTGGAATTAATATTAAGAAAATGAATTAATAACACTGTAAAAGAAATTTAAAAGGTGGGATATAGAACATAAATATGTCACATGACAATTAAATCCTTACATAAATTGCAGCAATATTAAATTTAATTTTAAAATTATTAATAAAAAGTATTTTAAAATCAAATTATAACTATTCATGTAAAATTATTTAAATAGAATAAAAAAAATTCCGAATATTTTTTAATTCAGCAATTTTAAACATTTAGCGGATGTATAAATGAAATACAAAAATTTTAAGAGCAATAATTTGCTTAAACATATTTAAAATGCTTAAATAATTCAGAAAAAATCCATATTAATTCTTTCGCTTTTTAAACGTTCTCTAGATGGTGCCAAAACTGGATATTAACATTTATTAAAATTCAAAAGAAGGAAAAATCAATTCCCGAATAATGCTTATAATGATAACTTGAAAATTATTGTCCATAGAAGTCAATTATTTCAAAAAATGACAGTAGATGACAGCGGCAATCAAAAATATTTATTCCAGATTACAATATCTGCATCGAATTAATCATTAAAAATCAGGAATTTCTTACATAAAATATGGATTTGATTACATCATATGAAATAATAAACATTAATTGTTAAGAAATGTGCATTTTTTAAACTAATATAAGTGAATAATTCTCCGGATTTTTTTAAACTGAATTCCCGAAGATTTTAAAAATTACAGCTTCGCAAATTAAATAAATAAACAAATAAAATAAAATAAAATAAAATAAAATAAAATGAGCCTTTAAAATAACCAAAAAAATAATTTTCTTTTAATTAAATCCATCCAAAAATGAAGTGTAATAATAACAATAATCAAAATTAAAAAATTCCACCTGACAGATAAGACCCTACAATCTTCCCGTGGGTTACGAACGTTTTACCACTGTGTCATTGATCCTCTACAAAATATACAGAAATTAAGATTACCTTTTGAAATTGAAAAAGAACGAATTATTTTATTTGAAATAATAAGGATTTTTTCCAAATTCTATAATTTGTTGATGTGTTCAGCCATAAGTATGAAAAATTTCAGGTCTCCAACTTATATAGTTTCTGAAAAATAGCTCTGTGACGGATACTCTGACACACAGAGGAGTCATAAATAGGCTTTCATGAGTAAACTCGAGAACGTTTTCTAAATATACTTCAAAAATTTATTGTTAAAAAAACTGATAACAAATCCAAAACTCTTTTACAAATGCTGTAATCTGAAATGACTCAGATTAGACATCTTTTCATCTTACAAAATCACTGTACAAAATATCAAGTGGGAGATTTTTTAAGCGATATTTTTAACTGCGGTTTTTATTTACTGATTGTATTAACTGAACTCAATTTTAGCATGCTATTTAGTGTATGTACAGATCTATAGGTCATATAAAGGGCTTACCAAAAGAACTTCAGAACTTTCCGACTTTAGATGGTAAACGCTGAAATTGAGTTTTGAAATGTATTATGCGTATTTCAAAGTGTTTAGTCAACTATCATATTTCATCTTATTAAAGGTAATTTACAGTATTCTGAATATGCTGGAAATTGTTTCATAACGTATATTTGACGCACGAACATTCTTTATTGTTTTAAATTACATTCATATTTGCCCTTATTGTATTGTTTTTATTATAGTCGAAATACTTTTCAGATAACAAGTACCAGAAAAAATTGTAAAAGATTTTATATATATATAAATGAAACAAATTCAAATTGTTTTCTAAGGAGTGCTTCCTTGTATGATCCAGTTATACAGCTGTCTTCAAAGGCGGCTTGAAGACATTATAGGGGTGATGGTACATGCTAATGCATGATGGTACAGACTTGCCCCTAAATTCACTTGCCTTTGATTTAGCCAGTCCTAAGTCTGGGTAAAGGTGAGGGAAAATTGGTGATTTTTCTATGTGTGCTCAATATGTAGGTTAAATGCCTCCTCTCTAAAAGCATACTGCATGAAGAAAAGAATGGCTTATTCCTATCCCAGGCAATGTCGAGCGGGGCATCTAATGTATGTATATATAAGTAGGAACTTACTTTTATTAATCGCCTTTTTCAGGCCAATATTTAATACTCTAACATAATTTTTGGATTTTAAGAAGAAAGACAATGAATTGACAATGAAATTTTACGAACAGCAAAAGAATAAGTACATATAGGAATCTATTTATATAAAATCCACGTCTCTGTGTATCCCTCACAATTCCGGTACCGCCTCATTGTGATGAGTAATTGTTGGAAATTACTAATGCAGGGTTACCACAGTAGCGCCAAATTTTGACCAACTTGGCATAATATCGCCAAATAAGGCGACAAAAATCAGTTGTCATATATGAAGCCAATTTAGCGATAGCTAGCTAATTTGGCGAAATTCCAATTTAAAACCGTTAATATTTCATAATCGAGGTCACCGAAATTTAATCTAAACTCCGCACTTGTAACGGTTTTTTCCAAAATCTATGGGCGAGAATTTAAAGGGAAATACACCAAAACGCACATCTTCACATCTTCATCCCGATGCTACTGATAACATGAGAGTCAAATAAATATATATATAAATAGATATAAATAGATCATGTATGTATATATAGGAACTTACTTTTATTAATATCGCCTTTTTCAGGCACAATATTTAATACTGTAACATAATTTTTGGATTTTAAGACGAAAGACTGGTCACTAAATTATGAACAACAAAAGAATAAGTACATATCGTGATCTATTTATATAAAATCCAAGACTCTGTGTATCCCTCACAATTTTGGTAGGACCGCCTGATTGTAATGCGTAATTTTTGGAAATTACTAATGCAGGGTTACCACAGTAGCGCAAATGTTGACCAACTTAGCGTGATATCGTCAAATTTGACGACAAAAATAAGTTGACATACATGAAGCCAACGTAGCGATAGCTAGCTAATTTGGTGAAATTCCCTTTTAAAACCATTAATATTTCATAATCGAGGTCACCGCAATTTAATTTAAACTCCGCGTTTTTAACATTTTTTTCAAAATCTATGGGTGAGAATTTAAAGTGAAATATACCAAAATGCACGTCTTCACATCTTCATCCAGATGCTACTAATAACATATCATCCAATAGAAGGCGCTGTACTGTCTGAGCTCCTAACTCCCGATTTTAATGTGCTTTAGGTACTTTTCAGTATAGACGCTTTGGCGAGATAGAGAAAATAAAATTTGGCAACATTTTCTAGTAACTTATTCACTGTTTCCTATACAGATGTCATTTTTCAATATTCAAATAATTTATTTAATATAAAGAAGGCATTTAACTATTTTTGTGAACAAACTGAAATATATTGTGTATAAAAAACAACAATAATATAGATATAAATAAAAGGTTTATAGATTATATAAATAAACTTAAAGTTCTCTAATTTTATTTTCATAGTGGTTTATATCACTTGCCAAAAAATCTCACTTATGAAGCCCAAATTATAACAAACTTTTAAAATGTACACCAAGGCCCATATACTGGAAAAGTACCGTACTTTATATAGTCGGATACAAAAGTTAAATTCTCGGTACTTTTCCACTTTAGGGGCCAAGTATAGAGGAGATTTCAGTAGAGAGAGAGTCCAGGTTCGTGGATGAATAAAAAAAACTCCAACACGAGGATTTCGAGGACTTACTTCTTTATTATGAAACTTTTTAAGAGAAGGGCCATGATGGTACAATGGAGGGGAGAAGTCACAGACGAGACTGCCCGACGGGGCAGCCCCCGAAGGGGAGAGGGCCGAGGTCTGTCCCACTCAAGTTCAGAGGCAGTAGTGGTAAAATATTCATTACAATCACTCACTCATTGGCGAGATGAATAGCAACATCTGTACTGTATTGGCGATGAATATTGGTGGCGTGGACAAAGGAATCAGAGGCATCTCGAAGTATTACATAGAATTCAAACTTACGCCATGGCGAGCTATTTATGGTTACACGTGTCCTAACATTCTTGTGGTAAGGGAAAGTGGTTAGAGAAATAGGAACACGTGATTTTTAGATGCACGTTACAGATCTCTACAGCTGCAAATTAGTCAGCAATGGGCATATGGTTTGTATCCGACAAAGTACAAGGGTGAGAATTGTATACTAATGCAAGCCCAGAGGCTGGGAAAATATGCATTAGATAACGTCGGCTGCAAAGCGAAAAGAGATTCATTTGTATTTTATTCTTCTACATTATTTCAATGGAAAATAACTGCGGTTAAGATCTTTTTCTATCGTGGGACTTTGAAAGACAGAAAAAGGAACCGAGATAAATGATGTCTGCATTTGAAAAGAACTTTAAAAAGTAAAAGCGAAACTTACAGTAGTGAGAGGGGGGGGGGAAGAATGACTAAAGACATATGAAATTAACACTAAAATGTCAAATTTAAACTAAATACTTTATTTGAAGGGGGTGGGGGGGAGAATAATAACAATTTATAATGAACCAGTAAAGTTAGAAGTTGATTGTTTGAGGGAAAAGGAGGAATAATGAATATATAACGGTAACGCCGTTATATATATCACCCATTACCACCAGAAAAAAAAAACTGTGAATCTTGAAGAACAGTTTTTTTTTATATTTGAAGATTACTTTGTCCACTCCATACATATAAATATTTAAAACAGATATTACATAATAAGAAAGATAAGCCTCCATATATATATATATATAACATATAACTGTGTGCTTGCAATTCTTTAAATGTTTGCATAAAGCAAAACTTTTCAGGTCATGATAAATGGCGCCTTTTTATTTTTATTCATTTCTTGGTATTCATTAGTCTTTACAGTCACCAGAAACTGCAAATAATAATTTTTTTGATTTAACAGGATCCTTTTTAAATATCTTTTTAGTATTTGATTAAGAGGCTGGTACCAGCATTTTTCATGACCAAAATAAGAGAAGTAAATATTTTTTTTTTTTAGTAACTTGTTATAATATCTTCTCAAAATAAAAATAATATAATATAAGTGCAAGCAACAAAATACACAGATACTACTTTAAAGTGAAATAGAAAATAAATGACATATGCATGTCTGTGAATAGAAGCTAAATGAAAAATATAAAAAATAAAAAGAGTAGAAAATCGGTTTTCGTGCACACCGCACAGGACTACAAAAGAATGGGATGCATATAGCATGCCTATGAATGGGTGTAGCCCTTAATCTTGTTAATAAACAAGTGTGATGGCGTCAGTTTAGAACATCAGCCCTAGGGGGAGAGGGAGTTATGAGACCCAGACACCAAGTGATACATAGGTCCCTGCTCCCCAAAGATCACATTGATCTTCAAAGGAGCATGCGTCAATGTATCATATAAAAAGTTTTGTTTATTGAATTGAAACAACAATTCAAGGGTTTTTTCTCTCTACACAATGAAGTTTGGACCCTTAGGGCAAAAATTTTGAACGGGAACAAAACTTCAGAGGGGATAAATTAAAAATAATAAAAAAAAACTGAGATAAATATCTCACATATCAAGGGTAAAAAGACAATCCGAGTGTGTGGAGAGACTGGTGACATGATCGGGTAAGTATAACAACCACAAATTTTTTTTTAGTAAATTCTAACTTTGTATTCCTTACAATGTATAGAGCAGGATATGAACTGTATGTGTATTGTATGACCTTAACTAATGTTTTAAACATTTAGTGTAACTGCACTAGGTTACTAATGCTACAAATGAAAAAAAAAAAAAAACTTTTTTTTGTTATTGTGAAGCTATGTTATTACAAGAACGACATAATATCTTAGACGTGTGTATTGTCTAAGTGAAGCTTAGCCAGAGATTTTATTTAATCTCCAAATTTAATAGAAAACGTGTAATTATGTACATGTAGAAAACCAAAACAAGTGTGATGAAAACAATAAAAACATCATAGGTTTGAAATTTAAAGAAAATGCATGTGAAGGGGTAGCATCCTGTAAACTGGACATTCTTTGTTGTGAAACAAAGTGATGGTGACATGAAATGTCATGGCATAAAAGAAATCTAATAATAATGGAAAAATTAAGAAAGTGTTAAAACTTAACCTTTTAATAAATGTTTAATTTGTGCATATCATGTGCGGTCAAAAGTAGTTCCTGGCATAATGAAAACAAAAAAGAAATATCCTAATGTGTAACGTTGAAACCTAGAAACAAAATATTTTGAATTGCGTATAATGTGTGTGTTTTTTTTTTTTTTACCAAACAAAATATCAATGAACTCAGTTGTAATATCAATGAACTAATATCAATGAACTAAATTGTAAGTGTATCTCTATGAACCAAAGAAAAAATCTGTATTTCAATGAACGAATCGAAGAAAAAGTATTTCACTATGAACTAAAACAGTGTATGTCAGTGAAAAAAAGGAAAATTTCAACGACTTAGATGTATGTTTGTGAACACAGCAGTCTAAGTACATCAATGAACAAAGTATGAGCAATTCACTGACTTAAAGTGTACAGGTAATACGATGAACTCAAATGTGTGAGAAAAAAAAAAAAACTTACTATGAACTAATATGTGTAAGGAAATATTCTATGAACTGAGTATTGCCATGAAAGAAAAATGATAGTGCAATTGGTCCCTGAAGTACACAAAGAATTGACAATGCTATGAACTCGTGTAAAAGTGTTTTTTCTATGAATTCAATGAACTATGAACTCGTGTAAAGTGTTTTATCTATGAACTCGTGTAAAGTGTATTTTCTATGAACTCAGTGAACTGTGAACTCAGTTGTAAAACCTATGAACTCAGTTGTATGACCTATGAACACAAACTCAGTGTGTACATATGGAACCAAGAGCATTGTATCACAAGTACAAAAATGCATCGCCTAAAGTTAAAACAAATAAACCAAAAAAAAAAATGTGCTTTTAAGTAAAGGCAAGTGAAAAAGGATAAAATGTAACCAGGAAACGCTACTTGTGTGATGAAATGTAAGTAAATAAACTTAACTACGATTAACAAGTTAAATTATATCCAAATTTCTAAAAGATAAATCTACAAATTTAACTAGTGTAATGATGAATTTTTAAAGTTGAATTAATGTGTACTCTTTCAGCAAAATCTTCCAAAAAGTGAAAAACATATAGTCTGACAACGCGTATCAGAAACGATTTCACTTTTGTTCCAATTTGACATTCATTTAACTATTTGCCGGCTTAATAATCAAATGAAAAAGCAACCTACTGTACACTTGTGTTAATAAAAAAAAAATATCTTGAAGGAATTAAGTTAATTTTAAACATCAAATCAGTATGAATAATGCTGTCGAAAACTGACATATCTATGTAAATGTATAGGAAAATAAAAATTTTAAAAGGAATGCTGTAAATAGTAACTCCTTCACAGTAATGTGTGTTAAATAAAAAACGAAAAATGTAAAATGTATGTTACATTGTTTTTATTTTTTATTTGTTTTTTTTTTTTAAAAAGGAAGCTGTATGAGATGTTTATGGGAATGTATTGCAGTTGTATACTTTTTGTCGCATTTGCTTGATGAATTTTTTTAATGATGGACAATAAGGTGCAAAAGCACTGTGGAAAATGTCAAAGTTGGTGTTATTGCTATCATTATTTCTAATGCAATTAATGCATTTTGGAGGATTTCTACACTGAGGGTCAATGTGTGGCAAGGCACACAGCGAGCATCTAATGTCATTATGACACGAAATTGCAATATGATCATTGTATACCTGGCACTTAAAACAACGTTTAACATATATATATGGTTTAACAGGGTACGGTTTTGATTGTATGATAATTTCCTTATGCATTAATAATTGCCTAGCATCCTGTGGTGCAAGCTCAAAGATCCAATTAAAGGACTTAATATGTAGGAGCTTGTACTTTTTAACAAAGTGAAAATAAGGTTCAGGTATATGGATTAAATCTGAAATACCAAACAAGATATCAGGAATATTTAAATTTTCAGGGAGGTTAAAAATAATGACACGAATAGGCTTAGGTACATTAAGTTTAGCAGGGGATAAGGACTTTAGAGAGGAATCGCTAATATCTGTAAATTTTTCATTGTGCTTACCTTGAGTGTGCAGGTCGGAGCTAAGATATGTGTCTTTATCATTTTCCAGTTGTGGTAACTTTTCTTGTTTACACATATAAGAGGGGATAGTTTGTGTAGATTTATCTAGGGCAGATGGAGGGAGTTTGTTGTTGACATCTACCACCTGATCAACCATAGTCTTACTACATTTAGTAAGCTTCTTCTTACATTTCTGTTTGCCTGTGATTTCATGTAATCTCTCTATAAGTTTCTGATTTACAAGAAATAAATTATCTTTATCCTGTTTTAATTTGGAATAATCATCCTTTAGAACATTAAAGTTTAGTTTAAGCACATGAAAATTGAATTTAATGATCTGAAGGAAATCTATAATATTTTCAGACATGGATGCAGCATTTTCGGTCTTAAGTGAATTTTGAATAGATGTGGATTCCATATTAATGGAATCCGAATACCTGAATAATATTTCCTCAAAATAATCTACCCATGGAGATACAGAAATGGGGTGATTAAAGTCACAAATAGCATGTTCATCATTAGCTGCCATATTGTAAAAATAACCTGGTGAAGTGTCTGTTATCTGCAAAATCTTTTTTTTTTTTTTATTTTCTGGTGTTTATTTAATTTCTGTTGTTTACTTTTTTTTTGACAGCCAAAATGGAAAAAAGGAGGAATTCTTTTTTTTTTTTTTTTTTTTTTTTTTTTTGAGAGAGCAACCCAAATAATGCAAAATAAATAATACTAGTATTTCAAAAAGGTGTATGTATGCAAAAACTCTAGTTATCAGAAATGAAATGCATGCACATAAAATAAAACACAATAAGATGCATAAATAAATTATACACAAAAGGAAAAAAACATGGAGGGGGGGGGGATGTAAAAAAATAATATGAGTGTATCAATCACAACATTTCAGAAAGTTAAATTTCTGTCAACATCCAGTAGGATTAAAGTTTCCGAAATTCAATAAAATAAAAAAAAACAGGTAATTAAATTGTAATTCAGGTTTAAAATACAAAAAAAAAAAAAAACAACCAAGGTCAGAGTCGAGCAACATATTTTGAGAAAAAAATGTGCAAATGTCACACACAAATGAAAATGTGCAAATGTTGTGAGCGAAATATGCACATATTTATAAAAAAATATCAAATACTGCAAAATCTGGAGCAGAGAACTTTTTTTTTGTTGCCTATCGGCAGAATAAGTGTACTTTCAAAGAACGCCAGTGGGGCAAAAGGGTTAAACTCTAGATTTTTGAATGCATAAAAATCATTTTTACGAAAAAGGAAACATAACATGTTTATGTAAATTTACGTAAGAGAAAAAAAATATGAGAAGTTTGTCATGATTAAACCATAAAAACATTATAAGTGAAATATTAATAAAAGTATAATAATTTTTATCATTTTAACTGCAAAAAGTACTTAAAAAACAAACAAACAAACAAACGCAGCTTGGAAGAAGGTAATAAGGAGCAAATATGCTATCACCGTTAAACATATTATAAAAAATAGTTCAGAAGTGATTTCTCCTTTCAAGCTGACAAATCAACAAACATATGAAAATGCAACTGTTATCAAAGTGTAAGTATTTTTCCCTTTTTTGAAGTAACGTGACAAAATTTTCTCTTCGACTGTAAACTTAATACAATCCATTCTGTCACTTTTTGTAGACAGCATACAGCTTTATCTTTGAGCATAAAAACAGAGCGAACTGAAAAATCAACGCTTTTTTTTAATTAAAATTTATATTGTTTCAGTGACGAACTGAATCGGAAAAAACACTTTTGAAAAAAAGAAAATAATATAATTAACGCCCTGTTTTCATACGCCTATTATTCTATCAAGAATATCAAATTTTTGTATCTTCGTATGTTTTTTTTATCTTTTTCTTTTTCAAGAGCACGTATTAATTTTTTTGAAGTCACTGAAAGTAATAATCGTGTGTAATGTTGTTGTGCTTTTATTGTTGCAATGATTTTTCTTTGTATGAAAATAGCACAACATCTGAATCATTTATGAAATTTCACAAAACTTTATGTGCATCGAAAAAAATTTTGGAGGCATATTTCACAAGCGAAGCACTGTAGAAACACTAGGTGATTTTTTTATCACACACAAATAGGTGCAATGCACTTTTTTTTATATGCACCTTGCACATTTCAATATTTTAATTTATGACGACACAGATGGGTTCCAGCCGACGCGCAACACAAAATATTTTCACAAACAGTGGTAGAACGATCTTGCTTCTTTCAAGTTGACCATAGCGCACAAAAAAAACAAAAAAAAACACATGTGTCGAGAGGTTTTGATCTTTGCAGTAGTGACATACTGTTGATAAAGGAACGTTGCACATATTAAGGTATGACGACACAGATAATCTTTTTGCCGACGTGCAGTAAATATGCATATATTCACAATCGAAACTGTCGGTGAGTTTCGTTTTGGAGATATGCGCTCGCTGAGTACAGAAAGATTTTCCCGATAGAATGGAGCAGGAGTATGAAGAAATAAGAACTTCAAGCAGGAGGGGAATCAGTGATGCAGGCGTCGTACATCGTCGGAGAAAAGAGAAGAACTGCTGCAGGAGGTGACATCATTCGATGACCCCGTTGGAGCACCGCAGTGTAAATCTTGTTTCTCGTCAGGCTAGTGTAAAGTCCGGAAGAAAGAGGCACTCTCCAAATCCGTTGGGGTAGCGAGAAAGGGAAATCCCCTGAAGTTGACATCGGCGAGCGACCAGAGTAGGGCAGCCGGAACTCCCGTGGGGAAAAAGAACATCCTTTCGCGTCGCTGGTAAAGCATGATACGGAAGGAACGATACTTCTCCTCGTATTTTTTTTTTTTTTTTTTTTTTTTTTTTTTTTTTATTACTGTTGGAGAAAAAATCTGGTTAACGGCGCCAATTTGTATAGAGGAGATTTCAGTAGAGAGAGAGTCCAGGTTCGTGGATGAATAAAAAAAACTCCAACACGAGGATTTCGAGGACTTACTTCTTTATTATGAAACTTTTTAAGAGAAGGGCCATGATGGTACAATGGAGGGGAGAAGTCACAGACGAGACTGCCCGACGGGGCAGCCCCCGAAGGGGAGAGGGCCGAGGTCTGTCCCACTCAAGTTCAGAGGCAGTAGTGGTAAAATATTCATTACAATCACTCACCCATTGGCGAGATGAATAGCAACATCTGTACTGTATTGGCGATGAATATTGGGGGCGTGGACAAAGGAATCAGAGGCATCTCGAAGTATTACATAGAATTCAAACTTACGCCATGGCGAGCTATTTATGGTTACACGTGTCCTAACATTCTTGTGGTAAGGGAAAGTGGTTAGTGAAATAGGAACACGTGATTTTTAGATGCACGTTACAGATCTCTACAGCTGCAAATTAGTCAGCAATGGGCATATGGTTTGTATCCGACAAAGTACAAGGGTGAGAATTGCATACTATACTAATGCAAGCCCAGAGGCTGGGAAAATATGCATTAGATAACGTCGGCTGCAAAGCGAAAAGAGATTCATTTGTATTTTATTCTTCTACATTATTTCAATGGAAAATAACTGCGGTTAAGATCTTTTTCTATCGTGGGACTTTGAAAGACAGAAAAAGGAACCGAGATAAATGATGTCTGCATTTGAAAAGAACTTTAAAAAGTAAAAGCGAAACTTACAGTAGTGAGAGGGGGGGGGGGGGAAGAATGACTAAAGACATATGAAATTAACTCTAAAATGTCAAATTTAAACTAAATACTTTATTTGAAGGGGGTGGGGGGAGAATAATAACAATTTATAATGAACCAGTAAAGTTAGAAGTTGATTTTTTGAGGGAAAAGGAGGAATAATGAATATATAACGGTAACGCCGTTATACCAAGGCGAAGAAGGAAAATTGGCAACACATTTTCTACTACATATTCAAAATATCTATATGTGTTTACCAGAACAGAAAGTACTAAAAAATTCGTTAAAGAAATAAACGTTTTTTAACACTTTCCAACAAAGTTTAAAAGTGTTTATGACTTCGGTTTGTCTGTCATTTTTATCCGCGCTCTAACTCTCGTAAATATACTCGGATTGCCCTAAAATTTTTGGATGTTATTGACGTTTATCATTGCACGTTCCCTATTTTAAACTATGTTTGTAGCATGTTTAGTTCATTTACAGAGACAGACAAAAGTATTTCGTTACATTACGGCCAATGGGAAAAATAGTTTCAAATGATTTTTAAAGATGTTACACGCTTTCAAACATAATAATACTGATGCTCATTTATGCACTAAAATTTGCATGTTGTAGAACATGTGGTGCAAAGAATAGTTATTATTCATTTACAGAGCCATACTTAAGAATTCCGTTACATAATGATAGAGAGGTGGAGGGAATTGTTTGCAGCCTATTTTTGTTACAGTAGAGCCCCGATTACCGCGGTGCGGTTTATCCGCGAAGCGAAATATTGTTTTTTTCTTTTTAAATTTAGGCTAAAATTTAAGTCAACATTAAGCACTACTAATAAATATAAACAGAAAAATTCATGTATTCCAAAGTAATAGAAGAATATTTCTAGATTCGGTTGCCATGTTTAAAATATCAATTATAAAGTCTTGGTGTCTTTTCTTGATTTTATTAACTAAACGTAAGCACAGCAATTAAAATGTTTAACAATTCACTAAGAATATTATGATAAATTCCAGGGGAGCATATCAAGAATAGCTTCATTTTTGAGATAGGAAATGTGTTTCTATAGCAAGAGGCAAAAACAGGTGACTGATTTTTTTTTAAAGGTGTAACTCAACACTTTTTGTACAGTATGTATGTTTCTTGTTTCATTGTTTCTTGTTTACTGTTCTTTATTTTAGTGATTTAGACGTAAAGCAAAGGTTTCGGCTATACTGTGCATATGTATGTATTTTAAACATTTTATTATGTTTTTTGTACACTAAAACATAGTTTTCATGTTGAGTTTTCTTTTTTTCGAGCTTGCACCCCATTTTCTGTCTTTTTCGGGTTATCCGTGATTTTTTTTTAACCGCGGTGCCCTTGCCACCCAATTCCGCTGATAATCGTGGCTGTACTGTATATTAAAATTTTCATATATAATGAAATTTATATACGTCGCTGAGGTTTACTATAAATTATTTCATGTATAATACGAAGTGCATAGCATTTACAGGGACACACGAAAGATTTCAGATACTATAGTATTGTATCCGAAGCACTGTACATTAGCGATGATTGCTGGAAATGCATTTTTAGTTTGGATATGCGCTTTCATGTTTCACTAAATTTATGCATACTACATGTTGTGTATAAACTGATATAATTCAGATACAGGGCTACAGAAAGGAATTCCTAAGGGTTATTGGGTATGAGCGCAAATTACTTAAAGTTGATTTTTAAATGAGTTATGCATTTTTACACTGAACTGCATTTACTTTTCTAAGAAATATTTGTAGAATGTAGGTAAAATGATATACAGGTTCACGCAAAGATTTGGATATATGGTCGTCTATAAATGGTAATTTCTGGAAATGTGATATCAGTCGTTTTAAGGGTTTTATCGTATGAATTAAATTTTAGCTAAATAATGGTGTGTAATAAGGGATATAAAAAATATTCCTGTATGTTTCTATCTATTAATATAAATTGCTGAAAGAGAAATTTCAATCTGTTATGCGTTTTCTTGCTAAACTAAATTTCCCCATTATATGGTATATATATATATGTCGTAGGCTAATATACATCAACCTACACATCAAATACAGGGATGTTCGAAAGAATTGGAATAGATATTTGACTATGGACGGTAACTGCTGAAATCGGTTTTTCAAATGTTTTATGCGTTTTCTAAAATGTTTACTTACTTATCTTAATTATCCTATATTTCCCTAAATAACGAAGTTTTGTTAAAGCATTCAGGAAGTATTGGAATGTGTTTCATAATTAATGCTAAACGCATGATTTTTCTTTCTTGTTTAATAAGTATACTGATTTATTTAGATAGGCAATTTCCCATATTAAATTGCTTTCTTTATCTCTCTCTTTAAATAATTATTCTCGACCTTCTATGAAACAGAAAGATAAAGGTTTTAAAAATGAGCATTTAATTAAACATTCTAAACTTTTTGTGTTTATGGTTCATTTTCTAAAAAAACATATGTAAACTAATTTTATGGTGATTTCAAAATCTTACTACTTAGGCCATTGGCTAAAGTCCAAAATTATCTTGGCAATTAGCCATTGTAGAAACCATTCACAGTTTTCTTTACTTTTTTGCTGAACTTTGTAGGTGCAATTTTTAACAGTTGTTTTTATTCGACTCTTCGCAAATTTAGAACGTTAAATGTAACACAAATAAAAATATTTTTGCAGAACTTATTCGAAATCATTTTGAATAACAAGACTATACTAATTAATAACTGTTTTAAAATTCAATTTTGTTTAATCTAAGGAGGAAGTTAAAGAAGAGTGTGAAATATTTTTTTCAATATCTATGTAGTGCAGTGGATTTTAGTGTTTTTTTTTTTTTTTACGATTTTATTACTCTAAAAAAACATTTTTGTAACAAATTGCATTTAGCGAATATCAACCAAAATTGTATAAGTTAGAAATGAGGAATAATTTAAAATTTAATGGGACCGTGGACGTTTATTTAACGGTGTCCGAGAAACAAAAATCTTCAATTTTGCAAAAATAATTTATTTCATTAAAAATTTCTCTATTTTTTCGTACTTAAAATGATATTTTAATCGTGTTTCTATCTGAATTGGAAAAAAAAAATAATTTTTTTCGTTTTGGTTAGTTTTCAAAATCTAGCTTTCAAGCAATGGCTGTCATGAAAACGACTTCTTGTAAAAATGCGTTTTTCTTCATGATAGGTTTTTTCACCATTTCTCGTATTTAAATTCTTATAACTCGAGAACCGTTAAAGATAAAGGTTTCAAACTTCGAACATGTCTTTCTCAATTGCTTTACTTTAATTATTATTCAGCATATTTCGAAAAAAAATATTTACTTTTGAAAATATTATTATTATTATTATTAAGTTATACCACTTTTTTCTAAATTTTTTCGTTAAATATTTTAAATTTTTCTATAAATCAATATTTTTTTTAATGCTGAATCAAAATTAAAATGTATATATTTCTGTTTATTTAAATGGAAAAAAAATGAAATTCTATTAATAATATTTCGAGTTATAACGATTTTAAATTACCCCACTTTTTAAATAAATTTTAAATTGTAAATAAAAAAAATATGAGACTTTTATCATGTGAATTTGTTTACAAATGACAAGGTTAACCATCACAAAAAAAATTCAGAATTTTAACTGAATAAATAAAAATTATTTTAAAATGTGTCCCGGATCCCCTTAAGCAAATATCTACCCAAAAATAGAAAAATATTTTCGTGCATATTATTATTTGCTAGTTTGTTCTGATCCATTTATGAAAAACCGCATGCAGATACGATTATTTTCAGAAAAGTTTCAAGCGTTTGAATTTTGTACAAAAATAATTTTTCGGCCCTTTAGTATACTTTAAAGTTGTTTTCTCAAACATGATTTTTCAACGATTTTAGATATTTGAAAAGTTCCATGCGTCTTAATTTTTGATCGAAATTTGTGAAACTGATAAGGTAGAACCCCGATAGGGGAGACCGGGGCTAGTTGGCTACAGGGGTAAGTAGGTGCAGTCCTGATAAATCGCCTGTTTGTGAATAGATTGCGCAACCAGTCACAGAATCATTTTCTTATTGCTTTTTACAATCCTCAATGTACTTTTGGATTGTTACCTACGTGCAGTGGACATTTATTACGATTTTTCTGTTTTTTGCACTCATGAGTAATTTTTTGTTGCTTCATTCTTTTTCTAATTTCTAATACTTATCTTAATAATTGCGATTTAAATTGTGCAGTTTTACTTAGTGTATGGTTAACTGGACCTACCCCATATGTGATTTACGTGTATTATTTATGCTTAGACGATCACCTGTCCCTTTTCTGAATAAATTTATTATGGGGCAAGTAAGCGCATTGAACACCGGGCAAGTTGGCACGGTGTTTGGTGTGCACTGGTAGCTTGAAAATCAGCAAACAACGAGAAAAGTGGTTGCAATGCAAGATTTTGGGCACACGTGGCTTGCCCAAACGGAGACACTCATTTTTTTATTTGTGGCAACTGTAACTCTGATGATGATATAGAGTGGAATAGAAGTTACTCAATGTTAATGTTTCATTCATTAAACTTGTTCACTAAAACTTACTGGTAATAATGAAATTGATTTCGCTTAACTGCGTGTCTTATTCGAGTATAATTTAAATTTTTATAAAACGTGTACCAACTTACCCCATAGGTATAGGCAACTTGCCCCGTGACGGGGTAGGTTGGCGCACAATTTTTCTTTTACTTTAGGCTTCCGCTAAACATAAACTACAAAAGCTACAAACTCAAAACTCCGGATATTTATAGCCAAATGTCTGTTCTTTAAAAGTGCAGTTAAAGTTAGTTAAAAAACTTAAATACAAAATTTATAAAAATCAAAAACTAAAAACTGCGCCTACTAGCACCGGTCTCCCCTATTGCTTACAAAACAACTGTGTATGCATTTTAAAATTCGACGTCATTAAAATAATTAAATTTGATTTTTACCTTATTAAAAGGTAAAGTTTTGACGAAAATTGATATGAAATTTAGGAAAAAATCTCCAAAATTGAAATATTCAGCTGATTAATGCATCGATAAAGTGATTTGTTTGCAATAGAGATTTAATTGATTTAAATGCAAAATACAGGAAATATCTAAAAAATTAAGACGCATGGAGAATTTTTAAATTTCGTTTTAAAATTAAATTTTTCTTTAAATCTTCAAATTATAAAAAATATGAGAAATTTATTTTAATGTGTTCTTCATACTTATGCTCTATATAGTTATGCTGAAATGTATATTTCCACAAAATGTCATATCTATATGATGAAAAAAAAATAACGCCCGTCATCCACTTAATATGTCTAGAAATCACTGAGCTCCACAGTAGTACGGAGGGCTAACTCCCTATTGAGATACATTGAATTTAGCTGTCTGCTTATGAATACAAAGCCAAAGAATTTCCGAAGAAAACTTTGATTTAAACTTTGACCAAAACATAGATTTCCTTCCATAGACTAGTATGGGGAAGATGTTTTCATATTGTATTTTATTTTTAAAAATATGAAAAAATTGCTACAATTTTCAATGATATATATATTTTAATTTTAAAAACTGCAGATTTTGTTTAAATTCATCGCAAATTTTTAATTTGATATTAGTTTAAAATGACATTTTATGTAAGCTGAACAAAAATAAATGGAAAATTTGTTACGGTTTGCTCATACAAATATCAAAAAGGAGTTCAAATAACAAAAAATGATAAAAGGCATGCTGAAAAGTTGAAAAAGAAATTCAAACATTAAGATGAGTGCAGGAGTTATAACTCGTGCACACTGAAACTGTGATGCAGTCTCGGTAGAAAGTAGACCGGTTAGTCAGCACTCCGTATTATTATGGAGCTCAATGGTACAAATAAATACATAGTTGATTGTGGTTAATGCGTCTTCGATTAATACCTATCTGCCATGATTGAGAACAATTTCGTTTTTCACATCATTTCCTATTCGCATTTAATATTAAATTCATCGCTTAAAGTCTCCTACCCATCGGATAATGTGGTCCTTGTATTCCACAAACGGAAGTACTAGATTCGAGACAGCTTTTCTGTATTATTTTTCAAAAGCAACATTTATGTAAATTTAGTTATTGTCAGATCAAGCAATTGTCATTGGCAATAAGGAAGGGAAAGTAAACTTTCATCATCATTAGTGTTATATATTCAAAATTTGGTATTGACTGTTTAACGATATTACCAATCAAAATGCGATATAATAAACCAAATTTTCCAGTGTTTCGCTAAAACTGGAAAATGATGTGGCAAATAGGTCATTTGTTCAAGAAATGTTAAAAAAAGTGAGCATTTACTTTAATTAAATTTAAATTATGCAAGTACGGCAAATTCTTTGCATATTTTGTTTGTCCTTCGTAATTTATCCTTTTGTTCTAACAAATTGTCAGTAACTTCCTTTCCTACTGGAATTATTATACTTATGTAATTATTGTTCCTTTTAGCATTAGGCTAGTAACGTATTTTATTCTGTCAAAAACTGAATTCAGTTTATTCAACGAAAGGAACTATTTTATACCATTCAAATGCTTTCATTGTTTAATGAATGTGCGCCCATTTTGTTAAATTATCTCAGAAACGTCTCATGATATAGGAGGAACATTTCTAACATATTCCTAATGATTTGTGAATCTACAGATTTGACCATGTTTCTTGAAATCTTTTCCATGCATTCAGAATCCATCGAAAAAAACAAAACAATTAAAAACTTCAAAAATGAGCTAGATTCTACTATTAAGAAACAAATTGTGGAATAAAAAGTTATTTTTCAATGAATAGATTGTAAATATGATATGACGATGCAATGGGAATCTTTGAAATTTAAGCCTAGTAAGAAAATGAAATATAAAATATAACGGTTTTGTGATTTTTAAACTATTTAACTGCTTTAACGGAATTCACATACAATTAAAAATTATAATTGAGCGTCGGAGCGAAATATTTCTTTATTTTTTCTTCGATCTTTCACAGAGAGAACTGTAGATTAAATGTATTCGGAAAGTTATTATTTATCAAAGAAAGTTCATACTTGCTAAAAGTGATAAACATACACTTACAAAGCAAATGCATACCTTTGTTATTCAAATCGACATGTTTCATCCCTCAAACGGCGAGATTCTCTAGATCTATAATGATACAAATATTTTATTTTTTATTAGCCCCCGGTACGGTATGCTATTTCTATCTTCCAGCTTATTTTGTCTCCAAAAAGTAACGTTACCTTACAGAAGCCAGAAATAAACAAAGCAGATGTATTGTTGTACGATTAAATGCTCTATAGCAATTTTTTTTTTTTTAATTTCTAAGCATCGTACATTTTCAATTTCTATACCGTCGTATTGAAAAAAAAAGTACTTTTAAATGCAATTGGTTTGAAAACTGTATCTTCATTTATTTTTGAAATATTGATTTTTTTTTTTTTTTGTAGTTTTTTTTTTGTAGTTTTTAGCACTATTTGTTTAATTTTGGCAACTCAAGTACTCCATTTATATAGAAAGTAAAGGAAAAATAGTTGAAAAATAGCAATTATATCTTTTTGTTGCCATTTTCTCATAACAACCGAAAGAAAAAAATAAAATACGTGCTATTTTGAAAAAAATATATATAAACGAATAATTTCTGTTAAAACATGAGCTATTATAAACTATATTTAATTTTAAGTATCTGTAGACGCTTTAAGTGTGACGTCAGTCATGACGTTTTGATTGGAAACTGACTCCAAACAAACGGTTACTATGCGTCATTTCTTTTTAAATATAGATCGTGGAAAATGTTACCAGTACATATCAAGTATTAAAACACTTAGATGTGAGGTATAGATATAAGATATATCTGTAACACACAAAGAAAATAGAAAATACAACATAGCAACCGTTTATTTGAAGGCAGTTTCCAAACAAATCGTCATGACTGACGTCACGACAGAAATAGTCTATATTAATGTTACAAACAAATTTATGCCTATTAATCATTAGATAGCCGTTTTTTGGCGAGTTTCTTTAATAACGGCATCTTTTTTCTGCATCTGTGGATTATTTTGCAATAGTGACATCCTATGCATGCTTTACTATAGATGTTTAACACGTAAATGTGGAATTCTTAAGCGGATGCGAATGACGTCATTTTACATAAAATAAAAGTTATGTGTTTTAAGTCTTAAAATTGAAATATGTTTTGTACTATTTATATAAGCATATATTTTTTTTTTCATCGGGGGCAACACTAAATTCTGAAAAAGCAGAATTCCTGCTTTCTAGTTTTTTATTTTTAATATTATTCTTTTAAATGGTAAACAAAAATATCGTGATCTGATAAACAATGAAATCAAATGCAATAATAATAAGTAAGAAAAATCATGCGTACAGCATAGATTATGAAACACTTTCCAACAATCCCTCAAAGCTTTAACGAAACTTCGTTACTTAGGGAAATAAGGTAAATAAGATAACTAAGTAAACATTTAAAAATCTGATTTCAGTAGTTACCGCCCATAGCCAAATATGCATTCCGATTCTTTTGAACAACCCTGTATTTGATCTGTATGTTGATATGTATACTATATAATTGGAAAATTTAGTTTAGCAAGAAAACGTATAACAGGTTGAAATTTCTCTTTAAGCAATTTATACAATTAATTAAAAATTTACCTGAATACTTTTGTACATCCCTGTAGTTTACCCAGTACCCTTATTACACGCCACTATTTAGCTAAACTTTAATTCAAACTAAAACTACTGAAACCACATTTCGAGAAATTATCATCCATAGACGATATGTATCCAATTCTTTGCGTGACCCTGTAAATCATTTTATCTATATTTACAAACTTTATTTTAATAAACTAAAAGCAGTTCAGCGTGAAAATGCATAACTTATTTAAAACCCACCTTTAACCAATTTGCGCTCATACCCAGTAACCCTTACGAATTATTTTGTGTAGCCCTGTATATGAATTATAACATTTATATACACAATATAGTATGCATAAATATAGTGAAACATAAAAGCGCATATCATAATTAATAAATAAAAATGCATTTCCAGCAATCACCGCTAATGTACAATAATGACAATAATGTGCTTCTGATACAATAAACTATCTGAAAACTTTTGGGTGTCCCTGTAAATTCTATGCAATTCGTAATATACATGAAATAACTTATAGTAAATCTCAGCAACGTATATCAATTTTATTATATGTGAAATAGTTTAACATAATTAAAATACGCCGCAACCAACTCCCCCCTTCCTCCCTATATCATTATGCGCCAGAATTCCTTTGTGTGGCCTGTAAAGGAATAATAACTATTCTTTGCACCGCATGTTACACAGGTTGCATGTTTTAGTGCACTTCATAAATGCATATCAACTTTGTTATGTTTGGATGCGTGTAACATCATTAAAAATCCTTTTAAACGATTTCTTTCCATAGGCCCTAATGTAACGAAAACTTTTGACTATCCCTGTAAATGAACTAAACACGCTACAAACTTCATTTGCAATAGGGAACGTGCTAAGGTAAACGTCAATATCTTCCAAACATTTCAGGACAATCCGAGTATATTTACGGAAGTTAGAGCGCGGACAGACGGCCATACGGACAGACGGCCTGATAAACCAAAGTCATAAACATTTTTCAACTTTGTTGGAAAGTGTTAAAAATTGATATTTGTGAACGTGAATTATTTTATACTATTGTTTCTTATTCTGCGGAACACCGATTTCCATTTTTTAGGCATCTGCATGGAAGATGAATCGTTGCATATCGTCTCACTGAGTAAAAATATCTCTGTTGACTCTCGGATAATGGGTAAAAAATAAATTCTTGATGGATAACTAATTCTACTATTTTTAAAATCAATATATAAAGGTTCTTTGTTATATACTCAATAGTCTCCTTGTTCTATTTGATGTCTGCTATATGTTCTTGGATTCTAATTTGTCTAGTCATCTTGTAAGCGTATTTTTATCACTTTTAGCACTTAACTTAGTCTGGTGATTTTAAATGATTTATATATATATATGCATGGCATCAAATAGTACAAGCAAACTACAGAGTATATAACAAAGAGCCTTTACAGATTGATTTAAAAAATAGTAGAACAATTTATCCATGAAGATTTTATTTTCCATCCATTATCTATGAATCATTAGAGATATTTTCACGCAGTGGGATGCAACGATTCATCCTCCGTGGAGGTACCTAAAATTTGGAAATAGGTGCTCCGCACAATAGATTATGTTAAATAAACATTACCGACCATCAACAAAAAATGTGAAATTATGAATAAAACGAAATTAACTAATTGACAACAATACAGGTTCCCCCAACACGCTTTACATAGATTTCAAAAACGTAGTAAAAAAATAGCAGAAATTGAATAATGGAAATTTGTAGAACTTAGACAGAATCGTCAGGTCCCAAATGCCTAAAGTTCCAAAAATAAGATGCGTGGTTTCGTCTTCATATTAGCCATAAAATAG
Source organism: Maratus speciosus (assembly GCA_963932465.1). Taxonomy (NCBI): domain Eukaryota; kingdom Metazoa; phylum Arthropoda; class Arachnida; order Araneae; family Salticidae; genus Maratus; species Maratus speciosus. The sequence continues at coordinate 310,211,303 of OZ010794.1, forward strand.
CTAAAGAATATGATATATATTTTTTTCAAATATAAATATACACATATTTTCATATATACATTTCATAAATACGATTTTCATTCTATAAATTATTATTTGTTTAAAATTAACACACATATATATTAGTATTCTTAGTTAACTGAATTCTTTTAAAAAATACAGCATTACCTGATATATAGATGTGCACATGTCTAGAAAATGGATAGTATATTTGCGATATGTCTAATGAATAAAAAAATAATTTAGTAACAATATTAATATTGAAAACATATACATTACATTGTTAATATAAATTCTGAAAAATAATGAAGAATTCATAATTAACATGTTGTATAAAATCTTACACTGCAAAATACGACAGATGTTTCTTAATCTACAAAAATGTGCTATAATAAAGAAAGAAAGAATACAATAACCGGTTCCAAGTCACTGAAGGTACCGAAAAGCGTTATATTACCATTAAAAACATCAGAAAACTATTTATTTTCAAAATGTATGGAAGAATTTATAAAAAAAATAAATTTTTATTAATTACCCGTCATTTTCGGAAACGTTTATGAGTAGCTTTTACAGTGCATAAATTTATTTTCTCAAATCGGAATATCACTCCTTTGGGTGCTATCGATTCCTAGGTAAATATTTTGATATTCAGAAAACAAGTTTAACAGACAAATATACAATATTAAACGCGTTACTATTGAGAAAATGTATATTATTTTATTACTATTGCATGCACAAATTCAGTTCTGCAGCTGAAAATGTTTGCTTGAAAATTGATAGAATCCGAAAACCGTTTGTACGGGTACAGAGAATTCATTAATGCATTCTAAAAGCGCCTTGGAAACGCTTCCGAGAATTACGGGCAGCTAATAAAAATTTATTTTTTGAAATTATTCTTTAAATTTCGAAAATAAAATATTTTCTGAAATTACTAAAGATAAAGGAACATTTTTTCGGAATCTTGGGTAATTCGTAACAGGTTATTATATAGTTACGTTCGTGATTATTGTACACTTTCGTAGATTAACAAACATGTGTAAATGTTTACAGTTTATGTAAGTTTACAGATCACTAAATGTTTCGATTCTTTTAAAAGAAAACAGAAAACACTTCTTTAAATTTAATACACAATCTGTATATTTGATACTGTAAAATATACCGAGTAATCTCTCATTTTAAATTCAAATATTGTCGATGCCATTTTATGCAGCCGTAAGTCCTGATATAGGGTAAAATTTGAAATTTTACTGAGAATTTTAATGTCAAATAAGATTTGGTTATAGTATTTACATAAACTGTATAATATTTACTCTTCAAAATCGTTTTTGTTAAATAATTGAGATCAGCAAAAATATCGTAAAAAGGCACAAATGCAAGGCTCAAACGACTTCTTCCTGTTTCGTTTTAGTTTAAACACTAGATTAATTAATTTAAGGCATTCAATATAAGCCACGTGAATCATTTTATTAATATTATGTCAGTTACTTAGTCTTTAATGATATTTTAACCAGTAATCCATATTTTGTTTAAAATCCAGCAAACAACGTTAGAGAAATAATTTCTGTCAGTCAAGAAAGGGATATTTATAAGAGTAAGGACTGTAGCTGAAATCCTTCTATATATATAAAAAAAGTAATGCTTTGGAAATGGACCAATGAAAATCTGCGTAGATACCGCAAAACGCATTTCATTGGTCAGAGCTTTCTGACGCTATAAGGGGGATTACCAAGGGGGAGGGAACCCGGCTCTGTCGCCCAACTTCTTCAAGTTTGGCGCCAACTTGGCGATATATCACCAAAAGTGACGCCAACTTGGCGCTATTTCCAGTATTTCGCCAAATTTCCATAGATTCCCATTGGAATCCAATAGGGTTTTGCATGCTTGCAGAAAATCAACAAATTGAGATATTTCAATGCAACAAAAACTAATGTTAACTTATGTATAGAACTTAATTAAATTATTTATATTATTTTTAAGCGCAAACACTAACTATTTACAATATTCGTAACACTATACATATAATTTTTATTTAATTTGTAATTATTCAAATAAATTATAAATTTTACCTTTTTTTAATGATTTCATATTTGATAATTCTTATAATTATGAAACTATGTAAGCTCTAATGATTATGTGCTTAGGGATAAGGTAATAAAATTGTCAAGAGTTGGGGATGAGCGCGTTTTTACCAAGTGGAATCTAAAAGTTGAATTCATAAATAATGAGGAATCGCGAAGCGATCCAGAATGGAAACGCAAAACAATTACGTCTGTGATTGGCTAGAAAATAGGGATTGATTCACGATACCGAACGGAATCACGAAACGATTGCGCGGAGGTTTGGTGAGCGCAAGGTTGTGGGTGAGCGTAGCTAGCAGGGGGGCGGAGCCCTCCTAGTTTAGATTATGTAACTATTTATGGAACTTTAGTTGCCTGTGTATACAACTATATTACTAGAATAATCGACGACAATTCGGCATAATCAAGCTTTAAAAATATTTTATTTTTATACATAAAAAATTCTTAACTTTTCCTGGTTGTAATTATATTTGTAAGATACGTTTGGATATATAATGTAATAAGTAGACCTGCAAATGAAAAAATAGACACTTTTCAAAATTAAATATATAAATTACTAGCTGTTACCCGTGACTGCGTTCACGTAACATTTAAAGAAGAAGAAATTCATCAATTAAGCAAAAAATTTCGTTATTTAAAAGCATATATAATTAACCTTTTATCACATTTTATAGTAGAAACGCTTCTGATGATCCCAATTTGCTTATTTTTGTTTATGTATATAGGACTATTTAAATTTCTTTTGCGAGCATGAAATTTCATACACCTTTTCTAAGATTAAATGAGGAATAAATTTACATCTCTGTTATTCTATTTTATGATTTATATTTATTCTATTTTATATTTATTCCGTTCAAGGATATTGATTTATTTTATGTTTTCGAGACAAAAAATATTATTTAAAGATATATATTAATAAAGAATTTTAAAGGAAAGTGGTTATTAGTAGGTCACTTCAGACGTGACTTTGATATGATTAGAATAAGCGAAAAATCAACATGCACCATTATAAGGTTATATTCCAAAAAATCACATTTTGGAAGAGTAAAAAAAGATAAATGGTATTAAAAAAATAATCAAACGTGGTGATAAAATAATCAAAGTTCAAAGTAAAAAAATAATCAAAGTTCAAAAATAAATAATAAGAGCACGGGAAATATCTTTAACTTTCAAATATTTATTACATTTTAATTTCACGGTACCACACTTTTATGAGCTCTAGATCTACCAATAATATCAAAATGTTTATCACGCTCCAAAGACTCTTGAACCTAAATACTTATTATTAAAGCAATAGAGTTAACTTATTGCTTTCGAGGAATAAATCGATTTATGTAAAAGCACCACAATTATGAATAAACATTTTCATATATATTGTGTGTTGTAATTTTGGCTTATGAAAGATTTGAAATTTGCAGGAATATGCTCCAATGGGGTAACAGTGATAGATTGTGTTTCAGAGAGATTTTTAACTATAGATTTCGATAATTTAAAATCTAAAGAAAATTTTCCTTCTTCCTTTGCGCTTTTCGATAAACACGGTGCCTTTATACATTAGAGGGATGTGAAGTGAAAGGCAAATTTATTTCTTAGTTAAGGTTTTGGCTCTTGTGTACACGTAAATGATGTCACATGAAAAGCCTAATCTCAAATTGAAATTACTTGCTAAACTTTTTTAAGTTGACTTTCCTGTGCCATTTATTCAATTTTATTGAAACCAGTGTTATGGGAGATTGTACTGTAAAAGGATGTTAAACTTATATATTTGCGACTTTAAATTCTGTGCAAATCACGCCATTTTGTATAAAAACTGCTATAAAATGCTAATATTTTCTGAAAGAAAAGCAGCTAAGACTAATGTCAGACGAACATCTTTTCACGCTTTTTTCCTTGCGTATTATCCCTACACAATGCTAACGGCATATACGTGAGGAAAAAAGCGTGCAAAAAGACGTTCGCCTGCATTAGTTTCATGATTTAAAATATGACGACACTAGGTTAGTTTTTCCTACGGAATGTTACTTGCCGAAATAAATAAATATATATATATATTCTTACACTTCATGAATCATTTAAAACTATGCATTTTAATTTATTTTTTAAAAAAAGGGGAAACCGATTAATGAAATCCAATATTATTGTACATTTAGAAAAACATTGAAAAATTATTTTTATTAAATATACTAAATTTCATGTAAGAAAATTTATTTAAAATGTAAGCTAAAATTTCATTTTCAAAGAATGCGACTTTTGATACAAAATTTTATTTCTGAAATGTATATTGCTATTTTAAGATTTCGTTTTAACTTTCGAAGCTGGTGTAATGAAGACGACATCGCTTTGGCGAAATTAAAATAAATCTATGTTAATGTTTTCGTATTAAAATTAATGCTTTCCATGAAAAAAATATTACATCATTTTTAACCGATAAAAGCTTTTACTAAAAACGCCTTTGTGACATGTTTTAACTGCCATCTTTTAAAATTAATCAATTAAAATAGTATATGATTATTTTAATCAAGGCCTCCTGATAAGGGAGTCTTGATTTTAATTTTAATTCGTATGAATAGTGGGCAATAACTATCAACTTAAATGCACAGAAGTTATATTTACTCCTTGGTTGCGTCAATATGTCGACAGACGATTTTTGTTTCTGTGGAATAAATTCATTCATGAAGTTTCGATGTGTGTAAATATGTTTTCAATTTTGGAAAATTTAATTTAATCAAGTTTTTGCACCATTTATACTAATTGAAATTCAATTCTTTTTAATTTTAATGAGGAAATAGCGTCAAAAAAGTATATTAATCCGTTTTAATTCTCCTTTTTTCCACCAAAAATATCTTCTCCTGATAATCATAACGTGAATTTTGAAAAGAAAACTCTCATTTGTATGCAACTTACATTCAAACTTTTTAATCAGTATGGACAGTATTCCTGTGACGTCACAATTGGTAAAATAGCGGTTTTTATAGCCTCGAATCAAAAGCGAGAATAGGGTCCATTTGTAAAAAATATTTCTGTTATTCGTTTTGATATGTCGTCATTATTTATCTATTTTCATTAGTTACTGATATTAATGCCCATTGTATTTTTAACGAATATTTGGAAATACCTGTTTTATTTCAAATTTGACGTCATATTTTTACAATCGAATAACTTTATTAATAATATTTTTTTTCATTCTTTCTCCTTCTAATTATGACACCATTTTTGGCAGAAAACCCCTTATTAACGTAACCGATATTCATCCTTCATGCATAATAAAAAATACCCCATTTTTTGTTTCAAGTATGACGTCATATTTATTTTCTTTTGAATTCTTTTTATTTTAATTTTTAATTGTCCAAGAGAAATTATTATTCCAGATTTAGTTTTTCTTGGCAACAAGAAAGAAAGATGGTTAAATTTATCGGGAAAATTTCAATTGATTCTGTATGAAAAAGAATGAAATTTTGAATTATTAAGATAATTATTTGAATAAATTAAATAAACTATAGCCTATGTTCATTTCCGGGTTGTAATCCATCTATATCAGAAAAGTACAAAAGCATTAATTCATCCGTTTAGATGCTGACTTCATTCAAACATTCGGACACACATTGACATTTATAATATTATAAGGATTGAATGTAATAAGATTCAAATTAACAAATAAAGGTATATTCAAGTTACCTTACCGGGTATTTAAGGAATTAGACGAATCTTAATTTCTGTTATGCATTATGAATCCCAGCATTCATGAAATAATAATAATAATATATATATATATATATATATATATATATATATATATATATATATAATCTATGATTCTATGCATTGGATTAAGTAAATGCTTCTGTGTTTGTTCATTATACAAGACGACAATTTTTGATTTATTTCCACAAAATATGACAAGCGTTTTAGAATCTATCGAAAAATATTTGATTTAAAACAAACTTCAGAGATCATCTTATATGCACTTTTCCAATAATTTGGAATACGATATTTTTATAAAAATTTTTGTTACAGTACTTGAGTTTAGTTATGCCATCTAATTCTCAATTTCACAAAATACGTAAGGATATCCAGAATTTTGTTGTCTTTAGTATTTTGCGAAAATTTGGTAAACGGGTAACTGTGGTTTTGTAATGAACATGTATGACACATTTTTAGTACGATGTTTCATATTTTCAGTCGATTATGATATTTTTTTACGATTTCTACTCACATCAAAAATGTGTCGTCGCAGTAATTTTTTTCTCAGAGAAAATAGCTATAGTTTTGTCTAGAACTTGAGTTTAGTTCTGGGCCCACCGTGGCTGAGTGGATAAGACACCACGCCGCTAATCGCTTGAGAGCGTAGGTGAGGACGGGTTCGAATCCCGCCGGTTCCGTTGCACATTCTTTGTGGAGCCCCCAGGATGTGATTCTCTGGTGTTGAAAATTTCCTTGTGCTACCTCGTCCCTGTATATCGACGACGACTTATAAGCGGACCCTGGTGTCAAGCACACAAGTCTGATGTATGTGTTCAATAAAACAAACAAACAAACAAACGAGTTTAGTTATACCATCTAATTCTCAATTTAATGTATTTACCGTTTACTCTGCATTTTTCTTCTTGAATTACTTGTTTGTTTTTATGATACGTTTGTAATTAAATAAATACGTAGCACCTATAGTCATCGTACTGTCCGTCTGTGTGTCCGCATATAACAGCGCAAAAACTACGCAACCGAATCATTTGAAATTTAAAATATATAATTGTTGCATAATTTCATCAAACCATTTCAAATTTTATGAAAATCAGCTGTGTAGTTTAATTAGAGGAAAAGTCAAATTTTTTCCGTTACATTAAGGCCAATGGGAAAAAAAATATTTCAAGTGCATTTTAATGATATTGCAGGTTTTCGAACAGAATGAAAATGATATGCACTTATGAAGTGCACTAAAATATGCATTCGGTACAATATGCAGTATAAAAAATATTTAGAAAACTAGTTACAGTACGAACGCACCTCATTTGCTCCGTTTGAAGGGCAATTTCCAAATTGTTATTGTTAAATTTGTTTTACAGCTTCTTTTTAAAACTGAACAACCCAATGAATCTGCCTGGGAGTTTATGCGCTTAATATGATATGTGATAGAAGGCAGCAGTAAGAAATTATTCTCGGGTAAAATGATAAGACGAAATGCAATATTCCGCCTTCATTCATTCACAAATTACACAATATGAACTTTGCAATGTTTTATGAATGCTTAAAAGGTGACAGGTATTAATACCACAGATGTTAAAAGTTTAAAATATACATTTTATTTAAATTCCCCAGTACTTTTGATCTGCAAATCTCGCAGTCAACGTCAGGGAATATTTTCATTAATTGACGTTCTGTTCTTTTTAAATTCGCCACTTCGTATTCGTTGTTCGACATTTTAAAGTTATTATTCTGTAATTTGTTTGAGAATAATTAATTACAAATTAATTATTAAACGAGAAATTAATTTTAAACGATAGAACTTTTTTTCAGATATCTATCATTTACCATGAACAATTCGAGCGAATAATAATATAATTTACTGTTTTCTAAAAGTAACAAAATATACATAACATTTTTCAAAGTAAAAGTAATTTGTAATAATCGTAATTTATATACACTCATTTGATAATATTTTTTATGATGTCTTCAAGCGTCTTAAAATCGAAATTTTCGATTTTTCATAAAACGTTTTATTTAATTAAAGCAGAATTAGAAATTCATTAGTTTATGTAAAGCATATTGTAAATTTTCCTATTTAATATTTCAAATTAAATATTTAAAATATATTTGAATGATACATCATTTTCGAAAAAAAAAAAAAAGTTCACATTTTACGATGTTTTATAATTTTTTTTTTTTTTTTGCTGTATCTACTGGCTTAATCAAAGAACAGTTTTGGCGATTAGCCTTTATAAAAATCACACTTACATACATATTGTTTTCTTTTCTGAATTCTCAAAGTGTATATAACAGTTTGAAAGCCTATATGGGACATTCTCACAATCTTTTGACATTTGGGAAAAAAAAAAAATCTGACAAAAATTAAACTTCCTAAAATAACATTTTAATCTGATAGACGAATGCCTTAATGATTCAAAATAAAGAAAAAATGGTCAGCAGTGATTTGTTTTTTTTTTATTTAACTGAGGTTTAAGTTAAACTTGCGAGTTTAATTTTGCTTACAATTTTACCCCTATAACTTTTTATTTTCGTCTAAATTTTTACTTATAATGAATTTGCATAGTACCCACAGGACATTCAAATAAGAAATAATAACAATGTAGTACTTTTAATACAGAATTTTTGTATAACATTGTCTTAAAGGGGTGTTAAAGAAGGGCGGTAAGGTAAAAAAAGGGGATGGTATTGGAAAAAAGGGATGAAATGGTAAAAAAAGAGACGGTAAGCATGGAACGGTAAGGATAATTACCACCCATTTTTAGGAAAATCATGTTAAGACTAAGTAATAGCCACAATGTTCATTGATTTTTAGAAACAGTTGTTATCATTGGATTAAATTATTATTATTTTTTTTAATTTACCTCGAAAATTGCAGGAATAAACATTGGGGACGGTGAGACTACCAATAAAGCCACGATGCTTGAAATCGATATTTAAATGCTGATTTAAATTCTACAGTAAATTTCCTGCCAAAGAATTTTAGACATTATTTCTCTAGCATACTTCTGCATGAGAAAAAACTTGAAAAAAATTCTATGGCTGCATCTGAAATGATTTTCTGTATAATTTTAGAAGAGGCATGGTAAGGAATCTAAAACCCAGGGACAGAGTTTAAAAAATAATAACAACCCTAAATATGTATGCAGGTTAATTTTTAGCTACATATTTATATAAAACAATAGTTCTAGTTTTAGAAAAAAATTACATCGAATTATTTTTATTGAAACAATTTTATCAAGACAGCTCCAAACTTAACTAGTCGGATGTACCAATCCCAAAACTTTCTTCTATCTCATACATGTTAATACTTCAAAATTCGCTCTCACACTGCCAAAATTAAATGGCAATCTATGCATTTCATGAGGATTCTAAAGATATGAAATTTCGTCCATTAGTTCTTGAGATATGACTACCGCTGAAATCGTCTAAATCCAGCAAAATGCTGCCTAGCAGCGCCATCTATTAGATGATTTATACCAAATCCTAATCAGCAACAATTTATGTCAGCGTCTGACTGAATCTGAAGTTTAGAGAAAATCCGTGCATTAGTTTTTGAGATAGAGCTATAGCGAAAATCGTGAAAATTCTTGCATAGCAGCGCCACCTATTGGGTGATTAACACCAAAACCTAATTAACAACAACTTGTGTCTACTGTGTGTACAACAACTAAATCTGAAGTTAGATGAAAATTCGTCCATTAGTTCTATAGATAGAGCTATTGAGGCAATCGTGGAAAAGGCAGCACAGAAGCGCCACCTGCTGGGCGATTTATACCAACACATAATCAGTAGCAAGTCATATCCAGGACTAACTGAATCGGAAGTTTGATGAAAATCCGTGCGTTAGTTCTTAAGATAGAGCTATTGGGGAAATCGTGTAAATCCGACAAAATTCATCATAACAGCGCCACCTGTTGGGCGATTTACACCAAAACGTAATCAGCATCAATTCATATCAAGGACTAACTAAATCTGAAGTTTGATCAAAATCCGTGCATTAGTTCTTGAGACAGAGGTATTGCGAAAATCGTGAAAAATGCAGCATAGCAGTGCCACCTGTTGAGCGATTTACACCAAAAACTAATCAGCATCAATTCGTATTAGGGACTCACTGAATATGAATTTTTATTAAATTCCGTGCATTAGTTCTTGAGATAGAGCGCCCACAAAATTTGTGTCACATACACACAGACAGACAGACAGACAGACAGACTCACAGAGTCACAGACAGACATTTTGTAAAAACATGTTTTTTGGAATCTCTGACCCCTAAAACGTGTAAATCCGTCGAAAACCGGAATTCGAAAATTTTCATGAATCCAATACTTTCTTCTTGTAAAGTAGAAGAAAGTAAAAATCAGCATCAGGGACACGGGACGGTATAGGTGTTTTTCAGGTGTTTGGACCCCCAACATCGTCCAAAACTTATTTATCTCGTCAATATTGTTGTGCAATAATGCAATGGGAAGTTCCCCAGTATATTAAATAAAAAAAAACACAAAAAAGTGTATTAAAATAAAAATTATTAGTCAGGGACATGAAAGTCCAAAGATTGTGAGAATGCCCCATATACGTATAGTTATTTATAATTGTATAGCTGTTTTTATTTGATATTTTTACATTTGATTGACTAAATCTAATATACAGAAATGAAAGAATATTCAGCGATTTTGAATAATTCAAAACTATTTTTTTAAACTGAAATATTCTTAAACTGAGTACGATGTTTAATACCCGATTTGAAATGGAATAATATTTAATCTTATGTGGAAAGAAAAAAAATTAAATACATAAGAAAAAAATATTTAAAAGTTTATTGATCTGGTTTTTGCTCCTGATTATTTTTTATGATGTGCATATCGAGAAACAACTATATAAATTGATAATTATAGATTTTAACTCACGAATGTTATTGAGAAAACTTATAATTATTAATAATTTGTAAAGTTCTGAGTAATTAAAAAACTGGATGTCGCAAACAGCTATTTTTCGTTCTTAAAGTTAACTCTCATGTATTACTTCATCTTTAAAAAAATTCCTTATCTCATCTGACTTGTAGCTAATAATATTTTGTTTTACAATTCTTTTTTAATTAATTGGTGTATATCAGTTTATTTTTGTTATTATTGTGTTCAAGGAATCCTGATACTAAGCTTGTATTAAACCGCATTTTTTGCTTGCTTTTTCTATTGATGCTTGTAAAGTTCTAGATTCAATCCATCATCTTGATGTAACACTAACATGTGAGCGCATTAGGACAGAGAAAAATCGTATCTAAAAGATATCTATAAATAAATGTTTATTTATTTATTTATTTATTTATTTATTATTTAGCAATCTGTATTTGAGAACAAAAATATCGCAAGTCCAAAAAAGACAAATTTTATGTTACCAGCTTTTTAAACTAAAGAAGTTTTTCTCTTTTGAACCAAACTTGCGCTATACGTGTATTATAATATAAATATGATATCAATTTCGGAAAATAGCGTTGTCTTGTAAGGAGATGCTCTTATTACTTCTCTTGAAAAATAAGTGACATGTAACTTTCGATAGTTTGGCTCCCAGGTACAGAAATATATCTATAAATAAATGTTTATTTATTTATTTATTATTATTTTATCAATCTATATCTGAGAACCAAACCATCGTAATCCCAAAAAAGAGAAATTTTTTGCTAACAGATTTTTATGCTAAAGAAATTTTTCTCTTACAATCCAAACTGTCGCTGTACTTGTATTACAAGATAAATATGATATCAATTTGTGAATATAGCGTTGCCTGGCAATGTGATGTTCTTATTACCTCTCTTGAAAAATAAGTGAAATGCAACTTACAATAGTTTGGCTCCAAGTTATAGAAATATATCTATAAATAAATCTTTATTTATTTATTTTTATTATTATTATTTATCAATATGTATCTGAGAACGAAACCATCGTAAGTCCAAAAATGACAATTTTTATGTTAACAGCTTTTTATACTAAAGATTTTTTTCTCTTTCGAACCAAACTATCTCTATACTTGTATTATAAGAGAAATATGATATCAATTTGTGAAAATAGCGTTATCTTGCATGGTGATGCTCCTTTTACTTCTCTTCAAAAATAAGTGAAATGCGACTTACGACAGTCTGCCTTCCTGAAACAGAAATATATCTATGAATGAATGTTTATTTGTTTATTTATTATTATTTTTATTTATCAATCTGTATCTGAGAACCAAACTATCGTAAGTCCAAAAATGGCAAATTTTGTGTTAACAGCTTTTATACTAAATAATTTTTTTCTCTTTCAAACCAAACTATCTCTATACTTGTATTATAAGAGAAATTTGATAACAATTGGTGAAAGTAGAGTTGTCTTGCAAGGTGATGCTCCTTCCACTTGTCTTGAAAAATAACTTAAATGCGACACTTGATAATTTGGATCCCAGTTACAGAAATATATCTGTCAATACAATTATACTATTACAATCATACAGCATACATTAAATCTAGTATTCTCTTTAAATGTTAAGTGTTTTTATTGAAAATTAAATAGGAACTTTAAATCCTGTTAACATTCTGCATAAAGATGTTTTATTTTGAACACTTTCCAATATACTTAAAAAGTGTGTATGATTTTAGATTGTATGTCATACCCCATCTTATAATTGATATATGTTGTTGGGATTTAGTGTGTTTGCTGCTGAAGATATAAATTGCGTACAATTTATAGTTCTTTTTTCTTTTACAGATACATTAAAATTAATTTTGTGATTATTTATATTACGTTATATCGCAAAAGATTATTTATTATGCTTGAGAAAAATCGTTTGCAATATATTTTAATGATTTTACACATTTTCAAGCATTTTGAAATTCATAGACATTTCTGAAGTGCAGTAAAAATGCTTTTATAGAACTTAGAGTGCATAGAATTTGTAATTAATTTACAGAGTATTCGTCTGCAGCGCATTTTAATATTTTTTTAATTTTTGAAATATAATAAACGTGTAATACGTTACTAGGGTGCACTATAAGATGCTTACAGTAAAATATGGTGTACATAGCGTTTATTTTTCATATAAAGTGACTCACAAAACAATTTTTATTGCATTAGTGTCTATAAGCAATAGCTGCCTGAGCATCGTTTTATTTCTTACATTGTTTATTTCTTACAGTTTAACTAACGTTTAGCATGCTACATAATATGTATAACTTCTATAGATTAAACAGAGTACTGAATAAAAGAAACGTAAACTTTACTGCATAAAATTTTGAATTACTTAAGGGTCGTTCTTAATTATGTCTTGCATATTCAACTGGACTAAATTTAGTATACTATGAGTTGTTTGATGACTATAAATAAATTTATATACATGGCCATGCATTGAACTGGATATAATCCCGTCTATTGATAATAATTGCTTGAATTACGCTGCGTTATGAGTTGCTTTCCTGAATTAAATTTTAACTTTGTATGTGTAGTATTCTAATGAGAACGTTAAATGTATAATATTGTTAATAGTAATTTTTTTTATCTACACATTGCTGGCTACACTAAAACAAACAAATGTTTATTAATTTACGAAAATATAATATAAAAACGAACGCAAAGTTACAATAACGTCTTCGAAGTTACTTATCATTCCGAAAATTGTTCTTTATGTCGAGAAACTTTATAAATCAACATGGTTTGAAGATTTAATGAAGTATATATACAAACAATGTTTTATTTGCTGTCACAATTTTTCTGAAACATTCCGGATAAGTTTTATAGTGCGTTAAACATTTAAATAATACTGAATATCGGTTTTAGAATACTATCAGTTTTCCAATAAACAATTTCAGCTGCGTATTTAAATTTATATATGCAGGAGAAATAAATTAATATTAGTTTTAACGTTAAAGTCGACGCCATACAAATTTTGTCTGCAAAAAATATGTTTGTTGAACATGAAAATGTTTTAGTGAGAATTTACTGCAAGTTGGAATTTGCTCGTCAAATGTGACAAATGAGGTGCGTTCGTACTATAACTAGTTTTATAAATATTTTTTGCGCCGAATATTGTACTGAATGTATATTTTACTGCAATTCAATAAGTGCATATCCATTTCATTCTGTTCGAAAGGCTGTAACATCATTAAAATGCACTTGAAATATTTTTTTTCCCATTGGTCTTCATTTAATGGAAAATGTTTGACTGTCCCTGTCATTAAAGATACATCCGATTTTCGTAAAATTGGAAATGACTCGACAAAATTTTACAACAATTATATATTTAAATTTACAGACAATTCGGTTTGGTTTGTTTTGTGTTTATGACGGCCAGTTATCAACACGATGGGTATGGGCCTTAAGGGGGGTGCCCTTCGTGGGGGTCTTTCTAAGGGAACCTAACCCGTATTGACGCTTGGAAATCCAAGGTTCGAAGAAAACCACGAAAACACCGAACGATTAGGCCGACGGGCGCGATTGGGTTATAGACAATTCGGAAGGCTGCAACATCATTAAATTGCACTTGCAATAATTTATTCCCATTGGCCGTAATGTAACGGAAAATTTTTGACTGTCCCTGTAATTAAACTATCCATCCGATTTTCATAAAATTTGAAATGACTCGAAAAAAATTGCAACTATTATATATTTAAAATTTTAGACTATTCGGTTGGGTAGTTTTTGCTCTGTTATATGCGGACAGACGGACTGATCGACGACTATATGTGCTACGTATTTATATAATTATGAACGCACCTAAAAACTATATCCTACGCCCTGAAAAGTAATTTTTATACAGAGTCATAAAAAAGGTACATAGTAAAAAATGGAAAACAAAATGCACGAAAAATATTGAATGAAGCAGACGAAACCAACATGAAATTGTAGAATATCTCAAGGAGTTTTGGTAGTGGTGATCGCACTGACGTTGACGTGACTGCGAGCATACGCCTACACCACTTTGTGATGCAATGGCATTTCACTCATCAGTGAGTTCGAAGCAATCATGGAGAGTGTACAGCAGAAAACCCGCTGCCTGTTGTGGTACGCCGAGTTAAAATCTGTCATTGTGGTACAACGTCATTTTCGTCGTACGTATGGTGAAGATCCGCCTAAAATCAAAGCAACTGTTGGTGGGTTCATTCAGTTTAAAGCGCACCAGATCTTCGCACCTGGACGGAGATCGACTACCGCTTAGATGTTTACCGAGAGACAGGGTATCTCATACGAGGTTTTCTAAGTAATGTAAAAACAAAACTCAGATTTTTTCAATCTCACCGTACAAAAATAATTAATTTATTATTATTAAGGACATAGTTATTTTAATTCGAAATCAGGGAGACCTTTTCCGATGACCTTGTACTATATCTCTCAATGGAAACGTTTTCGTAAATCAGTGACAGCAAAAGAAACTTTGTTTGTATAAGTGATTCTTTAACTCTGGAAAATATATTCGTTTGGTCTCTATAAATAAGGAACGATTTTTGGGATCATGGGCAACACATAAGAAGCTATTGTCTATATTAGCTCGTAATTATGTATATTAAGGTTTTGGAAAAGATTAATAATTTTTATTAAAAGATTAATGATTTTTTTAATGTGTAATATTTTTGTGTTGAATTATTGTTTTTATAATAAACTTTCAAATTTAACAACAATAAAGTAAATAGCAACAACATTCAAATAATTTTTTATCTTTTTATTTATTTTTATTATTATTATTATTTGAATGATTACACGCAAATGTGTTTGGTCAATGATTTATTTTTCTTTAATATTTTTAATCACAACATAAAAAAAGAAAAGAAAACAGACTAAAAGGATGTTTACCAACGGTACAAATAAAAACACATTTTACATAACTAAATATTTTGTCATTAAAAAATATTGATGGTATTAATTTTTATGGAAGATTACTGAGTCTATCTATTTATTATAGTTCATAGGAAATCTGGTTCTGTTTTCTTGAATGAAAGCTTCATTAATACTGTTAAACGTTACTTTGACAGTGTCGTAAAAATGTCAATTCATTAAGCAGAGTTTTCTCAAGGAAATTATTGAGAATATTCCGGAATGCTGTAAAAAAAACTTAATTTGCTATTAGTTTTCTTTCTGAAGAAATAGGAAAATGACAGTTATCGAGAATCACGAAATAACTCATTATTCACTTCATATTTTTCCGCTAATTCACTGAATATAGACATGAAATAATTTATTGCTAATTAGAATGTCACTATTTATTATAGTAATATCTGATAAAATAAATTAATTCTTCTTTTCTTTATTATGAGCTATTATCGATTTTTGCTGAAAAATTTTATTTTTCAAATTGCAGCTAATTATCTTATATTTGAAATTAGTATATAATTATTTGCATTCCGATAAAAAATAAAAATAAATTCGGTGTGTCACGTACTATTAAAATCAAAATAT
This sequence comes from Maratus speciosus, assembly GCA_963932465.1. Lineage (NCBI taxonomy): Eukaryota > Metazoa > Arthropoda > Arachnida > Araneae > Salticidae > Maratus > Maratus speciosus. The sequence continues at coordinate 310,227,495 of OZ010794.1, forward strand.
TCGTAGAAATAATAAGATGCGTTTTATTAAGTATGTTGTAATTTTACAAGATTCTGAATTACAATCGAGAACTTTCTTAAAATTTCTTGTAATTAAATACTTGTAGTGCAGCATGTCGACGGCTGACAAATCTTATAATGTATTACAGTCTTATAATGTAGTACAGTGCGTCTAAAAAGTATAGGGACAGGTGATTTTTTTAAATAGCAGTTAACACTATTTTTAAATAACAGTAATAATAACAAAAAATGCAGCAATAATAACGAAAAAAAATAATAAGCATGTGGAATCATAACATAAGTTTGTTACAATAAACGAATATCGTATAAGTTTGAAGGAATATTTGTAAAAAAATAAAAATCAAAATAGTCTGTCTCAAAAGTATATGGACTTTTCGATTATTTTGTGTTTAAATTAAAGTTTTGGATCCATCTCTTTCAATTATCTGGAAAATCCTATTAGGCATGCATCGAACTAGTGTTTGGAGAATGTGGGACTGTAAAGAGAACCAATTCTGCTCTACTAGTTGCTTTAATTCCTGAATATTCTAAAATTCACAAATATGGGCTCACACCTCTCGTGCAAGTACACCCCATTTTTTTTTAATTCGGTTCAGGACAGGAATGATGGTTGGCCAGTGTATAAGAATAATTTGATTCTGCGTAAACCACGCTGTTTTTAGTGGGAGGTGTGAATTGCCATATTGCTCTGTCGGAATTTCCAGTTTTCCCTTCCTTAGATATTTCCAATTAGGAGTAGATTGCTTTTGAGGACATTTTAATAATACTCTCAGCACCTTTGACCATTAGGAAAATCAATACTCATTGTTCCGTTGGAATAGAACGCGTCACACATCATGATAAAATCTCCCCCTTGTTGTCAACTCATGAACTCACAAGATTCTCGTCGTAGACCATACCAATAGTTTGTTGAGCCATCAGAACTATCCAAATTGATGTTTTTTTACGTCACAGAAGAAAACATTTAACTATTCATCAGTCCAATTTGTGTGTTTTTTAGCACAAAGAACGCGCGCCTTTCTAAGATGCAATTTCAGCATAAATTTCCGACACATTCTGCAATATTTATAAAAATTGCTTACCAGTATGCGATGGGGATTAGTAGATCTCGATATAGAAAAGCCTAAAGCCCTAAGAAATTCAAGAACAGACTTGTTTTAGTTTGAAATGGCTTGAAAAATCTCTCTATCTTGTCGCTGAGGTGGTTTTCTTGATCGGTCTGAACGCTTTTTTGGAATAGCATTGTCACCTTTCGATAAAATTTCACAAATTACAGATCGTCTACACTTCATCAGTTTAGCAGTATCGGAAACTTTTAATATATTGAGCCTTTAAATGCCAAATTTTGCATATATCAATTGCAATGACTTGAACATTGTGAGACATTTTCAACATTCGAGAACTGAAGAACAAGCAAGGATTTTATATTTCAAAGTGGTACATTACATGTACAGAACGCAAAATATGCAATTTTGTTTTGATACGGTGGTAATAACAGCGATTCTTTCATTGTCCATATATTTTTGAAACAGGTTATTTTAAATTTTATTTTTTTACAAAAAATCTGTGCAATAAGCCTGTTATTTCTTTATTGTAATAAACTTATAGTGTGATTTCATACGCTAAGTATTTTTTCGTGATTATTGCTTCATTTTTTGAATTGTTATTTCAAAAAAATCGCCTCTCCATAAACTTTTGAGACGCACTGTGATCTTTCAACAAAACAAACAAAATGTCTCGGCAATATAAAATTTATTTCTCGATCATTCAAAGTTTAATTTTTTACAAACAAAAATCTTAGTACGACAAGGGTAATATCGTAGCACAATTATTAAAATTATAGCTGAGACGTGAGTAATAAAAGTCTAATGTACGAATGCAAACCTAATGGTGATTTTGATAAATTTTTATACGATTTCTCAATAATTTCTCGATTAATTAGACAGCTATTTATCACTTGGATCTTAGAAAGATACATGTAATATTGTTGCCGGATTCTAAAATTTTGACCTGTCATCTAAATAGATTTAAATCAAAGATTAAATAGAAATCTTATGAGGAATTTGGATTAAAAATAAATTCATGCGCAAAATTTTGAATTGAGAAACTCTTCACACACAACAACGCTCATCATATTTAAATACTAATTACTAATTTTGTTGATTTTTTTCAGTTGGATTCAATTTTTTAGAAGACCGTTGACTGAAAAAATACTGAGAAATTTCATTGATGAAAATTTCATAGAAATGTCAAAAACGTCATTTTTATAATAAACTTTCAAAAATAATAACAATAAAGTAAATAAAAACAACATTCAAATATTCCTTAATCTTTTTATTTTTTGCATTATTCGAATTATTATACGGAAATGTGTTTGGTTAAAAATACTTAACTTTACAGCTTCTTTAACCCTCTAATGCTCATGGTAGAATGCGTTCCAGAAACAGTGTAATTCAGAGAATAGGAATTCATACCAGAAACAATACACAGTAAATATGTGTCTGTTATTATATAAACCAAAATTTTCTATTTTAAATTTCTGGTATGAAAACGAAATATGCGAATAAAAAAATCCACTAAATCGGGAACACTGATGATAGCATAAATTCTACCATGGGCATTAGTGGGTGGGAATCTACAATAAACTATTAGACCGGGAGTCGGCAGCACAGACAATTACCTCATCGAGTTCCCGACTGAAATTCCAGAATTAGTTAAAACTCGATACGCATATTAAAACTCAATCGGTCTGCCAAGTTATATCTTGGTGGAAGACACCTGAAAACATGATTTTAGCGGTCGACTCGTAGGTTTACCATTGTATTTTCCTGCACCCAAAAGTATGAAAATATGAAGGACTGGGAGCAGGAAAACGCAAAAGTAAACGCACGAGTCAACCGCTAAAATCGGGTCCACCAAGATCATGGCAGACCGATTGCGTTTTAATATGCGTATCGAGTTTTAAATAATCTTGAATTTCAGACGTGAACTCAATGAGCTGATTATATGTGCTGCTGTCTCCCGGTCTATATGTATGACTTTTTCTTTCTTTCAAATTCAGAAACTTCAGTCGTTTATACTATCAGTAGAAAATTTGAGTGCTATTTGATTTTTCTACAATCCTTTTCATTTGAATTCGGCAGTCTATTATCCCATTAACCCCCAAAACTATAACCCAGGGATCTTTGACTTTTTTGCAGAAAAACGTTTTACACCACCTATTTTTGAATGAAAATTTTCGTTTTATTTAATAATCAAAGTTTCTCTTGTTCAATAAGGCATTTTTTAATTTATAAATAGTGGTGGCATTAGTAATTTAAGCATGGAAATTTATTTTAACTGTTGCGTGAACGCAACACTAGCGGGTAGTGTAATAAGAGCAACTTTCAGCAGTGTTACTGCAATGGACAGTATTCCTGTGACGTCAAAATTGGTAAAATGGCTATTTTTATAGCCTCGAACAGAAAGGAAGAACATTGTCCATTTCTTGATAGATTATTAACTGGAAACAAATGCTAAACTGTTTATATTCTTTTAATTGTAGATGAAATTTTCTGTAATCGTCTGCATGTGATAAGTACAAGAACAGTATTCCTGTGACGTCACAATGGAGGATATTCCATCTACATTTTGATCACGTGGTCAAGGTAAAAACTTCTATCGTAAAGAAGGGAAGTCTCCGTAGACGTGTAATGTAAATCCCCGCTAGCCAATTAAAAGGTTTATGAGGCAAAGTAGTAGTATCTTCCTTCTTATCAGTTAGAAGTTCCTTGGGTAAATTACCGGTATCACGTGACTTTTTTCATCCTCAAACCCACATTTGGAATATCCTCCATTGGTAAAATGGTGGTTTTCATAGCCTTGAACCATAAGGGAGAATAGGGTCCATAAGTTTTTTTAAATTTCCTGGTCATGAACTAAACGACTGTGCTCCAGTTATGTGTCATTTTTTTAGCCTAGTATACATTGAGATGTATAAAACACATTTGGCATTTTTTATAATAAAGGTTGTTTTGTAAAAAGAATAAATATTATATATGTATATATATATATATATATATATATACATATATAATATTTATTCTTTTTACAAAACAACCTTTATTATAAAAAATGCCAAATGTGTTTTATACATCTCAATGTATACTAGGCTTCTTTTCGAATTCGGTTACTGCTTTGAATGGCCAGTTTTAAAGTTTTCTTTGGCCAGTATGGTCTTGACAGATATGGGGGAAGTTTCATGAGTAATAGCCGGCAAAACCCAGCACGCAAGTCTTTAGCCTTGCGGTCTGTCTCCATTGGTTGTTTTCTTTTCGTTCATGATTTAGTTAGTAAGTTTTTTCCATGGTTATTTTGTTAATTTTCTCTGTAGTTCAGTAGTTTTGGGATTGGATGTGTAGTGTGTGGTTTTTGGTATTATATTAACCTTTGAAGTTCGATGGCATGGCTACGTCTTCAAGTGGTTCAGTTTGAGTATGGTTTATGTTTTTATGAACTGATTAGATATTCGTTAGATATGTTTTAGGCAATTGTCAGGCATATTTTGACGCTGTAATTATTCCTTTTATAGTTTTTCCCTATTCTGTTTATTATTTCTAGTTATAGTTTTTACAGTTCGGTACTGTTTATTTTTGTTCATCTTTGTTATATATTATTCGTTCATGTTATTTTTTAGATTTTATGGTTTTGTTTAAAGTGTTAGTTTTATTCATTAGTTCCCATTTTGTTCAGTTTTATTAAAAAATTGTATTGAGTGTGAATATACATTTATAATTATGAAATTTACAAAAAATGGAATTTTAGATACCGGCAAGAAATGGAATTCATTAGAGGACCATTGTGCTCGGTCGGTTCCTGATAGCATGGTAGGGAATGGATCGTTAGAAAGTAACCATGATTTACAAGTGGATTTGGTTGGCTACGGAAGTAAAGGAGTTGATGATAGCTTTTGCAAAAAGAGTATGCAAGGTTTAGTTTTTGAGAAAAATAAAAAAATGTATAAAAATTATAAAAATTGTGAAAAAAATTATGTAAAAAATTGTGAGTTTGATATTTTTTTGGAAAGAGGGGAAGTTGATGATGTACGGAAAAGGAAATCGATCAGGTATAATACCAGATATATTTATAATAGTCATTTAATTAATGAGAATTACGATGGCGGTGAAGGTAAAGATAACGGTGTTAAATATAAAACTAGAACGTTTTATAATTCAAACTTAAAAAGGGAGTTGATTTTCAATAATCTCAAATTAAGAAAATGTAGTGATAAACGTTGTAAAGTTTGCCCGAGTGTGGGCTCAGAGTATAACACTATCGGGGACATTAGGTACTTAAAAGTATGTAAGGTTTACAACAGTGTTTATAAACTTAGCTGCAAGATATGTGGAATGTCTTATATTGGTCAAACTTCTGACCCGATTAATAAGCGTTTCAATAACCATAAGTCTGATATCAGACATTGCAAAACTAATAAAGAAGAACAAGAGATTGAAATTAGACATTTCAACATGCATGGTATCGAAAACATGGAATTAACGATTTTAAAGATTGTCCCTAATAAAAAAGAAAGATTGTTATGTGAAAGTGACATGATGATTAAATGTGGCACGGTTTACCCATACGGGTTAAATGTTATGTTCAATGGAACTAACGTTTTGAAAAAATTAAGAAACAATTTATTAGAAGTTTCAATATACGAACGTATTGAACATCCCATGAATTATAAATTCAATAAGGAGATGGACCACAAGATAATAGCAAAGGAATATGACAATATTAATGAAATTAAAAGTTCAATTCTCAAGAGTGATTTCGTGGGAATAGTAAGAAATATAAAATTTATTATATTTAACGTGAAAAAACGTTTTATAGGTGATTTGTTAAACTTATTGTATTCACATAAGAGTAACTATAATATAGATTTGGCTTTGGACATTTTGAGGTATAGAATTAGTTCACAACATTTGAAGGAAAATCTGGGCAGAAGTAACAACAATAACAACAAAATAGTTAATAGAATGTATTTTGTAATGGATTACATTGAAATTAAAAAACATGGTATAAATATGGGCAAGGTATTAAATAAATACAATGATTTGCTTCCAGATAAGAACATGGAGATTGTCAAGGTTTATAGATACGATAAACCTTTAGGTCGTATGGTTTTTAATTATAATAATTTTTCAAAAGAAATTGGTAGAAACAATGATAATAATTTATGTCATTGTCATGATCCGGTTTATCGTGATTATGTCGATGTGGATCACGGTCATGTATTGACCGGTAATTTAGACATTGTCAAGGACAGAACATTGAGAGATTATATGCGGTTTGGTACAAAATTTCGTTTAAAAAGATTAAACACTAAGGATTTTATAAAAAAACGATTAAAAATCAATGTGGATATGTTTATACATAAACTTATGAACAAATTTTGCTTACCAGAAATAACTTTTCTGGAATGGAAACACAATATATTAAAGGATTTGAGTTCAATTTACTGTGGTAAAACAGGGGGGATTTCGTTGGAAGAATATAAAGTATTAAAAGATTCTATCAAGGATTTACAGAGTAATTTTGTTATAACATATATTGATAAGGCAAATACAAATTTTGCTATTATTTGTAAAGAGCTATACTGTAATCAATTAAGACAATGTTATAACAATACACATAATTATAGGTTGTTAAATACCAGTGTAAAAGAGATAGAAAGTAGACTTGCTGCTTTTTATAAAAGGTTAAAATACACACAACGTAGTAAGGAATTGCCTTATATGGTTTTGATTCCTAAATTTCATAAGGACCCCATTGCCTTTCGTACAATTACATGTGGTTTTGGCACTTATTTGGAAGTAGCTAATAAAAAGTTTTTGGATATTTTGCAGAGTTTATTTGAAGCGGCATTAAAACAAAATTACACATGTATTATAAAAAATAGTTTTGAGTTACTTAATAGATTGAAAGGTTTGAGTAATATTAAAGGTCTATATGTTTATGATTTTGAAGATTTATATAACAGTATTGATTTAAATGATCTTAAAAATAAAATATTCGAATTTTTTAACAGGTACAATATTTTGGGAAAAAATTTGGATCATTTGACAAATTTATTTAATTTCGTAGTTAATGAAAATTATTTATTCGATGGTAAGCATGTGTTTCAGCAGATAAGAGGTATACCTATGGGGGGTAGTTGCAGTTCGGTACTTGCAGATATTTATTTATTTTTATACGAGGTTAAAGAGACAACAGATAAGGATTTTTTAAGTTTCAGATATATTGATGATGTATTGTTAGTAAGGATTAACGATTCCAATAGCGATTTAAATTTAGACTACTATCCCCAAGGTTTGATATTAAAAAAAACTTCATATGACGAAAAGCATGTAAATTATTTGGATCTCACTATCGACATTGAGAGGGGTGGATTACGGACTAGCATTTATGATAAGAGAAAGGATTACAACTTTGAAACTATTAAGATATTAAATTTTAATTCCAATGTACATATTTCCATTTTCAGAAATATCATTATCAATAGTTTAATAAGGATAGTAAAGTTAAATTCTAATCATAACAGTATAATAAATGACATTATAAATCTCTATCAAGATGCAATGGATCAGAATTTTCCTATTGGTTTGTTAAATAGTTTGGTAAACAATTTCGTCAAGGATAAAGATTACTGCGACGCTTTACTTTTGGCGATTAAAAACATCGCCAAATAATCGTAGGCTTTATAAGGAGCTCTGTCTGGTTGCGTCGTTCTTTTTGAATTGGGTTGCTGCTTTGGATGGACAGTTTTAAAGTGTTCTTTTCGAATTCGGTTACTGCTTTGGATGGCCAGTTTTAAAGTTTTCTTTGGCCAGTATGGTCTTGACAGATATGGGGGAAGTTTCATGAGTAATAGCCGGTAAAACCCAGCACGCAAGTCTTTAGCCTTGCGGTCTGTCTCCATTGGTTGTTTTCTTTTCGTTCATGATTTAGTTAGTAAGTTTTTTCCATGGTTATTTTGTTAATTTTCTCTGTAGTTCAGTAGTTTTGGGATTGGATGTGTAGTGTGTGGTTTTTGGTATTATATATATATATATATATATATATATATTTTTTTTTAAGATTTATTAAAATATTTTTTATTCATCAAACTATATTCATGTATACCTTTATAATTTTTTATTGAGACCAGATTTTTAATATTTTAATGCGGATTTTTTCACTGAGATACATTTTTGCATTATACAAAAAATGTTTTAACGATTATATTAAAATACTTTTTATTCAGACATATTTTTAATAATATAACAAGAATTTTTGAAAAGTTAGTTATTTTGGTTCATCAAAACATTTTTTTTCAGGTATTGGAATGCAGATTTTCTAATAATATCAATGTGGAAATTGAATTTTTTTTTTATTATTTAAAGTGTTACTGTATATGCTGAAAAATGGATTTTTATGAACAAGTGATAAAAGTTTATACTAAAAATAAAAATTGAATATTATTTAGAAATTAATTTTTAAACATATTTGTTTAATTTATTCTTATCAAAATAATTACCAGGTACACATTAGAATGTCTATTATTTTGAGGCAATTTTCACTTGAAATCCTTATTTATTGTTGGGAATAGATAACATTACGTCTAAAGTTTTAAAAATTATTGTCCCTTCGAGCAATTTTATCCCTTTAAAATCTTAATTCTTATAAAATGTTGTACTATAGAAAAAGTTTGTGTTTAATCCTGAAATTATACAAAGTAAAGTCTAATTTTAATGCGAGACTTTGACTTTTGCATATAACATTGAGAAATTAGTGTAAGCTTATTAACTTGTACATTTTGAGTTTAAAATGTATGGGAAATCTCGTTAATATCGATTTTTACTATTACTTTATAAAATGTGTACAGGATTAAATTTTATACAACTGATAAAGAAAAAAAAATATTATTATAATTATTTGAAATATTGGAATTATTAATTTTCTTTTAAACTGGAAATTTAAAAATAATTTTAAATATAACTGTATAATGCAATACGAATTACTTTATCTTAGAAATATAAAGTTTAGGAGATTAGCTTTATTTATTATTTTTAAAATGATTACCGCTTCCAGCGTTATAATTCCAACGTTATAATTCCAGCTGACATTCTGCAACAAGTTTCATTCGATGTGCTTGTCAAAAAGAGATAAAATCTTATTTAATATTTCCATAACAGTTATTACATTGACTAATTTATACCCTAAAGCACTATTGTAACTCTCATAAAATTTTACATTATGGGACATATTTGTATTAAGTTCCGACATCATATTGAATACAGCATAAATTTCATACGAGCTAAGTTATGCAAATCTCAAAAATTATCGAACTCGTAAAAGGTTTGTTCAAGAAGTTTATACTTTAAAAAGGAGTATTAAATGTATTTGAATTGGCGTTTAAATCGACTTTTAACTTAACTTACATCTTTTGATGTATGTATAAATATGTGGGAGACTTTAAGCATTTGGTAAATAACAAAACTCAAAGAATGTATTTATTTGAATTTTATTTTAACTTGTAAAAACAAAATACGATAAATTTTCTAATATACTTTGAATAACTATTAGGGGACAATAACGTATTTTAACTATGTGTATGAATATTATGTTTAAATCTTCAGTACATTTTGTATTATATTAAAGAATGCGTGTATCATTTTGAGATTTTGGGAACCTGAATATACAGGGTGTTTCACTACCAGGCCAACACACTTGCAGGAGGTGTAGAGGGTACAGAGACGAGTCAGAATCGCATTGCAATGCGCAGGGTCGAAAATGCAATCCTAACGATATAAATGGATTGTTAGTGTCAGAATCATAGTGATAGCTAATTGACATTTAAAGACAATAAACTTAAAATAAGTCATGAATTTCCTGATAATAAAGTTTCCCAAAGTTTTCCGCCCACAGGCCTTGTTCTTACCATCTGCGATTTTGCACGTTTGAGGTAGTAGGGACGTTTTGAAACGGCGAATCTTCGTTGTTCCTGCCAACGTTGGAAACACGGCCGGCGAATTTCAAAACATCCGAGACTAGGTTACGAATATTTCATTCACATATTACGAAACACCGGACTACTTTATTATAAGGAAAGTCATTACTTATTTTAAGCTTATGGTCTTTAAATATGAATTTGCTATCATTTTGATTCATGAAGATTTTTTTAAATATTATTGGTTCACCAGTATGGCAGTCATATTCTACTGCTTTCTGCATAAAACATTTTCAGTTTAGCAACATCTCTCTTCATAACACTACCCGCTGCAATACCAATGTCGTATTCTTGAGCTTTTTTTTGTCATACTATCACTCGATTCTACATGATTTATAATTTGAATTTTTTCTTCAATACTTAAAATAATGCGTTTTTTTTTTTTTTTTTTTTTTTTTTTTTTTTTTTTTTTTTTTTTTTTTAACACGATGAAAATGATAATTTTTACTTTAGTAAAAATCTCGTACGGGAGCTCAAGTTAAATTCAAAGAAATTCTAAGAAAAGGAATTCAAAATATTTATATGTACCCGTGGTTCGGAAAGGACCACTTTTACACCTGGAATGTGATAGTAAAAAAAAAAAAAAAAAAAAAAAAAAAAAAAACCTTTAATAATGGATTTTGGTTAATCGAGAGTTTCGGTTAAAAGAGTTTCGGATAAAAGAGGTTCCACTGTATTGGGGAACAATAAGGTATTTTAACTACGTATGTATGAAATCCAGTTTAAATCTACATTCACGTTTGTGTTGTATTAAAGGATTTGTGTATGATTTTGAGATTTTCTTCAAAATAATGTATATATTAAGAAAATCGGAAAAAATAGTTGTTTATTTAAAATCGCAAAAGTATTGCAAACAATATTTAGTGTTGTATCGCAATGTCTTGCATATTTTTCAATACAAAAAAAGTCCTTCCGGCCAGTGCCGGGAGGAAGAGGCAGCTTTCATAATCCTTATTTTAAAAAAGCCAACTTATATCATGCAAACACACGAAGCTCAATTTAGTGGAAACCGAATATAGGAGATTCAATACTAATTTTTATCAATATAATGAATGAGAATTTCGCGAAATTAGTCAGCTTTATCCAAGCTGCTTTTCTTTAAAGTAACTTATATTTGGCTGCCAAATTCGGCAATTTCTTAAAGTGCCTGTCATTTTAAGACAACATGGTGGATGCGGCTAAGCAGTGAACTTGGTCGAGACCTTAGTAATTGCTGTGCACATGCTCACTCACATCGGAATCGGTTAATATATAGGAGTGCTGTCGCATGCAACAAATCAGATTTTTCAAAATGTCACCCACAATAGAAATTGAAACTGCTATATCTGAGCCATTTTTTAAGGTAAAGACAAACAAAAAATGCTCCTGAATCCTTATATCAAGATCAAATACTTAAAAAAGAAACCTTTTTCAATTTCTAATTTTTTTGCACCTCACTTTAAATATATATATATTTTTTAATTTAATGGCCGCCATTTTGAAATAAAATGGCTGATGAATCTGGCCAGCGAACTTGGTCGAGGTGTTGATGTATACTATCCACATGCCTTCTTACATCGAAATAGGCGAATACGTGTGTTATCGCGTGACAAATACAAGATCGTTTCAAAATGTTAGCCATGCTAGAAATTCAAAGTGCTATAAATCAACCATTTTTTAAGATATCAACAAAAGAATAAATTTTCAGAAACAAAAACTGCTCCGGAATCTTTGTATCAAGGCCAAACACATACAAAAAATCTTTTTCATTTTCCAATTTTTTAATACCTCATTTTGAATTTTAAATTTAATTTTTTTTAAATGGCAACCCTTTTGAAAGAAGATGGCGAATGAAGCTGGCCAACGAACTCGGTCGAGACATTGGTATGTACTATGTACAGACCAAGTTACATCCAAATAGGTTCATAAATACGCCTGTTATCGCGTGACAAAAATCAGGTCGTTTTAAAATGTCAGTCACAAGAGAAATTCAAAATGATATTACTCAGTTATTTTTTTTAGATATAGACGAAAGAAAAACTGTTCCGCAATCTTTGTATTAAGGTCAAACACATACAAAAAAAAATCTTTTACATTTTCCAATTTTTTGGTATCTCATTTAATTTTTTTTATTTTTTAATTTTTTTAAATGGCCGCCATTTTGAAACAAGATGGCGGATGAAGCTGGCCAACGAACTCGGTCGAGATATTTGTATGTACTATGTACACACCAAGGTACATCCAAGTCGGTTCATAAATACGCCTGTTATTACGTGAGAAAAATCAGGACGTTTCAAAATGTCAGCCACGCTAGAAATTCAAAATGCTATAACTCAGCCATTTCTTAAGATATAGACGAAACAAAAACTGCTCCCGAATCTTTTTATCAAGGTCAAACACATAAGAAGAAAATATTTTTTTCAATTTTTAATTTTTGGTACCACATTTCAAATTTAAATTTTTCTTAAAAATTTAAATGGCCGCCATTTTTAAACAAGATGGCGGGTGAAGCTGGCCAACGAACCCGGTCGAGACATTGGTATGTACTATGTATAAACGAAGTTACATCCAAATCGGTTCATAAATACGCCTTTTATCGCGTGACAAAATTCAGGACGTTTCAAAATGTCAGCCACGCTAGAAATTCAAAATGCTATAACTCAGCCATTTTTTAAGATATAGACGAAACAAAAACTGCTCCGAAATCTTTGTATAAAGGTAAAATACATAAGAAAAAAATATTTTTCCATTTTCAATTTTTTGGTACCACATTTCAAATTTAAAATTTTTAAAAACATTTTAAATGGCCGCCATTTTTAAACAAAATGGCGGATGAATCTGGCCAACGAACTTGGTCGAGAGATTGGTATGTACTATGTACACACCGAATTACATCCAAATCGGCTCATAAATACGCCTTTTATCGCGTGACAAAATTCAGGACGTTTCAAAATGTCAGCCACGCTAGAAATTCAAAATGCTATAACTCAGCCATTTTGTAAGATATAGACGAAACAAAAACTGCTCCGGAATCTTTGTATAAAGGTCAAATACATAAGAAAAAAATATTTTTCCATTTTTAATTTTTTGGTACCACATATCAAGTTTTAATTTTTTTTTTTAAATTTTAAATGGCCGCCATTTTGAAACAAAACGGCGGATGAAGCTGGCCAACGAACTCGGTCGAGACATTGGTATGTACTATGTACACACCGAATTACATCGAAATCGGTTCATAATTACGGGAGTTACAGTGTGACATAGGTCAGATATATATATATATATATATATCAATTTTGAACGGAGGGTGGTTTCGGGGTCTGGGGGTCATGATCGATGAAAATATACCAAAATTTTTTGAAATCGCTTTCCTTCGAACGGCTGCAATAGGTAGCTTTTTTGTAAAGAAAGCTACCTAATAGAGAATATCCCTCACGGAGATAAAATGTATATAATTTTACTGCTGTTGACCTAAATACTTACAGTGATTCAGTCTCACAGCAATTTTAAATTGAATTGGAAGTAAATTATCTTCTTTTCAATCTCAACAGTCGATTTCTTATTTTTTGCATTTATTAAAGTATTAAAGGAAGTGAAACAATGTTACTATAGTGGCAACAATTGTGAATATGGTTCTTTTTTCAGAAACTTATAAAACCAATTTTCAGTTTGGTATCATGTATTGTAAGAAAAAATAAAAATGCTTTCAGCACTATAATCTGTACAAAAAATTACATAGAAAGTCTTATCATTTATTGAGTTGAATGATTCATATTCACATACATAAATTTAACATGTATTCGAATTTGTTTTCTCTGGGCAAGACTTTTAACATTAAATTTCATAAAAAAAACATAAAATTTCATATTATATTTTAAAGCATCTTATTAAATTCTGACGTTATACGAGATAAAACATTTTTCGTGGTAAACTCACTAAGATATGGAAATCTAAAGATTATTATATATGTTAAATTGTTTATTTAAGAACTTAAAAAAATTAGTTTAACTAAATATGTATGAGAAGTCTCTATATTTTCATTTTAAACTGAGACTACTTAAATATTTATATACATTTATTACCATATGTAGGGAGAGTTTACTTAGCTTGGAAACATAACTTTGTGCAGATAATTTTCATTTCTTGAAAGTAAAACTATAATAGCTTGCAACACTATAATCTGTGTCATTCTGCCAAAATTTGCATTTAACATGCGTATCTCTTTTTAAATAGACATATATTATACGTTGGTACCATATTTATTTTGCATTTGATACGGTCCTTACTTTAAAATCTCATTAAATGTCATAGTAAGTAAAAGCGTTACATTAAATCTTGACATATCATGACGAAGTATGTTTGACGCAAAAATAGCTAAGGCACACAAATCTTAAAATCAGTTTTACGAGTTAAATTATTTATTTAAGCTTATAAACAATGAATTTGAGTATATAAACATTCGTATATATAAACATTGAGTATATAAACATTTCTGTTATTAAATCCATATAAAAGTGAGATTTTAAACATGTCTAATTCTCATAAAATTTCATAATCATTTCATAATTTCATAATCCTCATACTAAATTTTCAAATTACATAGAGTAAAGTATCGTTTCAGGCCAGAATCACACTGCAAATAGAGGCGCCTTAAATTAAGACACATATATGACTGAAAAGGTATTTCAGACACTTAAGTATCTGAATCTGAAAATTCAGTCATGATAGGCAGGACACGGGAATGTTTCTAAAAATTTCACTTTGCTACTTACTATGATAATATTTACGAAAGATTTGACTTGGGAAATTTAATGGAATCAGTCAAGAATATTTTTGATTTGAAATAGTTTTTACAAAGTTATTAGGAATCATTAGAGATTTGTATCTAATAAATAATATCCGTCAAAATATTACCATTGTCATTTTTATTTTAAACGGGGGATAAAAATCTTTTGCGATATAACTGCTGCACTGTTTAAGAATTAATGTCATTTGGAATTTTTCTATAGTTTGTTTTCATTTATTGCTGTGAAAACAGTAATCATATTCAGCACCATATTTTACATAGTTCTACAGCAATTGTCATTTAGGTTACTTATTATCTTCTGAGACAAGATAAAAATTTCATCTAAAGTTTCTAAAATTATGATATCCTGGACACTTTGTCTTTTAGCGAGATATTCTAATTCTCATAAAATTGCATAATATAGAAATCATTATACTAAATTTTCAAATTACGTAGAGTAAAGTATCGTTTCAGGCCAGAATCACTAAGTCATATATTAAGTTAAACAATTGAACCTGTATAAAACTATACAATTTTCTGTTCAGGTACTTATTACTTGCTGAGACAAGAATCTTTGTACTAAATTTTCCTATTACATAAAATAAATCATCCGTTTCATGCCAGGAGCACTAAGTCATATATTAAGTTAAACAATTGAACCTGTATAACAACCTCTGAGATTTCATCTCAAAAGTTGTTATACAATTTTTTTTTCAGGTACTTATTACTTGCTGAGACAAGAAAACATTCCATCTTATTTTCCTAAAATTATCCATTCGTGAACAATTTCTTATCTAACAAGATATTTTAATTCTAATATTATGCTATCATATATAAATCTCGCTATTAAATTCCAACTCTGCATAGAACAAAGCATCTGTTTCTTGCCAGAATAACTATGTCATACAAATCTCAAAAATTGTTATACACATTAAATTGTTTAACATGATAGAAAACAATTAAGCTTAAGAAAATGTGAACTGTTTGTTTCGACTTCTTTTTATTTATTACGTGAAATCATATTCCATAAAGTTCTACAACAATTTTCTTTTATGATGATTATTACTTGCTGAGATGAAATGATATTTCATATTATGTTTCCGAAATTATCCGATCATGGAAATATTCTCTTTTAAGGCTATTCTCAAATGCAAGAGGCCAATATTATGACATTAGTTTTAATTTATTTTTGTTCGGAAAAGCATGAAACTAGCAGGTGTCGTTGTTCAGAAACTTTGTAATCGAGCTGGGTTTTTTTTTTCGTTTTTTCTGCAAACACAATGGATTTTTCATAAAATAGTGTGAAAGTTAACGCTTTGAACCGAATTTTTGCGCGAAAGTGGAATAACCACTCAAGAAACGGCAAAAAACTTGTTTGTCACGTGATCAAAATCGCTTATAAATCAATAGGTCATTTATTTATCAAAAAATGGAAAACACAGTTCGATTGCAAATCGTTTCCAATGAACAGGATTTCCAATTTTATATCTTTCCGCTAAAAAATGAATTTGTAAAAGTGTCAAAACCTTTTGCGCTTGTTGAACAGAGCAGTTGAGAACAGCCTTAACGAGCTATTCTAATTTCACACAAAATGTTGCAATATAAAAACATCTGTACTAAATTTACACATTGCTGAGAATAAAGCAACCGTTTCATGCCCGAATCACTAAGTCATAGAAAGCTTAAAAGTTGTTATACACCTTAAACTCTTTAACATAATAAAAATAATTTGAGACATCACTGAAATATTTACGGTTTGAGAAAATAATAATTACTTGCAGCATCATACTTCAATCAGTTCTATAAAAATTTGCTTTTAAGTTGCTTATTACTTGCTGAGACCAGAAAACATTTCATCATATGCTTCTGAAATTATCCATTCATGAGCACTTTCTTAACAAACGAGATATTTTAATCCTATTAAGATGCTATCATATAGAAATCTCGCGATAAATTCCAACTCTGCACAGAACAAAGCATCTGTTTCATGCCAGAATAACTATGCCGTATATATCTCAAAACTTGTTATATACGTTAAATTGTTTAACATAATAGAAAAAAAAAACGAGCTTAGTAAAATATGAACTGTTTGTTTCGGCTTGTTTTATTTATTCCTATGAAAACAATAATCACGTGAAACATCATATTACACAGAGCTACAACAATTTTCTTTTATGTTGATTATAATTTGCTGAGAAGAAATGAGATTTCATTTTGTGTTACCGAAATTATCCTATTATGAAAACTTTGTCTTTTAACGAGCACTTCGAATTTCTCACAACATATTATAATATAAAAAACATCTGTATTGAATTTGCGCATTGCAGAGAATAAAGCAACCGTTTCATACCCGAATCACTAAGTCATACAAATCTTAAAAGTAGTTATACACCTTAAATTGTTTTACATAATAAAAAGAATGTGAGGCATCACTGAAATATTTACAGTTTGTGAATAATTATTGTGAGCAAGTACAATAATTACTTGCAATGTGATACTTTAATGAGTTCTACAACAATTTGCTTTTAAGTTGCTTATTACTTACTTAGACAAGATGGAATTTCATCTTATGCTTCTGAAATTGTCATATCGTCGAAACTTTCTCTCTTTACGAGCTATTTCAATTCTCACAAAATGTTCTACTATAGACACCGCTGTAGTAAATTTACACATTGCACAGAATAAGGAATCCGTTTTATGCCCGAATCACTAAGTCACACTGACCTCAAAACTTGTTATGTACCTAAGGGGGCTGTCATCAAAAGCACTCTACTTTCAGTTGAAAATATCTTAGAAAGTAAAAACTGGAAATTCCATTAGAACAATGCGTGTATTCATACCAACCACTCATTAACTCCTTCCTTTAAGCATAATCAAGTAACTGATAAGAGGGCTGGTCACTCAACTTCCGATTTCTTCTCATTAATGTAAAGTCTATGGGCATTTGATGCATTCGTATATTTAAAATATCTCCTTGGGAAATTCATATTTTTAACTTCTATTTTTTTTTACACTTCCTAAAAGATGTCCCTTTTTTTTCTTAGTTCTCAAAATATTTCCAAAGTATAGACTTAATTTTATTGGTGTATATATATAAGCTCTTTAAAATATTATATTTGAGCATCAGATAACTTCTTATCATATATTTCTATAGGGGAAGTTAACAAGTGCCTTTATAAAAGGTATTCTCACAAATTCATTACCATAGATATAATAGTTTGTATGAGAATTGGTAATATGTGAACATTTTTTTAATTGCTTAATTTGCACGAGTTTTATTGATGCTGAATATTTTGTGATTTCATTAAGGAGTCTACTTTTAAGTATTTACAATGGTAATATTTTTAGTTATGACTATTTTTATTCATTAAAAATATAAAATTTTTATTTCTTTTTTCACAAAAATATTTTTTCTATATAGTTATATATATTTATTGGTGTATATATTTATAACTCAAGTGTTAAATTCATACTCACCGATATCCCGCTTTTAACACAGAAAATATTAAATTAAGCATAGATTTTAGAAATATTTTGAAAATTAAGAAAAAAAAACATCCTTTAAGAAGACTAGACAGAAAAAAGATGTTAAAAATATGAATTTTCCGAGAAGATATTTTAAATATACGAATGCATCAAAAGTCCATAGACTTAACATTACGGAAGAGAATTCCGAAGCTGCGTAACCAGGCTGCTTAAATTGTTTCACATAAATCATGGTTCGTACGGGTCCTTAAATTTTCAGAATATGAAATTCTTTGGTACCAGTATTTTCTTATAGAAAATCTCTCTTTAAATAAGGCGAAATTTCGCGCGTTTAAACTAGATTTATTTTTCTATAAAAAATACTGATATTTAGCCTTCAAAATAACGGTACCCGTATGAACCCAGGTAGTATAAAGAATTTGATTATCACTAAAATATTTACGGTTTGTGAAAACAATAATTACATACAACATCATAGTCCAATGAGTTCTACAATAATTTTTTTTAGATGCTTATTACTTTCTGAAACAATATAATATTTCATCTTATATTTCATCTTATGAAAATATATTATCATGGAAACTTTCTCTCTTTACGACCTCCAATTCTCACAAAATGTTATAATATAGAAACCTCTGTACTAAATTTATACATTTTACAGAATACAGACTCCGTTGCACGACCGAATCACTAAAACATACAAAGGACAAAAATTGTTATACACCTTAAAATGTTTAACATAATAAAAAGAATTTTGGCATCACTAAAATATAGTTTGTAATACAGTTTGTAAAATATAGTATAGTATATAAAATACAGTTTGTGAAATAAATAATTACATGCAACATCATATTCTATCGAGTTCTATAGTAATTTTCTTTTAAAGTGCTTGTTACTTATACTAATCTCAATAGCAAAAAGGTGTATAATTAAAACATTAAAACCAGTAAAAATAACTTTCTTCTACTTTTTATATTTTTCGACTCTACCCGAGCCATTATCAAAACAAAAAAATATTGTATCCTAATATTGCACATCTATATAAAGCCACCATACAGATTTCTCCTACTCTTTCATATTATGCGCATTTCTTTTTACTCTACGTAGTTGTTTATTCATTTCTGTCCAGTCTGTATTATCCAACCATTATAAGAGAAACCGTAGAAATTGTAGCACGTAAAAATTCAATATGTAAAGATGCAGCATCACTTAACTTACAAAATTATGACTCGAGGTCAAAATGGTTACTGAAAATAGAAATAAACATACAAGTAAAAAAAAAAAGTAATATGCATAATATGGAAGAATACGTGAAAAATTGTATGATAGCCTTTCATAGACCATGCGATTTTATAATATTTTTATTTATTTGTTATGAAAATGAATCAAGTAGAATGGATACAAGAAAACAGTCGAATAAACTTATTTGTACTGTTTTTAATGTTTTAATCATAACTATTTAGCAATTAAAATTAGTATATCCTTATAAAATGTTAATTTTTTATACATGTGCTAATTACTTGCTGAGACAAGATACAATTTTATCTTATGTTTCGAAATTATCTTGGATAATTTCTCTTATAACAAGCTATTCCAATTCTTACAAATTGTTATAATATAGAAACCTCTGTACAAAATTTACTCATTGTACAGAATAAAGCACCCGTTTCAAGCCCTAATAACTAAGTCATACAAATCTCAAAAGTTGTTAAATTGTTTAACATATATAAGCAGTTTGATTATGACTAAAATATGTAAGGGTATTATCCTGTTTAAATGGAATTATTTTGTATTAATATGTGGAGTGTGTGTGAGATTAAATTTCTAAGTATTCGATTAAAGTAAAACACAAAATATTATTTTTAATAATATTTACATTTTAAAAGGAAAATATTAAAATGGTATTGATTTATATCTGAATATTAGAATGCGAAATAATATACAAAGAAAACTTTTAAAACGAAACGAACCTTTTTAATTTTTAAAATTTATAACGCTGTAACAATCAGCACAAGTTATTATTTGAAAAACTTTAAAAAATAATTATTTTCGATCACTATAATATATATATATATTTTTTCAAATTTTAACGATTTGATGAAAGAACGCTGTTAATCATCAAAGCTTGGTTTACGTTATTTTTTTTTAATTTTGTATAGTAATGCAGCTCCAACAATGGATCGTCTTTTCATCATCATGTAGCAGTATGTAAAAACCAGTTAGAACAAATAGATTTCTTCACTCTCAATATGGTACTTTAGAGAACAATGATATCCGCAGCAAGCTAGTATAGTGGTTAAAATGCAGCGTGTCAAGTTAGAATACATACATATCTCTTCTATGAAAATGGATTTACAAAACACTTGAAAAAAATTCCTAGACTGTTTAACGATTCCCAAACAAGAAATACAATGTTGGCCTATAAATTAGGCTTCACATATTAGTCTAAAAAGTACGTTATAATCAGATTAAGGCTTTTACGTAGTCCGTCATAAAAGATGTTGTAATCATTGAATGATATAGGATTTCATTAGGGACCAGGCATCTGAGTACTTTATAAGCGAAAGTGCGTTATATACAGTTAAGTTATAACCGGTGTCAACTATCTTATAACATGTATGTACATATAAATATAAATATGTTTCATGCATAAACAATGGGTTTTTATATGGCTGTAATTGTCAGATGAATTTTTCTAGTTTCCAACTAGTATTCAACTTATGAACGTTATTAATTTTAATTTGAGTCTTATTGATTTTTGAACAAATTATACTTACAGACAAGTACGTGGGAACTATATGGCACCACAACACCAGTTTACTGTCAATATGGTTTTAGCTGTTGAGATGAGATAGTATTCCATCGAGTATTCTTGAATTTATAAAACCATGGACTCTTTCTCGGTTAACAAGCTACAGTCGGACCCATTTAAGACACTCACGTTTAATACGCGATTTTTCCCAATCCCTTGAACATCGTTCATAAGGCTAATGCAAAAATATCAAGTTTAATAACCGAGCGGTTTGTACGTGATCCCGCTTAATACGAAATATATTTTCGGTCCTTTTATTAAAAAAAATCACGCTTTAGGCGCGAATTCATACATCAAGAAGCGAATTCCTTCTCCCTTCTCCAGTGTTGGAATTTTTTTTCATGTAAAAAATGAGTCCAAATAGTAATTCTTACATTTTTTTAGATACAGATTAATTTAATGAACTTGGCTAGTCGGAAATAGTGGTAGATATATGAATAAAAAAAATTGCTAAGTTAACAATACTGGTATTCTTCCTTTTTACTACGACCTAATATTCTTTGTCTCTAGCTTCGTGTTATTTTTTTGCTGTATTAGAGAGAGATAGACGAATTCAGGAGGATGAGATGCGTCAAAAAATTATTATGATTACAGATGATTATGTGTATTAAGTGATGTTTTAAATGTACATTATATTACTACTATGCTCTATAGTGCTTATTATAAACAAAAAAAAACTTATAAAGATGATACAACAGCAACTGCGGTTGTATAATTCTTTTAACTTTTCTGTGCTTCATTTATATTTTGCGATGCTAACAATATTTTTTAGAGAAATAATAATAAGGATAGTTTTTAATTACATTAAAAATGAAGTACATATTATAAAAGTACTCATTAACACAAATAATATATGATTTTAATAAATAGATTGAACTTCAAAGATTTAATATTTTATCTTTGTGTTAAAATAATTACTCAAGCAGGAAATTATTTTTGTTGTTTTATTTTTGTTTGTAACTTATTAATCGACAGTAAAGGCATGTTTGAATACATATTTATTTTCAGTTATTATTCCAGTTACTGCTATAAAAATATACAATGAGTTAATGTCCAATACAATTGAATTTTAATCTAAATAATATAAAAAGACAATATTCACCATAAACATATAATGGAAGCACTAAATTCATTTAGACCATTAGATGTGTAAAAAGTCCAATTTCTGTAACATTATACAAATCACGTTTAATATACCATCCCACTTAATGCTCTACTTTTGTTCACTCCCTTGAAACGCATCTTAACCACGTTCTACTGTATTAGGTCGTCAAGGATGAAATTTGTTGCAAGGTTTAACAGCATGTTATTTGACATTGGCTTCATATTTTACCGTTCTGTGTTTTCAATTTGTTTTAAAGTTACACATCTCACCTGTCTAAAGAAATTATTGTAAGCTCTAAAAATATCTATAACACTTTTTAAAAAAAATTGATTTTTTTGAAAATGGAAAAGTTGGAATTTTACACTATTATGAAATATGAGATGTTACATGTAACTAGGACATCGCAGACCACAGGAAACATTAATAGTGCATTTGGGTCTATTGTTACTAAGCAGCAGATAGTATCAAATCGGTTTATCAAATTTCTTACAGGTAACTTTGACCTCACAAATGTGCCATGGCAGTCGCCAACAATAAAGAGTCAATAATGGCGAACTAAAGGTCATTGTTGAGTCTGATCTATCTCAGAGTGTCTATGAACTATCATTGAAGTTTGGATATAATAATCTCTTAAATTTGAATAAAATTATTTCTTATATGTGTAAGTTATCAACTACGTTTGCCTTTCATATTTGACGACATGCTGCATAAATTCGCATACAGTTCCGTAATATCGAATAGCTTTCTAATTAATCCAGACTCTATGAAAAGTAAAGTATCGTATTAACAAAAGTGATAAGTTTTCTACATTATATTTTGAAGTTTGAGTAAGATAAGTAGATTTGAAACTTTGCTAAATGTGTTTTGTTAACTATGTTTAATAATTGCTAAATATGTTTATAATTGTGTTATAATTAATCTAGTGTAATTTCGTATCCAGTGATTTCTGGAGTTCCATTTCCTGTGATTTATTCTGTTGAGCTGAACCAGGTTTCAGACCAGATGCTATAATCATTAAGGTTAGGTGGGTGAAAATGTTCCACCAGATTCGTCCGGGATAGCTCAGATGGCAGAGCACTGGTGGCTTCAGCCAGGAGATCCCTTGTTCGAATCCTGGTTCGGACATTTTTCGCCCAGTTGTAAATTTACATCTAATAAATATGTTTTGTTTTCCGTTTTATTTGATTTTACCATTTTTTGCATTCTCTTATCAAATGTGTATAGGATTAATGTTTTAAGCAAAGAATAAAAGTCGTATTATCATTGTTATCACTATTATTCATATTAATATTAGTAGTAGTTGTTTTAGTATTATTAGTTTTCAGTTGAAACGCACTATGACTTTTATTGATAATTGCCGATGGTATCATACATCAATATAATTCTATAGGATAACGTTTTGTGATGGCTACAGTGTATTAATATATATTTTGATTTGTAAAAATAAATAAATATATTTAATTTAGCTTTACAGTGTGCATACCTCTTTCCCCAAAGCTTAAATTTACTCGTTCTGAAAGTATTTTATCTTTTACACTCTCCTAACTTTCTGAGATGCTTATATCCTCATGAGATTTTATTTAATAGGAAAAGATTCCAAGCTTAATGCTTAACAGGGATGTCATGACATAAAGTGCATGCGGAATTATTATGTCTTAAAATTCATGAAGTTATTTCCCTTGTAAAATTATTTATTAGAAAATAAACTCTTCGCTTTGACTAGATAAGTGCAAACGAACTGCGTTAAAATCGACTTTTGAGTTTATGATTTTAAAATAAAATCTTCATTTCATATTTTCTAAGCTCTTTAAAATATTATATTTGAGCATCAGATAACTTCTCATCATATATTTCAATAGGGGAAGTTAACAAGTGCCTTTATAAAAGGTATTCTCACAAATTCATTACAATAGATATAATAGTTTGTATGAGAGTTGGTAATATGAGAACATTTTTTTTTTATTTGCTTAATTTGCAGGAGTTTTATTGATGCTGCATATTTTGTGATTTCATTAAGGAGTCTACTTTTAAGTATTTACAATGGTAATACTTTTAGTTATGACTATTTTTATTCATTAAAAATATAAAATTTTTATTTCTTTTTTTACAAAAATATTTTTTCTATATAGTTAATGAAATAATTTTGGTCTAAGAGTAGTTCATTTTAAACAC
Source organism: Maratus speciosus (assembly GCA_963932465.1). NCBI lineage: Eukaryota > Metazoa > Arthropoda > Arachnida > Araneae > Salticidae > Maratus > Maratus speciosus. The sequence continues at coordinate 310,251,885 of OZ010794.1, forward strand.
ACTTATATTTTTAGTATCTTTACCAAATTTTATAACAATCCATACATACTTTCTCAAGATAACATGCGCGCAATGACATATGGAATAAAAAAAGAGCGATTTTGATTTCAACAATACACAAATTCTGTAAAAGGCTAATAAATTTCTAATGACAACATATTACAAAGCATAATCTGTTTAATCAATATCCAAAATTTCATGTTTATAGTCACGAACGGCAGGCTCCCGTTCTAGGTCCTAAAACCTAAATGATTCATCGTCGTCAGAAGAATCACCTAGAACCATCTGTGTACACAGTCAGACACGTCTCAATGTGTACCACAACTGTGTGCCTCACTGTGTATTTTCGTTACGTAGCAAGAAAAATGGATTCCATATCTGTTTCATCACCAATTTCTTCGCTTTGAATGCTTGCGTCGTTTTGTCGACATAGTATATCATTAGATATAGTTAGGTTTGGTTAAGTAAATACATGCCATAATGAAGGAAATAAACTCTAAAATGGACGTTTATGTAACTTTAACACCTGTAAAATAAAGAATTACTTACTATTTTGTTTGGCGAGTAACCGCAGTGCCGAAACTACATCTACGTGATGAGGTAGTTATGTGTGAGTGACAGTTAGAAGAAAAAAGTTATAACTATATGTCAAAATGGCGGATGTCTCACTGTGTACTACTCTCCCCTATATTTTATTACATTGTCCACCCAATGTGCCAAAATAATTTCTGATAATTTGGTATGAGCTGGATGCCATTGTTCAACCGCGAAAGATGTCTCCATTTTCAGCAAACTTTGCGAATATGATTATTTCATATTTTAAGCCAATATTTCGACTACATCTGTGAAATTTGTGTTTTATATATATTTATTTAGTTTTTGAAGTTTCAATTTCTTTAGGCAATTTAGTTACATTACATGAAAAAAACAAATGTAGAATTGTTTATACTGTTGTACGTGTAAATGTCACCTAATCGGGTTGCATAAATTTTCATACCTCGAATTATTTTCAAAATCAATAAAAAATCAATAAATTGACGCAATGGTTTCAAACAAATTGCTTTTGAAAATACAGTTTTTCAACGGTGTAAAATTATAAATTCCGCAATTTCTACAAGTTACAAAAATTACATTAAAAATAAATTTATTGGTATATCATTTCCAATGTTATTAAGACGTCACTGTTACTCACGGAAATTTTTTCGCTCACAAGCTATCAAAGCCTGAAAGCTAATGTGCCCGCCGGGTCTGTGTATATGTACGTACAGTCGTGGAAAAAAAAAGTAAACACCCTTTACTAATTCCTCAAAAATTATCGTAGAAGAAAGTTACTGGTACCTAACGATTGGAAATAATGTCTACTTTTAAATGATGCATATAACATTTGCTTAGGGGGCATCTACATATTAAAACGAGCCCAAACTTCATTTTTTTAAATGGCAATACCCAATTTTAGCAAGATATTTCAAATCTTTGGTTCAAGCTATGCCTAGTCACCAAATTTCAAGTCATTTGAATGATAAGATTTTTAATCATAAACATTCAAAATTTAGTGCTTCTAATGTTAAATTACATTTTCATATTTTTATTAATATCTCCTGAAATTTTACTCCCGATGTGCTAATGTTTTGTGTAGCAATAATACTAAAATACCCAAACATAAATACGTTGAAATTGCAATTTTTATAATTATATGATATGAATTAATGAATTATGAAATTAATATTCGAAAAAAATATGAATTGCAACCAACAATTTTTTTGATGGATTTGGATTTATTAAGTCCTGCTTTAAGGGAATCCAAAATTTCACATTCTTCTTCCAAGTAGTTCACAAATTATGCTTAAAAAACGGCAAAATGATGGTTTAAGGGGCCGTCTAAGATAGAACCCACTAGATATTTTGGAATTTCTTATGCCATCCTGTAATCTGGCATGTTCAGTGAAAGCTTGAGTGGCGGGTAAGTTGCCTCGATCAAGAAGGGAGCTCTGGAACAATGGAGTACCGAACTTCAGTTTGGATACACCCCCTAAAATACACTCGTTTTAATATAATTAATTTCTCGGAATCTTATCCTAAAAATTGCATAAAAAATTGTCTTTTGGCTAATTGAAGGGTTTAGAGTTCATTTATACTGCCACAATTGTGTACTGCTATTGGAAAATACAAAGTTATGGTTCGTTTTAATATGTAGATGGCCCCCTAAACAAATTTTATATACATTATTTAAAAGTAGACTTTATTACCGATCATGTGGTAGCAGTAACTTTCTTCAAAGATATTTTTTTGCAGAATTAGTAAGGGGTGTTTACTTTTTTTTCCACGACTGTACGTATGGATGTATGTTTGTATGTAAGTACGTACGTAACGCGAATACTCTTGATAGAAATATCCGATTTGCTTATTTTTTTTCTAGGTTCATTATGATAAGCCGCTTCTTTGATTAGTGTTGGGGGTTCATTAGTTAAGGATAAAGGGGTGAACCGGGGGTTAATCCCCCCTTAACTTAGATAAACATGTTTTTCATGCAGAATTATCAGATTTCTTCTACTTTGGTATCAATTAATTTTGATAAGGGGTTTCCCTGATTATATTTGTAGGTTCATTGTTTAAGTCTAAATGGAGGAACGGGGTGTAAAATCCCCTTTAATTTAGATAAATTTGTTTTTCTATCCGATTTGCTTCAAATTTGGTATACCGGTTTATTCTGATAAGGCACTTCCCTGATTAGATTTGGAAGTACATTGGTTAAATATAAAGCGAAGAACGGGGAGCTAATACAACCCTTAATTTAGATAAATGTGTTTTCTATCCGATTTGCTTCAAATTCTGTTTACCTGTTTATTTCGATAAGGCGCTTCTCTGATGAGATTTGGAGGCTCATTGGTTAAGTATAAAGAGGGGAAACGGGCAGGGGTAATCCCCCTTAATTTATTTTTCCAAGGCATTATTCTTTGAAATAAGAGTATAATATACAATTAATGTGAATAGCCTGTGAGCTCAATGCCATCAGTTTTACTGGGCACTTTCCCTTTTTTTATTTTTTTAATATAGAAGATAAACATGTTTTGAGAATATTGGAGAGGTCTAAATATCATAAAAGTTGATCCACTGATTGTCCTTTTTGCTACTAGCAGATATACACAAACAAAGTAATTAATTTATGGCAAGCCTTTGGATGAATGCCAGAGAAGACTTGTTTATAGTAAAATATTTTTTTAACTAAAAATGTTATTTATTAATGTTATTCTATTTGGCGACAAAGGAACGCGACATAGAAGATGAAATGGAAAATTCGTGATAATATGAAAATTGTGGTATAAATGGGTAAAATGTTTACTAAATCTTGCCAGTCAATAAGCACAGGTATTGGTTGATGATCAAATTATTGCCTTTTGGGGAATGTAATCGTTGAAGTATGATACATGCTTTGAAAAATTAATTGTTATAAAATGAAATCCTAGATGTTTTGCGATCATGATATTTTCTGTTTGTGTAATATGCCACATAAAAAATCAAAAAACAGACAATCAACAGATCTACTGAATAAAAAAGAAAGAAAAGATAGATAGTAATTTTTGCCTAGTTGTACAGTTTATGAGACATTATAATATGACTAGTAATAATTTCTTTACGTCCATCTGTTCAGGTCAGAGGCTGTTCAGAAATACGGTAATAATGATGGACACAATATGAAAAAAATTAACCATCTATCGCTACAGAAATTTAGCAAAGAAACATACTTTTCAACTTTTCTCTACAAAAGACTGAACACATACGTCTAATGATAAATAAATGTACTGTTCTGCAAAGGAAAATTGCATAATAAAGAAAAACATATAGAGAAGAATTAATAAAGTCAGTAAAAAATAGTTCGTCATCGATAATAATAAAAAAAGGGAGCTACTGATAGGCTATAACATGATAGCTACAGATACTACAAATAAGCTCAAATCTTTGATCAATTGTTCTATTTATCAGAATTTTTGATGTACAAATCTGTAACATTTTTATCCTATTGCAAAAATTTATGATTTTAGATAAATAAATTGCTTAAAAAATATTGCTTGAGGGACGATTGTTCTCAAAGTTTTATAAAATCTTGTAAAAGAAATAAAAGAAACAAGTTAATATCTTAAAGACTGGAAGCAGGAAAAGTGATAGAATATTTTATATCAAAATTTAGCAAAATAGTTATTGGTACTTTAGGTTAGTTGGAAAAGGGAAAGAAGCAAGAAAATATAAGACATGACTTATACGACATTCTTTTTTTTTCTATTCAGAAAAGCTGGCAATAAAAGTACATTTTAGTGCGCTAAATTGAATTTTTTCCACATTAAAAACATTTCAGAATCATCCTCTAACAATTGTTATTAAGTTTATATTTTAAAACACTTTTAATATCCATATGATTATTTATATTTTAAGGTAAATTAGATTATATGATATATGTTTTTTCTTCTATACATTAATTTTACTACCATGATTACTTTAAACAGCAAGATAACATAAGAAATTGAATTTAGTCTTTGTAATGCGCAAAATTTATAAACACGAAAAATGCAAGGTTCTTTTTGAAGTCGATGCACCACTTTTCATGTGCGGCGGGAGGAGCGCTTGAAGGTTGAAGTTCATAAAATGTGAATGTACATAAAACGCATGTTTCTGTTAAATATGAAGAAACTCCAATAAGTACTTACACTATATTTCTTTTTAAAATGTTACAATATAGCAAATTCCATTCATTTAGTTTAAACATGCGTTACCCATAATATAAACGCTATTTGAAGTAATATTTCTCTTTTTAGTTTCGATATCTTTAAAAGGACAGCTTTTCATCCATTCAAAAAATTTATTTAAATTCTAATTCTTATAGTGTTTTATTTTTTAGTTATATTTATGTTAATATTAAATTAACATTAAATATTTTTCATTTAAAATTATATTTCTTGTATTTATCCCTTTTAAAAAAGTGAAACTTAGTCTTTTTAAAATTATATTATTTTTAACATGCTTCTTCCTCTAAGAAACTTATATCTGCATAAAATTTTTTTTCAATTGAATAATATTCAAAGTATAGTTCTGAAAATCTAAGCTATGCAACATAAAGGACATGCTTTAATTACTATGTCTCACAAAATTCAAAAAGTCATTTCCCCTGTTAAATTATTTACTCCCGAATAAACTGCTTTCCTTGACTAGGTAAGTACAAATAATTTGCATTAAAATGCACATTTGATTTTATTATTTTAAAATAATGCCTTCCTTTAATATTTTAAAATCTTAATAAAGTATAATATTTTGATCATCTGAATACAAATTTATTAGATATAAATTTATATATTACTTTTAAATGAAAAATATGATTATTGCTTCAGTTCCATAATTCGCACGAGTTTTATAACTGATAAAACTACGACTTTTTTTTTTACGATAATTTAAGCAATATTTTGTACATAAACATAAATGGTAATACGACTCACAATTGAATGTTTTAACTGAATGTATGTAAACATAAATAAACTTATTTTTGTATTAAAACTTAACAAACTTGAATCAATATATGTGGTGAATATTCTTTGAAAATGTTACCAGAAAGATAATTCCATTATTTTTGTACATATTTTATATGTGTTATTAAAACTAATATTTCTATTTTCAATTCAGATTTCTTAAAGCAATACTTTGAAACAACTTAAGCTAAACAGCTTTCAACCGTTTAGTAGATAGTTCATGAACTCTCATTATATCCGCAATATTTCAAAATATTTTTTTTATTTTTTTATATATAACATAAAAAAAATGTTTGAACTTGTACAGATTATATTATCTAATGTAGTATATGCATTACAATGTATAAATAATGTAATGTTTTTAAACTAAACTTACATTTATTTTAGTTATCTAGTTATCCTTTAGTACAAAGGAGAATTTCGGTCTTACTGAAAACAATATATCGATAACACTTTTCTCCCTTTATGATAAGTTTTCTCCGCATAACATTTTATTTATTGGGAAAATATTTGAAAATTGTTACTGAATGACAAAGTGATATAAAATTAAAGTGCATACTAAAATTATTATGTCATAAAGTATTTACAAAGTCATTTTCATCGTTAATTTATTTATTCAAGATTAAAATCCTTTTCTTGAGTAGGTAAGTGGAAAAGAGCTCCAGTAAAATTGACGTTTGATTTTATGGTTTTAAAGTAGAATCTTTGTTTTTACATTTTGCAAGGGCATTAAATTTAGATAATATTTGACATGAGTATAAAATTTTATTATAATTTTTAACATTTTAAATGGGATGTTTGAAATATCCTTTGTTATGGTCTAAAGGCACGTTAGCAATTTATGTATAATAAATATTGATAGCCAGTAATGAAACTCGTAGTATGTAAGCATTTACATAATTTGAATGGACTTTATTGACACAATTGTCAATATATGATGGCTAAAATATATGATGACTAACACATGACTAAAATATCTATAGTTAGATTAAGTAAAAACAGCATTTCTGGGCTAAAAAATCAATATTAATCCAATACAATTTTAAATGCTTTAATTGTGAATTAAATAAGCCATACTATTAAGGTTTAAATGAACAAATCTTAGTTATATAATGCATAAAAAGATAAAATTTCAGTGTTAAATTCAACTTGACTAATAATTAAAATTTATAGAAAAATACAAATAAATCTATCATTACTACTTAATGGTGCGTACAACATAATAGAATGAAATTATCTGCAATTTTTATATTTCATAAATATCCATTATTTTACATTGCAGTTAATTTCATTATGCTTGAGTTCACGTGATTTTTTTTTACCTGTTTTAAATTAAAATAATTTTCCGAAAATATTTGTTTTATATTTATTATTGAGACTGTTGCTGTCGAAGCAATGAAACATATGTTTAATATGAATAAAGGCAATTTTTTGCCTCGTTAAAAGTATCACTTTAAGGATCTCAGGACTCTTAAAGTTTTAAAATTTTCGAAATTTTAATTTTTTTAGCTTTTAAACTCCTGTTTTTTCTGAACATTTTGATATAATTGTTTCCTTGAAATTCCTACTAGAACTGAAGTTATGGCTTTTACATTTATACACGTTGAATAGCTGAAGCGTTGTTTCGGAAACTTTGAAGCCATTTTTCTCCAAATGACGTTTTTGGGCATAACGCGCACGATATCTCCAAAACTTATGAATATTTTTTCATGAAATTTTCAAAACATATGTTTTATGTTAGTCTGTATAAACTGAACCTAAAATTTCCTTTTTATTGTTCAAAACAGTATTTTTTTAGGTGATTATACTCTTGAAATTTTCTTAATTGCATTAGCTAAGTACAACTTTGTATTTAAAATATAAAAATGCTTTAAATACAAATTTATTTAGGTTCAGGGTAATTATTACAATCTGAAGTATAAGTAGGAACCAAATTTTTCATTCTAGTTGCAACACTTATTTTGTAATCGTGCGCGTAAGCTGTTATGCCGATTTTTTGCTCGAAAAAAGTCTAACAGTTTGGAGCCCCCTGTAAATGCTAATTCTGCATATTATATATTTTTTAATGTATGAAGTGAAAGAACATACTTATATATTTTATTCCAATTAAAATTTTGTATCAAAATTCAATACATTGTAAGATATTATATGTTGCAAATGGTCTTGTTTTTTTTTTTTCCAATTTTAAGAGTCCTGAGACACCTTAAGTAAATATTAATTTAGTTTGAACTTTAATGTATTTTAAATGTTTGTATGTCTTTTTGTATGCACCACTGAGTAATGATGGTATGTTAATTTGTATTTTAGTATTGTATAATTTTTTTTATATACTGCATTATCTATATATATATATCACTATCAAAAAAGTTTTTACTTGCAAGTTCCATCAACAGCGTTTATCTCCAACAGCTAGCCTCCGGAAGAAATAAAAATACCAAAAAATGTTTTCGCTTCATACAATTTTAGATACAAATGCGTATTTCTACCAATATTTATTAACAGAGATTCGAATACATAATTATAATTGGGTCATTTCTTTACATTTTTATACTTTTCGCACTCCTCAATTGCTACCAACTATGAAACACCCTAACCAGATAACTCCCAACACCTTATTTGTCGGATTTGTGTGCCATTGGTCACTGGCTCCTCGAGAAAAAGTGTTAGAAGTCTGTCAGTTACGTTCGATATTATAATTTGAAAGCGAAATAAAGTAAGCGCCATAAATCATAAATATAATTTAAAAACTGAAAACTATTTAGAAGATTTTATCCCTTAACCCACTAACCGTTTTGCCCGAGCAGCACTCGGGCAAAAAGAGTTTGCTATCTTCGACATTAAAAGTTTTTGCATACCATTTATTTTTAACTGTAATCTTTGGTTTGTTACATGGCATACATTTTTCGATTGCACAGAGCCAAATATTTTAGTATAAAAAAGTGGTACCGGGTTCTTATTTTTAATTTATTGCGTCAAAAAAAAGTTAATTGGTTAATAACTTTCTGCTGAACACATAAAATACGGTGACGTATTGCGAAAAAAAGTTTTGTCGGAAAAATTAGCGCGAAGTACAGGAACTAGTGTCAAATTCTAATTTATCGGTAATTTCTCTACGTGAGAAAAATAAATAGCAGGCATCAAGAATCTCTAAATTACTTCTAGTATCTTAATGTCACAAAAAATCAACAACCTTAAAATTACTGAAGATATTTTCATGTTTGATGAGATTTAAAAAAAGGTGAAAATATGAAATAAGCATTGCGCTGACTAGAAAATCGTGTGTGAGCCATATTAACATTTCAATATTTAAAAAATAATGTTTCGCGAGATTCATTTTTAAATAAGGCTAAATGTATTTCTTTATTTAGTAAGTTGTTCCGATTAAAGAGAAAACGTTTCAAAAATATTTTTCTTTTCTATTTATAAGTAAGTCATTGTTTCTTTGAAATTTAAATTTTTTATATTTTCTTTTCAAATGCAAATTTAACACTAATTATGCAAACAACTGATCATTTGACCAGTACCAAATGAAAATATTTCAATACTAGCAAGACAATAACTTATTCATAAAATAAAGAAAATATAAATCAATCAGATATGAGTTAAAGAGAAAAGTTAAACAAATTTAAATAAAAATTCTGGAGCGAGGTGCTTAAAAAATTTTTGAGTAAAATTCCAGGTATCATTAGTGTTAAACAAAAATTAATATAATATTTAAAAGATAAATATTTTAACCATTAGCCGTGTTTAAAATTTCATATATTTTATGAAAGAAAGGTCTTTTTGCAATGTTTTCTTTCTTATTTGAGTACAAAAATAAACGCGTATTATTTCATTATCTTCATATAGAAAAGCACTTATTTAAAACGAATTAAAGTAAAATATGTCATTTTATTACTTTTGATGGTTTATTGATGCTGATTTTGAGTCCACAAAGTGTGTGACAATCTGAAATATTCAGCATAAAGATTAAATTAATACAATTATTGTTTTCTCCATGGTAGAAAGACGAGTCTGACAGTTTATAAAAATATAGAAATCTGCTTGATGAGTTACGCAGTGATCGCCAATATACATTATTTTTATTGACAACTGAACCATATTGAGGAAAAGAAGAGCCTGGGGTGTTTTCCTACCTTAGATCTTTTCTTTATGGTTAGATATTTCAAGTAGACAATACTGTTAGAAAGCCTGTTATGACTGTTATTTAATAGCAAAAATGATCTTGGATATGAGGGCACAAAATATTATAGTTTTAATATACATATCTCAACAATGCGCTACGTTTGTTAAAACATAGTGTATAACTTGCATTTATGGTAGAATAAAGTGCTTTGTTCCACTGAGTTTCGAAATTTTAACTGACTAGTAAAATTAAGTTTCTTGGGGACGCATGTGTTTCATGAGATTCCTTTTCTTATTTGTTTCGGACTACCTAAAAGAATGATATTTTTTGTTGACTAACCTACAAGCGAAACATATTGAGGACAAAAGCAGTAAGAAAATGTACAAAAAGAGGGGATTACATTTAAAATTCGTAAAAACTCCAACTCCAGTCACGACACTATCTGCGTTGTTCGTAGGGGAAACTCTTTGCTGACATCTTTACGGGAAATGCAATTAATCGTCAAAGCCCTGATATCAGTTTTTAATTTCACTAATGTAATTACAATCTAGCAATCATCTGTTTAAAAAAAAAGGTATGTATCATTGTGATATAGCTAACAAATGATTTTCTTTCAAGCGGTATTCGACCATATGCGGTTAAATAAAATTATATTTATAATGCAGCATTTAATACATTTATAGGAAATGGAAACGTTTCTTTGTCGTAACCCAGGCCTCGAAAAATTCGGCCGTCGGGTCACCACTGGCATCCAAAATATTTTATCTAGTGTGTAAGATTTTGATACATACTCTGGAGCTTTGGTACCACCCTCTCAACTTTTTTTTAGTCCTTTCTTTTCTTTTCTTAACTATATTTTGTTCAAAAAAATCACATAAGAAATTAGCACAAATGGCATTTTTTATTTGCCACAAGCGTGGAAAGCATCGATCTACCTCTTTTGTTCTTTTCCATGCATGGAAAGATAGAGTACATTTTATTTATGTTAAATAATCTTTATGAGAGATAGCACCCGTAATCAGCCCAATGAATCAGGCACAGAGACAACTGGAACCCTGTACTAGTCGTGTTATACCCTACCCAAAGCCGACATATTCTGACGTATGTCTGACCAAAAATCTCAAAAAAAAGAAAATTTATCGATATTTTTATCCACTTATGGAAAAATAATTTACATTTTTATTTTTAAGAATATTGTTTGCCATTTATTTGAATGTTATCCTTCCTATCGAAAATTAACGTATATATACTTATTCATATTTAACTATATAGCTTCTTGTTCTGAAACAATATACTCCTCTTTGTATTTAAAAAATTGGGTTAAATTAAACTCGACTCCCAATAATCGAAGCCCAACACAGACCACAAACAATTAGTGCTAACTCGATTCGTATAAACAGAAATGCGGAGGTCAAAATAGTGACGATCGAACATGAACTCGAGTCCTGTGCACTGTGCGGGTCAGGATATATTTGACCCGAAATCGAAATATCTATTAAATGTCAACCTGTAAAGCCATTCCTCCCCCCAACTCCGAAAAAAAAATATTAATTGTAAATAATCGATGATCCATAGCCCAACTTGAAACCGGCAATAAATTTCATTCGTTTCGCAATGCGAATTGAATTCGAACTTTTTCTAACCGAGAATGATAAGAAAATCGCAATCAAAGAATATGATTTACTCAATAATGATCTAATCTATAATAATAACTCTAATAGTAAATCTATATTTCACGTAAATAAATAAACTTGTAAAGAATTATTCACATTCAAATCAAACTCATCCCAAATATGGAACAATTAGTTCATCCGACATGCAACGAAGAAAAAAAATAAGGTTTACCAATGCTACTTTAGGAAATGTGACAACGGGCAATGTGGGTGGGGAGAGTTAGAAATTGTTACTGGCTACCATTTTTTTTTTCAAATTTGTAGAGCCCTGATCGCAGCAATGTGACAAAGATTTACCTCTTTCTTATTTTACAGTCAAGAAAGAAGTTAAAGTTCTAAAATTGGTCTATTTTAATTAAATATATACATATATATATATATATAATTTTAGTGATACATTGTAATGGGAAGATAATGGCATTTTTTTTTTTTTTTTGTATGAATCGATTTTAAATATTAATACTGAGAAACTAATGAACTATTTAAAACTAAAATTTATGTTATTTAGTTTTCACTCTATATAATATATATTTTACGTGCACTGTGTATCTTGATAAAATATTTAATATGAAGTATTTCTTATACACATAGAAAATATATTTATCAAGATTATATTTGACATATATTTAACATATATCTTTTACTTAGATATAAGTATATCAGAATTACTTGTATTAAGAAATTGAATGTAGAAAAAAATTGCCCTCTGAAGTTTTATTGGATTCATTTAAAAAATATACAGTTGAACCCCGTTAATACGCGAATCAAGGGACCGATCAAAATTCGCGTATCAAACGGGTTCGCGTATTAACTCAAGTTCGCGAATTTTGACAAGTGGTACGTGTACTAACAACATATACGGATAAAGAACATCTTTATGACAGTTTTTAGCGTTTTTAAGACATAAAATGACATTTTATTTGTTTTTATCACTATGCGATTATTAATTAGGAACGTTCAATATTTGGAAATTCAAATAACACTTATTGTCTTAAGTAAAAATCCTATAAGTCTTTTCAAATTACATTTATTATATATGTCACATAAAGTTGAACAAAACGAACATACAAATTTGTGCTAACCATGATGTAAACAAAAACTAATGATAATAAAATTTAAATACTTGTTAGATATACAGAACAAATAGAGAACAGCGTCAATAATACTAAAATGTCGAGATAAAAACCAAAAGTTAAAAGTTAATAAAGTCAATAATGACATAAAAATTTCTTTTTGCCAAAGTGACATGCGGCTGCGCCATCAGTATGATGTTTTCCGCCCAAAGAAAAGGGCATGTTTACAAATAAACACTTCCGTCAACCAATATACCACTGCATTTTTTTTTCATAGCGATCATTGCAGGAATCGTCTTGGCGACGTAGGCCAATCGTATCATAGACCTGTTAAACGTAGACGAATCAAATTTCCAGAGCCCATGTGTACAGTAGGAATCATAAGGAACGGGCAGGCTTTTCTTGCAGATCCACAGAAGTTCGACCAACAGTGACGCCAGCTGCCCTTTCCGTATTCAGCTGATGGTAAAGCGCATTCGTCGAGGGCCCTTCTGCCAATGACGATGCAAACTGTATGAGGAAACTGAACGCCTCCGTTAATGTGAAGAATGGAAATCGGGCAGAGGCACATGTTCATTCTCTTCTTTCTCCTCATGCGTTTTACCAGTCGCAATTGATGTCATCCAGACTTCTGAGCTCGGAGGTTAAGATATGTATTAATGAACGTGTATAAATCAACAATATCTTCCCTTACAGTTTCTTGTTCACCAAGCCAATGTTCTCCAACATCAGGGTGCGAGGTAGGCTCTTTACAAATGATGTCCTCACTACTTCCAAAGCCCCCCTTTTCTAAAACAATTTTCAATCGTCGTTGGTATGACACCCTCCCATGATACAGTAAGCATGTAAACGTCGAGTATTGTAATAGTACGACACTTTTTGCAGTAATGGCTTCTACCGTGTTCCATTTGGTGCAGGTATCGTCGTACTACGCCAGTCTTGCAATTTACTTTGGCTCTGTTAATGATTCCTTGGTTCATTGGGTGAGTGACAATGTTCGAATTTGGGGGGGGGGGATTAAATTTGGACATTCCTCGGGCCATCGTTATTTTCCGGATGTGCAGGACAGTTGTTCACATGCAATAACACATGGCGTGATTCGTTCCCCATAAGCCGGCCAAAATTACGTACCAGTGTTAAAAAAGGGTGCCCGTCGTCCAAGCTCTGCGCTGACTTTCGTACAGGGAAAGAAAACTTTTGACGTTTTTAAAGCATCGCAGGTTGCGCGATTTCCCTATGACCAGAAGCTTTAACTTGTCTGATCCATCAGAATTGGTATCGAGAAGAAGTGTAAGAAGAAGTGTTTTGTTCGATGTCATTTTGTAAAAACTCCCAAATTCACCCAGGTTGAAAATTTCACGGCTTAAGTAGTTTTTTTTACAAATTACGGAAGCACATATCTTTTCCAACAATCGACGTATTCATTGTTGACAGCTGCTGATTCATCACATACTTTCTTGAATTTTATTCCGTGTCGAGCTTTAAATTGATGCATTCGAGGCATTGAAATCTTACAATCCCAATTTTGCTCTACGGACTTGGTTTCCTCGTCTGAACAGTCCCTCTTAGGCTACCAAATCAAATCCCATTTTGGCTGCATCATCAGAAGCTTTTTCTTGGATTAGCATGCCGCTTATTGGGATATCGCGCCGTGAACAATCGACTGGTGGAGAGCCTTATTGATGTCCTCAAACCTGGTGATTTTTATTTTCTTGTTCCTTGTTTCCCCAATAACAGTTTGGTTAACGATGATATTCCTAATCTTCAACAACGCCCTTAAAGTTGATTCCGTATGTCTTTTTCTTTCGAGAACGCCGACTTATTCAGGACAGTCTGGGCATTCCACTGTTTTATAATTTGTAATTTCTCAGTAACAGAGAGAGACTTTTTTTTTTTTTTTTTTTTTTGCCATCGTAAAATCTAGGTTAAACTTTTAAAAGCACACGCGGATATCGTAGATCAGATTCTACAGGGAGCGACAAACAATCCTCTTCCTTCCTAATCCACAGCACTGACGAAACAGCGAATTGGCTCTGCTCTAAGTTAGCATGGGGAAGTAAGTTTAAGAAATTACTTTCTTTTTACTTTGAAACTTTACATCTAAGTCGTTAGAAGTAAAATTTTCTCTTCTCTCATTCTGGCCTGTTTGACTATAAATAGTAATCAGCGCCAGGAAAGATTTATCCTTTAAGAAAGGGGAAGTTCAAAACTGATAATTTTAGTAAAGCTATTCAGGGATGTAATAAATTTGGACAGAAAAAAGCATTCCTAGTTAAAAGAATTGTCGTATGTAATGCTTGGGATATTATTCCCTCTAAAACCTCCTCTGTTTCAAAGCAATCTCATTCGCGTATTAAACGTAAGTTTTTATTGCCAAGGGACTGATAAAATTTCGCGTCTTAAGCGGGTTCGCGTATTAACCGTTCGCGTATTAAGAGGGGTTTTTTAATGCCAAATATAAGCGGTGTTCAAGGGACCGAAGAAAATTCCCGTATTAAGCGGGTTCGCGTATTAAGCAGGGCGCGTATTAACGGGGTTCGACTGTACTAGGTTGAGCATAAAGTTCTTGGAAATTTGTGAAATTTGCGTTTTTATGCACAAATTAACAACAAAAGCTACAAGGACTATTCTTTACATCATAGTCCACGACTTTCTGACATCGTTCTGCCAGATTCCGTGTTTGTTGGAAGTACCATGGCGGCTCCTTGGAATCGAAAAACTCTTGATATGCTTCTTCAATTTCATTAAAGGATTCAAATCGACGGCCTTTAAAAAAGTGTTGCATTGATCGAAATAGGCCATAATCGGATAGAGCCACGTCTGAACTGTACCGCTAGTACTCCTATATACGATACAAATTCTGGTAAATATTAGATTAAAAATTTCCCAGAACTTTTTGCTCAACCTAATATCATTTCATTTCTTTTCCTTAAATAGTCGCTGTATGTGCTCTTTAAATTCTTTTATTAAAATAAATATACAATATATGTACATATATTTAGAGTTAAGCATAAAAGTTATAGTAACTAAACGTTTACAATATTCACAATGAGGTTTTCGTATTATAGAAAGTTACGCCAAAATAATACGCAATAAACATAGTTATTTCTGAACGATAATAAGCTACTCTAAATTCTATAGATAACATCAGAGACGTGACTAAATAGTGTTTTGATTGAATGTACTTGGGAAACTTGCTTTTCTTAGTGAAAGGAAATAAAATTATTTTTATAATGCCGCGTTCTATTTTTTTTTTTTTATGTCAAACAGAAATATTTATTTGCATAATAATTTTATTAAAAAAAATACCAGCTTTTTCATAATGTGCATATTGTTTGAAAAACAGATTTATTCAATTTTTTTGACATAGTCAGACGCATCTGAAAGTTTAAAAACTATTTTCTCCTTCAAATTAACCAATAAAATGTTTCTATCTTTGAATTTACTTTAAATTGTAACGCATCGAATATTAAATATGTATTTCTTCTTCAAAATCATTAAGAAAATCTTTTATTATCTGAGTTTACTTTAAATTGTAATGTATTGATAATTTAATATCAAATTACAGACAAGTTATATAACAAATTTAATAATTGTTTCCACTGTACATATGTATATGGTAGAAAATCTTTAAACCGAAGAATATTTTATACATAAAAAATCATTTTTCATATCATATTATAAAAAAAAGTGTTTGAGCGTCTTTATATTAAAATATATTTTTAGTAATTCTACATATACATAAGAAAAGCATGCTTTCTGGTATAGGCTCAATAGACAGGGTAAAAATAATATTTTGAAAGTTTTATTCAGTTATTAAATTAAGCAAAATTTCTTCACTACTTTTTCTAAAAGGCGTCATATACTAGCCGCGTAAGAACGCATTACTAAATACACATACAGGGTGTTTCACTACGAGACCGACAAACTTTGAGGGGTGATAGTACACATGAAGACAAACATTATTAAATAGGAAACCATGGAGGCAAACGTCTTCTGTAGGAGCTAGGAGCCATTAAAGTTTAAGGTCCAAAACTTCAAACGATGATAGAAAACGGAAAAAGGGGTCGATTCGTTTGCGGTTTTCGCTAAAATCAATTTTTATATCACGATTTTCTTAAAATTTTCTTAAAAAGGTTACGTTCAAAAATTTCCGATAGAGGACGCTTTTGACTTTAGAGTAACGAACAACTACTTTTTACCGTTATTTTTTGTATGGGGTTAAAATTATTCTAAAGTTTAGACTTTAACTTAAATTTTAAGCCCAAAATTGAAAACATTGGGATCGGGTAACTAGCGAAAATTGAGCTGTGAACAGAGGGAGTGGGATTTTAAATGTTCATAAACATTGAACAAACTAATCGATTTTGTTGCGGTTTGCGTGTAGGTCATTCCCTTGGTAATTATTTTATTCAAAATGATGTACACCTTTGGTGTCTTCATTTTTGGATAGAGGGCGCTTCCGACACATCTCCGACATTTCAATGGAATTACTCCTAGGGGTTTTACTACCAGACCAAAATACTTCCAGGAAGTGTTAGGGATGAAATGACGATTCGGAATCACATAGGAATGTAACGTTGGAAATGCCTTTTTTGCGAGTTATGGATAATAGAAGCAATGAAAAAAGAAACAGAAATAAGCAGAGAAAAAGCAACCCGTTAATGTGACAGAAAATAGTTTATTTAAATGTTTTACTACAAAAGGTCAAATAAAAAGTTTGTATATGAGACTCCCGTACCTTCAGTTGAAGACTTCGCGACTCGTATTTCTGTAGCTGCCAGAAAGCTCTCAGAGATGCCAGGAATCTTCCAGAGCGTGAGGAATTCCATGCGATGCCGCTGTCATGCTTGACGGGCTACTTCTGGCCGTAATTCCGAACACCGTTTGTAATAAAACCTTTAAATAAACTGTTTTCTGTTACATTAACGTGTTGCTGTTTTTCTGCTACTTTCTGTTGCTTTTTTCTTTGCTTCTTTTAACCATAACTCGCAAAACGGCATTTCCAACATTACATTTCTATGTGATGTGTGCGTCTTTGCATACCTAACACTTCCTGGAAGTATGCTGGTCTGGTAGTAATGTCATTGAAATCTCGAAAGATGTTTTTTAAGCGCCCTCCATTAAAAAATGAGGACACCAAAGCTGTACGTCATTTTGAATAAAATAATTACCAAGTGAATGACCTATACGAAAACAACAACAAAATCTATTAGTTTGTTCAATGTTTATGAGCGTTTCCTCCCCCTCTGTTCACAGTTCAATTTTCGCTTGTTACCCGATCCCAATGTTTTCGATTTTGGGCTTAAAATTTAAGCTAAAGTCTAAACTTTAGACTAATTTTAACCCCATACAAAAAATAATGATTAAAAGTAGTTGTTCGTTATTCTAAAGTCTAAAGCGCCCTCTATTGACAACTTTTGAACATAACCTTTAAAAAAATTTATGAAAATCGTGATATAAAGAATGATTTTA
Organism: Maratus speciosus; assembly: GCA_963932465.1. Taxonomy (NCBI): domain Eukaryota; kingdom Metazoa; phylum Arthropoda; class Arachnida; order Araneae; family Salticidae; genus Maratus; species Maratus speciosus. Next base: position 310,269,745 of record OZ010794.1, read on the forward strand.
GCGAAAACCGCAAAAGAATCGAACCTTTTCTCCCGTGTTTTATCATCGATTGAATCTTCGGACCTTAAGCTTTAATGGCCCCTAGCTCCTACAGAAGACGTTTGCTCCCCATGTTTTCCTATTTAATAATGTTTGTCTTCATGTCTTCTATCACCCCTCAAAGTTTTTCGGTCTGGTAGTGAAACACCCTGTATGTAACACTGTATATTATATTCAAACTGAAATATACACATTACATCTGTTAAAAAATTACGATAATCTCAAGCAGGTATATCATACAATAAGAACTGATCATGTAATATTATACAATAAATGTACAATCTTCAGATTGATAATAACTCTCTGTATTTCATAGATAAGAATAGTGACGCGATCACACTGTATTTTGAATCGATATAGTTAGACAGTTTGATTTTGTTAGTGGAGAGATTTTAAATTCTATTTATGACACAAGGGTCGATATTTTGATAAAAAAATTGAAACATTTCTTTGTTGTAACAATGTAATAAAAATGTAACTCACCCATAATGTAGAGACTGTCTGAAAGGAAAATTTATTTAATTTATATTAACAAAACCACTAGAGTTTATATAATCAGAGATTTTTCATAATTTTAGAAGATATACATTTGTTATCCAATTCATTTTACGTGGTAAAGTATTTAATATATAAATCAAATGCAAAAAAAGTAAGCATATATATATATTTGTTATTCTGTTGAAATTCTATACATATGTTTGTAGTTTGTAAGTGAAGAATATACTAAAATGGGGTTTCGCATATTTTTTAGAAAAACTTTAGTAACTTTACAGATTTTTTTTTTACAGTGTAGTAATTCGAGTTTGAAACGGATGCTTTATTCTTTTCAATGCGTAAATTTTGTACAGAGGTTTCTCTACAGTGTTTTTACAGTGTAAACCACTGATTTACTTTAGATTAATACTGCTAGGTACATTTTGTATGAAATACTACCTATTACAATCTCCCCTATGTTGGAATTTCTGAAAGTTTTTTGCAGATCTACACCGATCATGACCCTTAGAACCCAAAACCACCCTCAGTAAAAATCTTTATATATCAATCAATCTATCTATCTATCTATATATATATATATATATATATATATCACTTTCTTCTGGAAATCTCGGGCAAGTTGGTTAATGAGCAAAATCGGACCAAGGGGATGGAAATAGGGAGGGGTTTTGTGAAAACCGAAAAAAAACCCATAACTTCTTAATTTTTGTACATATCAAATCAGTTTAAAATTTTTATTACTCTTAAAAATAGTGCCAAAAATTTATATATCACAAATTTTTGATAAAATTAAAAATGGGCTCAAGGAACGCAAAAAATGAGGTTTTTGGTAGAAAAAAATTCATAACTTCGTCAATTCTAAAGATATCAAATCCAATTAATTTTATTATAAATCTCCTTAATATTTTCTACAACTTTTATATTCACAAGTTTTTGATAGGACCAATTCGTACCGAAAAAAAAATTAAAAACGAAAACAAAAAGGGGGAGTTGAAGAAGAAAAAGTCCTTCCGGCCAGTGCCGGGAGGAAGAGGTAGCTTTCAAATTCCTTATTTTAAAAATGCCAACTTATATTATTCAAACACAAGAAGCTCAATTTAGTGGAAACCAAATATAGGAGATTCAATACTAATTTTTATCAATACTAAATCATTATGAAGGAGAATTTCGCGAAATTAGTCAGCTTTATCCAAGCTGCTTTTATTTAAAGTAACTTATATTTGGCTGATATGTTGATGTATACTATCCACATGCCTTCTTACATGGAAATAAGCGTATACGTGTGTTATCGCGTGACAAATACAAGATCGTTTCAAAATGTTAGCCATACTAGAAATTCAAAGTGCTATAATCCAACCATTTTTTAAGATATAAACAAAAGAACAAATTTTCAGAAACAAAATCTGCTCCGGAATCTTTGTATCAACGCCAAACACATAAAAAAATATTTTTCATTTTCCAAGTTTTTAATACCTCATTTTAAATTTTAAATTTAATTTTTATTAAATGGCAACCCTTTTGAAACAAGATGGCGAATGAAGCTGGCCAACGAGCTCAGTCGAGACATTGGTATGTACTATGTACAGACCAAGTAACATCCAAATTGGTTCATAAATACGCTTGTTATCGCGTGACAAAAATCAGGTCGTTTTAAAATGTCAGCCAGAATAGAAATTCAAAATGCTATAACTCAGACATTTTTTTAGATATGGACGAAACAAAAACTGTTCCGGAATCTTTGTATTAAGATCAAACACATACAAAAAAAAATCTTTTTCATTTTCCAATTTTTTGGTATCTTATTTTAAATTTTAAATTTTTTAAATTTTCTTAAATGGCCGCCATTTTGAAACAAGATGGCGGATGAAGCTGGCCAACGAATTCGGTCGAGATATTTGTATGTACTATGTACACACCAAGGTACATCCAAATCGATTCATAAATACGCCTGTTATCACGTGACAAATATCAGGATGTTTCAAAATATCAGCCACGCTATAAATTCAAAATGCTATAACTCAGCCATTTTTTAAGATATAGACGAAACAAAAACTGCTCCCGAATCTTTGTATCAAGATCAAATACATAAGAAAAAAATATTTTTTCAATTTTCAATTTTTTGGTACCACATTTCAAATTTAAATTAAAAAAAAATTTAAATGGCCTCCATTTTTAAACAAGATGGGGGATGAAGCTGGCCAACGAACTCGGTCGAGACATTGGTATGTACTATGTACAAACGAAGTTACATCCAAATCGGTTCATAAATACGCTTTTTATCGCGTGACAAATTTCAGGACGTTTCAAAATGTCAGCCACGCTAGAAATTGAAAATGCTATAACTCAGCCATTTTTTAAGATATAGATGAAACAAAAACTGCTACGGAATCTTTGTATAAAGGTCAACTACATAAGAAAAAAATATTTTTCCATTTTCAATTCTTTGGTACCATATTTCAAATTAAAATTTTTTTTAAATTTTTTAAATGGCCGCCATTTTGAAACAAAATGGCGGATGAAGCTGGCCAACGAACTCGGTCGAGACATTGGTATGTACTATGAACATACCGAATTACATCCAAATCGGTTCATAAATTCGAGAGTTACAGTATGACAAAGGTCAGATATATATATATATATATGGATATATATATATATATATATATATATATATATATATATATATATATATATATATATATATCAACTTTTGAACGGAGGGTGGTTTCGGGGTCTGGGGGTCATGATCGATGAAAATATACCAAAATTTTTTGAAATCGCTTTCCTCCGAACGGCTGCAATAGGTAGCTTTTTGTAATGAAAGCTACCTAAAAAAATCCACAACTCTGTCAATTCACAAGATATAAAATCCCCATGATTTTATCATATATCTTCTTAATATTGCCTACAACATTTATACAGACAAGTTTTTGATAGGATCAATTCTTACAACAAAAACAAATTAAAAATACATAGCGGTTGAAGGAAAAAAAAACATCTTATTAAGGGTGTATTCAAATCCAAACTGCTTATTTTCTTACTCATTTCTAAATTCATTTTTGCTCTCAGACGCATCCAATTTGTAGATTCTCTTATTCAGAAACTATATAATGTACCGTAATGATTGATTTTTTGATAGAGGCAGAATATCTTTCAAAAAAGTATGTCAACGTGGGCATTTTGAAAAGAATTTCCCGAAGCGATTGTGTTAGAAACGAAAAATATTGTCCAACTGAGAAAATAATTGTTTATAAATCAAGTTTCAATGAATTAAACGAAAAATAAAAAAACAGGTCGCTTATAAATCTCTTCAAAAATCGCGTCAGCAAGTTTAACATTTTTTCTATTAAAAATGAATCTGAAAATGTGCCAGAAAATTGCGAGTTGTTGAGCATGGAAAAGTATTTTTTTTTTTTTAATACCGCTTTAACATGATTCTGATAAAACCAGCTATTATATAAAATTGAAATAAAAACTCGTCAAAAGCGGCCAGATAAAATTGCTAAAGTGGGTTTATCTCTAATTATGATTTAGTTTTTGTTGGTGAATTTGTATACTTAACTTCGAAATCTACCTCCGCCTGTGGACTGGCAGGGAATTTTTTACTTATTGAGGAAGTCTGAATTTGGCTGAAGTAATAAACACTGTTGACCCACATATTTATAGAACCATTCACAAATATATTTAGGAAAAATGTAGAGGGTCTAATTAGGTTATCTGAAAAAAAAATCTCTGTTCATGTCTCTGTAAAAATCTCTTTGAAAGTTTTCGTAACGTCGAACTCAAAAATACATTTCTTTTAATTTTAGGAATTATATCGAAAGAGATATCATTGAAAATGTAATGCAAAAAATACATTCCCCCGATATATTTCCGAATCTACTGAAATTAAAATTATGGATAAATTAGGTGTCTTGAAGTTAATTTAAACCTTGCAGGAAGCTATAGCGATAACCCAAGGTCTAATGGTTTTCGAGAAAATCGCATTTTTCCGATGCATACAAATTTCGATTAGCGGGCGTTCAGGAAAGGGGTTGAGGAGGGCTTTAGCAACCTATATTCGCAGATTCGTATAAAAAGTTGATTTTAGAAGGAACATTATGGGTAATCAGTCAAGATATTAACCATTAGAGACACGGACGGTTTGGGCAAGCATAATTCACGGGCTGCGTACTCTATGCACCACTGGCTTTTAAAGCATAGATAACGACATTTAATGTTATATTTGTGTAATGCCAGTTACTAATTCATATATTTATTGTACGTAACCCTATGTGCGTGAATAATAGTCGCACTTAACTGGTTATTTATGTATTATATATGTATTAATGTTTATTTGATTTTTTTTTTTTAAATGCCTTATTTGTCAAAAATCTATTTTGATTGATTAAATATTATTCATTAGTAAACAAATTGCCTTATTTTCTGATATAATTAACTCTTCAAAGTGGTTAAGATTGCAAATATATATTTATCTCCAATTTTTTTATATTTTTAATATCCTTGCTACGCATTCCACACTAAATATATTATCTTCAATTCCGTTTACGCCCTTTATCTTATAGACTAACGTGCTTACACAAGTCTTACTAGATACATATATACAATTTGCATTAAGTACAACTTAACATGTTTTCAAAGCATGTAATTTAAAATACATGCAATATGTGTTTAACATGTAGAAAATGAAAGATATGTTTTTTCGACAATTCAAATTAATAGGAGCCAGTTTCTCTATTATGAGAAGAAATAAAATTGTAAGGGCTATGCATTAGTAACTTCCGTAGTCTTGTTAATTTAAAATTTTTGAAATTGTTTAAATAATTATTCACAATGACAAGAAATATATGAAAAATGTGGAGAGCTCTTAACTCACTTTTAAAAATAACTTTAAAAATGTAAGTAACGTAAAAAATGTAATTTCATATTAACTATCTTTAGTGAATTTGAATATTTTTTTAAGTTCATCTAAATTCTGGAAGGTCCTAAAATTAGAAAAACCTCTAACAAAAAAATGTGTCCTTTATGCATGATACATTACGCTTGCAAAGAAATAAATAATAAAAATATGCAAATTAAAAGATTTTATTCCAAACTTATAACGTATACGTTTTATAATAATGTACGTTTATCTAGAAAAGAAAGAGTTCCTTATAGAATGTAACTTACATTCTTGTAAGTACATACATGCAATTAGTGCTTTCATGAAAATCTTTTTTAAACAACGTAGGATGTTGATTTGAAAATTTTGCGAAAAGAAATGGTAAATGAGAATTTCTTTTTATATGTTTTACTTTTCAACATAATCTCCTTTAAGTTTTATACACGCGATCCAACGATTTTCCAAATCCAATATGGCATCACGAGAGTACGATTCTTGAAGTGTTCCAAAAATATCGTTGACATCTGCTTTTAATTTCTTCTTTCAGGGAATATAGTTTTCCATCGTGAAAGTATTTAGTCGTAGGAATAGACGGAATTCATAAATAGCCAAATCAGGCGAATGAAGTGGATGTTGCAAAATATCGTACATCAGTTCATTCAATTTTCCAGTTGCTACTACACTTGTATGCGTAATATTTTCCAAAAAAATAGTGTAAACGATTCACCATTACTTACAGACTTTGTCGGTGGAGAACCAATAAATCTTCATTGTTTTGACTGCTGCTTGGTCTCAAAAGTATGAAAGTCAACACAAGATTCGTCTGTTGTAACAAATGGACGCACAAAATCTATTTCAATTGTGTTAAAGCGGTCTAGACTCTCTTGACAAATTCTCATTCTCTGAAGCTTTTGATCCATTGTCAGCATAGGTGGTAGCCACCTTGCCAAAACCTTTTCCGTCCCTAGTTCCACAGTGAGAATACGAAATGTTCTTTCACCTGGGATACCTCTACCATTTGAAATTTCCGAGTCCTTTAATCAACTACCCTGAATAGACGTGTCGTGGTCTTTTTCGACGATTTCAGGCGTTGTGGCAGTTTTTATTCGCCCACTGCTAGTCGTCAAATTCTAGACTCTCATAACCATGTTTAAACTATGTCACCCATTTCTGCAGAGTGTTAAATGATGGAGCAGATACTCCTAAAGTATCCTGCATATCTTTATGAAATCTAATGCCTTCTAACCTTTGTTTAAAAAGTACTTTATAACAGCGCGCATTTCAGTTTTATCCATTTTGCAACACTCACGAGACTAGATTAATCCAGCTTAGTTCAAAGCAATAACAAATTGATTACTGATTAAAAGAACAATATGTAAATTGAAATTTATGTAAAGATAGTTGGTGACAGATGCATTTTATTCCAACTGATGCTCCCTATGTGTGATACATTTCGCGAACTTTCCAAATCCTCCCCCCCCCCCCCCCCGTATAGCAAATTTATTAAAATAAAAATTTCTACAGTAATACACGGCAAAATAAACAGTATCAATGTGATGAGTTACTTACATTGAAAAAAAAATATATACGAATAGAAGAGTTTCTTATAAAAGTAAATAAATATATACATAAACGCTTACACATGCTGTTCAGGGATGCACTAATGGTGAATGCCTCTTTAATTACAAGAGAAAAAAAAGTACTTTTTAAACGAAATATAGGATTTAAAGAGACGACTATAATAATGAAAACATGACTCATTTCTTTGATATCCTTTTAAAATGCATAAAAGAGGACCCTAAATGTTTGTAATGACGAAAAAATGTCTTTAGTATTATTTGTACCGGAAAGAATTAATTGTCACTGTAAGAAAAAAAAATCAATTTTTACATAATTTGAATAGCTCATTTTTATTTTTATTTTCTTATAAATTTGTTTTGTATGAGGAATAATCGAGAAACAACGTAAAAATCACTATGAAGACGAAATGGCGACAAAAAATATATAAAATTTAGACTTGAAAATCGTCGTTAAACTCGTTTTGTAAGATTAATGTTGTGTTAGAATATTAATATTTTGATTTTGTTTCTTTACACTATAACAAATATTTATCGTTATTTCTATAAAACATAAGACTAAAATTTCTATTGAACATAATATAAAACAAAAATAAATAATAATCTAATATAATTACATGCCTACTAGAACCCAATCAGACATCCATAATTTTTTAACCATTTTCCACATAATACTTTTGTATGTAAAAACCAAGAAGAAAAAATTTGTCGAAACAAAAACAAAAATAAATATAATAAAAAAAAAAACAGCAAACTGCACACTTTAAAGAAATTTATTTGATAAGGCTAAATATGACTAATTATTACTTCGAAAGTGTATCCAAATGAAAGAATAAATGTGATTAACAACTATGAATGTTTTTCTATTATTCAACTTTGAATGCTAAGAGTTTTCGATTGTCCCCTTAAATATGGTTTAACATAACAAGTAATTTTACGTGCTTTATATAAAAATAAAACACACAATATTTTTTCTCTTTTATGGTATCACGTCGATAGTTAATTCAAGGTGAACATAAATCATTCCTCTTAAGCGAATTTCCTAAGACAATTTGCTGGATTTTTAACAATGAAAAGAACTTTAGAGAATACTTTTCTGTACATTACGAAATATATATACATCTTTATCCACCATAAGGTTTCTCTTAACAAAAGAATTAAACAATTGACATTATAATAACAAAATGTAACAAACCAGCTCAATAGATAAAAGTGCGCTTTATTAAATATAAAACTTAACAAATAATTTGGAAAACATGATTTTAAAATAGACTGGAATACAATAGAATCAACTACATTTTATTACACGCTTTGTAACAAATACATGTTTAAAAAGTCAGTAAATGTCTCATATTTATTCTCATAAAGTATATACAAAGAAAAAAAACATTTTGTTCAAAGGAGAACACATTTGCTATTGAAATAGTTTTCAATTTAAAACTCCGTATATATTTGAAAGGAAAATAAAAAGAGATATTATTTAATTTTAAAAATTCAACTTAGAATCTACATACTCTGATAAATTTTAATTATTATTATTTTTTATTTTATGTATGTAAATTTAACAGATTGCATCTTCAGGGGTTTGGTGCAAAATAACTATGCTCAGTAATGAGATAAATGATTTTCTTATAAGATCAATTTAAAATATATATATATATACCGTTTCAGCCAAAAGTTCGTTAAAACTTTAAAAATTCATAAAAAAGGAAGAAATTATAATAACGGATTGCAGTTTGCAATAAAAGGCTCACAAGATAGTCGGGTTTTTAGCAGCAGAAAAAGAATTTAGTTAAAAAATCACATGTTGAGGGCGCTCATGACCAGAAACACAATGAACAGGACAACAAAATGCTCCATCCATTTGTTCTTCCAGTAACAAATGTTCAACTTGACCTCTAGAACATTCTACGACACAACCAGGCTGTGTCGTACCTGTTCGTTGTGTTTCGTGTGGTCAGCGGCCTCTACATGTGATTTTTCTTTTTCTTTTTGCTCCTAAAAAAACATCCGACTAACTTGTGAGCCTTTTCTTGCAAACCGCACTCCTTTATCATAATTTCTTCCTTTTTTATGAGTTTTTAAAGTTTTCACGAAATTTTGGCTCACCCGGTTTATATATATGTAACGAAATATCTAGAAAAACAAGACATTAACAGTTTAATATAAGTACATTTAGTATCAGCAGCTTTCTTAAGGGGTCTTGTACCTTTTAAACGCGTCGAAAATTAACGAAAAACTTCAAAGTTTGAATTACTCTATCTTCAAAACCTTTTTATGTATAAACGTGAAATTTTGGATATTGATTAACAGATTGTGCTTTGTAATATACTACCAACAGAAGTTTATTAACCCTTTACAGAATTTGTGTATTGTTGAAATCAAAATAGCACATTTTTTACCCCATAAGTCATTGCGCGCATGATATCTTGGAAAGTTTGTATGGATTGTCATGAAATTTGGTAAATATACTAAACAAATATGTGTGTGTAAAATGATCAACTTTTAAGTATTTACAATTGTAATATTTTTAGTTATGAGTATTTTTATTCATTAAAAATAAAAATAAAAAATTGTTTTTTTTTTTACGAAAATATTTTTTTTATATAGTTAATGAAATAATTTTAGCCTAAGAGTAGATAATTTTAAACACAGATATATGATTAGTATCTTTACCAAATTTCATGCAAATCCATACATACTTTCTCAAGATATCATGCGCGCAATGACTTATGGGGTAAAAAAAAAGAGCTATTTTGATTTCAACAATACACAAATTCTGTAAAGGGTTAATAAATTTCTAATGGTAGCATATTACAAAGCACAATCTGTTTAATCAATATCCAAAATTTCATGTTTATACATAAAAAGGCTTTGAAGATAGACTAATTCTAACTTTGTAGTTTTTCGTTAATTTTCGACGCATTTAAAAGGTACAAGACCCTTAATATACCTGCCCCAAAAAATGCTACAAAAATATATAATAAAATTGCAGTTTTTTGACGGATGAAACAAGTTCTTTATAGATGTTTCTACATAATAAAGATTTCGGGAATTCTTCGACTAAAAATAAAGTGCAGAATCATTTCATAAGTTTCGCTTTCATGCCTTAACGCATATATAATTGAAGATCTTAGTGGAAGAATATGCTGCGACACATTTCCCCACAAAATTGTTTTATTTTATAGATGAAAGCGTTTCAGGTATTATATCACATGGTAAAACTAAAATACTAAATTTCTACTTTGTAGTATTGTAGCCATTTGCAGTATCTTTTAATATTTAATAACTTAAATGGTGAAAATAACTTCTAACAGTTAAGGTATTCGCACACCTTCGGAAGTGATTTTTGAAATTGTTGAAATTATCTCTTGTTATCAATTTTTTATAATGACATTTACTTTATAAGTTTGAAAAAATATATAAAAATTTTAGAAAATACCCAGAAATAATTTTTTAAAGAGAAAAATAGTCAAAATTATATCAAAAATTGACATTTCCACAAAACGTGATAACTCAAAAATAAAACAATGTATTGATATTTTGAAAATTGCCTAAAAAACAGAATAATTTTCTCTGGGAGTTAGACTACACACATTATAATTGCATGGCAGTTAAAGTACTAATGTAATGAAAAATTCGCAAAATTTGTCTCAAGTTTGACATTTATCGCAGTGTAAATATAAAACTATTTAATATATTATCATAAATGCAGTATATTCCCTCAAAAAACATCTGTAAATGAAGTACAGAAACTTTCGTGGCATTTCATGCATAATGTTTTGTTTTAAGATAGTTTGTGTATAGTAAAAATCTGAAAAACTTCATCTTGAGAAAAAAGCTAAAAATAAATTTTAAACGCAATTCAAAAGCTCTAATAGGTGTAACTTTAAAAGGCTGTAACTCGAGTTCTATTTTAGATATAGACAATTTAAGCAGATTTCGATAGATAAAAGATTCAATTTTGATATTATTGCAAAAATGCTAAATCGATATTTTGATCGAGAATTACGTTTTAAAGGTGTTCGGATACCTTAATAATTAAATAATACTCTTTTCTAGGAGAGTTTAGTATCACTTATTAACATTGAAACGCGTGCTACTAAGAAGGAATTAAATAAATAACTAAAATAGAACAAAAAAAAAATTCTAATTTTTGTTACGTAATTTTTTCCGTCACCCTCGTCTTCAATTCAGAAAGAAAGCATAAATTTATCGGCTAAAGTGAATCTTCTAATTTAGTGGGACTAGTTTTTCGAAGTGATAATAATTTTTCAATTTTCATAATAAATTGGAGTTTTATGCATATTTTCCCTTCTAAATAATCATAGATTAATTGAGACTTGTTCATGGTAAGCATTCTCTGAATAAAATAATTTAATAAATGGCATTATAATGTAAACGAGATCTAGCGAGTAACAGATAGATTACACTTAAATACATTTTAAATAATAAATACTAATATACAACATGAAATATCTTTAAAAACTACGAAAATAAGAGAAATCAAACATTAAAAGGAACATCAATTTTCTCTCCTATCCTAGAAAACAATGAAATGTTTTAATACATTTGAGATAACATTGTATACGTTTAGAGTCTCGATAATTCGATGTGATTAATAAAAAATGCGTAATAATAGATATACGTAACAAATGATTAATATACATACAAAAAATAAAGTAAAATCATTTCAAATACTTGCACATTACAGATGTTTCGTCAGATTCGATTAAAAAAATAGCGATGTTTTTATGTAATTGAGTTCCACATGTATAATTCAGAGTCAATATAAGTTATGCGCTAATGCGAATTTTCTAGGTCACCAGAAATAATTTGCGATGGGCAAATAATTGTGAGATTTTGTCGCCACTTGTTGTCAAGGAAATTTCTAGTATGAATCAGATAACAAATTTATTTTTGTTCGTCGCAAAATTTGCTTCTAAAAAGTCAGTTTTAAAAATATATTATAATACACACATTGTATAAAACAAGACTAATAAATAAAGTGTACTTAATTTAACCAGATTCATAAAAATTTTATGAATGAACTACTTGATAGAATTTCATAATTAAATGTATTAGAGATGGGGAACATTAAATATCATATTTTAGGATTATGTTTATTGAAACTGCTAAAAACCACTTATTATATATAGATTTTATTAAATAATAAAAGTTTACAATAATCACCATGAAAACAAACAAAGACACTGGAAGCGTTTTGTAATGAAAATTTTAACAGCCCGTAATCCAGTGTTGCCAGATTGGGAATTTTATCCCCATTTATAATTGCAAATAATTAAATATATTTTAAGGACAATCAACATTTTTGGGGAAAAACTTGGGGAATTTTTTTTTCATTATTTCACTTAAAGTTTACTTTTAGTCATCTAACAACACTGGATCAAACTCGATTTTGTTTCGAAAAATGAAAATAAAATGCAGAAATCGGAGATATCTATCATTATTCTCGTATCGTGTTCGTCGTTAACAACATGACAATTTACACGTATCACAGGTGCATCACGATCGGCCTTGGATCCCCACCTTAATTTTCAGCCCACTATATAAGTGCGGCAGATTTTCCTAATCATCGCACACGCATTTACACATTTCTTTTATTTATATAGAATTGTTCAACAGAAGTAGAAAAAAAATTATAACTTTTTTTTTTGTTTGAGGCTCGTTAATCTGTGCTTCATGGAATGACAGTAGAGCTTTTTGTAAGACATGCAATTGCATATTACAATCACATTGCAGTATTTATAACTGAAATTGCTCAGTGAATGAACGAATGCAGCAGACCCAATAGTTCTCCTTATAGGAAACTTCAATGAGAACTCTGCATTCTTAAGCGTCATATACCTTCAGTTTCAGATTACAAAATCTGTTGGACTGATTTGAAACGTTCTTTTAACGCTCGTTTTAAAGGATTAAAGATGTAGTAATCAACTATTTTTCTTTTATTATTTATGAAAGCATAGTATTTGATACAACAAAGGTGCTTTGAATAAGGATTAGGAGCTGCAGTAGGGATGACAAAAAAAAAAAAATTAAAACAACGTTTTATAGGTTAAGCCAGATAGAAGCAGGTGATGCCAACACCATCTGAAATTCATTCAAATTTCAACTGATTAGAAATGGTCTAAATATAATTTTGAAAAACTTCTTGGCATAAGCGCAGATGGTGGTAATGTAATAATAGGTCAGTATAATCTATTGGCAACAATTTAAAAAACAAGCATAGAAGAACTTGCCGTTGAAAAATGTCACTCTCATTATCTTCGTTATATTCATTCAAAATTCTGCCTAGTTTAAATGTTTAATTTTTATAAATGGAAATTTTTTTCAAAAAAAAGGCTTGATTTGGGGAAAATTTTTGAGTTTAAATTAGTTAAACTTTTTTTTATAGTGGTAAAGTAAAAATTAAAAATTTACTTTTTTGAGTAGAAACTAAGTTGGGGACTTTTCGGGAAAAAACACTCATTTGGTGAAAATTTCAGAAATTTTGGGGAAATTGACTTTTGACAATCTGGCAACACTGCCGTAATCAGCCAATGTAAACAAGTTCCCGTAAGTAGATAAAGTCGCAAATGAACAGAAGGACAGAGAGTAAATCTTACAAAGAATGTAACAGGTGGCGCTAGCAGAAAGGTAAACATCAATCACAGAAAAGATCCTGCAGAAGAGGAAAGTGTTGCCAAGATTATTATAAGAAATAAATTACTTTTAAAATCGCCTGTTTTTCTGCGCTGTTTCATCTATATACATACTAGATGTCTACCTTTATTAAGTTGATGTTTTATATACACACTATGTAGAGTGGGTGATCAAGTTATCCAATTATTTGTTGCGAACCAAAATTTTACATTGTGGTGAACTTAAATATATATATTTTTGTTTAATGTTAGATTATTAAACTATTTTACTTATATAAAATAGCAAATTATTTGTGCATTTTAAACGTTGGTTTTTCTGCTTTTTAATATTTTACTTATATTTGTATAGAATCTTAATTGTCTAAAGATGCAAACAAACTTTCGCTCATAAAATAGAACTTTATTGTAAAAATACTTAGTTCAAACCTTCCAATACTTTTTTTTTTATCCAGGACCGGATTCATCATACCGTCAACGAATTAAATACATGTATAGTGGCTTTGTGAAGAATTGAAATATGTAGAGTGCACAGAAGAAAAAATGAAATTCAAGTCTACTCACTCGTTCCAAGTTTTCAGCGGTTATGTGTCGATGTTGTTTGACGCAAGCCAAATGGTTCAGCTGAAGTCAGTTTGAGTTTCTTGACTGGTCTGCGACATTTAAACATCAATTCTGCAGCACTGCGCCTTGTTGTTCTGGCAGAAATAGCAATGCTACCATCATTTAGGATTCTTGTCTATTCTTTTGAGAACTTTTCTAGATGAACGCCACAGAGTTTTCCTTCATCTATAGGTGTGCATCATGCGTCAGTGTCCAGAATTTCCATTCCTCTGGCTCCCTATGAGAGAATTTTTCTCAAGTTTAGATTTAATATTCTTACATCCATAACGGCTAAGTATATTACAATAAAAATCTATTTTTGTGATTGATGGGAACGCTTCAACAAAGCAGTAATCCCTGGTTTTTTTTTTTTTTTTTTTTTTTCAGAAGGCAAATATTTACATTTACCAAGTTCTGACAACTGTTTACACTACAACAAATACATGATTAGAGTCCACAAAGCACCAAATATTACACAATTGAACGGAAGCCTCCATAAATAATCGAAAACATTCAAATAACCATGATTTCCCACAACATTCTTAATGCACGTTACGCACTAAGAGACCTAGTTAATGACAATTGTCATATGCCAACTATCAGTGACGTCAGAACTAAAACATTAAACCAACATTGCCAGTAATTAAATGCAAACACATGCGGTGAAAGAAATACAAATGTACGCCAATTTTTAAGTGTAGAATTTTAGAAAGTAAGGAGAATCGTAGTATCACTAAATTGGCCCACACCCTATATAAAGAATGTACTTTTCAAATTCATAGTTTCTACTAATGTCGATAGCTATCAAGTTATTGAATCTACTCCATAATTATGTTATTGTTTAGTGCTTAAACATTGCTTTACGTGTTATTACATTTTACAACAATATTTTTTTTTTTTACAGGCTGATTTTTCCTCGTGCAATCTAAGTTGTACATAGCCGCACAATATGCATATATTATAAAAGTAAAAAAAAAAATATATATATATATATATGTATGTGAGTAACGCTTAAAATAAGATAAATGTATTTAAAATTTGACAGAACCGTAACTGAATTACTTAAAACATTAAAATTACGAGAATCAAATGTCTGTTGTAAGTAGCGAAATCTTTAGAGGTTGCTCCTGCTATCCACGACCCACATTCCGCAAATATGAAAGTATCTCTTTTAATAATTTTCAAATCTTTATTTGAGCCTATTTTTAATTTTTTTAAATAGTTTTGGTGTTGTTAGTAATGTTTATATAAAAAAAGTATTACATAAAAAATAATTTTTCACCAATGTTTTGTAACTCAGGCAGTTTGCGAATGATCACGTAGTTATGGTAAAAAAGCACCATATTATAAATTGATAGATCTGCGAAAATTCAACATATTAGAGAGAAAAAATATAGATGTGATTATCTTTTAGGATTTTATAAATGAATTTCTAAAATGCAACATATTAAACACACAGCTTGGTACATATGATATGTTGCTATTGAAATGTGTTTTTTTTACCTCTACATTTTGCCACAAAAAAATTATCTCATGCAATCTAAATTCATATGACTGTATTCTGTTTACTAGACTATTCATAAAAGCCAAAAAATAAAAAAATAAATCTATATATATATATATATATATATAATTCCATGAAGGATTTTCTTCTATTCAAAAAATAGAGATAATTTTTTAAATATGCAATGTTTTTTTTTTTGTTGTTGTTCAAAAAAAGTTCTGAATTTTAAATGTTTCTGCATAATATACATATATTTCATTAAAGAAACTTTTGCGCCAACTTATACAATGATAAATATTCTTCTTTAAATATTACTAAAACAGATCTATCGGATTCTGTGTTAGTAGCTTTTACTCAACATATTTACATTCCATAAATTCGCAAAATTCAAACATATTAAATGTATGTTATTTAAATACATATCAATAAAAATAGAGTTCAACATTTTTATGAATGATATTAGCATCAATGTATATTTTTTATTATACATACAAAAATCTTTTTGCAAAACTCATTAAATAATTCAACTTCAAGTTAGCAACACGTTTATGTCAAAAGAAGAGTTTATGAAGGGAAATGAAAAAGGAAGAGAAAGACAAGAAGAGATGAAGTTTTCTTAAATAAGAAAAGGTAAATTAAATCATAGAAAAACAAGCCATGAACTGGAGAAAGACTTAGCTTAATGAAAAATCTCTTATGGAATGCGGGATTTATAAATTAATATTGATAATCAATTTAAACAATTTTTAATTTACATCAAGCGAACAGGTGAAGCTAGAACAAAACTTACACTCGTTTCTCTTCATCGAAACTTAAAAATTAGCTTTCGTTCTGGTTCGAATTCAGATAACATAAATGTTACGCTTGAACACCAGACATTTTGTCCTTATTTGTTAAAATAAAACTGAAATTAAAATGCCACATATTCAAATTTCTAAAAAGAAATTGCGTAAAATGTTCAAAATTATACTAGAGTGAAAAAAAAGCTACTGCTACTTAAAATATATTGTGCTTGATAAAAAACATTATTTCAGAACTCAGCTGCTGAAACCATGGCCGATTTGATAGGACGCTTCTCTGGTGACCAAAAGTACTGTAGTTCGATCACCGTCTAGGGTAAGTGTTAAAAGTTTACGGTAGTTTAAATGGAATATAAAAATAAGATATAATATGTGCCTTAAAAGAAAGTGTGCGGTGAAATGGTTCATTGAAGAATTTTATTTTTTATCTTTTAAATGGAAATTTTTTAAATACAGAAATATGCAAAAAAAAATGGAATTTTTTCTGGAATTTACATCAGAAAATTTCCATTAAAATATGTAAATAGTTCTGCAGTCTGGAGTGGCAGTACAATTTTTATATTTTAAGGGATATATATATATATATATATATATATATATATATATATTTTTTTTACTGTGTATAACGCTTACAAAAGGAAAAAAAAAAACAAAAGGTGAAAAAATGTCTGTCGAAGTGGTCAACATGGATGCAATTCAGACGTTTGAAATGTCTTAAATTCAAACGGATACAAGTGTCTTAAAAATTAAGATACTTTAAACTGCCTGAAAATTGAACACTCTGTTTCAGGCACTTAAGTGTCTGAATTTAAGACATTTCAGTTTAGAGGGCAGATATCTATTACTGGAAAATCTTAAATGATAATAATTTTTGTTTTTATCCTAGGCATAACGGAATATTTCAATGTTTAAATAACACTATAAGGGAATGGAATCTGATATAAGGACCAGTGTTATTACCAAATAAAATTTAAAACATACATTAACTTCTATTTCTTGAGTAATTTTTTACAGCTTCTAAAATTCTATGACACAGTACAGAAAACTTCTTTAGCGAATTTAAATGTGATTTAACACAACTAGCATGCTTACAAAATACAAAATGTTCAAAACATATATCTATAAATTAAATAATTAATTATTTAATGTAAAACCAACATAATTAATAACAATTTAAATGGTTTCGAATTGTTGTAGAAACATATAAAAGTGACTAAAATCGTTTTAATTATTCTAAACCACTTCTAATAATTCTTCTAAGCCAAAAAGTCCTTCGTAACATATATATCGAGTGATTCAACTAAAAGCAAAGCGTACAAAAATTTTAAGCTTCCTTTTAATGAATTTGTGTATCCATAACTCAGATTAAACATAAATTATTCCGCTAGGCAAATCTTTTTGATAAGCATAACTAATTTTCGAAGAGAAAATCCTTTGTTAAATTTTCACAATGAAAAGGAATTTAAGGAACTTTCTCCAGTAAATTAGCAATTGCAAAACAGCTTTGTTCATCGTTAGCTTTCTCTGAACAAAAGAATTTAATAAATCCTATTACAGTAAAAATAATGTATAAAACGAGGTTAAGGGATTATTCATTACATTTTCAAATTTCAAGATATGGGGAAGAGCTGTAATTGTAACAGCGATGTTATTGAGAAGGTGGGTGAACATGTTGTGGCGTCACATTATATAGACTGAAAGCATTTAAGTAAGCATTGTTTGGAAACAGTGCAAATTAGGTCAATAAAAATATTCATTTATACTTAGGAGATTTATCCTTTATATAGAAACAGATTATATCAAAACATACAGGGTCTTGGCGATTTTTTGTTTTTGTATTTTTATATCCGTAGGTAATAAATATGAATTAAATAAACGGTCAAGTACGAGTATTACCTTCGCTCAGAGTGTTCCGTGCAATAAATATATGGATTATTAACTTTATTATTAAAAGAATCTTTACTAAAAGAAGAAGAAGACTTTGAAAAAACTATACAACGTAGGGTTCGGTATAGCTGTATATATATTAGATAAGTATGAATGAGTATACGTAAAAGTTCGGAGAGATATGAAGTCGAAATAATATCAAATATTGGTATTCTGTATAAATCTTATTTAAATCTTATCTTAATCTGTTTATGATGAAATTAATTCGGAACTGGCAATAAAAGTAAAGCATATTTAAATCTCATTTGGCATTTCAAAAAACTAAATTCAGCGTCGTATTAATATTTTCCTTTTACAGCGTAGCTAAAACAAAACCCTTGTCGAGAGTTTAAGCTTGATATTTTGCTAAGCGCGCTCGTAAAAGAGGTCGCAAAGTAGCAACACCGCCTTGGCCCGTGCCTCGTTTTTCCAGGTAAGTTTTTAATTAACTTCTACAGATACGGGAGACATATTGAGAGATCTGCTCATTATAAAGTAGTCGCTAATCCCATAGTATTTATGTGATTAATTCTAATTAAATTATACTGTTTTTAACAATTTGACGTTTATTGTTTTATACTGCTACAGCACATTGTATTACACGAATGTATCATTAAAAGATGTTATCTAGGCTTTAAAAGACGATGGTACATACAATACGCAGCCTTTGTCATTATGTATGTCGAAATCGTCCTTGTGTTTGAGGGTAAATATCTCGGCTAATTATCGACGATTTTTTTCAAAAATCGCTCACAGCAATGGTTTTATACTTCTGCTACTATAGGTACATCCAGCGCTCCTCAAACCTTTGCTGAATGCCGGCAAATCTAAATTTGTATGTAACGGGAAAATGCAATTTTCTCAAAAACTGTGTGGCCTAACGTAATCACTATAATTTTCCTACAAGGTTTAAATTAAGCTCTACTGCCTCTAATTTTTTAATAACTTTAGTATCAGTAGATTCGGAAATAAGTAGGTGGTGGAGACATATTTTTAAACTACATTTTTGACGATATCTCTGAAAATATAGTACCTAAAATTAAATTAAATGTATTTTTGAGTTCAACGTTACGAACGCTTTCACACGATACCCAACAATATATACAAAGAAAAGATTTTTTTTCAAGTAACGTAATTAGCCCCTCTACATTTTCCCTAGAAATATTTGTAAATGTTTAATAATCTGTAAATATGTGTGTCAATAGTCTTTATTAATTCCACCCTAATTTGAACTTTCCACGTTCTATAGTTTATGAGGAAAAGGGCTGTGACAGACAGACAGTCGGGCACATGAGTGATCTTATAATGGTTCCTTTTTTTACTTTTTAAGTACGGAACCCTAAAAATAATAGCGGTAATCTTGTGTTACACTAATTTAGATCCAAACGATACCATATAACGTTTGTGAAAATCTGTGACACACGGGTTAAGAATCACGAAATTTACAAGCCGCAATTTATGAATTACCTATAAATCACAAAGTTTATTTATACAAATTCAATATAAAAGGTATAATTTTACACGTAAAGTATTTTGGAAATATTGCAAAACAAGAATTTTATTTTAAGCGACATTATCTTTTTTTTCTTATGTAGTCTAAAAGAACGTTTACTGATTCAATCTAGCTAAAGGTGAGTTTTCCAAAACAAATATGTTTCGAAAAATTCGGTATCAGATTTGTAGTGGGATGTTCTACAAAAGGCATAATTTTGAAATTTCCTGAAATTGCGTATTTTATTTATTTATTTATTTATGTAATTATTTTACAAATGAAAATTGTTTTTAACCACGTAATTATAATTTATATTACGATTAAATTATTGTATTTAGAAAACTAAAATATACATAACAATATTTAATGTTTTACAAAGCTGTGCTAAGGTAGTATTTAATAGAAAATTAAAACTATTGTTTTACGATTAAGCACAGAAGAATACGTTACAATAAATTACATATTTAAATTCTTATTTAAAAAATATCTAGTTTTAAAGTATATTTATAATATTTGAGCAATTTCCCGCATTTTACTTTTCTAGTCTAAATACATAGATTTCAGAGTCAAAATAAATAATTTTGTGAAGAAAATGCTATAGAACAGTTAAATGAATTTTCAAAACAAAAATAAGCTATGAAATTGCCATAAGAAATTATTCTCAGAAAACGTATTGAGTTAGTTTTCAATGGCTTGTTGCGTTTTGTAAGTCTATGTTTTTCTGAAACAGATATTTCGAGTTACGTTCATACGACATTTTCGGCGAAAATTAATACCGGGTATGTGTCCCCAATAATTTCTAAGACATTTCTAAAAATAAGATTTTCCATAGAAAAAGTGATAAGAGACAGACCCAGTGAAAGGCCGGCGTTTAAAAACAGTTTCATTTTACACAAATGTTATGAAAACGAAAACATTTTTTAGAGGATAATATACCTAGATTTTACAAGTTGGAAATTGCTCGTCAAACGTGGCAAATGAGGTGCGTTCGTACTATAACTAGTTTTATAATTATTTTTTGCACCCCATATTGTACTGAATGTACATTTTTTTGCACTTCATAAGTGCATAGTCTGTAACATCATTAAAATGTACTTGCAATAATTTTTTCCCCATTCCCCATAATGTAACGGAACACTTTTAACTGTCCCTGTAATTAAACTATGCATCCGATTTTCAGAAAATTTGAATTGGCTCGACAAAATTTTGCAACAATTATATATTTAAAATTTCAGACCATTCGGAAGGCCAAAACATGATTAAAATGCATTTGCAATAATTTTTTCATATTGGCCGTAATGTAACGGAAAACTTTTGACTGTCCCTGTAATTAAACTATACATGCGATTTTCATAAAATTTGAAATGGCTCGACAAAATTTTGCAACAATCACATAATTAAAATTTCAGACCATTCGGTTGGGTAGTTTTTGCTCTGTTATATGTGGACAGACGGACGGACAGACAGACGGACTGAACGACGACTATAGGTTTCTGTGTATTTATATAATTACGAACGCACCTAAAAATGGAGTACAGTTATTTGAATTTCGAGATAAAATAAATAACTTCACAAAAACACTTTGGTAATTACAATAAATAAACTTATTATATTAACAAATCTATTTTTAAAATACTTTTGGTGAAAAAAAGAACGTTTCATATGTAATTAAATAGCTCCTTTAAGTGTGACCATTAACTATTTTTTTGCGCTTATCCCTGTCCATTCTAAAATGTTTCTTCCGTTATCACTTTGGTTGGAAAACTTAAATTGAGAAAAAAGGTTTATTTTTAATTACATCGCTTGAAATTCATAATTTATTTTTTTTTCTGTTAAAACAGAATTAAAATATGTTGTTGAAAATAAACCTAAGCTTGAAAAATGCATTGGTGTAACTTTTATTTTGAAATTTTCTATAGAAAGTAGATGTATGTGAGTTAACAGACACATATATCCATTACAATTTTAATATTCAATAAAGTGATTTGAAATGAATTAGGCGCATTCAAGAATCACAATGGTAAGATCCAATAGCGATGTTGCTACAGTTATGAAGAGTTTTCATGATGTCTGAGAAATATTTCTAAACTTGATAACATAGCAAATACATATAGATCTAACAAGGGAACACTCGTGGTACTATTCGCTTATTTTTTATGAAAGTTATATCGTTTAAAAGGTGCTGACGTGAGAAACAAAAAATCCAATGGAACTATCCGTCCAAAATTAACATTGTGGAATCTCAGATGAGGACGGTGGAGTGAACGGGTCTCCTCAGAGGCGTAATGACAAGATATTTAGTAATGAAGAATCAAAGATTTTATTCACATTAAACACAAGTTTTCTGGACTAAAATAATGTTATTATGTACACAACATAAATAGTTGAAATACGGATTCTGATGAAATTAAAGTCTGTGAGGTGACAGAATAAACTAAGTCCTGATAAATTAAATCAGAAAGTTCAGCAAGTTAAAGAGTCTCTGCGATTTCAATAATTGCCTTTCAGATAATGTTCCTTAGATGAAGTTAAAAGGGTCGTCACTGTTCAGACGGCCTGACGCTATAAAACCCAGCTGAAAGTCTCACCTTCCCAGTTATGTTCGCCGTGAGAGAAGAAATACTTTCTCTCCCCTCGGATCGTTCCTCCGAGAAAATTATGAGTGATTTTCCTGAGAGATGATTCTCTCGTCCAGGTAAGACCTGCAGCCTTTACTCCCTTGGAGTCTAAAACCTAACTTCTCATCTTATTAAGGATCTCGTATACATCCTCAATTATTTCTCCTGGAAAACAATATGGAGATTTTTTACACACTGGCAGTGCCTTTCTGCCAAAACCATTTGACGGTTGCACTCCGAATGGTCAGTCTTGGCCCATCCTACAATCAGCTGTCAAAGTGTGGCGTGGGGAAAATTGGCGTCTATTTTCACTATCGGCACATGAAAGCGAACCCTAGGCGACCCTTGCTTTATCCTAATGGTCTCTAAGTGCCACTTGTAGTCGAACTGTTGTGGTCGAACTGTTTATTCTTATCTTACCGGCGAAAGTTGAACTTAGCCTAAAACTTAAGTCTATTTTAGGAATACATGGGCTTTATAGATCTAGCGATCTTGTATCACTATGAGGGTTTTCTATGTGGAATATTGGAAAAGAGCCTGAAGTTTCCACAACATCATAGGAGCTGTAAGGCAAATTTGGGCCATGGGTAGAAAAAAAAATCTACAACAGCTGCAATATACCAACGTATACTACTAACTAGTTCCACCTCAGGAAAAACATCAAAGCAGTTCACTAAATTCTATTTCGAAACGTTATAAAAATCTATACGTGAAGAAAAGATATTCCAGGTCTTGGATGAGAGGGCAGGCCATGTAGATCCTGAACACGACAGGAAATTGGGGAAAAACGTCAGAATCCTTATTATGATACTTTGGGGTATAACGAAATAATTTTAGGTCTTTGATGTTGAAACGTTTCATGACTACAGACTTAGGATAATGTCAGGCGAACGTCTTTTTGTACGCTCTTTTCACTACATATCATCCCTACACAATGCTAGCGGCATTTCCCTTTTTAATGTAAATGAGTGAATTGTATGAAAACATACAAACTCATTGCCGGATAGCGTATCTAAAACATTATTCATTAGTATAGTAAAACTGCCAAACAAAACATTTAATTAATTATTTGTTCATTTAAATATATATATATATACAGTCCTCAGCAAAAGTTTAGACACTGGTAATTTTTAACATTTAAATACAAAATACGAACACTTGGGTTATACAAATGGCTGTACTTATTTTTAAATATATTTTAAACGTTTTAGGACAGAAATAACGGTTTTAATGTTGAATATTATATAATTTAACTGAAAAAAAGTGAAATTTGCATATTGCAAAAGTTTAGACACTTTTTTGATTTTTTGGCAACTGTTCACGGGTAAACGCTAATTTCAAACGTATGACGTCACATGCATGAAGTATTTAAGTGTACCCCGCGATAGTATCGGTTAGTGAAGATGCCGCGAGCTGGAAATTTTCAGTCCGAGGAAGTAATTAAAGCATGAAAGCTGAAATCGAAAGGGAAGACTGTTGCAGAAATTTCAGCTACTTTGAATCGTCGAAAGAAATCGGTCTATTAAGTACTGTCTAAGGGGGTCTCTTTCAAAGCAAAACATAAAGCTGGAAGGCCTCGTGTAGCCAAAAAACGAGATTATAGAAGGATCCATAAACTAGCATCTAGACAAATGATGATTGCTAATCGCATTAAAAGTGAGTCAGAACTTTCTGTGTCAGCGGATACTTTCGTAGATGAATTATAGAAAGATGTACATTACTTTACATGAAAATGATAAAACAACCAGGCTTGAAATCTCACAACAAGTTGACCCCTTTCCGTCACGGAGTAATTCTGTTTATAAAACTGATGAAATAATGGACTGAAACCAAAATTTGTAAAGGAATTTATTAGGAAATGTGAACTTGCTTATTTTCACGTACATTATAAAAGGAAACTTTCAATAAATCTTCTTGGTGCCGTCTGTCAGTTTTGGAATTAAAATTAGGTGTCTTTTTTAAGGACACCGCCCTCGAAAGAGTTAATGATTTGGGCCTCACTTTTATTAAAATTCTCAAGTATCTCTGGAGTTTCTCAATGGCCGCCAAGCAGCGTAAGCCTACATACATATGTTGAAAAACAATTTACAGCCATTTGATAAACATTTAGCTCTTCCAAAGTATGTATTTCAGCAAGATAATGCGTATATTGATGTTGCATACAAATCAAAAAAATTGGTTTAACTCTAAAAATATTACTGTTCTCGACTGGCCCGCGTGTATCCCTAATCTGAACCCAATCGAAAACTATTGTGGCATCATATCTCATATGGTTCACGCAATTTTTTGACAATACGCCTCTGTAAATGAACTTCGATCTGCTGTTGAACGTGTTTGGTACGAAATAGACCCCAAAGTGATGCAGGATTTAGTTTCTTCGTCACATTTTTGCATTAATAGCAGACAATATAGGTGCAGTTCGATTTTAATTTATGGATATTTTTCTGTTAACAGACAAATTGTCTATACCTTTGCCACAATATTAAATTTGATTTTTTTTGGCATTATATATTCTGTAAAGCGAATAAATTAAAATTTATTGTTTGTGAATGAAAGATAAGTCCCCAGTAATATATGACAGTGGAGTTACAAAAATTCGTTACATACTTCTCTGTATAGAAGCATAATCGATCATTGTCTAAACTTTTGCTAAACACCGTATATATTTCCTCTTTGATGTAAATAATTAGTGTTTTTCCTAACTTCATCTAACTAGAAAAAAATAGCAGCAAATTATCTTAAATTTAGTACTTACGTTAGCAATAAATATCAATTTTTCTTTAAAAAAATTTTTTTAAATTAGTTTTAAGAATGATTAAAAAATCCAAATTTCCTCAGTAATTTTCTCTGAACAAAAGAGTTTAATAGAAGATATTGAAAAAAAAAAAAAAAAAAAGAAAGAAAGAAACTGAGATAATTGACCTAAAGTTTATGTTTCAAGATGAAAAACCAATTTCACTTGAAAAGATAATCCTTTTATACAGAACTTATAAACGTTTCAGTACTTCAATTCATTAGAGGAATATATTGTTTATCAAAGAGTTTTCATTCTAACACCCTTTTAATTTTCGTATTTTTTTCAAATACGTCTTACTAAGAAATAATACATGTTATTAATAGATTGACAGCACTCGGGCAAAATTCAAAATTTCGAAAAAATATAGTCGCTTAAAGCTTTATTTATACACATGAAAATCTTATTTAAAATAGGAAATTGGATATCGAAAGCAACCTGTATTACTAGAGCTCGAACTTTTGAACCTGTATTGCTATAGCTTGACCCTGAGTAGAAACAAAGAGAATAACTTAATTTTATTTTTTTACTTTTAGACTAGCATTGTAAATATCGGTGTTCCTTCTAACTCCACCAAACTTTAATTGAATTACTTGAGCTTTTTAAACAAATAACTGCACATCATTTCTAGTAAAATACGAAGGATTTTTTTCGAAATATCAATATATCATTGTCCTATGTAAATTTAAATAACGGAATTTTAATTTGAAATTTTATATTTTACTTTGAATTAATGGCATTTCCCTAAAACTGCATTTTTTCTTTTTAAACAGTATTGCGTATTTCAATAGCTTATGGACAAAAAAGACTCTTTTTTTGCCTCTTTGACCTTGGTCAAGTCTATGATTTTTTTTTGTGTCCACCGCTTGAACTTTTTTTTTTTTTCAAAGCGCTTCTAAACATGTCAGCAAAATGCATTTTTTAACATGTCAACTAAAAATATATAATTTTTTTCTTTAATAGACGCTTTAAAATTTAGCATAAATGGATTTTTATGAACACGTAACATCCAGTGAGTCAAAGTATTTTTACCCTTTAATTTAAGTAAATTATTTCAGCAGGTTATACTAATTTTATTACAAAATGTATTTACTTATAAAACAAATAATCTGTGTGTCTGAAATACTAATATATTTCCATGGTAATTCTTTTAGACTTTTTAATGACTATCATGATATTTCGTAACATCTTCCTTATATTGCAAATCAATTTTACTATTAGAGGGAAAATATATAGTTATATACAGTATGTTTCTATAAAATAGACATAAATATCTTTAATCCCTAATCCTCATCAATCATTCTGCTAATGAGACTCATCTAGGTCATAAGAAAAAACTGTCTAAGTTTGATGTAATTTATAAAGTTTAACGATTGAAAAGAACTTTCTAAAAATACTCCTTTTAAGCATTTCCTCTATACTCAAGATATATGAACAAAAGTTTCATACAAAGGCATTACAAAAAACGCAATACATTTATATATACCTTTTAAAAATTAAATCTGTTAGACAATGCATACATTAAATGTTTTATTCTTCAAATAAATATATGTTTCATTTTTAGCACACTATTTACAGCTTAAAACGACATTTATGAATAACATAAATAAGCTTATAACAGACTTTATAAACTGCATAAGATATCACACATTTTAAACTATTTTTACAAAAAATAAATAATTAAGTTTCATTCTAATAGCCTTACTCGTCTACATTTTACAATCTGCATCAATTATTAAGCTAATAATTCTCTCCTGGGTCAGCAGAAGCAATTTTCAAAGAGGGAATAATTTGTAAATTTTAAGCATTAAAACTGTACTCCGGGAAATCGTTTGTGTAAGCAGATTTAATTAATGCATATATTATGGGATCAAAACATTTGTTACAGTGTATTGTAATGATAACAATGTATCATGATATATTGAATGAGGAAGTACATGTGAGTATGTTTGAGATAAAAAATGTAATACGCTTATGGAAATATATTTTTTAATGCAATAAAATAATTTATTATAGAAACAAATATATTAACTTAGTACAGTCAGTAAGATTAATTCATCATTAAACAGTAGTTTTAAGTATGCCCGAATGAAAAACAAAGCAGTAACTTAAATTATTAAAAAATGTATACGTAATATATATATATATTTTTTTTATCTCTCTATTCTAAAAAAAAGTAACTAATTTCTGTCACTGCCGCCGTCAATGAATTTTTGTGACTTGGGATCTTTCTTCGTTAATATTAAGAAAACTATTGCATACAAAAATATGAAAATCAATGATATTATAGAGAAATGTTTGATAAACACGATGATACCCAGCAAAGAAAGAAACAGTGGGCCATCAGCTGGAAAAAAGATGGCAGCCAGCAGTGCCATCAGCAGTAAAGTGCAAGGGTGCCATTACTTAAAACTGTCGAAAAGTGTCCAAGCCGAATGTAGTTGGCCCATCAGTGATGGCCAACAGCAGGCCAGCATTGGTATACCATCCCATTACTTCAATCCGGCACTTTTCCTGCAGTGCTAGCACCTATCCCACTGCTATTCCTTTGCTGGCGCAACACTTTCCCTTACAAAAATTTCTCATAGAATTCTATAAAAAAATAAAGTATTACATAATTATGGCTTTTTTTTCTATAAGCTAGTTTCACTAAGATATAGAAGTGTCTATAATAGAAATGTCTATAGAAATATTTGAACTTTCAGCGGTTTTCATGTGGTCACCCTCCCAAGTACTAACCGCCCTCGATGCTGCTTGGTTTCCGTGATTGGACATGAACAAGTGCTTTCAGCGTACGCTACGACTGCTCGTAGTTTTCATGTTCTCATTACACTATTTCAAGTTTGTTTCTTTTGTGATTTACGTTCCCAATCATTAAACTGGTATAGAAATTATTCTATTGTATAGAAATCCTATGTATTTTACACGCTTTTTTTTATTATTGATTCTGAACTGCGTAAATTATGAAAACCGAAATCCTTTGTAACCTAGTAAAACCACATTTAAGGAGAAAAAAAACGTGCGTAGAAATAAAGAATTTATTTATTTTTTTATTTACTTATTTATTTTGTTGGTGGCAGTGGTGCTATTTTTTTATAGTTTAAAAAAAAATATCTTCACAGCTTAAATTGTGTTAAGATATTCATTTCAGATTTGTGTTCAAATACTCAATGTCTTCGATAATCGGAACGCCACCTAGCGTAACGGTTCCCTGCAATAATACTGCAAAAGTTCGTGCGCTTCCATGTGGTGGTGGTCGAGCGCATGAGATAAAATGGATGCCCACCAGAATTTTATCTGATGATTTCCAAGAGCAAAGTTGACAGAAGCTGTCCAGCAGTGGTCATGCAGTGGTAGACCGTCAGCCAGCACTTCTTCATCATTGCCAGCACCTATCTTGCTGCTGGCCAGCAATTTCCTCTTTG
The DNA here is from genome assembly GCA_963932465.1 of Maratus speciosus. Taxonomy (NCBI): domain Eukaryota; kingdom Metazoa; phylum Arthropoda; class Arachnida; order Araneae; family Salticidae; genus Maratus; species Maratus speciosus. The sequence goes on from OZ010794.1 coordinate 310,298,559, forward strand.
CTGGGTACAGACAGTTTTCAAATCGAATAATTATCTTAAGAGATATTTAATGTTAAATTACGTCAAAACCGTTCCGTTAAAAAAGTTTTATGGGAGCAAAGACTATACATAAGAATTTAATTATTTTAGATCATTTTATATATCACAAGTTCCCAAAGTACACACTGCATTTATTATTATTATTTTTTAATTTGGTTAATTTTTTGATGATATGTTTCCATTTTAAATTCCAATTTACAGCATTTTCAGCGAAATTTTTTACATATTAAAAGGATAGTATTTTAAATTGTTGCCAATTTGGAAAACAGTCCAAAGAATAATATTTCGTTGAAATTGAAATTTTTAATTACACGTGGCTATTATAAACAGACAAATATACATGTATGTATATATGTATATATAAATAAAATAAAAAATAAAAAACAAACGCAATGAGCGTCGTTTTTAAGCGTCCGTCCGAAGACCTCAGCGGTTTCGAGCTTAATGTTCGTCTCGGCAGAGGCCGGAGGAGGGCATGTTGTCCGACAGCCGCAGAATTCGAGAATAGCGGTGTTTCTGAGAGTCCGACATACATACCTTATGCCGAGGCACTAGCGGCAGAAAAAGAGAGAAAAAAAAGAAATTTGAAACCGCAAAATTTAAAATAGAAATTCCTTAAATTAAAGATATCGCAGAGCGGGAAAGGTTAAGCTACGGTCACTGAAGCTATCGGGCAATCTCAGCGGTTCGTGCTTTATGTTCATCACTGAAGTTCCGGAATCGCACATCTTCAGACAAGGCTTGTACGCATCAAGATATTCAAGGGATTGTGTTTAAGTACCAGAAATTCCGTAAAGTACTGGTAGTTATATCTGAAGATAGATTTTTTTTCATTAAATACGGCAAATATTATTTTACAAAAATTCTTATAAAAGGTGCTTGAAAGTCCTTGAGTCGTACAAACCCTGTTAGAACTTCATTAAATGGAAATCTTCCTTTATCAATAACATGTAATAAAAATTATTGTAGTGAAATCTACATCTCAAACTAAGCTAAAGAAAACCCTCTGAAATTTAAGGTATTGATTTTTTTTTTAATATAAAACATTTTTAGAACTTCAAATCAGCGAATGTATTGGATAATGCAAATATTAAATTTAATTACTGTTTTTGAATGTGCTCATCAATAATTAAATGTTGCAATGTTGTTATAACGGCCTATTGTATTGCGTATGGAAATATCAAAACAACAGAATAAAAAAAAGTAACAGAAAACAAAATGCATTAACTTCGTTTTCCTAATCATGATAATGATACATTCAGTTGGGATTTCCGTTTCTTTTTTTCTTGATTAGCCGCAATTTTCTTCACACATGTTTTCCTTGTTATTGCCATTAATGTCTTGTCATTAGAGAGGTTTCCCGATTTCGTTCTCTGAGATTTCGTAACTGTTAAGAAAAAGTGATTGGCGGAATAATCAGTGATGATGTTTGACTAATAAAACATAACATCTGTGCAGGCTTCTATAATTGATCTCTAACAATGCTTTAGTAGATGTAGGCATGCGATAGTATTATAAAAACGAGTATTGCATATTTTAATATTTTCATGTCAAATTGAAGAAAATTATTCGCGAGCCATTTAGAATGAGATACTTTTATTTCTAATGATATCTAATTGATTAAACAAAGTAACACTACCTGAACAAATATATCTCAGTTTCAAAAGTATTTTTAGTAAAACATTAGTATATTATTCTACCTTATTGAAATAATTTATTTCCTTATGCAATCTCCACTTTAAATTTTAATGGATAAATGTATTTTATAATCGTTTTTTTCAAACTGTCAACTGTGTATTTAAACTTTTATAATTATTAGATTTTCTATAATCTATGATTTTTATAATTATTGGATGTGCGGATATTTTGAAATAAATTGTCTTAGCTTTATTTGTATAAAAGCGCAATATTTATTGAAAACAATTGAAGAGCTGAGTGGATGAACATGTTAAGTGTTTTTGAACAGATGTGCTTTGACACTGCACGGGTGTTTGGCGACTTTTAGATTGGCACGCTTTTCTAGTCCACGCCAAACTACTGTTTCGTACAAGTTTACTACCAGTAAAATCTTACAAAAAAGTTCCCTTTATGTAATCCGATAAATTGCGCGATTATACAAAAAAAGGTTTTCTGGATAAAAATATTGATATTTAAAAAATCGGGAGGTTGGCAACTATGCGTGTTTTTTTAATACGTCGACAACTTTAAATCATGGGAAATACACTACTTATAAATAACGACATATTAAAAAGCAGAAAAAAAGAAGTATTTCTACAAAACAATCAAAATAAAGCAAAAACACATATTTTACAATATAAAGTTTATGGGAAATGTGCTACTTGCGTCATTTCGTGGTTTTAAAATACCCTTGTACATCAGAGTAGACATCAGATCGTTTAAACTCAAATTTCTTGCAAGCTTTTAACTAAAATCATCACGTCATTTTAATGATTTAACGAGGACTGTTACATTAGAGTAAACATTGTTAAATCCGCAAAGAAGTTCCGAGTATTTCACAATTTCGTATACCCAAATTCGTATACAATTTCGTATACCGTGTCTAGTATAAATAGTGTGAAATTTGCATTACAAAAAGCGCTAAAAGTTTGCTTTAAAAATAAGTTTTGAAATTCTGTAATTTTCGATTTTTCATCCTCAATGACGTAATAAATGCATTCGCGATAATTTTCCTTGTCGTCTTTCCATTACCACGCATTGTAAATATGCCTTTCAATCAAATTTCCTGATTTTTTTCCAGTTGTCGATACCTATCTCATAATATATTTCCTCAATTATCACCTCATGATTATAATTATTGATATTTTATGAGATAAAAATGCTTTGTCGAATTTATTTAAAACTGATTTTCTTAAAAACTACTGTACCGAATTTCATGCCATTAACTGAGGTTATATAGACACCAAATATGGTAAACTGGGAATCTTTGTATAATTTTTTGTTTATAAAGACTGTGTAAAATAGCGATAAAAAAATTTACAAACGTTAAAATCTTATCTTATGGTTAAGCGAAAATTACCATTTTTTTTTTGTAAAAAATACCTCATATGTGCACGTACATTATTTATAAATGTTTAAAAGTTTGCGTTCGGTATAGCATATAAATCATTACGAAAATATGTGTAAAAATTAATAAAATTCATTTAAAGGCGTTATTTGGGGGGGAGCTACTTAAATTCGACTTCCGAAGAATATTTGGAATAAACACTTTACAGAATTTCTGTATTTCAGATTTAAATAAACACATGGGCATCATTCTCAAAGCTGTCGCTACTGCTTCGATATCGAACATTGTTTGTGATATAGCAGCCAACAATGGAGAAGAATATTTTTGGCATAGATAAAGTTGCATTCTTCGATATCGAAATGTAACGACCGTGATAACAATCAATTTAAACGAAAAAAAAAATCACCAGTTTAAAGGAAAGGTAATTATAGCTAGAATTTACAATTTCTCTCTTTTCTTTTCTTTCTTTTTTTTTTTATTTACTCTATTGTATTATTTGATTTTTTATTTTTATGTATAAAATTATGTAATACATTAACACATTGTCAGCAGTTTTTTCCCCCATAAATGTCACTTTTCTTGAGAGTGAGGCGTGAAACATTCAACCCGACTGTGTATTTGTATATGGCAGAAACCCAAAATACATGTGCTTTTCATGTCCAAAACTTTAATTTTCTTTTTTTTTTTCTTTTTTTTTTTTTTTTTTTTTTATAATATACAAAGAAATTCCAATTTTTTATGCCATCTTTTAGAAAAACTATTCTTAACTGGTATGAAATATGCTATAGCCAATTTTACTGTATTTATTGCGCAATTTATGCACTTTATCTATTCTTAGCTACGAAAATTAGCTGACCAAAGGACTAGAGAGATAACTTTAAACAGACTACAATTCTAAATATTATGAACAACACAATATTTATATGTTTTTATTTAAAAACAGATATAGTAGTTTAATAACTTTGTACTAATGAATTAAGATATGTATTTTGTAACTGCATAAAATTAACTTAACATTTGTCCATGAAAATGAAACCTCTGTTACTTTATTTACATTTGGCAGAATAAATAATGAAAATTTTGTCCAACAAAGTGCGCTACTAATCTGTATTGCTCAAAGAACTTTCTAGAACAGAAGTCAAGTGCCATTTTTACTTTGTCTGACACATGTTTAGAGTATAGAATAGTATTATGAAGTTCTAAGGTGAGTGTGTTTTCTCTTTGTAACTTCTATTACTCCAATTTTAGGTTTAAATATTGTTTTAAAAATAAAATTTCTCTTTAAATCACAAAACACTAAGTAAAACAAGTTTATATAAATAACATAGTTATTTTTTAAATATTATTATTTAAGAAAAAAAAATTGTTTTTCCTTAAATGTAACCTCTGTTACAACTTTTGGTAACAGATGTTACATACAAATAACAGAGGTTACATTTTTATCCCAGAATATACATTTTTTGTGGAACTTATTGTCATTCTTATTACTTATTTATATTTATTTTTGCAGTAGTATGCATTATTTATTTGTGGTATTTTCCAGATCTAAAAATTTCTCCTATGAAAACAAGTTTTCGAGTTCATGAATCTACTGCTGAAGAAAAGGAAATTAAAGAAATAACACTACCTAAAATAAGTATTACTGCATAGCCGTTACATAAGATGATTTAGAAGATGGTGAAGTGCAAGTTATGTTTTTGAAAGCTTGTGATGATACACCATCTATTTTTCAATTAGATGACAGTGATATTGCATACATACAGTTCGAACAGATCCAAAAAAGTTTGACCATGCCTACTGTATTACAGAAAGGGTGCAGATTATTTTACAACGTTTCCCACCCTGTTGACATATTTGAAAAAATAATTGCAGTGTTAAAAATTTGTGGAAATTTCTTTGGAAAATAAAATTATGTCTGATTTATTCAGTGTGTCTTTGTTAGTTGCTAAAAAGTAAGTTTGTTTACATCTTGTAAATTTTTGTAACCTCTGTTACTGGATTTAGCCTCTGTTACTGGATGTAACATCTGTTACTTGAAGAACTTTTCTATTTCATTTTAATAATTGTAAACTGATAATAAACCAAATGTATTTAAAACAAAGAATAGGTTATGTACTTTAAATACAATTAAAAAAAATATTTTCTTTAAATCTAAAATAAGTGGTAATTATGAACTTTAACTTAGTTTTTTTTTCTAAACTAGATAAAATGACATATGTAATAATAATAAATTTTATTATTTATTATTCATCTTTCTAAAACTATTATTTTGAACTATGGACATTTTTGCTAAAGTAATATATAAAAGTTATATTTTTTGCTGAAATATTTGTATCATAAATTAAGCAAATATTGTCCAGTAACAGAGGTTACATTTTTCACGATAGATGTGATTTTGCAAGGTTATATTTTAATTGTAAAATTGATTTTTTTCTGTGCGGATGCTAATTTTGTACAGCTTAAATATATATTTAAACAGTATTATTGTTTTTTAGTAAAATCTAGATAATAAAAAATAACGAAAAAAAAATCTTGAAAAGCACAAAGAAAATTAGTTTTACCCATATATGTTTATAAATATATTTTCAAATAATTAGCAATGTCTTTACGGTACTTTTTAACCTCCTGATATTTGTTCCACTATTTTTTTAGACTAATATTTATTTATTAATATATATATATATATATATATATATATATATATATATATATATATATATATATATATATATGTATATGATCAAAAATTAAACAGCTCAAAATTAAAGAAATATATTTTTACATACAGAGCAAAATCCAGTGTTTGTCGGTCTTGAAATTTTTTTTTATTTATTTATTTTTTTATTTATTTTTTACACAAATTATGTACCAATTTTCACTAATATTTATCTTCGAATTAAATAGCTACAGATTTCTGCCATTAAACAAAGCAAAAGTTACGAGTAGTATATAGCTTTGAATAAAACTTTATCTATGACTACCAAACCTGGCAAAGTCTCAGAAATAAATGAGCGCAATTCGCTCAGACTCTAGTTATATAACATACTTATTACTTTCTTCTATCTTCAATAGAAGAAAGTATTGTAATCGAAATTTTTTTCGACTTCCGGTTTTCGACGGATTTGCATGTTTTAGTTGTCAGAGATTCCAAAAAACATGTTTATAGAAAATGTCTGTCTGTCTGTGTGTCCGTCTGTCCGTCTGTCCGTCTGTCCGTCTGTCTGTCGCCATTGTACCATCAAAAAGTGTATGAAGTTATGTATAGAATTAAACCAAAATTTTAGTTTAAGTTTTTGGCTATGGCAAGCAGGTCCTCCCGGAATTTGGAAAAAATTCGCCGGTAGGGGGCGCTGATATAACAATTTTTGTGCGATTTTGAATATTGTACCATCCAAAAGTGTATGGAGTTATGCATAGAATTGAACCAAATTTTTAGTTTAAGTTTTTGGATATGACAAGCAGGTCCTCCCTGAATTTGGAAGAAATTCGCCGGTAGGGGGCGCTGTAAATGCGTTTTTTGTGCGATTTTGAATATTGTACCATCGAAATGTGTATGAAGTTACGCATAGAATTGAACCAAATTTTTATTTTAAGTTTTTGGCTATGGCAAGCAGGTCCTCCCTGAATTTGGAAAAAATTCGCTGGTAGGAGGCGCTGTAATAGCGATTTTTGTGCGATTTTGAATATTGTACCGTCCAAAAGTGTATGAAGTTATGCATAGAATTAAACCAAATTTTTATTTTAAGTTTTTGGATATGGCAAGCAGGTCCTCCATGAATTTGCAAAAAATTCGCCGTTAGGGGGCGCTGTAATAGCGATTTTTGTGCAATTTTGAACATTGCACCACCGAAAAGTGTATGAAGCTATGCATAGAATTGAACCAAAAAAAAAATTTTAAGTTCTTGGTCCTCCCTTAATTTGTAAAAAAATTGCTCGTAGAGGGCGCTGAAATAGCGATTTTTGTACAATTTTTGTACCATTTTGTATATTGTACCGCCGAAAAGTGTATGAAGTTATGCATAGAATTGAACCAAATTCTACGTGTTTATTTTTGGTCATGTCACGAAGGTCCTCCCTTAATGTGGAAAAATTCTGCCAGAAGAGGGCACTATAATTGCGATGTCTGTACCATTTTCATTATTGTACCATCGAAAAGTGTATGAAGTTATCCATATAACTGAACCAAATTTTTTGTGCATGTTTCTGGCTATGGCAAACAAGTCCTCCCTGAACTTGAAAAAATTCCGAAAGAAGGGGGCGCTATAATTCCGATCTCTGTGCCATTTTCATTATTGTACCATCGAACAGCGTATAAAATTATGCATACAATTGAACCAAAATGTTTGTGCATGTTTTTGGCTTTGGCCAACAGGTTCTCCTTGAATTTGGAAATATTGCGCGGTAAAGGGGCTCCGTGCTAGCGATTTTTGTATACTTTTCTTGATTTTTCGTAGTTCTATTGTGCATCGGCGGCTCATGCAGCAGCGGGAACTCGCTTCCTGCTATGCCGGCTATTCGCAAACAGCTGATAACGACAGAATAAGGAAAAATTAATAATTTTAAAAAATATCATGATATAGATTAACTCGTTTTTAGTCCGTTTAATTGACTTGAGCAGAAATTTAAGACGAAAATCAAAATTGGTATAGTATTGAACTAATAGTATTGAAGTATTAACATGTGTAACTAGGTTTTGGAATATTAAGATGTATAAGATAGAAGAAAGTTTTGGGATTGGCACATCCAACTATTTTTTTTACGGTGACTCGCGCCTTAAAATGACGAAGCTACTTACTCTTATTACTCTTCGTTAAAAGTGGTCAGAAAAATATTTAAATAAAAGCCATTATAATAACTGTCGTTAGATTTCAATATCGAAGAATGTTGTTTTCCAAGCAAAAATATTTTTCTCTTTTAAGTTTAAATGAAACACATTGTACGAATTTTAATACATAAGCTAAAATCTCTAACAAAGATTTAACACACAAATACGTACAAACATGACATAAAAAGTCACATACGATCGTTTCGAGGATCCCGAATCCCTTCCTCAGTGCGAAAAAAAGAGTTAAAATGGGTTCGAAGAACCCCTCGGTTATAGCCACGAGCACTGGACCCCGAGCTTTCAATCAATCCATTAGCCAGAACTCGGGGCTACAACCGAGGGGTTCTTCAAACCCATTTTAATCCTTTTTTTTCTCGCACTGAGGAAGGGGATCCAGGATTTCCTCGAAACGATCGTATGTGATTTTTTTGTGTCATGTTTGTACGTATTTGTGTGTTAACCTTTACCGGCGCGACTGGCACCAGAATTTATAAACGAAATTTTTAGAAGATACCAACTTGCTTATTTTCACGTACATTATAAAAGGAAAATTTTAATTAAATATTCTAGGTGCCGTTTTTGAGTTTTGGAATTAAAATAAGGTGTCAAGTACACCGCCCTCGAAAGGGTTAAATCTTTGTTAAAGATTTTAGCTTATGTATTTTTCTCTTTTGTCTCCGATACAAAACGCTAGTTTTCGATATCGAATAAGTATCGACAATGTTGGAAAAGATGGCCTGTATGCTTATTGAAACCTAAAACACAGCACTTCACACATTGTCTGCTGACTTTATTTCAAAAATTCTTCTAACATTTATTTTGAGTATCTCCGCCCCAAATAACGCCTTTAATTGAATTTTATGTATTTTTACACATATTATTGTAAATATTTATATCCCATACAACCAAAGACTGCCTCCGGACGTCCTATATGGTCCTATATAGAGCCGAGAGGTCCGATACCCGTCAGATCCTGTACAGAGCCTAATTTGGACGTTCGCAGGACGCCAGAATCCGGACGAACCATCCACAATCGTCCGGTGTTGTCCTGAGAACATCCGTGTCACCTGTACGCATGCGCAAGAAATTCTGACTTCAACTGCTCTGTTCGGTTGTTGTTGAAACGGAAGATTTTTTTTAAACAACTGTGTTAATGAGGATTGAATTTATCCTAAAGGTAAGTAAACTTTCGAATCTTAACTTTTTAGAGTGAACTTTTGAGTTTTGCACTAAAATATAAGGCTTTTGTCGTAATCTATACCATGAGACAGGAAAACTTTCATAGAAAACATATAAACAGTTATAAGCATTTTTCATATAAATACTCGAAATAATAATGTTGTATGATCGTAAAACAAACCTTTGTTCATTATATTTTTACTGAAATAGTATTATTTTTAAAGATAGATCATTTCGTGAGTCATCAAAACATTGTTTATGACCCATTGCCTGGGTGTTGTGTTAGATATAAAAATACATTAAACATTCATTTTGGTGATGATGAACAAGTAAAAATATTCATAAAGCTTTAAATTCAACTTTTAAATCTATTTAACCATTAAATTTATTTATCTTTAAAAAATCTAATAAAAATACTCGTAAAGTATATTTCATTCCAAGAATAACCTGCTTATAAAATTAATTTTGTATAAGATAAGGATTTTTAAATTTTCTAACTAAGCCTACATGTGGCCCAATAGCAAAGATCCAGTTGGGGACCATGTGTGACACTTTAACAGCTTCAATTTGCCTTCATTTATACATATATACTGTATTAAAAAAGTATATATAGCTGGTTTTTAGCTTGCTTTTTTTTTGGATGGGGGGAGTTCAGTGAGACACACAGCACCCCTGAAAAAAAGATAAAGTACACTGTTTTAATTCTTCATTTTAAAAAATGTGTCACAGTTGCTTTCTATTGGGTTTTTATGTTGCATTTCTGTGTTGTTTGTTGTTTTGACGTGTTTAAAATCTGTCGTATTTTCAAAGAAAAGATTTTTAGAATAGCTTATTTCATCTGTTTTTCATTATAAATAACATTTTAGCCTTGTCTGTGTTCCCTCTAAGTCATTATTTAAAGACGCTGCACCTGTCTTTTTAAAATTGGCAAAATACACCTTGCTTTCTTTTTTTAATATAGTGAAATGTACCCCTATTTTTGCAAAAATATCTCATAAAACTCTTCGACGAATCGCAGTATTGCAGTATTTCAAAATCCGTGTACCCTAGAGCTTTCAAAAATTATAGAACTTCCTTATTTCTTTAGGAAAACAGGTTATTCAATCATCGTAATCCAATTGAATGTTCCAGTTGAACGTGATTTTTAAATTTTTAATCCATAAAATCATTTAAAGTTAATGTTTCTTTGTTTACCATACACAAAAATCACTTTTTTTTTTTTTTTTTTTTTTTTTTTTTTTTTTTTTAACAATCACTACTATACTAAACATGTTAATGCAATTTCTCTTGAAAAAATAGTTCAAAATATAGGAAACACTCTATATCTCAAGTTGAAACATCATGTAGGTGCAAATATTTGCACCTGTTTAGTAATAAATGTTTTTGAATCATGTAATAATCATTGTTTTATTTATTTTATTTAAAGTATTCTTCCCTGTATTTATTTTCTGTTTACAGAAGTAAACACTAGGCCTGGTAGCAAAATTTTTTCAAATTCTTGCTCCATCCCATATATTTTGTTAGTTCTGCAAGCCCAGTAGCAGAAACAGTGCAGCACGGCAGCGGGCATTGTAGATTATATTAAACTTTGCAGATTCATCCACCAAGTTAAAAAGAAATGCTGGGGTTAAAAAATAGCTGAAATTTGCTTAAGTTGCTAGATTTATTGTATTTATTGTGTCCTTATATTATATGTTCTTTATAAAGGGAAATTTTGATTACTTTAAGTGTTTTCGTCATTTCTTATGATAGTAGGCTTATTGAGTCGCAGATAAATTTTAGTTTGCTGCAGACTGATGCAAAAAATTCTGCTTCTGGGTCTGCAAGTGTACATGATCTTAAAACTGAAAGTAAATAATACGATTTTTCAGACATAGCATTTTTATTTTTTAATTTTTATTGGTACTTTTGTAATAATTTTAACTGGATGTCTAAACTCATTATTAATTTCAGTACTTCTCTGTTATCCCATCAATCACTTTTCTTAAAAAAAAAATATTGCCAAAAAATTTCAACAACTAATAAATAAAAAGTAAGAATGTTATCATTGAAGTTAAAAAAAAAAAAAAAAAAAAAAAAAAAATCAGAAAAGCTCTGCTTACTAATTTGCTAACTATCAATTTTAAACGATATATTTTATAATATACTATTATTGAAAACTGAAATAAAAATCTTGGATATTTAATACATTATTTTTCTTAACTGTCCCTCTCGTTTGGTGAATGTTTAAGCGATATCAATTGAAACAAATTTATTATATGAAACTATGCATCATAAAATTTGTTCAATAGTTTTTCCTCTTTTAATATCAATTTGTTGCTGTTTAAGAACATAATTGTTAATTTAATCAACAAAATATCTAATAAATCAGCAAAACATCATTAAAAACAGATATAAACACATTTGACATCAAGTAAATGTGCCGCTACGATCATGTAATTTTGGCATTCAATTTTATAGTTTGATGGTAGCTTTTTCGGTACTCCTCCATTATCTTGTCGACTGCTTTCAATAAAAATAACTTTGGCTAAAATAGGATTAAATGCCAAAGATATATGATTGTAGCGTTACATTCACTTGATGTCAGATGTTATTTTAATCCATAATATTATATATGATGTGTTTATGTCATCTTATATGTGATATCTTATATGTGTTTGTCATCAGGGAATTTTTAATTTGACCTTTTTCTGTATTTTTAATGGTGTTTTATTGGTTTACTAATTATTTCATTAATTAACATAAGAGTAAAGCTTTTAAATGGTGGCACTATGATATTAAATGATAAAGAGCTTGAAAAATTTGTGATTCATACCCTCATAGCATGCATGGTCACAGTGACGTCATTGTGACGTCACTAAAAGTCACTGTGGTCACGTGACATCTGTGACCAAAATGCCACCACTCAGTGATGTCACATTGTGACTGAGATGTGAACTTCTTAGAAAACTTTAAAAAATTACAAAAATTATTAAAAACATTTAATTTACTGTAAAAAATATTTTTCTGCCGGATTTAATTTTTTTTTTAAACCGTGGTCCAAGTTGCCTCTGTGCCTCTAACCAAAACTTTTTATTTTCATATAGCATAAAATGTAATTAATTCATCTGCGACACAAAAAGATTTCCTAATTATGTGAATTTCATATTATTAAAAAAATGTTTTAGGTAAACAGACCTCGACTTATCTTTTATAAAGATTTTTGTAAATGATCATCTGTTATACTAGAAGTTTCTCAAAGAGTAGTCGAAACATTTCTGTGGTTTCAAACTAAAAACTTTCTATTACAGTTAAGTCTGCAGCTTTTAATGAGCATGCAGAAAGGGTCTTCAAAATTTAGTCATATATGCATTTCTTGCTTTATAATTTGCATTCAAGTCATTTTTTTTTCCTCTTAGTGTTTCAGTATTTTTTTTTAATTCTACTTCTTTCAGACGTTTAAAATAAAATTGACATTTTCCAAATATAAAATTTATGTACAATTTATGCAAAGCCCATGACATGATTAATTATTCATATTTTATTTTTTGTTTTCAAAATATATCTTTAAAAATTATTTTACAAGATGTTTTATTCTACATATATTAATATTAAGAGAATGACAGATTGACAAAGAAAAACTCATCTCTTCTCGATAATCTTGTTGTATTTTTTAAGAAGATATTTTGTATATATTACCTGTGATACGAATTTTACTTTAAAAAAAAGAGGGGGTCTTCATTATTACCATTAAATTAATTTGTACACATTTTGAAAAATTAAGCAATGTTTTATCTAGTAAACTGTAATTATGGATACTATTATTATTATAATTTACATAAATGAAACTTTACAATTCAATAAAACTGATAAAAATAAAAGGTGAAATACAATAAAACATTTTGAAGCAGGAAATTGAATTAGAGACAATTTGATAAAATTGTTACGCATTTAATTTCCTTCCGAAACTGTTGTATAGAAAAACAAATAATGCCGAAAAAGATCTGCTTCGAACTTCGAAACTTAAATATCGTCTGCATCTGCACTATTTCAATTGTTACGACTCGACCGCAGAATAACGGATAAAAGTAACGGTAAGCTTTTTAGAATAAACGCGGGAAGTTCTGTGGACACTGGACAGCATAGGCGTGTTGACATGGATTTAAAAACTGAAACAAGAACGTTCTCAGGATCCAAGTTAGTTCAGCTAACAAAATATAAACCCGAGAAAATTACGGTAGCTTTGACTTGTTGAAGATGATTCAAGTCATTGCTATCGTACTTATTATCGGATTTAATTGGTTCCCCAAAATCAAAGTATCACGTACAACGTCAATGAAATTAGGTATGTAAAAATATTATTTTCCCTGTTTGCTTTTTTTTAATCACAACAATTTTAGTTAGCTTCTCATAAACATGCTGTAGAACATAAATATTTCATTACATTGATTTTTTATTTTATTGAAATATCTAAAATATTATTTTGCCTGTTTGCTTTTTTTTTAATTACAATGATTTTAGTTATCTTCTAATAAACATGTTATAGAACACAAATATTTCATATCATTTATTTTTTATTTTGTTAAAATATCTAACTTCCTTTTCAACAGCTTTGATCAGATTATTAAAATTAGTGATTTAAATTGCATTTTAATCTGGTTTATTTTCATATTTAAATATTTGGTTAAAACCACATGGTGTCATAAATATGAAAGTATATGGACAAGTATTATAATCAATCATTAATATAATTAATAAACATTAAAAAGATAATTAAGTTATTTTTAAAAAAGGCTTTTTATGTAATAAAATTATTGGCAAACATAATTTTTTAATTTTGTATTAAGTGATGGTCTTAAACAATTTGCATTGCATGTTTTTATTTAAAAAAATTGCATCTGCTCAGAAGAGGAATTTATAAAAAATAAGACACAACGGAAACGTATACTATTAAAAGAGATCGTAGATATGTAATGTTAAGGGAAAAAATGATTATTTAATGTATTATTCAACCTGAGAAATGTTTTAAAATCTATAAAGAAATAGTCATAGCGGGTGAAAGCTTTTCAGTTGTTAAACATTCTTACTGAAATGTTTTCAAAGTGAACTGGAAGTCTGTTGGCAAATGAAAATATAGAAGTTACGCAATCAGTAAGTGTTTAAATATGATTTTACTTTAAAAATAACGCAAATACTTGAACGGTATGAATCTAAAATGTAATAACCATCTTTTAATATTTACTTTTTTTTTCTGGATAATTTTATCATTTTATTTCCTGAATGATTTTATCGAGATAAATTTCAAAGTATCGATATTATACACACTTTATAAACAGCGTGATTAAAATGATTTCTTATTTATAATTACCATAATCTTGTAAATAAAATATTAATAATAATAATGAACCTATGTCTATTTTGTGTTTATGGTCTCAATTTTTATACTTTATTTACATTAAAAAGTAGTTAACCATTTGATACTGTGTTCATTATTTTGTTTTATTGTGTCATATAAAAATAAATATGATTATTTTTATTTCTAATACAATATATACAGTAGAGCGCCGATTGTCCGAACAAGTCGGGACCGACCTTAGTTCGGATAAATGGGCAGACAGTTTAAGGGATGTTCCTGACTATTCTAAAACCTTCACACTTTATCTAGGTTTAGGACTGACAGCACCACTTAGTACTGGAGTGCTTAAAAATATTTTTTTTGTTTTTGTTTACTTTTTTATTATTTAATTTTTTTTTCTCTTTTTATCATTTTCTAAACTTCAGAGATTATAATTTAAGCAAAAAATAAATTGGAAGTTAGGTGTTTTTTTTTTTTTTTTTTAGAGAGAGAAATATTTGGATAATTGGAAATTCGGTTAAAAAGAATTCTTTGAGAGAAATATGCTGTTCGGATAATTGGAAGTTCGGTTAATTGGAGTTCCGATAATTGGCATTCTACCATATTTACAAAACTTTTACCAGACTTTATTCTAAAAATTTCGTTGTAGATTCTAATCTCTTTGTACTATTTATGATAATATCAGAGTTATAGATGTCATGGCAACATATATTCAGCCAGATAGGTCTTTGGCAAAACATAAAAACTTTCACATTAGACGCAAAATAGAGTAGCTGCGGTGCTGTGTTTTACAAACAATAAGGTATTATTGTTTTAAAAAATCATAGATAGTAAGAGTTATTTTTATAATATAGAATTTCATAAATAAAAATGTAATTTTGGCAATCAATTATTAAAGTTATTTTTTAATAATCAAAAAGTTGTTTTATATATGGATTTTACTTCAAGCAAACCCTGATGTAAAATAAATTAACCCTTTGTATCCCGGTTCTATGCATACCCAAAAGTTTTACTCACTTTTACAGTGAGCTTAAAAATATGATTTTATTTATTGCTGCTATCTTCCAACCTGACGATTATTGCCGAAATTGTTCTTAGAATTCTCAACATAATGATACTGGTGATACTCAGTTAATTTTCTATACCAAAGCTGTATTTTTCATTTGAGTAGTTTCAAATGGTTATTGCTAAAATGTACTTCGGAAATTTTGTAATGCATGTATGTGGTATAAAAGACGTGAACGATAGGTATATAATGACTATATGGCACATGGTGAGCGTTTCGAGTGTATATATATATATATATAACGCATGCATAAACTTCGCAATGATCTTAGCAATGTGGTTACTGCAATTTTTGCATAATCAAATTTATAGGGGCCTCTATAACAAAGAAGTATCCTATTTTCTCAGCCCCAACTTGTTTGAATTACAATCATATATATTTTTTTATGGTAATCAATATCATAAAACATATAAAATTTAATTACTTAATATCGGCATTTTTTTTTATCTTTCTTTTTTTTTTTTTTTTTTTTTATTATAAATGTTATGTAATCGAAAAAATTCAACTTCACCAGTGACTTCGAGTTTGTAATGCGTATTAAATGAAATAAATTAATTTCATTCAGTATTTTCTATAGTTTAAAGAATATAAAAAGTACTGTATATATTATAAAATATTATATTTTTAACACAAATTTTATTTTGATAAAGATTTGAAAATTTAAACAAATTGTTTGTTTGGTAATTTTAATGCTTTTAACAAATAGCTAATTTTGAAAAAAAAAAATGTGATAGATCGATCATTCAGTTGTCTTCAATATTCTCATTTATTGCAATAGGAAAGAAAGGTGCAACAAAAATTGAAGTCTGCGGGGCATTGCATTTTGATCCAATAAAATTCTTTTGGTATACCCTTGTTATAGCGGCCCCCAAGTTTTAATTGCGATGTATCGCCGAAGTATATTAACGTTATAGATGTAAATGATTTTACAACATGCATAATTATGACTATGTGTGACATGCATACGTGTTTACAATTGTACAAGTATGTCATAGTGTGAATTCACAACATTGCCTCTAGTCACATATTCGTCACAACGTTACTGACAAAATCGTCACAAATCACACAATTTTCACAAAATTGTCACAATGTGACTTCAAAGCAGTGTCGCTCTCGTCACAGAATCATCACAGTGTTAAAGACAATTTCGTCACAAATGACACATATTTCACAAATTGATCTCAATGTGACTTTAAAGCATTGTCACATTCGTCACAAATTCGTCACAAAGTTAATACCAAAATAGTCACAAATGACACGCTCTTCAAAAATTATAGTTACCTACAATAGATCCATTTCAACTGACCATTACAAACATTCACTAGCCGATAGAGATAATTAAGAAAATAATGTAAACAAATAAATATCCAAGATTTCTTTTTCTGTTTTAAGATATTGTTAATTTATTGTTTAACATTATTGATAGCTAAAACTTTAGTGAGTGAGTCTTTTCCAAATTTTTTGTTTTTGTTTTATTTTGGTTTTTTTGTGCAGGGGAGAGGGGGGGGGGGTGTCCAATGGCTTCATTCTTCCATTTGTTTACTGTGTATTACAAATTTGAAAATTGGAGTTTGTTACGATAGAATAGTTTTTTTTTTTAATTTTAATGAAAAGGGTTAAATATCCAAGATTCCCTTTTCTGTTTTCATTAATTTTATTGTTTAAAATTATTGATAGCTGACACTTTAAAAAGTGGGGCTTTTCCAATGCGCTAATTATTTCAACCCTGATCGTGAAAGGTATTTTTATTGAAAATAACCATGCGATATTTCTAAGATATTTGTAATTTTATGACAGAAGTTTAATATCAGTTTTATTTTATTACTTTATTGAATAACAGTTATTTATTCACTTATTTTAAGTATATATTTGTGATTTAAAAAAATAGTTTGAAAAAGTCTGTAATTTTCAAATGTTATATTTTTAAAATGCTCACTGTACTATCAATTTTTTCTTTAATTTTTCAAATGTTTCAATTCACATGATTTTCATTTTGTGCCAACTATTATGCTTGGCGACAGTGGTGTCTGTATAAGGGAAAAGTACCTCCATTTGTTTATTAGGCATTAGAGATGCAACGAATATTCGGCCCATTCGGCCTGTCTGCCGAATATTCGGCTTCGGCCGAATATCAAGTCCATTATTCGGCCTTGACCGAATAATACTGTAATAAATGTTTTTATATTTACACAGTATAACTTTTTAATTTGACAATTTATATTCATCATGTAAAATGAAAATTTTATTTGAAATTAACTAACCCATTTTTTTCCATTAACTTCCATACCCCGAATGTGTTTTATCTACCCATTTTTATATAAGAGGCTAATTTAGGAATCATGTTAAAAAAAAATTATGCTGTATCAGTAAGTACAAAAAGTATCTGCTTGTAATAAGCTAACATAATCTGTTAAATTTAAAATTACTCTATTCAAAATTGTTTTAATGCAGCTGTACAAGCAAATTCAAATTTTTTTCTTTTTATCATAATGGGAAGTTTAACATTTATCCCTTGTTACATAAAAAAATATTTCTTTCAGTAATATTTTGAATTATACCTATAAAGAACTCTAGTGCTATCTGCTGACAGCAAAGAAAAAAAAATAATGATAATAATAAATGATAAAAATGTTTTTGTTAATTGTGAGCTTTGTAAAGTCTACAATGATTTCTTTTCACCATTTTAGAGGATATTCCTTTCATCCTTTCTATCAGTGGTTTTTCTTAAGATATTAAGATTTCTTATTTTTTATTTTATTTCATCTGAAAGTTGAAACTTTATTTCCTAGTACTTTTCAAATTTTGTCATTATTTTAAAATGTAACAACAACACACATAATATTTATTAAAATGTAACTAGACAATACCTGATGAGGAACTTTTGCTAAGATTTTTTTTTTTTTTTTTTTTTGGGGGGGGGGGGGGGGCTGAATCTATTATTGAGGCAACTTTTAGGCCGAACATAGCCGAATATTTTTTTCAGAGTAAAAGAATGCTTTAAAAAATTAAAAATTTGTATATAAATATTTAAAAAAAAAAAAAAACAATACATTTTAATTGTGAAATATACAAGAATTGTGCATATAGTGCATACCATATTTTGTTTTTAGGCAAAAATAAGTTCATTATTCGGCGGCCGAATAGGCCGAATATTCGGTATTCGGTTATTCGGCCAAACCACTATTCGTTGCATCACTATTAGGCATTACATACAGTTTTTTAAGATACAATAGTTTTTACTATTATCATTATTTTTTTTAATGAAAAGTTGTCAATGGGTAGAGCTTTTTATTTTTTATTTTTATTTTTTTTTTAACCTCGCACAATATTATTATTTTATTACTTTATTTATAAAATTATATTCACAGACATGAAAATTAATGGTTCAAATTTTAATGTAATAGGTATCACTAAAGTCAAGAATTTCTTTTAAGCAAACAATAATGTTGATTATTTTCTCACAGCTTGTTAGTTTCTCTCCTGCATAATGCAAAAGATGGGATAATTAATCTGTTAGTCACAATGCTTGTTTGTAACGAGCAAAGTCATATAATTTTATTTTACTTAAACTTGCAGAAGTTTTTCTAAATACTATATTAAGTAATCAAAATAAATATTCCTATATTTAATATATTCCTGCTTAGATTTCCTTACTGTTGCTAGTTTATTTTACAATTTGATTCAAATTAAATTTGAAACCATTTTTTCTATTACATTGTACTTTACTTGACAAAAATTTTAATCTTATAAAGCTTAAAAGCTTTATCTTTCTAAAAACTGATTCATTATCTGTATTATATAAAACTAAATATATTTAAAAACATTAATATGTTTGTTTACATCTTGAATTTATTTAAACATAATTTAAAAAAAAATCCATTGATTTAAATCACGATTAAAACTAAATTGATTTAAAATAAATGAACCCTGCGATGGAATAATGGAGAAGTACTTTAATTTCTTTGAATTTGTTTAGATCGAATGTAAAGATAATAGAAGCTGCTTAATGCCACGTGTGATCATTTATATTAAATTTTATTTTGAATTGATTTGACATTTGTATCTTCAGTTATTTTATTTATTTTTTGTAGGCACAAACTGTAGGATCCAAAAAGTCCCAGCATGGATAAATGAAGGTTAAAAAGATACTGCAAACATCCAGCATTCAAAGCTCAGTTCTACATAAAATGTTAAAGAAATTAAATTTCAAAATTGGTAAGTTTTTTTTTTTTTTTTTTTTTTTTTTTTTTTTTTTTTTAAGTATTTTTGAATAAGGGTCCATAACAATAAAAATTCATATCAAGTTTATGCATATTTGTATCTCCCTGTTATATATTCTTTAATTATACTTTTCTGCTGCAAAATTATAATTGATATTTTTTATTGATTTTTTTTAATTGAATATAAATAAATTACAATTGATTTTTTTTATTGACATAACTGCAATTTTAATGTAATCAAATGATAATCATAAAAAAACATTTAACTATTTTTAGTTCAAATGTATCTATATATTAATTAAATTAAACTTTACAAAGAAAATATAAACAATTTTTTGCAACAAATTTAGTCGAAAACAACTTTTATAAGTAAGTGAAAATCCATGTTTTATAATTTTCATTAATAAATATATTGAGAAAATTAATTATTATTTATTAACATGTATATTGAGAATCTAAAACTTAAAGTAAAATGTAGTTTTGGTTTGGGTTTAGACTTGGCAGTTATATCAAAACTAAATATGTGGGAATTGAAAATTATATATTATATGCGTTCAATTGTGGTGTCATTTTGGTGAGAAACCAGGATTGCCGGCTTTTTTTTTTTTTTTTTTTTTTTTTTTTTTTTTGGGGGGGGGGGTTAACCACATTTAAAAAGCTGGCTTTTATTGAAAAAAAGCCGTTTTTTATTTTTTAAAGTTGGTTTACAGCTAATTCGTTTTAAATTTGGATCAATTTATTTATAATACGTTTATAAATATTTTCTACTGAGGAAATTATAAATTTCTATTAAATTTTCTCAAATAAATAAGTCTTTATAACTGCTAGAAAGCAACTGTGAAGGCATTATGTCTGAAAAAATATATACATAAATATTGAAAAGAATATAAGTTAGACTCCAAAAAAATAAATAAAATTTCTCTAAATAAAATTTTGAAAAGCTTGTTGCTAAGCATATTCATGCATATGCTATTCATAATATTTTTAATAGTGAGAAAATGACGTTTTTATTATGACTATGCATAATTTTAAATGTTTACTAGAAATAAAATAAGACTTGCATATTAATAGTTCTTAAAATTAATTAAGTAATAAAGCATGTAACTAAGTAACCATTGTCCTCTTTAATTTTATAAAGCTGTAAAAATGAAAAAATTCGGGGGGTGGAGGGGTTAAGGGTCAGTCAGTGTAAACCAGATAAAGCAGTTGGTATGGCGCTTTTCAAATTTACCTAACATATTTGCAATTCTAACTACAAATCACTCGCAAAAACATCTAAGTTTTATTCCAGTATTAATGTCTTCATTATTGAGAAATTGGGTTACTTATTAAATTCTAAATCAATTAAATGTCATTAAAACTAATTAAAAGCACTTTAAAATGTGTAGTGTATAATTACAATGTTTCATTGTATAAAAGCCAATTATGGCCAAAAAATGCCGGTTAAAACCAGTAAAAGCCACCGGCGTGGCTTTTTTTAAATTTTAGCCAGCTATTTTGCAGCCCTGTTAGTAACCTACTCTAAACAAACAATTGCTAGATGTTGTATTTTCTATTTTGATATCTCACAGCTAAGTGTTTTAATATTATATGTGGGGGTAACATTTTCTATGATTTATAAGAAAAAATGAAACACAGCAAATGTTGTTTGAAGTCAATTTCCAACCAAAATGTTAAATACTGACATCATACGAAAGCGTCTTTTGAAAGAGGGGGGGGGGGGCGGAGGGGTAATTTGCTAATTTTTATAGAATGAAAGATTTAAAAATAACATTTATAATAATGCCAAAACCACAATAATTTGTTCCTTTAAAATTGTATCATTTATATACTTAAAAAACAATATTATGTAGATGAGGGATCTATAACACAATCCAAATTTGTTTTTGAACTGCAGGGATATTGATTGAACTCTTTGTATTATTATTATTTTTTTAACTAGTTCTCCTGGAAATTAGTCAAATGCAACTGAAAAATAATTTCAACAGAGACATGATATATTACAAAATTTGGAATTAAATTAAGTTGGAAAAGCTACTCTCAAAATTCTGAGACTGAAACGCTAAACTTTTAAAAGCTGGCTTTTTCTACTTTTTTTAGAATACATTCATATAAAGTGAAAATCATTTTGTTTTTTGAGAAATTTAAAAAGGTTTTATTTTATATTTTTTTAATTAATTTTAATTATGATCATGACGACGCAACTTACAAATAAACTGTTTAAGATAAAAGTTCCAATCAAGGGGGGAGGGGCGAAGTGATAGAAAATGTACGTCAACTGGGAACCTTAAGGCTCCTGTCCCTGCCAGCAAAGGCACTCAAGAGCTAATGTGAATCATTTGGGGAGGGATTTTTCTAATATCTCGTTTGCATTTCGACATTTTAATATAATATTTTTTGTATTGGATAGCCGAGTTTCCATCTCTACATCGCACCTTTTTTACTTTTTCAATTTGAGTTGCAGATATTTTTTAGAATGACACTTTCATTTTCAGAACCGGTTTAGAAAGTGAAAGTAACTTTATAAAAAATTTCTGAGACCAAAATCTATGATTTATATTTAAGAAAAAATGAAACAGAGCAAATGTTGTTTGGTCAGTTTCTAACCGAAATGTTAATACTGACATCATACAAAATCGTCTTTTGTAAGCCAGGTGGTGGTGGGGGGGGAGGGGGTAATTTGCTAATTTTTTATAAAAATTACCAATTTTTGTAGAACGAAAGATTTAAAAATAACATTTATAATAGTGCCAGAACCACAATAATTTGTTCCTTTAAAATTGCATCCTTTATATACTTCACAAACAATACTATGTAGATGGGATCTATAACACAATCCAAATTTGATTTAAACTGCAGGGATTATTGATTAAAACTCTTTGTATTTTTTTTTTAACTAGTTTTGGAAAATAGTCAAATGCAACTGAAAAATAATTTGAACAGAGACATGATATATTACAAAAATTGGTGTTAAATTAAATTGGAAAAGTTACTCTCAAAATTTTGAGACTGAAAGGCTAAACTTTTAAAAGCTGGCTTTTTCTTCTTTTTTACATTCATGTAAAGTGAAAATCACTTTGTTTAGATTAAAAAAGCTTTTAATATTTTATATTTTTTAAATTAATTTTAATTATGATCTTGATGACGTAATTTACAAATAAACTGTTTTAGGGTGTATTCCGATCCAAACTG
Source organism: Maratus speciosus (assembly GCA_963932465.1). Classification (NCBI taxonomy): domain Eukaryota; kingdom Metazoa; phylum Arthropoda; class Arachnida; order Araneae; family Salticidae; genus Maratus; species Maratus speciosus. The sequence goes on from OZ010794.1 coordinate 310,321,440, forward strand.
CTTATTTTCTGATTTATTTTAAAATTCATTTTTGCTCTCAAACGCATCAAACTTGGAAATTCTCTTATTTAGAAACTATATAATGTGCGGTGCTTCTTAATATTTTGATAAATGTAGAAAATACTGTAAAAAACGCTGTCAAAGTTGGCGTTTTGAACCGAATTTTCAGAAGCGGGCGATCTGGGAATGAAAAAAATGGTCATACTGAGAAAATAATTGTTTAAAAATCAAATTCTAATTAATTGAGCTGAAAATGAAATCACACGGCATGTTAAACATGTCTTCAGAAATCACCCCAGCAAGTTTCATGTTTTTACTTTTAAAAATGAGTGGAAATGTCTCAGAAAATTTTGAGCTGTTGAGGTTGGAAAAATATTTTTTCGAATACACCCTTAAGATAAAAGTTCCAATCAAGGGGGAAATAGAAGATGCACGTTAACTGGAGCCTTAATGAAGCATAATAAATTTGATTATGTGAATAACCTTAAATATGGCAAAGCAATTCAAATTTTCTTACATATGTTAATTCTCAAGTAATTTTTTATGCATACATTTTTTTTTATTATTTAAGTAAAAAGATTGGGAACTGTTATGTTTGCCAGGTGCAAATCCTGCCATTCGCAATTTTTTTCTCGTCAGTGACAGCTTTTATTTTTTGCTATGGAAATTAGAAATAATACTTTGATCATGAAATTAAATATTTTGCTTTGTGGTCTTCTTTATAAATTTTTGTTTTATAAAACTTCTTTAAAAAGACAGTGTGAGAATTTTTTTATTTTTTCTGTATTTTAACTGATATTAGTAAAAGGCATGTATGTAATTTAATGAAAATTATGTATTTTAAATGAAATAAGTGAAGGGTTTATATTTAAAATCAAATGAATTCAACACAAAGTAGGGCTATAAAAGGAATTTTTGTCAATTTATCACCTGATATACTAACATAAAAGTAGTACCAATACCAAGTTAGAAATTAAAAATTCTCTTATTTTCTTTTACACAAAATTTTGTTTAACTCCTCTAGCCATAATGATATTTTACTCTGAATTTTTATGTTTTGAAAATTATTTGTTTCAGATGCTGTTGAGAAAGAAACTTATACCAAGGGCACACATTGAAAGAGTATTAAAGGCATAGTTACAACATGTATAAGAAAGTAAATGTTATGTAAAAAAAAGTCTATAAATGTAAATTAAAGTACTTTAAATGTATTTGTTGGTGTTGATATTTTACAGTATTTTTTTCTTTCTTAACAGTGATTTAAAACGTATGTACTTCAGCAATTGCATTGTTTAAAACTTAAAATTCATGCATTCTAAAGCAGCGAGTAAAATAATTGTATAATTATTTTAAAATATTACATCCATACTGGAATAGAAGATGTAAATAGATTTAGTTACAGGAGTTTATTAAGTATTTTGTAAAGAATATCATGATGTGAAGTGATTTTAATATATTTTTTATGTGTTTAATGGCAAGCTTTTCATTTATTTACTGTAAAAATAATAAGGAATTCAATGGATCTCAGACATAGAACAACTAGATTGAATGTACTATTTATTATTTCATTAAAACCAAAACTTGACAGAACAAGTCATCAGGTAAGAAGTTTTAGATATAATAGAATCTAATGGTATAAATATTATGAAACTTTGATGATCTTTTGTATTTTTACTTCAAGCTAAAGGGAAGAGAAAATATACATAATTCTACCCTACCTAAAAATAGAAGTTTTTATTGCACTTGAAAAGAATGCCTATTTAATTGCTTTCATATTTAAAATCTGACATCATAAAATGTTATCATTATTTTCTTTTGATTTATCCTAAAAATTAAATACTAAAAATTTTTGGTTTGTTTAAAGTAAATGTAATATATATAATTGATTATTAACAGAACTTATTAATATATTATTAACAGTAAATATTGAGTTAAATGCTTACATACTTTTAAAAAATGTAATGTATTTCTCTTGAATTTTAATTTAAAGAAATGTAATTAGTTCAGAAAAAATATATAACAAATACAAAACATATTTGTTACTTGAGAATGAAGTATTTTCATTCTGAGTTTTTATTATTTCTTCGCCAGGGAGTAGGTAATGTTCTTTATCTGTTTTTATAAATCATGAAAATGAAAAAAAAAAAAAAGAGTATGAGAAAATTGATGCTGCAGAAGAATCGATAAAAATTCTGAGAATTTTTTTGTTAAAATGTCATTTAGTGCATACTCAAATTTTTCATTTTAAATGAAAACTTCTTGCACATTCACAATTTCAATTTTGAAACTAAATACTACATGAAATTTTTAAACAAGTTTACTACATTTTTCAATTCTCTCAAATGAGACATGTCTTAAATTGTGGTTGTCTAAATACACGTACACACATGAAGTTTGCAGACATTATTTTAATACGAAATTTTATTTCTTTTAAGTAGGGTCTGTATTAAGTTGTAACCGATGTTTTCGATGGTGGCCTTTACCCTGTTGTATCTCAAAAATCTGATTAAAATAAAAATTTTGACGGTGTTAAAAAACAAAGATTTTACCCTCTTATTTATTTTTTTAGAAATATTAAAATTGCTATTTAACTTTATTTTTACCTATATTAAATTAAAAAAACTGCAAATTTGATGTATTTATGAATTTAAATGACTGTGGAAAAGTATGAGGAATATCAAAAGATAGAAAAATTAAATTTATTTAAGACATATATAACAATTGGTGTTGAATTCAGAGGGTGACGCAAGAGGGAATCCCCCTCTTCCCCATATAGAAGGTTTGATATTTATCCCTTTTAATGAACGAAAGTGCAACTTGGCCCCCCAGATCTCTAAAATACACCCCCCTCCCCTGCCTGGAGCCACAGAAATCTCTCCCCGAGAGGTCTGAATTCAATACCGATAACAATATTTAACAATTTTTTAAACTGTTCTAAGAAAATGAGGAATTTTTTATGCATTCAGCTATTACTGATAAAATTTGTTACTTTTTCAAAAATTTCAATTCGGTTACTTTTTCATCACTAATTTTAATGCAGATTTTGCTTAGGAGTAAAATTCATTTGTTAGAAAAGTATATTAAGTCTAGACCAATAGACCCTTGCAAGGCTTTCGCACTGTAATCTTTACTGTAAATTAAGTGCATTTTTCCTAAATTTACATTTGCAATTTTTTTTTTAAACCAAACAAATTGTACTAATAGGAGCTATGTCAAAAGCTTTTCGTATAAAATCCAACTCAACTTTGTGTATTTACCTAAAAAAAGGGGTGTTGAAATCAGAAAAAATGTGTATCATGATATTAATCTAAAAGTATAAAGAAAATTCAGTTTGTTATATTAGATATGAGCGAAGAATCCTATCCAATGATACCCCATTCATCGTATGCTACTTATTAGTTGAAAAAAAGAGATGTTGATAACAGAAATAATAAATAATTTTTCTCTTGAAATGAACTAGTATTTTCTTCGTATTCATTTTTCATGCTTATTTTTAAATATTTTTAGTATAATTTATTTATATTGAAGAATTACTATATTTGCGAAAAACAACAGGAAAAATAATCATACAAAAAGAAATCTATTAAAATATATTTTTCAATAATATAAATATAAGATTTTAAAAATCAAAAAATGAAGGGGGGTTGCAATTGCCCCACCTGTCCTTTCTAAATGATGCTTCTGATTTTTATTAATTTTATTTTACACTGACATTTCTATTAAAAAATAGTGGTAACCTGGACAACAATTGTCCAGGCTACCACTATTTTTTAATAGAAATCTTTCAGTGTGCGCCGTCGCTCAGTTTAAGATAAAATTAATAGAAATCTGAAGCCTCATCTAGGAAAAACAAGGTGGGGCAATTGCCCTCTCTTCCTATTTATTTTATTTTTTTATATAAAGCGTCCGCTACTGATCCGAAGAGCATCCTATGAACGCCGCATGCCGGACGAGCAGAGGACGCAAATTCTATTTGTTTTATCTGGTCCTATGAGCGTCCTACTGTCATCCTATGAATGGCTGAAAATGACGTCCGAAGGACGTGATTAGGTGTCTCTTTCTGCTCCCCCGCGGACGTCCGCCGGATAACGATGGGATATTGTAGGACGTCCGACGGACGAGGCAATATACTGCATAGGACGTCTTTCGTATGTCCTCAGGACGTGTTTGTGTTGTATGGGATGCTATTCCCAACGCACACTTTCGACATTTATATATAATATTGGGTGCACATATGACGGATTTTTAACATGAAAATGGTAATTTTCGTATAACGTTAAGATATGACTTTTATATTTATAAATATTTTTATCGCTGTTTAACACAGTTTTTATAAACGGAAAATTATAGAAAAATTCCCAGTGATGCATCATTGGTATCTATATAACCTTAGTTAATGGTAATGAAATTTTGTGCAGTAGTATTTGAGAAAATAAGTTGAAAAAAAAGCGAGTAAACCTTTTTATCTCGTAAAATATCAGTGTTTATAAGGTGATAAGTACGGGAAATAAATTGTCAGATAGGTAGCTACATCTGGTAAAAAATCAGAAAATTTGATTAAAAGGCATCAAAGCGTGCAAACTTAATGCTGGAATCGGTCGTAAATTAACACAGTTGCGCCATCTTGTGGACGGAGTGATAATCCACGTACGCGGGCTTCTAGTGTGGTGCATATTTTCTAAGTCTTTAGTCACTCATGGAAATGAACTTTGTTTGCCACATGTATTACAAAATAATGGCGTATCGAGAGGGACACCCAGATCCACTTGACAGCACGAAGTTTTCTTCGCCTTGTCAAATCCATTTCATTTATTAATCAAGGTGAAAAAAACTTTACAATTTTAGTGGTGTGAGTAAGAAAACAGTTAGGTATTTACCTGTAATTCACACTCCATCCGCTACGTGGCGCGTGACCTTGATTGATGTGACCTCGCATTTAATCTTGCGGAGACATCTCCCATTTAAGATAGGACTCTTACTTATATCGCTTTGAAAAGGCATGTTTCCTATGATTATCTGGCTACGTCCTTTACACAGCAATAACGTAATTCAAGCATAATAGAATAGAACATCTTACGCTTTATTGAACTACAAAAATTTTACAGAAATTTTACCTTTTTGTATCGCCGCAGTCTGCTGATTAAATAAGGCAAAGCTTTCTATTTAAATTTTTGTGGTGCAAAAAAGCGGAAAAATTACCAGCTATGACAATTGTAAGGTTACCATTGAAGGAAATATTCCCAACGTTTGGCGATTTTTTTTTCCATTTTTTAACCGACAAAACGATGCGTGTGTGTAAAGCATCTTAGCATTATTACTTACATGTTCATCCACTCAGCTCTTCAATTGTAGACAATATGTTTTAATGTATTTTAATAAGGATGTGTAAAGTTGCATTTTTTACCAACTGTCGGTTTCATTGTATAATACGTAAAAAAAAAAAAAAAAAAAAAAAAAAAAAACTTATTTGGTCATTTTAATTGATAATTTTAAATTTAACTGATAAATTAAAATTTTTATAGCTTATGTTTGGCTATCTTTTAATTGCATTTATCCAAATGATTATTTATAAAACGAAATTCGAAAGTAATATTAAGAAAGACTCTTAAAGGGAACATATTGAAATTATTCTATTTTAAAGAAAGTATACTGCATTTTGCAGAGGTAAATCTTATTCTAACAAAGCTATTAAATTATATTTTACACCAATTAAATTTTGATATATGCAGAAAATGCTTTGAGATGCACAAAAATAATTAATTAATTTTGAAATTACTCTTGTTGATATTGTTTTTCGAAGCAAAACATTACTTTAAAGATACGAGTCAAAAATCTCAGAGACAGTTTTATAAAATCTTATTATTTTTATTGTTTCGTTCTATACTCTATTTTTAAAAAAATTACAGAATTTATAATAGGGGCATATATTTTATTACTAATATTTTGCTAGGATTTTTTGTTCCAGTTATAATAGATTCTGTTAAGAAGAATTCCGGAATAAAAATAATATATACAGATTTATTTATTTATTTATTTATTTTTTAGCCAGCAAAATTTCTTAATAAATTTATCGTTAAGAGTTGAATGTATTGAAATAATTTTCTTTGCGATTTCGGAATTGCTAGTATCAAGTGTTCTTCACTTTTTAACCTTGTAAATATGAGATTCTTTTTAATAAATTAAATAAGATCTTCGTCTCCCTGTAGCATAAGCAAAAATAATCATTTTAAAATATTAAAATAACAACGACAAATTTGTACAAATTGCTACCATTGGATTAACCACGTTGCGGTTTCGGAATTGCTAGGATCAAGTATTGTTCGTTTTTTAACCTTGCAAATATCATATATTTTTTATATATATATACGGGTGTCCGAGAAAGATCCGTACAACTTCAAAAATTTATTGAAAAAGAAACGATAGGGTTACAGCGCAACTAATTAGTACATTAGATAGAATAACTCAAAAAGTTTTTTTCCTATAACTTAAGTTATTACCTTAGGAAATTTCTACATGAGACCCTTTCGTAGCACGAACAATATCAAGACGATATTCCAATTCAATCCACGACCGTTTCAGCATGCTACCATCAACAGTAGCTACAGTTGTTTGGATGCTTTGCTTTAATTCTTCGAGACTGTTAACTTGCGTTCGGTATACAGTATCTTTAACATAACCCCGAAAGAAAAAATCCAGTGGTGTTAGGTCAGGAGACCGGGGTGGCCATGCAATGGGACCATCCCTGCCAATCCAACGCTGTGGAAAAGAATTATTCAGCGACTCACGAACTGTCAATCCCCAATGAGGAGGTCTTGTTGGAAAAGGACATTCGGTTGAAGGTCTTGCAGTTGTGGGAATGCATAAATCTCAAGCATATCTAAGTAGGTACTTGAGGTCACAGTCGTTTCTGAGAAAAAAAAAAAAAAAAGGTCCAAGGATGCGATCGTGAAGCAATCCGCACCACACGTTCACCTTTTCACTGCTCCGTTGGAGTTCACGTACGGCATGTTGTTGTTCGGAGCCCCAAAATCGAACGTTATGTTTATTGACCATTCCGGACACTTGAAACGCTGATTCATCGGAAAACATTATTCGTTTCAGAAAATGTTCACCGGTTGTAACGCATGCAGAATCTGAACTTTGTAGGGTGTAAGTCACAATCGTTTATGAAGCACATCGTGTGCAGTGGATCTTGGCATTTGTAGCTCCCGGGATGCTTGTCGAACTGATTTTGTAGGGCTCCTACGAAATGTTTCACGTATTCGTTCCACACTTTCTTCGCTAGTTCTAGGACGACCATATCCTTTTTTATGTTCCACACTACCCGTTGTCATAAATTTGTGATACCACTCACGAATGCTTGACCGAGATGGTGGCGATTCCCCATACGTCGTTCAATAATTCCGTTATGTTTGCGTATCGGATTTTGTTTCGATAAACCACGCAACACACTGAGCTTTCTTCACGCGATCCGCAATTGAAATAACTAAAATGCTTTAATATTCCTTTGCATGACATGTAGCGCCATCTATGGTCAGAAACATATTGCAGAAAAAAACTTTTTGAGTTATTCTATCTAATGCCCTAATTAGTTTCGCTGTTACCTTACTGTTTCTTTTTCAATAAATTTTTGAAGTTGTACGGATCTTTCTCGGACACCCTATAATTAAAATAACAGCTTTGTCTCCTATATCTTAAGCAAAAAAATTAATTTTAAAATATTAAAATGACAATGGTAAATTTGTAGAAATTATTACCATTGGATTAACAACGTTGCGGTTTCGGAATTGCTAGAATCAAGTATTGTTCGCTTTTTAATCTTGCAAATGTCAGATTCCTTTTAATAATTAAAATAAGAGCCTTGTCCCCCTATATCCTAAGCAAAAATAATCATTTTAAAATATTAAAATAATAACGGTAAATTTGTACAAATTACTAGGATTAGATTAACATTAGCTAGTGTTTGTCGCTAGTTTTTAAACAGGGTATACTTTAAATAAAATATGTGAAAAGAGTTATATAAATATGCTCAGGAAAATGTTATTTAATATTATTAATCGACTGTGGAGTCTGCATTCTTTCAGGTGATTTACGCGTTTATCTTGTGATTTCTATAATTCTAAATATTTACTCCTATAATATAAAATTTTTGTACGAACTTTAACTAAAATAGAATAATATAATTCGAAAGATTTAGCAAAATGGAAGAGACATTTCTTACAAAACTCTTAATAATCTCTCAATTCTTGTTATTTTATTACGTTTTTTTATCGCAAGCCCACAAAAAATATATAATTTATTTTTTCCTCCAGTACTAAAACTTTTTCTTCAGTGGTTTCATTGCAATCACTTTCTGTGCTACAACATTCGATTTTCTACTATTGTGTTTATTGCTGCAACTTGAATAATTTATTACATTATTTATTACCTACACTTTGGAAACTGTTGTTTCTTTTTGACTACATATCAGGTTTACCAGCGAGATGAAATTTTGGAATTGTGTCGAGGATGCACGTGATGGAATTTCTTTATGTGGTTTTAATTACTTGTGCATTTAAATAGAGAAAGTTTTGATAAAAATCCTTATAAAAGATATTATTTAATAAATACATCCAACATATGTTAATACAAAAATTAAATATTTTTAAAAATCAACTCTATATATCTAAAATTAAATTAACAAATTAGAAATTGTACGTCAAACATGGCAAATGGGTTGCGATCGTACTATAACTAGATTAATATATATTCAGATCTTGGTGCTATAGCTGTTGCACTCTTATACACTAATGCATGAATACAAACTTTATAACGATAATATATATTAAATTCAGTAATAGAGAAATAATATGACCCCATCTTAAATATGACGTAAAATCCTTGGCAACCTAGAATCATTACCTTTCACGGGATATCATTGAATTAATTACGTATGAAAGTATTTAATAGAATGAAGAAAATTTTTATTTGTACCTTTTTAAGTTTTTATTAGATTTTGATAAAATTTGAAATGACGCGAAAAAATTCTACAATAATTATATATATAAAATTTCAATCCATTCATCTCGGTAGCTTTTCCGCTGTTATATGCGGGCAGACTGACAGACTAGACAGACAGACGGATGGACCAGACGATGAATATAGGTACTATATATTCATATAATTAAAACGCTACTAAAAATGAATAATGATTAAAAGAGATGCTAAAAAAATGCAAAATTTCAAAACAATCATTGAATAACTAATTTACACTCACTCCAAACTTCTACAAAATGAAATATGTAAATCCCTTATTTAATTATCCTAGAGGAAATGGAAATTGCTCGACAAATCCGTTATAATATATCAAATTAAGGAAATGTTCTTAATCATGGCCATGGGAATGATAGGGAATTCATTATAATTTCATTGTTTTGTCACATGAAAATAATTTGTCTAGAAATTTCCCAATGTAGTTCCATTTTCTGATGTAAACGTTATGTAATTTTGACCACTATTAGGACAATTGTTCCTGTTAAGTTATTATTATTGGGTTATCTTAAAAATTATTATAAATTTATCTCAAAGTTTATCGTAAAGTTTATCTTAAAGACTTCTTAAGTTATATTTTTATTAAGTTATTTAAAAAAAAGTTTTTAATTACAAAAGCTGCATATATGTATACAGAATATCTTTTCTTATCGTAGACCAGACAAATAATTCATAAACCATTAGTTTTAGGTGTAGTTGCAAATGCAAAAATATTTCAATAGATCAATCTTCATCATAAAAAAATGTTTTTAACGCCACAATGGTTATTTAAATAAATATATATGTACATATATATATTGCATAAGGTTACTGAATTTTATAAATTTTGTTGAGAAACAACTTATTCTTGTTTTAACATTTGAAACCATGAAAATTCCCTTTCTTTGTATACCAAAATTTACCAAGTTATGCCACCTTGAAGTTTGCTAGTTCAAGCGTTTTCATTCTCTAAAATTTTGTTCCGGGCACAAAAAGAAAAAAAAATGAAAAATTCAAAGTATCATAACTTGGTAATTTTAAGTCGTATACAAATGAAAAATTAATATTTTACTGGCTATAATTATGTCTCATTAAAGCTTTTGTCAAGTACTTTGTCGGTTACTACACTGTTAAAAATTTACAGCAGACTGTCCAGTCATTCCACATTCTTCATAGAAAAGAGTTACCCAATTGTAATTTATCTCTATTCTGACCATAATTTAATCCATATTACGGGCAGATACGCTTTATGATATGGGCAGGTAAACGTTATCTTTAAAAACAGCCGAATGACAAGACATTTTGCTGCAGAGTTTTAAAAGTAGATTTTTCATTTCAAATGCAGCTGCAATGTGTTCCTAAAATATGCTATAAGTACATTTTAATATTAAATATTAATATTAATATTAAAGATGAAAAAGCGCTGAAAACTGACGATAAATCATAATTAAATAATAAAATATTGTATGAATCGCAATAAAACAATAGAACACACGGACTGGAAATTTTAACAGGCGTCATCAGTCAATGGAAACACATGTCCGTAAGGAGACAAGGTTGTGAATGAACAGTAACAGCAGAGAGTAGAGCTTACAAAGAATGCGACATGTGTCGCCAGCTGAAAGGTAAACACCAATCACACGTGCAGATCCCATGTTGTTCTAATTTTCGTTATATTGGTCAAAGTATGAGAGCATTAAAGTTTGGATTAAGCCGAGCATCACAGGTATATAGCAAATCAAAAAAATTCAAATTCATCGATTGTATTATTGTTGTATTTCAAGTCACTATAAATTTCTCAATGGCTCGAATTAATCCTTCTCCTGTCTCTTCCAATCACTTGGATTTTCACAAAGCATTTTTTAATTTAAAAAATTCCGATAAACTTGTCATTGATCTCTCTTAATCTCCTTATCTTTCTTCAGCTTAGAAATTACTTTTGTAATTATTTTCCTTCTTTTAAGACTCTTTTCATTTTATTAAAAATAAATTACTTTATCTCTAATGTTTCCAATTCTTTAATTACTGGTTTTATTTTTCAAATTTAATTTTTTATTTCTTTCTAGTTCCTTCACTCCTTTATTTTCTGTTAATTTTGTCCATCATTTTGGCAATATGATTGTCTTCTGCATGTGCTGTTCTGAGATTGGTGTGTTTATATCAGCTAACGCCTGTAGTATTATATGTATCCTTTATGCTCTCACTGTTCATTTGTGACCTTGTCCCTTTATGGACACGTGTTTACATTAGCCAATAACGAGCTGTTAAAATTTCCATAAGGAAACGCGCGCTGTGTGTTCTTTTGTTTCATGGTAAATAATACGAAGTTTTATTATCTAAATAACATTAAATTTTAAAACTTCTAGATATAAACAATTATTAATTACAAGGAAAGAACAGTTATGTATTACGTAGTGGCAACAGATGTGGTTTTGTTATCTTTGGAAGTTCTGTAGCAATCTGAGATGAAATAACTTTTTATTAAATAGTTTATTTAAAGAATTAAAATTTTATATTTTAAGATGTAATCTTTGGATTGTTCTATGTACTTAGATCTTTCTATGCCATTTATAAAATATTAAAGTACACCTTTACTACATTTAAAAAGTATAATAATATTTACATTTATATTTTTAAAGAGAACGGCTTCTCTATGTAAATATTTATCAAGTCACAGGTATATTTATTTGAGAATAATTCAGGTTTTTTGGACACAAAATTACCTCTCAAACAATTTCCTCATGTATGTTTCAAAATTAAATATTAATTTTTTCTACATGTGAATTCATGCAGTTTATGAATAAATAATTACAATATTACAACAACTATTTTTAACTCTTCAAGCTTTGCCGCAAATTGCACAAGACTGTTTAGGAATTTATTTTCCTTTGAATCTTATTTTAAGAGGAAAATATCTTTTTTAAAAATTTAGTTGTTTATTTGTATGCAAAATTGTTTTATAAATATTAAGCATCCCACACATGAAATGTTTCGAGAAATATTACATATGAATATTACACATATTATACATGAAAAATATTTCAAGAAATGAATTAGATTTCAAAATATCTCCCTTGAGAAAAAAGGTATTTACCACAATGTATGTGACATTTCTTTTTAGGAAGGTACATTAAATTTGAGTTATTTAGAAATATCTAAAGTTAGGAAATAAAAAGTGAGATTTCAGCTAGAGTATTGACTATGAAATTTACATTTCTATTTTAATGAAAATAAGCTACTTTCAATAAATGTTTTTTTATGTACCAATAGAACCAAGAAATATTCTGCATGAAATTACACGAACATATTTTTTTTTATACATCTTAATGTGTTTTTCTTTTCTAAATCAACCCTCGCTAAAGATAAAAGTTACTTCTCGCAAAGGAACACGTGAAGGATTTTGTCGATATTCTATTTTCAAACTTTTTGTAAATGAATAACATATTTTTTAAAAAATATTTGTATATACATACATAAAGTTAAAACTTAAAACGTGTCATTTTTTTCGAATTGTACTAATGTTAATTAGTTCGTGTATTGTTAGTGATGCCGACATATTTAGTGTACGATCGTTAATCAGACCCATACAATCGTTTAACCCTTTGAGGACGAAACACTCCTTCCAGGTACAGGCGTCTCTTTCACAAGTTTATTCGGTCGCAACCACTTTTTTTTTAACGGACATTTTCATGTGTTGTGTTTTAACATGTGCAGGAGAAATTTACTTTAAAATGTACTTTTAAAATGTAGTGGTGCGAATAGAAAATTAAAACAAAACTATGTATATAAAACTTGGACGGCTATTGGCCGACACTCGACCACAAAGTGTTAAAGCGCAATCCGACACACGAAAAACATCCACATCCATGTTAAGAGTAAAAGCTAACACCTTTTATCAGTTATTAATAAGATGATACTTGGCACAGAATGATATAAATTTAAAAGCAACGTTAAAATCGCCAGAAATTGCAAACTTTGAACAGACTATTTTACGGTAGCCTTTAGCGTATCCGTCTTCAGGCAAAGAGTAACGGAAACTTGCAAACTTATAGAGGAAACTTATAGAGGAGAAGCAAATTCATATAAGAAGCTCATTAGCCAATGGGGAAACAAAAAAACAGGTACCAGTCAATAGGAAAAAGATAGAATAGGTAATGACACCAAAAATATGAAAAATACTGGTAGAAATTAAACAAAAGAGGTATTTTCATTTGTACAAATTACTTCTCCGTGAAGGGTTGAAATTGCTGACCCAACTTTGCCATCGATGTCGATTTAAATCCTCCTTTTCTTAATTACTACCAGTATTTTTCACATTTTTGGAGGCATTACCTATTCTGTTCGCCTAGTAGCTGCTACCCGTATTTTCCATTTTCCCATTGGCTAATGAAGTTCTCGGTTGAATCCGCTTCTTCTCTATCTAAGTTTTATCTAAGTTGAACAAGTTTCCGTTATTCTCTGCGCTGAGAATGGTATGCTGTAGGCTACCGAAACTAGTCTGCTCAAAATTGGCATATTGTGGCTTTTTTACCGTCGCTTCTAAATTTATACCCTTTATCAGTTGCTAACACTCTAACCTTTAGTCATGCAGGCAGACTAAGAAAATGAGGAAAATATCCTTATTATCCAAAATTATCCTACGTTTCAGTTACATTTTCAGTAAAAAAAAAAAAAAAAAAAATCCTTTGAAACATCGAACATTAAATTATGTATTTTCTTATCTATTATTTAAAAATAAGTAATCGAGATACACTGTGAAAACAGCCTGGAAAAAATAGCTGTATTAAGAGAAATTATCGGCTTAAACATAATTCTGAATCTTTAAAGAATTTTAATAGTAGCATTATGGTCAAAGATAATACATTCTTATACATCGCTTTTTTTTTTTTTTTTTTTGGATTCATACATATTGCAAATTATTAAAATCTTTTGATCCTGACTACAAAAGACTATGACATAACATGATATATTGTAAAATGTTTTGGAACATTTCTTAATTTAAGCTAAAGAAACGATGTTTTTGGTCTTAATATATATCATTAAAAAATGTAACTTTTCTCTCCGCGCCAAACAACAGTGGTATTCAGTACTCAATACCCTTATCATATGTATATAATATCACATGTATGTCATATCATATGTATGTAATATCATATGTATTTTGTATATAAAAAAAAATGTTTTTCGAATTTTGGATGGATTTTCAATTTCCATATATATTTTTATATTTATACAAAAAATTGAATTCCCTACAAACTGTAAAATTAAGTTTAATTTTTAATGATGAATATATAAACTGTAGAATACCGTTTTAGAATATAAATACGAACTGGAACTGATTACCGGCGGTGCAAACTTCCACCGGTAAAAACTAATAGAAATTTATTTCTTATACTTGACGGTCATTGTCAAATGATTATAGCGTTTAAATAAATTAAAAATTTCTATTTAAATTTACTGGTGAAATATTGCTATGTCTGTAATCAGGCTGTGAATATGAAATTGAAATTCTGTGAGTTTTTCCGTAAGCATACATTTCTTCTGTCACATTATTTTTTTTCAATTAATAAAATTATTACTTTATTTAATATATTTTCAGAAAAGCCAAATTATCGCATTGTAGCCAACATCAGAATTACAACGTCTCTGACATAAAAAGTTTAAATATACCAAATGGTAATGTAATTGTCATTGGATGATTGCTACTCGATATCAAAAGAATTTTAAACAAGATTATTAAAAAATAAATATCTAAATTTAAGTTTAAGTGACAGCTTTTAAAAAAGCAAATATTTCATTTATTTTATAACATTAAATTTCTATGATTGTGTATCTTTTTTCATTAAGAAAAGAAAGGGAACAACATTTCATAGAGTAACTATAAACATTTATCTATGTCTTTTATTTGCATTTCCATATACATAATTAGGTGTTGAATATTAAGAAGTGTGTGATAAAAACTTTAATTACATATAAATCTTAATGTAACCTCCAAAAGTGTGGTATTAAATTAAAAAAGGAAATTTTATTTGCAAACATGAAGAAATATTCTTGTAATGTTTCTACAGTGGCCATTTACATTGAGAATTTATGTTGAAAATGATTTAGGTCACTAATATAATCAAATAAACTTTAAAATTTCCGACCTTTTTATTACAAATTTTAAGTTTTTTTAAAATTATTATTGATATAACTATATTACATTCTTTTTGTTAAAACAACAGTCTATCAGTTGAATATTACTTGTACATAAAACAAAACAGGTAAACATATTATTGGTACTAATATTATTGTACACAATAATATTATTTGTACTTTGAATTATGCATGATATAAAGAAGTTTAAGATTTTACAGATCGATGTATTTAGTAACAATTCTATGTTTTTATTTAACCATACATAAAAAGTACTTTTATTAAAAATAAATTTAGACATAAATAACTCTTTCTATTCTTGAAAATACCGATAGAAAAAAAAATGTAAGACAGTAGACTAATATTTTCAACAGTTGATAAAGTATTTATTTTACTTCTGTTTTATTTTTAGTTCTGTTGGTCAAACGAATAATTGTGGTGGTAGGGATTTGATAGTAAACATTTAGAAGATTCCAATGACTGGGTGATCTCACAAAAGGACTGCCAAAATGTGTTTTGAAAGAAGTTTTGGAACATTTTCTTTTTGCTATTTTCGAATCCGCGGCAGTTTACTAAATTTTTGTTTTATTTTACTTTATTGTTTCTTTTTTTTTACAATTTGTAGACTTGCAAATAATTAAAAGAATTTTATCGCTAGAAAAAAGGTTATATACTGCAGCCTTATCGTTCATGATTAATTTATATGAAGTCGTATTGAAAAACGTGAAGTCGTACTGAAAAACAATCTTCAGAGAACTGTGCATATGGTATTTCTTAATGTATAATGCAACGATTCATTTTGGGGGGATGATTGATATGTCCACTATTCCTGGCGTTTACGTGTTGAACAAAAATGTATGTTGTTTGCTTTGGTGTGTCTTTGTAAAGAAACTATACAAGCTATGTATATATACTTGACAAACGAACTGATCTCAGATATTAGAAAGTTTAATTAATATATTGCCCCATAAAGATTAGAATCGGTCTATTTCGATCGGACTATTTCGGTCTAAAAGTATTTCGGACGTTATCACAATGACACGACTTTCATTTTATATAGATAGAGAGATACATATATAAATGAAAGTATTGCAATAACTGGCAGGGAGGAAGTTGGAATGAATTGTAGATTTTATAGAAAAGTTTGCTAGAGATAAGCTCATAACATCTTTCATTAGTGTAATGAACCTATAATTTATATAAAATCCTAAGTTGGTGGATTTAAAATTAAAATATGATTTTGTTTTAAACCGCGTATTCTTGAACCGCCCCACACTTCGACATCTAGGTCTTTTAACTGCCGCGGATTCGAAAATAGCAAAAAGAAAATGTTCCAAAACTTCTTTCAAAACACATTTTGGCAGTCCTTTCGTGAGATCACCCCGTCATTGGAATCTTCTAAATGTTTACTATCAAATCCCCACCACCATAATTATTCGTTTGACCTACAGTTCCAAAGTTAATACGGGACAAAAGGTGTTGGAAGTGTTTTAAGTATAAGGGGAACTGCAATCCAAAAATGGTGCATGAAAAAAGTTTCACATATTGTATTTGACGGATAATTCAACTTCAACTTCAAACTTTCATTCTTCAAATCGGCCTTCCATTCTGCATTCTCTGCAGCTTTCAACGGATTAGGGCTCGCCCGATAGCGGATGTTTTGGGCGGCTGTTTGTGGTGCAACAGGGGTGAAGGGAAAAGTCCCCCTCAAAAAAAGGGTAAAAGAAGTGTTCTGTATTTTTCAATCGAGAACTTGAATTCAGCATCAAACCCCTAAAACGTTAATCACTGAAGCACACTAAGCCAGATAGTATAAGTTATTATTAGCTGTCGGAAAGGGTCATTTTAAGTTTTGTAGATAACGGGAGCTAAAAAACAAATGGTAAAATAAGTGTTTTATTATTTTACATGAATAAACTACATACTCGTCATCAATCGTTAATTACGCTGGCCTCAGAGTGAATTGCAATTGTTACTTGCACACATACATATATTTAAGTATACGCGGCAGACATTATATACATATGTCATAAACATATGCAATAAATTTACCATATTTTTTCCTGCATTCCGTTCTTTCTAACACACGTACACAGATTATTAATAGCTCATTTTCATCTAAAAGTATGATTTATAATTTATAAAATAAAGAAATGTTAAGACTCTTTTAAAACTTTCCCGGAACAATAATCTCATCAGAGAAAAAAACTTTTTTTGTTAAGATATTCTTTACATAATCCTGATTAAAATGCTTTTGATATTTTATAACGACATTTGCATAAGACTATTAAGATGGATTTTGAGTAATATCCTTAAAGAATATGACAAAAATTATTACAATAAAATTGCTTATGATATCATAACATGCCAGTTTTGACCATTTAAAATACATGGACTGGGTAAATTCAATAAACATTTTGTTTAGTTTTAAATTGCTTTTATAATTCTTAATTGCATGTATTTCAGTTGTGCTAAAGTGAAACTGAATATTCCAGCCCTTTTCCCTCTGCGTAGGGATAAATGAAAACACGTACTCTGTTTTTCCCTCTGCGCAGGGAATTTATTGTTGATAATCTTTTCTTTGTCAGTCGAGTTTGTGGATCTCGATGAGAGTGTGTTGTGATCCCTAAGCGGATAATTTATTTGTGAAATTGTGAAAGCTTTCAATTAAATAGTGGAAAAAGTTAGTGTATACAGTCTACTGCTTAATTCAAAAAACCTACAAGGTAAATTTGGTCGTCTAAAACCGGAGTTAAAATGAACTAAGTGCAAAGAATGATGCGTATCTAAATTTCGTTCGAAAGTGAAAGCGTGAAATCATTGGAACTGTGCCAAATTAGAATACTGAGAGAGAAAAATGGATAAAAACTTAGAAACTGATAAACGAGTGTTGAAATCTTCAATAACGAGATTGAAAAACAAATTTCTTAAAACTGATCTGAATGTGTGTGAATTAGAGCAACTTCAGTTATTAAAAAGGGAAACAGAAAAATTAGAGGAAGAGTTAAAGGTGTTGTTTAAAACGATTTTTTCTGCTTGTAAAGAAAACGACATCGATTCATTTATAGAAGAAAAAGACGAACAGCAAGATATCTTTGATGAATTGATAGTAAAAATCGAACATGCAATTACAGCGAGAAAAATAAATGTGAACAATCCGAAGAAGGAAGTTAATGAAATAAAATTGCCAAAGCTTTCTCTACCATCATTTAGTGGTCAAATTAGTGAATGGTTGAGTTTTAAAGATTTATTCAATGCGAGTATACATAATAATGAAAATCTATCGCCAGCTCAGAAGCTGCAATACTTGAAATTATCTTGTCAAGGAGATGCTTTGAAAATAATAAAATCAATACCTATTGAAGATTCGAAGTATAGTATCGCATGGGACTTGCTATCTGAAAGATATTCTAACAAACGTGAATTAATATACAGCCACATTAGAAAATTATTAAATTTTCCATTCGTGCAAGGTGATGCACCCACAGCAATACTTAATTTGGTAGATATGACAAACGAATGTGTCCGTTCTTTCGAAATATTGGATCAGAAGGTAAGTGGCTTTTCAGAAACTTTGTTGATTTATTTAATATTGCAAAAAGTTGATCATAATATTAAATTATGGTGGGAACGCCAGTTAAAAAATGACGAGCTTCCAACGTTAGTTCAATTGATAATTTTTCTGAAAGATTATGCTCGTTCATTACAATCTGCTAGAGGAAATATTAATTATAAGAAAAACAGTTATCCTAAATTAACTGCAATGACTGCTTCTGTTAATAATATTGAATGTAAATATTGTTCTTTGAATAGTCATAAAATATCTAAGTGCAGTGAGTTTCTAAAGTTATCTGTTCGCGAAAGAGTGCAATTTGTAAAAAATAAAAATCTCTGCTTTGCGTGTTTATCTCCAGAACATAAATTAATTAATTGTCAGTCAAAAAGAGTTTGTTCGAAATGTAATTTGAAGAATCACAATAGCTTATTACATTATGAAAGGCGAGAAACAAATTATCCAGATATAAAAAACCAAGTAACGCCTCAATCCTCGAATCAAAATAGTGAGACTGTTGGTGAATCATCTAGTAATGTAAACATGTCAATAAATTCATGCCTTGGTGAAATATACTCAAAATCATTTGGCATACTTGCAACTGCGCTGATTAATGTGAAAGATAATTATGGAGGCAATAAATTACTGCGTTGCATTATAGATGTTGGCAGTACCAATAATTTTATAAGTGAGCGTGCGATACAATTATTAGGAATAAAAAGAAATTCAGCTAATTTACAGATTAAATGTTTGGGAATGGGATACTCCGAAGAAACTCGTGGCGTTGTAAGATTGGAATTTTCTCCACATTTTGATAAACAAAACACACGATTAGGTACTTTTTATATTTTGAAAAAGATAACGAGTAATCAACCAGTTGTATCATATGATACTAATTCATTCAGTCACTTAAAGAACATAACATTAGCTGACCCTAAGTGGAATGAACCAGGCCCAATAGACTTATTATTTGGCGTGTCTCTATCATTATCTATAATTAGAGGAGAAAAAATATTTGGGAAACCAGGACTTCCTTTTGCAGTAAATTCGGATTACGGGTGGTTAATAACGGGAGATAGTGATACATTTTCAGAAAATAAACCAAATATTATAGTTAATTTTGCAAATGTTGAAACAGATTATGTGAAAAAGTTCTGGGAGTTAGAAAATATCCCCTCGAAGGAAATATACACAAATGAAGAAAAATATTGTGAGGAAATTTTCGATACATCCCATTCACGAGATTCGAATGGAAGATATATTGTACGTTTGCCATTTAAGAAGCAATGTAAAGAATTAGGGGAGTCAAAATCACTAGCTATGAAAAGATTTCTAAACTTAGAAAAAAGATTTAATAGAGAACCGGATTTGTATGAAAATTATTGTCTATTTATGAATGAATATCTTGATATGGGACATATGGAAAAAATACCGAAGAGCGAAATTCAAAAACCCGTTAATGAAGTTTATTATCTTCCACATCATCCAGTCATTAGAGAATCTAGCACAACAACCCGTCTTAGAGTTGTGTTTGATGGGAGTGCAAAAACTACAAATAATGTTTCTCTTAATGAAAATTTAATTGTAGGACCTAGGGTTCAAAAAGAGTTATTTTTTATTTTGTTGAGATTCCGCACACACGCTATAGCTATTAACGCTGATATTGCTAAAATGTTTCGTCAAATTAAGATACATCCTGAAGATCAAGATTTTCAACGAATTCTCTGGAAAGATAAATTTTCCGATGATATTAGTGAATATCGACTCACTACAGTAACATATGGATTAGCATCTAGCCCATATTTAGCTACTAAAGTTCTTCAAAAATTAGCGTTGGATGAAAAATTAAATTTTCCATTAGCATCAAACATTGTATTACGTGATTTTTACGTCGATGACTTACTTACAGGTGCATCATCTCCCGAAGAAGCTACTAAATTAATATCAGAGTTACAAGAATTAATGAAAAGAGGCGGATTTGAATTACGTAAGTGGGCATCAAACGACATTAGTGTACTAAAAAACATTCCTGAAAATTTAATTCAGACTAAACCCGATTTATCAATTGAGAACGATAATTCAATAAAAGTGCTAGGATTAAAATGGGACTCAAATCGCGATGTCTTCAAAATTAGTGTAACCATAGAACCAACATTAAAAGAAGTTACAAAGAGATCTATATTGTCAGATATAGCCAAAATGATTGATCCACTTGGTTGGATCTCTCCCTTTATAATTTCTGCAAAAATTCTACTTCAGGAACTTTGGAGTCTGCATCTAGCATGGGACGATCCCGTTCCACTACTCATAAAAAATAGGTGGAAAAAAATTCGGGAAGAACTTGCATGTTTGACATCGATTACTGTGCCTCGGTTAGCAATTATTCCCTCAGCTAACAAATTTGAAATTCATTCATTTAGTGACGCTTCCTTAATAGCATATGGTGCAGTTGTTTATTTAAGGTCCTTATCCGATGATTCAACTGTATCAGTTAGAATATTAACTGCAAAAACAAGAGTTTCACCATTAAAAGCAATATCTTTGCCTAAATTAGAACTGAGTGCTGCCCTGCTGTCAGCCCGTTTGGTAAAAACTGTCCTAGATTCATTGTGCTTGGACATCTCTAAAATTAACTGTTGGACAGATTCAAAAATAGTTCTCTCTTGGCTATCAACAGAATCAAGAAGATGGCAAACTTTTGTTGCGAATCGTGTTTCGGAAATACAGCAACTTGTTCCGTCAGAGTGCTGGCATCATGTTAAAGGAAAAGAGAATCCAGCAGATTGCGCATCAAGAGGTCTATCACCCTCAGAATTATCATTGCATGATCTTTGGTGGAATGGTCCGAGTTGGCTTAGTGATCCATCTTTCACCTCTCCAGAACCGCAATTAGGTAGTGTTTTGTGTGACGAAGCCTTAATAGAGCAAAGAAAAAATTATTTTTGTGCTACAGCTCAGTTAAGTGAGGAAATGCCTATTATCTCAAATATATCGTCCTTTACTAAGCTAAAACGTGTAATTGCTTGGTGTTTGAGATTTCTTACGAATTCTCGTTTACCTGTTTCAAAACGAAACTTTGGTTTTCTTACAAACACAGAAATTAAGAGTGCTTTAAAAGTGATCATCAAACAAGTGCAAAAGTCATCATTTACTGACGACATTAAATGTATGACTTCTGGTAAGTGTTTACCTCGCAATAGCAAATTGATCAATCTTTCTCCAATCCTTGATGATGAAGGAATACTCAGAGTGGGAGGACGTCTTCGTCATTCAAATCTCACACAAGATCAAATTCATCCAATATTGTTACCAAAAAATCATCCAGTGACTGTGCTGATTATTAGATATTTTCACTTATCTCACTTTCATGCTGCCCCTCAACTACTGTTGTGTGTTATCAGACAGCGATATTGGATTCTAAGTGGAAGAAGTGTTGTAAGAAAGTTTGTAAAAAATTGTGTAATTTGTGCTCGTGCTTCTGCTTCTATGTCCAAACAAATCATGGCTGATTTACCTTCTACTAGAGTGCAACCTACCCGTCCGTTCCTTGTCACAGGAACTGACTATGCAGGACCTATATTATGTAAATTTAGAAAGGGTAGAGGTACAAAATCTTTTAAGTGTTATATTTCATTATTTATATGTTTTTCTACCCATGCAATTCACATTGAATTAGTGACTGATTTATCTACTCAGGCTTTTTTAGCTTGTCTCAAGCGATTTATATCCAGACGAGGCAAACCTAAAGAAATTGTAAGTGATTGTGGCAAAAATTTTGTCGGTGCGAGCAAGGAGTTGAAAGAATTGTATAAATTTGCAACTTCTTCTCTGCATAATGAAGAAGTGGCAAAGTACTTAAGTTCGGAAGAAATAAATTGGCATTTCAATCCACCCTCAGCCCCTCACTTTGGAGGACTTTGGGAGGCTGGTGTTAAATCGATGAAATTTCATTTAAAAAGAACCGTTGGCAATTCAGTTTTAACATTTGAGGAACTTTCAACTCTTTTAGCTCAAATCGAAGCCTGTTTAAATTCCAGACCCCTTTGTCCTGTAAGTTCTGATCCTAATGATTTACAGGCTTTAACCCCTGGTCATTTTTTAATTGGTGCTCCTCTTACTTCAGTACCAGAAGTTGATATTTCAGAGGTACCTGCTTCAAGATTGACCAGGTGGCAATTAGTGCAGAAAATGCTCCAACACTTTTGGAAAAGATGGAGTAATGAGTACCTTTCGACCCTACAACAGAGAGTAAAATGGCTTAAAGAAGAGCCTAATATTAAGATAGGTGATTTAGTTATAATAAAAAATGAAGGTCTTTCCCCTTTACAATGGAAATTAGCTAGAGTGATTAAAACACATCCTGGACCTGATAAAAAGGTTCGTGTAGTTACCCTGAGAACTGAAAATAGTGAATTGAAAAGGCCAATTACTAAGTTATGTAAATTACCTTTAGAGTAAATTTTTGAAACCCTTTCGGCTTTCAAGGCCGGGAGAATGTTTAGTTTTAAATTGCTTTTATAATTCTTAATTGCATGTATTTCAGTTGTGCTAATGTGAAACTGAATATTCCAGCCCTTTTCCCTCTGCGTAGGGATAAATGAAAACACGTACTCTGTTTTTCCCTCTGCGCAGGGAATTTATTGTTGATATTCTTTTCTTTGTCAGTCGAGTTTGTGGATCTCGATGAGGGTGTGTTGTGATCCCTAAGCGGATAATTTATTTGTGAAATTGTGAAAGCTTTCAATTAAATAGTGGAAAAAGTTAGTGTATACAGTCTACTGCTTAATTCAAAAAACCTACAAGGTACACATTTTATAATGTATTGAAATAAGTCCCGAGAATTTAATTCTTGCATATTTCAAATAAAAGATTCGAAAAGTCATTTTGTGCACAATGTTAATTTGTATTTGAATGAGTTGTACGTAGAATATCTAACTTATTATATATACTAGACGTATTCAACCTGATTTTCCCATATTACAGAATACTCTCTACACCCATTTGCCCTGTATGAGCATACTATGTTTAAAATATCTAAAACTGTTTTTAGGGTTTAGTACTTAAAAAGTAAAAACGGAACCATTATAAGATCACTCTTGTGTCTGTTTGTCTGTCTGTCTGTCTGTCGCAGCCATTTCACTCGTAAACTATGGAACGTGGAAAATTCAAATTCGGGGATATAATAAAGACTATTGGACCACATATTTACAGATTATTAAACATTCACAAATATATTTAGGAAAAATGTACAGGGGCTAATTAATTTACTTGAAAAAAAATATTTTCTGTGTATATCGTGTGGGGTATCCTGTGAAAGTTTTCGTAATTCTGAACTCAAAAATACATTTATTTAAATTTTAGGTATTATATTTTAGGAGGTATCGTCGAAAATGTAGTGCAAAAATATGTCCCCCCCCCATCTATTTCCGAATCTACTGAAAGTAAAATTATGAAAAAATTAGAGGTAGTAGACATTGCTTTAAACCTTGCAGGAAAATTATAGCGATTACCCTAGGTAGCATAGTTTTTGAGAAAAGCGCATTTAAACGTTACACAAAAATTTCGATTCACGGGCATTCAGCAAAAGTGTTGAGAAGAGCTGGGGGTACCTATCATAACAGAAGTATAAAAGGATTGTTGATAATCCAAAAAAATCGTCGGTAATTAGCTGAGATATTAACCCTTAAAGACACGGACGGTTTGAACATACATAATGATAAAGGCGGCCTACTCTATTTACTATCTGCTTTTAAAGCCCGGATAACAACTTTTAACGATATATTTGAGTAATGCAATGCCCAGTAGCAGTATAAAAGCAATAAACGTCATTTTGTTACAAGCAGACTAATTTAATTAGAATTAATCACATAAAAACTATTGGATTCGCGTGTAGTTAGCGTGGATCTTTCTATACGCTCCCCGTATCTTTAAAAGTTAATTAGAAGCATTCGTGGAAAAACGCGCCACGGACCAAGGCGGCGTTGCATCTTTGCGACCTCCTTTCGAAGCCCCTTCTCAGCACAATTCCAAGTTTAAACTTTGAACAAGGGTTTCGTTTTAGCTACACTGTAAAAGAAAAGATTATTATTACGCTGAATTTAGTTTTATGAAATGTCGATTGAAGTTTAAATGTGCGCTATTTTTATTGTCAGTACCGAAATAAGTTCATAATAAACGGATTAGGACAAGATTAAAAAAAGAGTTATATGGAATAGCAATATTTGATATTATTTAGTCTTCATGTCTCTTTGAACTTTTATGGTATACCCATTCATACTTTTCTAGTATATAGAGCTATACCCAACCCTACGTTGCATAGTTTTTTACAAAGACATATCATTCTTTTAGCAACGATTTTTTAAAAATAATACAGTTAATAATTAATATATTTATTGTACGGAAGCCTCTGAGCGCGAGAAATACTCGCACTTGTCCGTTTATTGTCTATATAGAATTACTCTGGTGTCACTTTGACGAAAATAAGTCATCTAAATATCCTTTTAAATCGCAATTCTCGGGCCACCAGCAACAATTCATTAAATGTCCGCTCAGGTTTTGATCTCTCTCTCTCTCTCTCTCTCTTTTTTTTTTTTTTTTTTTTTTTTTTTTTTTTTGTAGCGTGACAATTTTTATTCTTGTTTTTTTCAGTGTTGCCATATTGGGGATTTTTGGAAACTTCAGGGGATTTTTTTTAGGAATAAGTATTAGTATAGAATTTTCTGGATGATTTCAACATAGTGGTGGAAAAACTTAAGGAAATGTGTTAATATTTTATGTTTTCATGTTAAAGTGTTTCTTTTAGTCATCTGGCAAAAGTGGATCTGGATATCAGTTTCATCTACGTGATCACAAGTATGCAAGTATGAGCATACACACTTTCCAGCAAAATAAGATGAAGACAGTTCTTCGATCTTTGACGTGCATGATTGAATACGTTTTAATTTACATGCACCGTTTGATGCCTATTTTGAAGACTATGACAAATTTTTAAAATCTCGCTTTCGAACACCAGTTACATATATACAGGGTGATTCAAAAAAGATGGGGAAAAATTTAAGAGGTGATAGTACACACTCAAACAAACATTTTGTATCAAAGAATCCATGGTCGAAAACTAAACGTAAAAAAGTTAGAGGGCGCCAAAAGTTATGTTCTTATACGAGGCAAAAACACACAATGAACGATTAAGTTAAGTTACGAAAACAAATTTAATGGCATTTTATTACAATAAGTTCTCAAAACATTGACCGGCAGCTGTTATGCACGCAGTACAACGGCGAAGAACAGATTGGCGAATTTTCTGAAACACACCAGGCATATCGCAAACTTCCCCTACAGCAGCCGAAAGCTTGGCGACAAGTTCTTCTGCGGATCCAATGGGAGTCTCATACACAAGAGCCTTTAGCTGTCCCCACAAAAAAAATCGAGACATGAAAGATCTGGCGAGCGCGGTGGCGCCTGGTGTGTTTCAGAAAATTCGCCAATCTGTTCTTCGCCGTTGTACTGCGTGCATAACAGCTTCCGGTCAATGTTTTGAGCACTTATTCTAATAAAATATCATTAAATTTGTTTTCGTTACTTAACTTAATCGTTCATTGTGTGATTTTGCCTCGTATAAGAACATAACTTTTGGCGCCCTCTAACTTTTTTACGTTTAGTTTTCGACCATGCATTCTTTGATACAAAATGTTTGTTTGGGTGTGTACTATCACCTCTTAAAATTTTCCCCATCTTTTTTGAATCACCCTGTATTTTTAGATTATTTTCTATTACTTTGAAAAAGAAATAACAATAAATAAATAAAAAAGCAATTTAACAAATTACAACGACCATTTGGAAAACGATTTTTTCGAAGACAAAAAATTGCATCGAGTTGATCATACATTAAGTACGCCATGAATTAAACATTAACATTCCTGGACCCATCACCAACAAATTTAAAAAGAAATTGAAGTTTTACAATTTTCGGTACTGTAAATTTTTTAATTTCTACGGAGCTGGTCATACATTACGTACGCCATGGATTAGACATTAATATTCCTGGATCGATTTTGAACGAAATTTCATACATTACGTACGCCATGAATTACATTTTTCGGTACTGTAAATTTTTAAACTTCTACGGAGCTGGTCATACATTACGTACGCCATGGATTAGACATTAATATTCCTGGACCAATTTTGAATGAAATTTCATACATTACGTACGCCATGAATTACATTTTTTGGTACTGTAAATTTTGAAACTTCTACGGAGCTGGTCATACATTACGTACGCCATGGATTAAACTTTAATATTCCTGGCCAATTTTAAATGAAATATCATTCTTAAACTTCTAAACATCCCGCAACATTACTTTTTACACCGTCGTATAAGAGAAAAAAATATGTACTTTTAAATGCAATTTGTTTGAAAGCTGTATCTCAATTTTTTTCTGAGTTGTTGTTTTTTTTTTTCTGTAGTTTTTATTACTTTTTTGTCATAGTGGCAACAGAAGTATCCATCTCTGTTGAAAGTAAAGGGAAAATACAGAAACTGTATAGACCAATCAGAAAACGAATAAAATGCGGTTTCAACTAATAAAACGCTTCAGATATGTTTTTTATTTCCTACCCTGGCAGAGGACAGTAACCATTTTTCAAATGGTTAATAATCGCTTGTTTAAAATTGCTATAAACCATAAATGTTCGATAGTTCCCTCAAATTTTTGCTTTCTTCAATGATTTAATAAATTTAAGGAGGTATGGGACACATTTTCCATTTTTTTTTTATTTATTGAGTTAAAATTTTGAATTTTTTTATGATGGTTAACCATATCATTTAAAAACAAACTCGCATGATAAAACTTCTCATAATTAAAAAAAAAAAATTAAATTTAAATTTTGTTAAAAATATGGGGTAGTTTAAAATCGTTATAACTCGAAATATTATTTATAGAATTTCAATTTTTTATCATTTAAATGAACAAAAATATATATATTTTCTTAAATTTAGATTCGGCATTTAAAAAAATATTAATTAAAAAAAATAAAAAAAAATATTTAAATTAAAAATTAGAAAAAGAATGACGTACCTTAAAAAAATTATATTTTCAAAAGTATTTTTTTTTTTTAAATTGATGAATCTAAATTAAATTAAATCTATTGAAAAAGACATGTTCCAAGTTTGAACCATTTATCTGTAACGGTTCTTGATTTATAACAATTTAAATATGAGTAATGGTGAACAAACCCATCATGAATGAAAACGCAATTTCACAAGAAGTCGTTTCCTTGACAGTCATAGCTTGCAAAGTAGATTTTGAAAACAAACCAAACCGAAAAATTTAATATTTCCTGTTCAAATTAAGATAGAAATATGATTTAAACGTCATTGTAAGCAGAAAACGGCAAATAAATTTTTAATCCAATAAAATGTTTTTTGAAAATTTGAAGATTTATGTGTCCCGGACCCCTTTAATTAATAAAAAGCGACCAAATTTATTCAGTTATCTGATTTTAACACAGTGAAATATTTTGTATATAATATCCTTAAAAATGAAAAAAAAATCAAATCAAACAGCCTATTAATATCTCGCTAGGTAGTAAATTGAACTAAAATTATATAATTTGTATGTATTGAAAAACCTCCCAAATGAAAACGCATGCTGATTGTAAATCAATACTTTAAATTTTGTTATTGTTATTGCGAGAGGTGATGAGCGGATCAGAATAGGGCAATTCCACAGAAAATCATCATTTTGGGAGGGAGGATCAAATTTATAATATGTTTAATTTAAGGGTATGATTGGAAAACTTGATATTTTTATAGTCTATAGAAAAATCCTAATAAAAAGGCATTGTAAATTACTGTTTACAAACTAAGTTAAGGGTGTATTCCGATCCAAACTGCTTATTTTCTGATTCATTTTTAAATTCATTTTTGCACTCAAACGCTTCAAACTGGGAAATTCTCTTATTTAGAAACTATATAATGTACCGTGCTTCTTCATTTTTTGATAAAGGCAAAAAATACTGTAATAAACGCTGTCAAAGTTGGCGTTTTGAACCGAATTTTCCGAAGAGGGCGATCTGGGAATGAAAAAAAATGATCATACTGAGAAAATAATTGGTTAAAAATCAAATTCTAATTAATTGAGCTGAAACTGAAATCACACGGCATGTTAAACATGTTTTCAGTAATCACCCCAGCAAGTTTCATGTTTTTACTTTTAAAAATGAGTCTGAAAATGTCTCAGAAAATTTCGAGCTGTTGAGGGTGGAAAAATACTTTTTCGAATACACCCTTAAGTACCATTTTTTTCTTTGTAAAGTCATAATGTTACTTCAGTTACACAATAAAAGTTACGTCAGTTACACGTGTAAATGCCATTTTCTTCTTTTTTATCATTCAGAAAATAATTAAACAAGTTACTGTTATAATTTGGCATTACTTAGTGTTGTTGAGAACATTCAATCGCTTTTTTTAACTGGATAGTTTTGATAATGTTTACACTTCAGTGAAGGCAGAAAAAATGTTTGTCTATTTTATGTTACGTCAGTTATAGAATTTTGAATTGTAATTTTTGGGACTCAAAGAGAGATTGAAATAATCTGCAGGTATTTGGGTATTAAGTTCTTGGTAAGAAATATTTTAATTGTAAAAATTTGTTCTAGCTTTATTAGTAAATTTTCTACATAGATTTGAAAACAAAATTCGATGATAAAATGTTACGTCAGTTACGATGGAATTGCCCAATAGTACAATAATCAAATACAATAAATAATTTGGATTTTTAAATGAACTGTAATTGGTTCCCAGTTGAAAAGTGGACAGCTGACGTAGCAACGTTATTGAAGTTGCTGAATTGTTTTTCATTGGATTTTCGCTTCGTGCAGGGTAAGTGGCGCATTAGACAAAGTTGCATCATCGTTTGGAAAGAATTTCTGTGTGTCTAGTCGCCGTTGGGATGACCTATGAAATTTCGGAACAAAGGACCTACAGACTAAACAAACAGTGCGCACAATACTTCGAACGACGAAGTGAACTATAGTGTACTAACATTCTTCCGAGATCAGCCCCAAGGGTTGTACGCCAGGGGTATCGATCTACTGGGGGGCATGATAGGACAAATTCCTCAATAAATTAAGTGGTTATTTTAAATTTTTAATAAAATATTTATTTTTACACTCTGTTTCTACTTTTCATTTGGGCCCCCTTATATTCAAGTCATTAATTTTGAATCTAATTATTGATTTTTTACATGTTTGGGTTAAAATGTATTTGATTTGATTTGATAACCTAAGAGGGTCTGCTCAGGCGAGGAAACCAAGTCCGCAGAACATAATGACTCTCCCGGGTTCCTTTATTAAGGACTAAAAAATAAATTGATTTGGTCAAAATGTATTTCATATTTGTTACCCAAAATATTACAAATATGTTTACAATATAAAAAAAATCAACTTTTCAACCAATAAAGAATTAGCAAAATATATAGGCACTAAAAAAGTCATTGATTGGGTTAAAATGTATTTCTTATCTGTGATCCAAAATATTACAAATTTATTTACAATATAAAAACAACTTTTCAACAAATAAAGAATTAGCAACATATATAGGCACTCAGAAAATTATCCCAAAAGTTAAACAGTTTAAGGTCGCTTTTTTGTAATATTATAACATTTGAAAGTCACAATATTTTTTTTTATTTTATTGGTTATAAAAATGCATGTTAAAAGCAGTGAAACATCATAGAAGTAAAGAGGTACCATTGATATGCAAGCCATACAAAATACATTTTTGCGTCATTTACGGTAATTTGATTTGACCCTTTGATTACGGGACTGGGACATATGTTGTCCCAGTGACTATTTTTCAATTATATTCTTAACATTTTTTAATAAGTAATTTCTGCATGCCCTTATTTCACAAAATTTTCATGAGAAATCAACCATAAAGAATGTTTTTGTAAATTGCGGTACGACTGAATATGGAAATAGTCGACAGTCCCTGCCCGTAATCAAAAGTTTGAAACATTTTCACGAATATACAAATTAAAAAAAATAAATAAATTTAAAAAATCAAAAAACCCGACTGCGTAAAAAGCGAACAAATTAATTATTTCTCATCAATGTGAAATTATTTTTTTTTATATTATTTACGTATTTTTTGTATTTACTTGTATTGATGACTTTTAAGTTGTGTTTAATTGTTAGTTCCTATCGATAAACGTTATTTTGATGAGGCCTATAGATGTCTATGAAGGTTAGAGTTGCAGTAAAAATAGAGATCCTACCTACACAACTTTCAGGTTGTGTAATATTTAAGCGGAGCTTCTGACAGTAAAATAGTCAATGAAACATCGTCTTCATTTTGAACGACCTATCCAATGATATGCCACTCAATAGGGTTCGTAAAAAAAAAAAAAAAAAAAAAAAAAAAAAAAAAAAAAAAAAAATTCGTATTTTACAGCCGACATTTTGAATTTATAAAAACAAAACCTAACTTATAACCATCAGACTGTTAAGACGAATCGAGAGATAACTCATTCATAAAATCCATCCAGCCGTTACGTTTTGAGAGTATAAAGAAATCCACATATCCAGATACGCTCGAAACACATATAACCCTTCTTGGCAGTCGGGTAAAAATTTGAATACTAACAAATATATATATTTAGTTGCTTGCGGACAACCATGGTTTACTAAAACTACTTTCGCTTAAAATTTCTAATATTTCAAAAACTTAAATTTCTCTACGTAATCAATCGCCCTCAGTGATGGCGGGAGTGGGTAGTGAAAGGATTAAAACCCTCCTCAGTGAGCATAATATGGATACAGAATTCATCACTTTAACTATTACATGGAAACTTGGCGAAAAAAATATAACCCCCCAAAAAATCAGAAATTAGCCAAAACGTTTTAGCTATAACCAACCTCTTTTATAACTTTTTAATATGAATTTAATCTTCACTACAAAATGAAGGAATGCAATAGAAGCAAAATACATCTGTTACTCTAACTGCTATTTTTTCAAGTTGCTTCTTTTATTTTGCTCTGAAGACTGAATACTGGAATAATGTTATGAAGCCTGGAAATACCTGAATGCTGAAAGAGGCGGCATCTATTTTATCTGATTGTAAACAATAATTTTTTATAGATGTATTAAGGGGCTCTACGACTTACGATCGTCAACTCCCATTGAGACACCGTAAACTCTAAAAACACGCAAATTTGATCGGCTTTAAAACAATTTCAGAAGATTTAACTATAATTACAAAAACCAGTGGCGATCTCCCTGTGGATTGGTTTCCATTCATTTCCCTTTGATTGGGAACTTTTAAGGTGTGATTATCTACTGCTAAACAGCTACTTGCTGTTTTTATGTTTGGTATAAGATCAGTTAAACATTTGAAAAATAAGCTAATATAAAATGAACTATGTAAACAGAGTCTTTGCTTCCGAGTATATATATTTATTAACAACGCTATGAGAAAATTATTTTAAGTAACACAATCTAAATGTATCGTTTTAAATCTGATGCAATTTTAACCACAGTTTTCTTTCTCTTTTTAATATTCACGCGAAAATACTTTTGTTTTTATAAAGGAAATATTAATTGCGTTGCCTTAGAATTCACAACAATGGTTGAAAAGATCATCTAAAAATATGAAATAAATGTCTCGTGTAAATATATTTTTCAATTTAATCTGTTTTGCAATATTATTATTTGCTCATTTTAAGTATGACGTAATTTCTCCTATTTACAACTTTTTAACGCATATTAATGAATTTATTATTTTAAAGTTTCCTTTCTCTTTTTTATGTTCACGTGAAAAAACTTTTGTTGCTAAATAGGAAATATTTTTGTTTGCGATGTTCTAGAATTGGCAACAATAGTTTAAAAGATAATCAAGAACTGTGAAATAAATGTCTCATGTCAATATGTTTTTAATTTAAACTTTTTGGCGATATTATTATTTGGCAAATTAAACATGACGTAATTGCCTGCATCTGCGGCTTTTAACGCATATGAAAGTGTTTATTATTTAAAAAAAAACTTTCTCTTTTAATATTCACGTGTAAATATATTTCTTATGGCGTAATTTTCAAAATTTTCCTGATTTTAATACGTAAAACATTTAATCATAATTTGAAAAAAAAAATCTGTTTATAATAGTCACTTGTAAATAAATTTTTAATTATGTCTTGTGCTGCTTTTCAATTGGCAACAATTTAAAATAATAGCCTTTTCTAAAATATGTACAAAAGAAAATCTCGAAATGCTGAAAATTTGAATTTAAAATGGAAATAAACCGTAAAAAAATTAGTCCAATAAATAAAAAAAAAATGCAGGCTGCACACTGAGTGCTTCTAATGCGTATCCTTATAAAAAAAAAAAACGATTAAATTCCTATGTATACTTTTTGCTTCTATAAAACTTTTTTGATGGAAAGATTTTGACCAACTTAACATTAAAACTTTCTTAAAATAATTGAGGAGCTAAGTGGAAAAACATATTGTACATTTGTAGAAATTTGATGTGAAAGTTTTTGTTGTCAATTTTAATGATTTATTTTCTGTTTGATACCATGTGTTTAAAATATTAACAGGTGTGGTACCGAGCTCTATCAAAAAAACTTATTCATATTTAATTTTTAAATACACTGCTCAAAACAATTAAAGGATATTTGAAGTTTTATATAAAATAAAGATATAAACGAATTTTTTTTTGCCGAAAATAGAAGAAGAGAATCACAAATGCAAATTTTTCTGGTTTTCAAACTGTGGAGTATGCAAATTTTGAGTTCGACGTCAAAAACGTCGCTTCAGCGGCAGCGAATGAAATTTGACTTTCAACTGGATAAAGAGAATGAAGACAAGGATGATCGGCATTCAGTGATTGCTTTGTTTCGATGAGTACGATGTCTCAGCGAAGTCATTTGACAGATTTAGAAGCTTTGAGAATTGTTGGTAGGTTAGAAGGGGGCCAAACTCAAGCCGAAGTAGCGCAAGCCATTGGAGTGTCACAAAGTGTCGTTTCCAGGATCTGGAACCGTTTTTTGGAGAGTGGATGTGCAGGCCGAAGACCAGGGCAAGGTCGTAGACGGGCAACAATGCCCAATGAAGATCGGTATTTAGCGTTAACAGCTCGGAGACACCGAACCATGAACGCTACTCTTCTCCAACAACACCTTCGATCGGGTACAGGCACCATGATTTCAACTCAGACTGTCCGAAACTGGCTCCATGCTGTAGGTCTGTATGCTCGCCGACCGATGGTATGTGTTAGATTAACATCAAGGCATCGTCGCGACCGCAGGGAGTGGGCAACCGAGCATGTCAACTGGAGGAGAAATGAATGGAGCAATATTCTGTTTTCTGACGAGTCCCGTTTTTCTGTGCATCCGGATAATAGGCGTGTTTTCATCTGGAGGGACCGTGGCAAGAGGAATAATCCTGCGTTCGTGCACGAAAGTGTCAGATTTGGAGGTGTAGGAGTGTTGGTGTATGGTGGCATCTCCATTGACGGGCGCACTGACCTCTACATCATTCGAGATGGAGCTCTGACTGGTCGCCGATATAGGGATGAGATCCTCAGACCTATTGTAGTCCCTTACGCTGCAGCAATCGGAGATAACTTCATTTTAATGGACGATAACTGCAGGCCACATCGGGCAAACCTGGTGGAGGATTTCTTTTTCGAGGAAGGAATCGTTCGAATGGAATGGCCAGCGTGTTCTCCAGACATGAATCCAATCGAGCACGTTTGGGACGCTCTAGGAAGACGAGTTTCTGGCCGCCAACAACCCCCACAAACTCTCCAAGAACTGGAAAGAGCTCTTCTGGAAGAGTGGGGCAGAATACCCCAACTCGTCATTAATAGCCTCATTGAGTCCATGCCTCAAAGGTGTTCAACGTTGCTGGCCGCCCGTGGAAACCATACCCCCTAATGAAAATGATTTTCTTTGAAGAAAACACCTTTTCTTATTCTTTTTTTTTCATATGCACAAATTGTGTTTTTTTTCCTTTAGTACGCAAATGCGCAATAAAATGCATTTTTTTCTGCCAAACATGTGTAATTTATTTTCATATAACCTACTATGTCTGTCGACCATGTATCAATCAGCTAAACAGTTTACCAGATACAAAATCCACCTAAAACTGCAATATCCTTTAATTGTTTTGAGCAGTGTATTAAAAAATATTAATATTATTTACATTATTAAATAATAAAATATTAAATATTAATGAATAATGTCTCAAATCTTCATGACTAAATAGAATTTTGGTATTTTAACTTTACCATGTGATAGAATACCTGCTAACGCCTTCGTAGAAAAAATAAAATAATTTTTAAGAAAATGTAGCATAACATATTCTTCCACTCAGCTCTTCAATTCATGATTTAAAAGTCGTCTGCTTTAGCACGTTTATCAAACATTACTCTATAATACTACTAAGTTTCATTTTTATGTGTGCAGTAGTTTCTTAATATTAGCTAAGAAAGACCCTAGATCACAAAAAAATGTATTTACTGAGGGGGTGCCAGGGTTAGTTACTTTTTTTTAGAATAGAGAGATATCAATTTGAAACGAAATAAAAATTATCAAAATAATATTAATGGCCATGATATTAGTTTTATTAAACAAATAATTTTATGCCATTGTGTTTAAAAATGGGCTGGTTCGAATGAAGCCCAATTTCGAAGTCCAATTTTTGACCACTTATTCGAACAGCTGGGGTCATATGTCAGAAATCACGCAGCGAATGTTGGTTTCCAAATTATACAATGTATGTGGTTTATCGGCGTAGACCAGCGACTTCACATATCATCGGTACCATATCACACTATCCAATGTGAAAACAGTGGGCTACTTTTTTTAAATTCAGATTTCTTGATTGGCACCTGGTTTATCGGCGTAGACCAGCGACTTCACATATCATCGGTACCATATCAAACTATCCAATGTGAAAACAGTGTGCTACTTTTTTCTAATTTCAGATTTCTTGATTGACACCACTTTTCTGAAATGGTGAAATTCCCCTTGTTTTCTCCTTAATTAAAATGTCATTCATTAAGGTTAAATAAGGTGAGTTTTACTATTTCCAAAAAGTGGTACCGATCAAGAAATCTGAAATTTTAAAAAGTAGCCCACTGTTTGCACATTGGATAGTTTAACATGGTGCGGATGATATCACCACATAAAACAATCCATTGGTGTGATATCGCATGACCATGGAAGGCACTTCACAGGTCCATTACGCGAAATTATGTGCTCACCAAATATTTCCCGCAATAATCTGAGGGTGTTTTGCTCAATTTAGAAGCGTGATTCTGGCGTAAGTCTATTCATTGATAAATGGCAAAAGAGCGAGCACAAATCATCTGTCAGCTGCCAAATTGACTGTGACTAGAAACACTGTTGCCAATTTCAAAACCACACCTCTAAAAAACCACTCTCTATTTAGTTTAGGACCAGTGTATATTACTACATTGTTTAATTAGTCACTACCTGGTAATGAGCATTCCATTTGGTCATTACTAAAATTGCAATTTCACTAAGTGTCATAGTACAACAAAAATTTTAACCTTTAACTGGAAAACTAGATGGTTAAATTTAATTTTAAAGTTAAACTTAACAAAATATACTAAGAACATATTTTTAATAAACAAGTGCTTTTAATTCAATATTTATATGAAAAAATAATCTGGATATTATTTCAATAATTTTGCCTTGCATGTTTTATAACCTGTGTTATTATTTCTCCTACAGAATGTTTTT
The DNA here is from genome assembly GCA_963932465.1 of Maratus speciosus. Classification (NCBI taxonomy): domain Eukaryota; kingdom Metazoa; phylum Arthropoda; class Arachnida; order Araneae; family Salticidae; genus Maratus; species Maratus speciosus. The sequence goes on from OZ010794.1 coordinate 310,357,902, forward strand.
TTTTAGCTATTTTCATTATGTTCACTGATGACAAAGTAGATGGTAGAGAGCAAAGTGAAAAAAATGATGACACGCGATAAATATCATCGAACAAAAAGACACGATCAAAAAAAGTTTAGATATGTTTATATTAATTAACCCTTTATGTACTGTATTATGAATTCATGAAAATTTTATCTACTAAAGCAATTTTCGTAAATTTTTTAAATTACATTAGAAGATTTGCATAATCGTTTAATAATTTTTAGAAGGATTTTTGAAGAATTGAAGGATTTAGAAGGATTAATTAAATTTGAATTTATAGGGATTTTGTGCAATATTTATAACTCCACTCAAATCTTTCATTTTAAATATTTTTCCTAGTGTTTTCTAGAATTGAGAAATGTACAAATATAATGTTCTTTTAATAGAAATATAGAAATATTTCCGAATTGAAAAATTCACCCACCCCCACCCCAACACCAAGAAAGCTGAAAAGATGCAAAGATAAAAGAAATCCTCCTTTTAAAAATATTTTGTTTTGTGTAACCAATAATGCTTTTGGAACATGATAAAGTATCTATAACTCATTCTAAACTGTATTACAAGAAATCGATGTATTAAATGAAGTTTATAACAAGTTAATTTAACGGTACTTATAAGTACCGTCAGTAGATAAAGGTTTAAAAATATTCAAAATTTAATTAATTAAAATTTAATTTTCAATGTAATTCATTTAAATCAATTTAACTTTACACATATAGATTTCGTATTAAATATATTGGATGACTGCGACTTCGATGCATCGAGTTTTGAAGTCAATCCAAGTTGTTTTAAATGGCGAAATTCAATCAAATTGTCACCGATTAGTCTCTTAGCAATCTCTGTAGTGCACTGTAAAAAAAAAAAAAAAAAAAAAAAAAAAAAATCTGTAAAGTTACTAAAGTTTTTCTAGGAAACTGGGATTGCTAGAATTGGGATTCCTGTAACAGACGCTGTTACAGAAATTTTTGTTGTGGCCGCTACATAAAAAGTTCTAGGAATCTGGGATTCCTAGAAAATTTTTAGTAACTTTACAGATTTTTTTTTTTTTTTTTTTTTTTTACAGTGTAGTAATCCGTAGATTATTATCAATGTTAGAAGGTCTCCAAGAGTAAATTTTATCATTTCGATTGATATCAACGTTTTGAAGTCGACTAAATCACATTTTAAGAGTCCTAAAATATGTAGCACGATCCAAATAAACGTCTTGAATATTTTTTGTAGCACGTCCAACACTCACTCCTTTTTTAAACTCATTATAACCGAACATGACGAAAATGTAACTTTTCATTTTCGTATTGATTATTATCCTTGCACAAAAATTAATTCGAAAATATTTTTTAGCGTTATTTTCACTTACGACACATGTAGATTAGTGTCAGTTAATAATATCTATCTATCTATATTATAATGGAAAAAACATATCTGTGCGTAACGCATACGTCATTCTGCGAATGGCAAGACTTTCAAATTTGAAAATAATTTCCGTTTTGCAATTTTCACTAATGAAAAATTTTAAACTTCTTTATATCACACATTTTCAGTTTTTATACCGTCGTATAAGGGAAAAAAATGCACTTTTAAATGCATTTTTTTTTTTTTTTTTTAACTGTGTCTCAATTTATTTTTGATATATTAATTTTTTTATAGTTTTTAGTACCAATTTTGTAATTGTGGCAACAGAAGTACTCCCTTTCTATTAAAAGTAAATAGAAAATAGTATATTACTGTTTTTTTCCATTTCCTCATAAAAATGGAAATTAAAATACATGCTATGTCAAAAATCCGCCTGTTTTAAAATCCGGTTAATTTTGGGTTTATTTCGTTTCTAGTCATTAATTAAATTCTTAGTTTATAGCAAAAATATTTTACAAACGATGTAACACTTGCTCTTTATGAAAGCGTATTTTAAATAATTGTGGGACTTTCCTTCACAATTAATTATTTCGTATCAGAAAGCTGAAAGAATGCCATTTTATTTATCCGTGTGTAATAATATTTTCCGAATTTTGAAAAAAAATTATATCTGATAAAACATGGCGATATTAAAAACAAAAACATGCGAAGGTATATGTAACATTAAATACCCGATTTTTTTTTTGTTTGTTTTTGTTTTGCCGAGCTTCTTGAATGACGATATTACTTTCTGTTGTGTTTGTGTATTATTCTGCGATTAGGCTGACTTTTAATTCTCTGCCCTGAGCTTTCGACAGAACCAATTTTAATAATATATTTTTTTTAACTGGAAGCTGTTCTTTTGTATATGTACCCACACCAGCTGTTTTCTTTAAATCCCCCACTTTAACATTTTAGTTTAAAAAATGTTTTATGAAATTTCTTCAAAATGATCGTAATTAGATAGATTTTACTATTGCAGAATTGAGAAAATAATGAGGTTTATTTATCATTATTCGTGCCATTTTTTGATAAAAATTAAAAAAAAAAAAACATATTTTTTTCTTTTTTCCTATGATTTAAATTTCGTTCTATAAATTTAAGTGGCGCAAAATCCCGTTATGGACATATTGCACCAAAATAATTTGAACAGAAAATGAAGTACTGCTTTTAAAAACACGCATTTTCCGTATAAAGTTGCTATATTTTTTTCTTCTGCATGAGTGCTGATACTAATTTTGAGATACTAGGCAAAAGGCTTTAGTATGTGAAAATTACGTCATATTTAAAAGAAAATGATCAATTGCTTAGATAATACTAAAGATTTTAACACAAATGCGTCTAAAAAACATAAATTACGGGAATTTTTACTCTTCGGTATTGAGATTAGTATCTGAAGTTAAGAGTGCCACTGTTCACATGCAAATATGTTGTTAACAATCGTTACTTCAAGTTTTGAGATAACACTTTTGTAAACATGGTATACGGGATAAGATGTACGTATGTAAATTATGAGAAGGTGAAAAAGATGTCGAGTTCAGATTTTACAGGGGAAAACATCTGATTGTATCAAACTAGACTAAATTTTATCTTTTTGATTCGTGAAAACGAAGCATAAGAGACTTAATTGAGAACTTCATCATAATAACTGTTTTTTCATTATATTTTACTGATACATGCGATTAAAGTTTAATTTTAATAATTCGGAGAACCAGAGGTCGAATTCCATAAGGTACCATGAATATATTATTTTCAAAATAGGGGTAGGAACAATACAATTTCCCTTGTAAAATGCGACTCCTGGACAACTGATTTTTATGGAAATAGTATTTTGTTAATTTTAGGTTAAAATAATATTTTTTTGAGAGATAAAATAACTAATTTAATAAGCATTTTCTATTGTAAATAATTTTATTATAAATCAATGAAACAGTTCCTTCTTAAACATTTTCCTTCGTCGAAGTTCGACGGGTCACCTCGTGTTTACAAAAGAAACGTCAGCACAGTAACATTGCAAGATTCTACAACCTATGAAATGGGGCACAAACATTAGCAATCCCCCAATATTTAAGCCGCCTTTTGTTGCTTCTTTTTTAACGACACTATTTCGATATCTTATTTCTATAATAATTAATTATGAATTACTGTAAAATCAGGCATTAACTAAAGAAAATAAATTCAAAAATTGCCGAATAGTTAATTTTTATTAACTGGAACTGTCTATGAAATGAGATATTTTAATTAATTATTTAATTATCCTAGATAAAAAAAAAATTGTGGAACAAATAGGTCATAACAAATTAAGAAAACGTTCTTATTCATGGCCGTCAATTTACTGGAAAAAATGATTACATTTCACCGTTTTAGCTCGTGTAATATTTTATACAGAATTTGGCATATTTTTTTTCCTTATCGGACGTAATCGTTAATCTATTCAAAATTTTATTACTGTCATATTTCTTCTTATTAATTTAAGAAATTATCTTAAATAAATATCTGAAAGGGTAATAGGAACTTATATGAAGTATAAGGCAAAACGTCTAAAAAGAACACATTTTTAGACCACGTAATAGATCCTCTATTAAACATGCAAATATATGTTTTCTGGATTTAATAAATGTTTTGTAAATTAAAGCTCCCGCTTATCCCAATTGTGCGGAATGAAAATTTTACTGCAGATATAGAATAATGAAATAAATATGCAAAAAATATTGCTTAAACGAAATATTACAATAAGAACAATAAAAAAGTAATAACCAAGAAATGTGTAACGAAAGTAGGATAAGGTTACTAAATTTTATAACGATACTCACAAATAAAGATTTTACAGCTTAATAAGCTTTACCTTCTTTTAAAACGCCACTACTTTATAAAATTTATAAAAAGTGGGCAATTTATTTAAATCAACAATTACGTGAATTGAGTGAAGTGGAAACTTTACTGCAGATATATAATGAAATAAACATACGAAAAATATTATTTAAACGAAATATCGCAATAAGAACGATAATAAAGTAATAACCAAGAAATGTGTAACGAAAGTAGGATAAGGTTACTAAATTTTATAACGATACTCACAAATAAAGATTTTACAGCTTAATAAGCTTTACCTTCTTTTAAAACGCCACTACTTTATAAAATTTATAAAAAGTGGGCAATTTATTTAAATCAACAATTACGTGAATTGAGTGAAGTGGAAACTTTACTGCAGATATATAATGAAATAAACATACGAAAAATGTTATTTAAACGAAATATCGCAATAAGAACGATAATAAAGTAATAACCAAGAAATGTGTAACGAAAGCAGGGTAAAGTTACTGAATTTCATAAACGATATTCATAAATAAGGATTTTACAGCTTATTAAGCTTTATCTTCTTTTAAAACTCCACTATCTTATAAAATTTATAAAAAGTGTGTAATTTATTTAAATCAACAATTACGTGAATTGAGTGAAATGGTAACTTTACTGCAGATATAATGGAATAAACATACGAAAAATATTATTTATACGAAATATTACAATAAGAACGATAAAAAAGTAATAAGCAAGAAATGTGTAACGAAAGTAGATAAGGTTACTAAATTTTATAACGATATTCACAAACAGAGATTTTACAGCTTATTAAGCTTTATCTTACGAATTGAATATTTCAAAGTGAGCGAAAAAATGCCCAGGCTTGGAATCGAACCCTAATCTTTGGCTTACAAGGTCAATGCTTTACCGTTTAACCTAACTGGGCCAACAACCCGCCAGCATATTTCGCTCAGATAACCTTATTGGTAGTAACATCTGGTCTGTCATGTAGACAGATCAACAGAATAAACTGCAGTTAAAGGAACTCCATATAAACGATGGATACGTAGATGAACTATTATTTTAACACAATCAAACTTAAGCTTTATCTTCTTTTAAAACGCCACTACATTATAAAATTTATAAAAAGTGTACAATTTACTTAAATCAACAATTACATGAATTGAGTGACATAAACAACACAAATTCCAGAAAAATATAATAAGCATTTGTATAAATCTTAACGCAGGAATCATTTGTAGAAATATACATTAACATAAATAATGTATTACTGCATTTTTGGAGAGCAACAAAGCTTACATATACATTTTTCTTACAGTAAAATATGCCATATTATGACAAAATAACTGCATGATCATCAATGACATAATCATTATGCCACAAATAATATTATCCTACACATATTCTAAAATAAAAATTGAACTTCAAGGTGACTCCCATTTGTATGCTTTATGATTAAATATTTCATTGAACTAAATACCGGAAAATTTATTCTTATGAATATATACTTTTAAATTTATAACAATTGTTACATAACTGCCCACAACTTTCTAGACAAATATTTAAGAAATTTAATTTATCTTAATATATTTTAACAAGAGAAATGTTCTACAGGAATACCCTTTAAATGCAAAGTCGCTAAGTTGTCATTAAGCATTTCAGTAATAAAAGATTTCGAGAAAACTTCCACATGGATTGACGTGAATGCAAAGATTTCTAAGAACCATAATTAGATTTAAAATGTCCTCCTTGAAATTAATCATATCCATCAAAAGACACTTGTCTCATAGAAACACATAAATTCAGTTTTCTGCGTGTGTATTTATAAATTCATTACGGAAAGCTACATAAATATTAATACATATACGCAAAGTATCTAAATTTTCAAGCCAAGATTTAGTTAAAAAAATCGCTGTAGAACTTATATTTGCATTTTTATGACCATATCTGACTTTTAATAAGTGTTTAGCATGATGCATATAAAAATATTTGAGAATTATTCCACTCGAATTAATATAAATGTAAAAACTTTCAAAACACAATTTATAAGTCACTTTAAATTGTCTTCATTTATGTAAAACAGCTATTACTTATGATGTAAAGCACTTGTCACAAGAGAATACTTGAGTGGTTGTTTTTTACATTATCTTACAAAAAGTGTTATTCATTTTAAATATTTATGTATGTATATATTGTTAGGCTTTGATAATGTGATTTTGCTTAGAATGTTCCTAAGACAATGAAAAGTATCTTACAAGAAAAGGACAACTTTAAAAAGTATGAAATTAGTATTTTTTTTTCTAAACTAATACTCAACGAATTGATTATGTGCACTGTGAAAAACATTTATTTATTTATTTTTATTTATTTTTTTTTAAAGAAATATAAATGCACACAAATTTATTTTTGTTATTTTGTTATCTCAGTGAAACTGTCTTAGTTTTTCTTTAAACTGTAACAATTGTTGCATAAATATCCACGACATTCTAGACAAATATTTAAAAATGTAATTTATTTTAATATATTTCAAAATCAGATTTTTTTTATGAACGAAAAGATATCTAAGAACGATAATTAGATTTAAAATGTCCTCCTTTAAATTATTCATATCCCCCAAGAGACATTTGTTATAAGGAAACTCACAAATGTAATTTTCTGCTTGTGTATTTATAAATTCTTATGGAATTCTTATTTATATTAATACGCATGTATCTAAATTTTCAACCGCAGATTTTAAAAAAAGTTTCTCTGTAGAACTTAAATTGACAATTTTATGAGATTCTGATAATTCGAGTAAATTTTTAGAAACATGCATATTAAAATATTTGAGAAGTATTCCATGTGAATTAATAAAAATGGAAAACGTTTTAAAACGCAATTTATAAGTGTCTTCATTTACGTAAAACAGCTATTACTTATGATGGGAATCACTCCTCACAAGAGAAAATCATAGTGTTTTTTTATTCTCTTACAAAAAAGTATTATTCATTATAAATATTTAATCTTTTATATAATGTTAGGATTTAGATAATGTGATTTTGCACAGAATGTTTCTAAGACAATGAAATATATCTTACAAAAAATCAACTTTAAAAAGAATAATTTTTTATAGCGAAACAGCACCGAAAACTGGCGATATGAAGCAATTAAAATAATAAAACTTTGTAAAAAATCACCATAAAATTAAAACAAAACACAGGACGCGTTTCGAGCTAAAAAACATAACAGCTCGTCATCAGCTAAGCATACACGTGTCCGAAAACGAACAAGTTCAAAAATGAACTGAAGAAAAAGAATGTTGCGAAGAATGCGACAGATGGCGCTACCTGATAGAGGGATATGCAAAAGGGAAATGTGTTGAAAAAAGATAGAAGAGAAAATGAAATGGAAAAAATGGAAATAAAAGAAAAAATAAAAATAAAAGAAGTAAATTAAAAATATAAATAAAAATAATAAATAAAGAACTATAAAAGAACAAGAAAAAATCCAAATTATTATTATTATTATTTTATTTTATTTTATTTTATTTTATTTTTTTTTTTTTTTTTACAAAATAAAAAGAAAAGAAACAAGAGAAAAGGGACAGGAATTACAAAATTAATTTCCACGCTGGAGATAGGAAAGGAGATGATGGGAGATCATTGACAAGATTAGCAGAATTTTTAGAAATAAAAGATGCTTCATGAAAATCCAAGTGAGAGGGAGAGGCAGGGGAAGAAATAATTTTGGCCATGGAGAAATTGAAACAATGACTGGAAGACCAACAGTGAGAAGCAATCGAAGATTTAGAGATTTCTTGATTTGCAATATATCTCTGATGCTCGCCTAATCTGAATTTTAAAGCTCTCTTTGTTTGACCAATATAACCTAAATTGCAAGAGCAAGGAATGAAATAAACACCCCACCGGTTCTCAGTAGGAACAGGATCTTTTAGAGAAGAGAATTTAATTTTATTCATAGGTTTGAAGATAACTTTAAAGTTAAAACGAGAAAGTATTTTAGCAATTTTGAAACACAGAAGAGAATAAAAGGGCAGAACTATTATAGAATTAAAATTAGGAGGATTATTTGAATCAGAAAAAGGACGTTTAGGCTTATTAAATTTATACAAAGCTTTATCAATTAAAGAGGGATTATAACCACGAGCAAGGGCAAGAGATTTCAGATAATTAATTTCATTATTCAGAGCAGAAGAGTCAGAACAAATGCGTAACGCCCTAAAAACAAAAGTATAAAAGGACGCCACTTTTTGTTGAGGAGGATGATTTGAAAGGGCATGAGGGGGAAGGGAGACAGCGAAAGGTTTTCTATAAACGGAGGTAGAGAACCGATCTGGGAGTTTTGAAACCAAGACGTCAAGGAAAGGAAGAGAATTGTTCTCTTCCTTTCCTTGAAGAGAACAATTCTCTTCCTTTCCTTGACGTCTTGGTTTCAAAACTCCCAGATCGGTTCTCTACCTCCGTTTATAGAAAACCTTTCGCTGTCTCCCTTCCCCCTCATGCCCTTTCAAATCATCCTCCTCAACAAAAAGTGGCGTCCTTTTATACTTTTGTTTTTAGGGCGTTACGCATTTGTTCTGACTCTTCTGCTCTGAATAATGAAATTAATTATCTGAAATCTCTTGCCCTTGCTCGTGGTTATAATCCCTCTTTAATTGATAAAGCTTTGTATAAATTTAATAAGCCTAAACGTCCTTTTTCTGATTCAAATAATCCTCCTAATTTTAATTTTATAATAGTTCTGCCCTTTTATTCTCTTCTGTGTTTCAAAATTGCTAAAATACTTTCTCGTTTTAACTTTAAAGTTATCTTCAAACCTATGAATAAAATTAAATTCTCTTCTCTAAAAGATCCTGTTCCTACTGAGAACCGGTGGGGTGTTTATTTCATTCCTTGCTCTTGCAATTTAGGTTATATTGGTCAAACAAAGAGAGCTTTAAAATTCAGATTAGGCGAGCATCAGAGATATATTGCAAATCAAGAAATCTCTAAATCTTCGATTGCTTCTCACTGTTGGTCTTCCAGTCATTGTTTCAATTTCTCCATGGCCAAAATTATTTCTTCCCCTGCCTCTCCCTCTCACTTGGATTTTCATGAAGCATATTTTATTTCTAAAAATTCTGCTAATCTTGTCAATGATCTCCGATCATCTCCTTTCCTATCTCCAGCGTGGAAATTAATTTTGTAATTCCCGTCCCTTTTCTCTTGTTTCTTTTCTTTTTATTTTGTAAAAAAAAAAAAAAATAAAAAAAATAAAAAAAAATAATAATAATAATAATTTGGATTTTTTCTTGTTCTTTTATAGTTCTTTATTTATTATTTTTATTTATATTTTTAATTTACTTCTTTTATTTTTATTTTTTCTTTTATTTCCATTTTTTCCATTTCATTTTCTCTTCTATCTTTTTTCAACACATTTCCCTTTTGCATATCCCTCTATCAGGTAGCGTCATCTGTCGCATTCTTCGCAACATTCTTTTTCTTCAGTTCATTTTTGAACTTGTTCGTTTTCGGACACGTGTATGCTTAGCTGATGACGAGCTGTTATGTTTTTAGCTCGAAACGCGTCCTGTGTTTTGTTTTAATTTTATGGTGATTTTTTACAAAGTTTTATTATTTTAATAATTTTTTATGTTTTCTAAACTAATACTCAGCGAATTGATTAAGTTCACTGTGAAAAACAATTAACCATTTGAGGAAATTTCAATCCATACAAATTACTTATTACTGTTATGTTATCTCAGTAAAACTGTCTTTTTTTTTTTTTTTTTTTTTTTTTTTTTTTTTTTTTTTGTAACGATTGTTGCATAAATATCTACAACTTTCTAGACAAATATTTAAAAATTTAAGTTACATTAATATATTTTAAGAATATAAATATTTATACAGAAAGACTTCACTAACTACAAGGCAGTTATAATATTCAAGCATTTTATCATAGAAGATTTCAAGAAAAATTCTACCTGAAATAACATGAACGCACAGATTTCTAAGAACCATAGATTTAAAATGTGCCCCTTCAAATTAATCCTAACTCTCAAGAGACACTTGTCATAAGAAAATACATAAATGATATTTTTTCTTTTGTTATTTGCAAATTCTTTATGAGAATCTACATACGTATTTATTAAAATTCTCATATGCAGATTTTGATAAAATTTCACTGTACAACTTACATTGACATTTTTATGAGCGAATGACATTTTTAGAAACTTTTTAGCATGATGCATATTAAAATATTTGAAAAATATTCCACGTGCATTTTTAATATAAATGTAAGTTAATTAAATATGTAATTAACTTACATAATAATAGTAATAATAATAATAATATGCAAGTAAGTAAAAATTAATATAAATGTAGAAAGTTTTAAAAAAGTGTCTTCATTTATGTAAAACAGCTATTACTTATGACTATAATCACACGTCAGAAGAGAATACTAGAATGTTTTTTTTTTTTTTTTTTTTTTTTTTTTTTTTTTTTTTAATATTCTCTTACAAAAAGTATTATATTTATGCATTTATATAATGTTAGGATTTAGATAATGTGATTTTTAATAGAATGTTTCTAAGACAATAAAAAATATTTTATAGAAAAAAAATCAACTGGAAAATGAATGAAATTGGCAATTTTCTAAACTAATACTCAACGAATTTATTAAGAGCACCGTGAAAAACAAATGAATGTTTTGCAGGAATGTAAATCCATATAAATTATTTTATAGAAAGTAATATATAATTCATTCTTATTGATGTTTTGTTATCCCAGAACAACTGTCTGAGTTTTTTAGAGAAGAATTTGTTTAACGTAATGTGAAGTTCTAAAAAACAAATAAATTTGCTCTTCTTTAAGAAAAATAGAAATATTGATTTTAAGTGAGTTCGTAATAATAATAATAATATGCAAGTAAGTAAAAATTAATATAAATGTAAAAGGTTTTAAAAAGTGTCTTCCTTTATGTAAAACAGCTATTACTTATGACTATAATCACACGTCAGAAGAGAATACTAGAATGTTTTTTTTTTTTTGTTTTTTTTTAATATTCTCTTACAAAAAGTATTATATTTATGCATTTATATAATGTTAGGATTTAGATAATGTGATTTTTAATAGAATGTTTCTAAGACAATAAAAAATATTTTATAGAAAAAAAAGCAACTGGAAAATGAATGAAATTGGCAATTTTCTAAACTAATACTCAACGAATTTATTAAGAGCACCGTGAAAAACAAATGAATGTTTTGCAGGAATGTAAATCCATATAAATTATTTTATAGAAAGTAATATATAATTCATTCTTATTGATGTTTTGTTATCCCAGAACAACTGTCTGAGTTTTTTAGAGAAGAATTTGTTTAACGTAATGTGAAGTTCTAAAAAACAAATAAATTTGCTCTTCTTTAAGAAAAATAGAAATATTGATTTTAAGTGAATTCGTAATAATAATAATAATATGCAAGTAAGTAAAAATTAATATAAATGTAAAAGGTTTTAAAAAGTGTCTTCCTTTATGTAAAACAGCTATTACTTATGACTATAATCACACGTCAGAAGAGAATACTAGAATGTTTTATTTTATTTTTTTTTTGTTTTTTTTTTTTTTATATTTTCTTACAAAAATTATTATATTTATGCATTTATATAATGTTAGGATTTAGATAATGTGATTTTTAAAAGAATGTTTCTATGACAATAAAAAATATTTTATAGAAAAAAAAATCAACTGGAAAATGAATGAAATTGGCAATTTTCTAAACTAATACTCAACGAATTTATTAAGAGCACCGTGAAAAACAATTGAATATTTTGCAGGAATGTAAATCCATATAAATTATTTTATAGAAAGTAATATATAATTCATTCTTATTGATGTTTTGTTATCCCAGAAAAACTGTCTGAGTTTTTTAGAGAAGAATTTGTTTACCGTAATGTGAAGTTCTAAAAAACAAATAAATTTGCTCTTCTTTAAGAAAAATGGAAATATTGATTTTAGGTGAGTTCGTAATTATATAAATATGTAGCATCTATAGTCGCCGTCTGGTCCGTCCATCTGTCTACATATAACAGAGCAAAAACTACTCAACCGTATGGTTTAAAATGTAATATATATAATCGTTGCAAAATCGTCTCTAGTCATTTCAAATTTTATGAAAATAGATTCCAAACATAAAAAAATATAATAAAAGCTATTATCATTCCACTAAATGCTATCATACTTAATTAATTCAATAATATCCGATGATTGGTAATGATTCTAGGTTGCCATGTTGATTATTCTATTAAATCCTATCATACGTAATTAATTCAGTGATATCCCATGATAGGTAATGTTTCTAGATTGACATGGTAATTACGTCATTTTTAAGTTCCGTATTACAAAATTTAATATGTATAATCATAATACATTTTGTTTTCATAATTCTTTGCTTAGTACGGCAACAGCAACTGCACCAAGATATGATTATTTATAAAACTATTTATAGTACGAACGCACCACATTAGCCACATTTGACGTACATTTCCGACTTGTTTCTTATAAATGTCGAATCCTTTTTATGTCAAATTTCCACTGTAGTTCTCATTCAATGCTATGCACTTTTCTAAGATTTATCAATTATTAAAAGACATGCTGGAAGACATTTTAATAAGGCCCCCGAAAGGCCTCCTGCTACCTTCAGCAATGTTTTTGATAGTGGAAAATGCTTTATGTGAAGGCTTTGTTTAGATTACGGATTTTATCTTATCTTCAAGCACTATTCCTCCAACTGCGTACAAATCCGAAAGTGAACGTCTTGTAAATTAGGTTTGAACATTATAGGAACGCGCCTCGCACAAATTGCGTCTCTTTTTTCTTTATACTATCTTCTATCTTTACAAGAAGAAAGTATTAGATTCGTGAAACTTTTCGAATTCCTGTTTTAGACGGATTTACACGTTTTAGGGGCCAGAGATCCCGAAAAACCTGTTTTTACAAAATGTTTGTCTGTGTGTCTGTCTCTCCGTCTGTGTGTATGCGACAGAAATTTTCTGGGCGCTTTATCTCAAGAACTATTGAACGAGATTTAATAAAACTTTAGATTCAATTAGTCCCTGATATAAATTGGTGCTAATTAGTTTTTGGTGTAAATCCTTCAAAAGGTGGCGCTGCTATGCTGCATTATTCTCGATTCCGATAAAGATGTATCTCAAAAACTAATGCGTGAATTTTTATCCAACTTTAGATTCAACTACTCCCTGAAGTAAATTGATCCTGATTAGTTTCTGTTTTAAATCGCCCAACAGGTGGTGCTGCTATGCAGATTTTTTCAGGATTCCCGAATAGCTCTATCTCAAAAACTAATGCAAGTATTTTCAGCAAACTTCAGATTCAGTTAGTAGTTGGCATAAGTTGTTGCTGGTTAGATTTTGTTATAAATCACTTAACAGGTGGTGATGCTATGCTGTATTTTTCAGGCAGTATTAACAAACTTGAGATAGAAGAACATTTTGGGATTGCCACTTCCGACTAATTTCTATTACCGACGTGTGTGTCGCACGCATGATTATCTGCAATATTTCTGATAATGCTCGTAATGCTCTTCAGTGACTCCCTTTGACAATAGCAACGGCGGTATTAAACGCGAAGTTTCTGCTTGCGCAATTGCTGGAGCTCTATGATATTTTATTGTCTTCTTCCTTAAACATTTTAACCTATATACTAGCTGTTATGTTGTGTAAAACAGATTCATCTTAAGCGCTCTGTAGGATTTTATAGCATTGCCAGACGATTTCTTCATGCGAAAAGCAAAACTTCAATGCATCATCGCGTATTGCCTTCATCCTTTCCGTAGGGGATATTGAACTTTTCTGAAATTTCGTGCCTGCCACTGACGTACTAATAGAAATAAGTAAATGAAAACAAATACCATATATTCATTACACAGTTACAAGTAAGAGGTTACAGTACCTTGCATGCAACATAAAACTATGCCTTTTATGCCCTTGCATGCAATGCAACATAAAACTTAATTAATCTACAATAAATAATGCAAAGAGAAACATTATGATCAATCTTTCATGAACATACATAAAATAAAATATAAATGAAGATAATATATTCAATAAAAAAGTAACAGTAAATATGTGTATTTTTAGGAAATAGACAGATTTTAAGTACAAAAAAACTTTATTGTAGACTAATTGACATTTAGAAATACATTTATTCAACAGAAATTTTCCAGGATTGAACCTTTACTATTTCATTTTAGCGTGCACTGTACCATTAAATTATGAAATTTTAATCTTTGTAGTATTTATAAGTATTACATAAGGGGGTCGTTAAAGTTTAAAACAAATCTGGTAGTAAAGAACAAGTGCAGGCTGAGAAGCAGGATTCATCACTGATTCCTTCGTAACTGCTGAAGCGAATTATCTCACTCAAGCAAATTAATAGCATAGAACAGTTTCATTGAATATTTTTAGGGAATTAAATACTATATATTCTTGTCATATTTCTTTTATGTTTATATATTGATTTATGTATGAGAATGTTGATTGACAAATATTTGTAAATAAATATTTTTCACTTATTTTTAAAAGGTATTTGAAATTTATTGTAGTTTGTCGATTTTTCCATGCATAGCAATGCATGTTGATTGTGGAATTTCAGGGGGGTTATAAAAACCGTTCCACTAATTTCTAGTAAGTACTCTTGTCTCAAGACTATCGAGGACTTCGCTACTGCTTTGACATTTTCTGCGAAGTATATTTTATTAAGCACTTTCCATTAATTTTTTACCAGGTCAGTATTCACCAGCACAGATTTTATAATTAATTTAGACCTCACGCATCGGTTCCCGGAGAGGCGACGAGTTCACCTGCTTTTACGCTGTGAAATTATTTTCTTTGACCCATTCTTCCAATGTATTTTCTAATGTTCTCAGGCAAACGGTGATACACATTTTGAGTGACTCTGGTGAATGATGTAATACCCAGTACCCAGCCTTATTTTAGAGGAGAAATTACATTTTTTAAAATGGTGAGGCTTAGATTCAGAACCCTTGTAAAATTAGCATTCTAAAAATGATTTTTATCGGAAACAGTTCTGTCATATTTTCGGCTTTACGAATTTTATTTTGAGACGAGTTTTTTAGACTGAGCTCTCTATACAATGAGCAAATCTACCTCCAGATTTTTTCAGAATTGAAAGTTTTTGCTATTTTTTTTATTTACTAACTCATAGTAGTTACTCCGATTGTACGTAAAATACGTTTGCTGTTAATATCTGCACTATTAGCGTTCAAACATTTTTTTTTAGAATAATGGACTCAATTACTAAGTGCTGTAATGCATTTGATTAATCAGTGCTAATACATAATTTCAAGTTCCTCTCTTACCACGACGATGGATTTCAGAAGTACAATTTCTGAATATCTATTACTATTCATTTATGTAAATTTTTCGTTTTGTAAATAATGGATTATATAGGTTGAAAGTCAGGAGATTTCAAATATATTTATTACTGTTATTATTATTTACTGTTATTTATTACTGTTATAATTATTTTAGTTTTTAATTGTAGAGTATGAATAATATGATGCAGTATTTAGACTCATTTGAGAGATTACTTAAAAACTGGTAACTACAGAGATGAAAAGTTGCCAACAGATAACACTTATCTTTCTTTACCTTTTATAGGGCGAGAAGCCGCAATCTGCGCTATTGATAGTGTATCTAATTGTAATTTTTTTTTTTAAATAATTATGTGTGTTTGTAAACAAATATTTATGTTAATTTAAATGGGTATTTTATTTTTATCACATTGAGTCTGTGTTTGTTTCTTTTTTTTAATAGAGCGCATTTTGTAATGATATATAATTAGGCATGTTTTTGATTTAGGCTCTTAAGGGGGTCCGGGACACAAAAATCTTCAAATTTTGCAAAAAAAAAAAAAATATTTCATAAACAATTTCTCTGTTTTTTCCTGCTTAAAATGACATTTAAACCATGTTTCTATCTGAATTAGAACAAAAAATATTAATTTTTTTGTTTTGGTTTGTTTTCAAAATCTAGCTTTCAAGCAATGGCTGTCATGGAAACGACTTCTTGTAAAAATGCGTTTTTCTTCAGGATAGATTTTTTTCACCATTTCTCATATTTAAATTCTCATAACTCGAGAACCGTTAAAGATACAGGGTTCATACTCGGAACATACCGTTTTTCAATTATTTTACTTTAATTTTGATTCAGCATATTTGAAAAAAATATTTACTTTTGAAAATATGATTTTTTTTAAAAATATTGCACCACTTTATTTTTTTTTTTTTTTTTTTTTGTTAAATATTTTTATTTTTTTTATGTAAATTAATATTTTTAAAAATGCTGAATCAAAATTAAATCTTATATATTTGTGTTTATATAAATGAAAAAAAAAAATTAATTCTATAAATAATACTTCGAGTTATAACGATTTTAAATTACCCCACTTTTTTAATAAATTTTAAATTTAATTAAAAAAGAAATCTGAGAGGTTTTGTCATGTGGCTTTGTTTACAAATAATAAGGTTAAACATCACAAAAAAATTCAGTATTTTAACTCAATAAATAAAAAAATATTTTAAAATGTGTCCCGGACCCCCTTAAATAGCTATTAACCTATCGCATTTAAGATGCACTGCTGAAAAGAAAAAAACACAACATAACATGAGTTTTAAAGTTATGTCTTCCATACTGTTAAGTATAATGATTGGTGTTACTCTCGGTCTAGCCAGGAATAATTTCGATCATGATAATTATAATTTATCCAATACATGTATATTTTATATCCACTAACCTGAATATAACGAGAAGGATTCAGGGTGTTTCTCGAAACACTCTCCTTTTTACAATTTTTTCAGTAACAATTTTATTTATATTGTTGTTTGGTTATACGGCGGATAACAACAATTTTCGTTTCATTTCCTACCAACAGTATCAATTGCAGAGGACTAGGTTATTATTCTTATTAATCAGATTTATAAAAGTGTTAAATATAGATATTTAACACTTAAAAAATATAAACTTAAATTTAGACTTTAAAATAGTAGAAATATAGAAAGAAAATTATGCTTTCTTATTGAATATTACTTGCACACATTTATAAGTAGTTATATAAACCCCATAAAAATATAAAGGAAGAAAATTGCGTTAAAAAAGGGATATTTTAACTCGTATTAATTATATTAGTATGTATATATAACATTGCCGCTCACTCTTCCAAGTAGTTTTGAGTAACATTTAAAACAATATTTTGAAGATGCGTTAGTGGGACCATATAATCATCGAAAAAAGAATAATTTAGTAAACTGTTTATAAATGTTTTAAATAGGTTTTTTAAACTGTAAGAATATTTATATTATTTATTTAGTTTTATCTAGTTCAAAAAATAACTATTCCTTTTGAAAGTATTTATAATATTTCTACTAAATTTAAACCTTAAAATGTAGAATGTTATTGATATGAAAACACTCGAATTTAAACAAATTTAAACATAATGTACCATGTATTTAATATTTAAAATAAATAGTATAAAATTTTAAATATTAACTTATAATATTTTAAATATATAATATTAAATTAAACAATAGTATTTTTATTTAATTTTTTTTTAATGTCGAATGTCGTAAAATATTAAATATAATAACTCCTGTTACGTAAAAATAAAATAAATTTTTATTACATTTTCTTAAGGAAATCTTGTAATTCAATATCAAAGAAATTTTAAATGCGATTATTTAAATAAATTCTAAACTTCAAAAGATTTGCCAAACAAGATTTTTGTTAAAGAAGAGATTTAAAAGGATCATAATGTTTTATTTATTACAAATAATTTTTTTTTACCTGCTTTGAATAGAAAAGGAAAATGATTAACATTTCACATAATAAGCATAATCATAAATATTCAAAAACCTTTTTTCATATCAATAATATACATACTTTCGTCATGACTATTTACCATTGTGGATTAGAACTTCTGTTTTACATATAATTCATTGTAAAACTTTGAAAGAAGAACTAAAACTTGTAAAACTTAGAATTACGAAAAGTGTCGTATTACATGTCAGTAGGAAGATTTAATTTGTAAAATTGAAGACTAATTCTAGTCACGTTTCTAAAGTGCGAATTTCTATTCAGAATTCATGTTTAAACTAATTTAGAGTACAACATAATTATATAAGATTTCTTAGTTAAGGTATTTCTCTTAAAATAATAATAATTATTATTAATAGTTATAATATAATATCATTTATATTCGTCACTGTGGATAGTATTATGGTATCATCTATTTTTATTTATTTTAAAGCCCCCATGATCTTTTACTATTCCTCTTATAAAAGCCGAAAAAATTTGAAATGATATATAATGCTAATATGATATACAGTGTGTCCATGCATAACCTGACCGACCTTTATTTTCGCAACCGTTGGTTCTAGCTGCATACTTCCAATTACAAAAATGGTCTAAATAAGGTAAAGAATTATTTTTAAAGCGATTTGGGTCAAGAAAAACATTTATTTAAAAATTACGAAATTTAAATTTTTATACGGTCCCCCGGTCCTATAAGTGATATTTACTAAAAATTTACTGTGGCACCTAACAAGTAAGACAAAAAAGTCCCATTCTGCTAACATTAAAATTGACCGAGTTATGAAACTTTGAAATGCATGACTTATACCACTTCTTTGGATTTCAAAACAGATGATTTCGACCAATTTTTCAGAGGTCGTGTATAAAGTACTTAAACTTATTTCAAGGTATCTGCGCTTTGAAAGAAATCGTACAAATATTACGATAAACTTTTAATAGATAAGTTTCAGATTAGTTAAAATAATTGTATTTTAACACATGTTTTATTTTGTAAGGATTTGAGGCTATGATTTCTTTTAACTAAAATTATGTTATTTTCACAAGGTTTCATAAAGTTTCACAATTAACACATTTTATGTTATTTTCATTTAACTTGCAATGATCGTCTTTCCAGTTTAAAATTTGTACTCGAACTTACTTTCAAAGGTCCGACCGAGGCTAAATTTTACGTACTGATTTAAATCCAATGACAATGCAATAATATTATGATTTTCGACTCTTACCATCTTATAAGTACATACTTATATTAGAAGATAACACAAAAAAATTCGGATAGATTACTGTCAAGAAGTTTAAGAAAGAGTTTTAGATTAGATAACATAAACCTGCGATGGTTGTGTTTTTTTACTTTTATAATTACATTTTTGTATTTTTTAATACTGAATCAAAATATTACCTTCACTTTTAACCATCATGTCAAGATTTTTCGCAAATCGTAAATTTCAAGGCTAAAAAATAGCGAAAAATCTGATACTATAAAATATATGTAAGACTTTTTCCCCGACTGCATAGAATGGTTATGTGTTTCACGCGTATCTGGGTATGTGGATTTCTTTATATCCTCGAAATATCCCAACGGCTGGATGGATTTTAATGAATGGGGTCTCTATCGATTCGTCTTAACCGTCCGATAGTTATAGGCTAGGTTTTGTTTTTACAAATTCAAAATGGCGGCCGTAAAATACAAATGGCGTAGAGACAAAAAACATTTTACGCACCGTATTAACTGGCATATCATTGTATAGGTCTTTCAAAATGAAGACGATGTTTCATTGACTATTTTACAATCACAAGCTCCGTTTAAATATTACACAACCTAGAAGTTGTTTAGGTAGGATCTCTACCTTTACTGCAACTCTAACCTTCATAGACATCTATAGGTCCAATACAAATCGTGTTTATAGATAGGAACTAACAATCAAAAACAACTTAAAAGTCATCAGTACAAGTAAATAAAAAAAAGGTAAGTAATATAAAAAATTGTTTCACATTGAAGAGAAATAATTAATTAGTTCGCTTTTTACGCAGTCGGGTTTTTTTATTTTTTAAATTTAATTTTTATTTGTTTATTCAGTTTAATTTTATTTAATTCAATAATTTATTAGATTTTTTGGCTTAAACTGGGTTTCCTATAGCTAAACAGTTCGGGGGTTAATGAGGTTGGGAGGGGAGGGGGATCAATTTTAATTTTTAGCTTTTTAACTTTGAAATTTGCGATTTGAGAAAATTCCTGACGTGATAGTTTAAAATGAAGGTCATTTGAAGGTCTTGAAGGCTAAAAAATACATAAGAATCAATTTTCAAAAGCTAAAAAACATGCCACAACCCAAAATTTGAAAGACAGCGTAATCTAGCAGCATTTTAAAAGATGCATCATTTTGTAAAAAAATGAGGCTGTTGTTTTTCTTCCTTTTATTTAACAAAAAATCTGCTATTTTTATCATCTTATAATGTTCAGTACAAATTGTACATTTTGCAGTAATATGTCAAAATGTTTAAAGATTTCAAATTTATATTGCAATGCTAATTTTACTCTCAACCATTTCTTTAATATATCTGACGAAATTATATTTCTACTAAATTTGTGAATGACCCCTATTATACAGCAAAAAATATACTCCAACTTTAAACAGCTATTACTCGGTCAATTTTAATCGTAGAATAACGGGACTTTTTTAGCCTTACTTGCCAGCGTAACATGGAAATTTTACTAATTATAACTTATAGGACCGGGGGAGCGTATAAAAATTTAGATTCTGTAATTCTTCACTAAATTGTTTTTTTCGCTTCAAACCTTTTTTTATCTTAACCCTGCACCTAATTTTGACCATTTTTGTAATTGGAAGTATACATCTAGGGCCAACGGTTGCGAAAATAAAGGTCGGTCAGGTTATACGTGGACACACTGTATAGCTATATATTGCTATAATGATATATAGCTAAAATTGTTGCTTTCCGAGTATGCTTCAGACATGTATCTAAAACGAACGAAACGACTTTTCTTAATAAGACTTTTTCCAGACAAAAAAACTTAGAAATCAGTGGAGATAAATTTGGCTATAAACAAAACGCTAAACCATGGTTTAAAGTTTTGTTTATAGCAACCTGATTGGTCACAAAAATGCGTCTTCTTTTTATTGAAAATTATCAGAAGCCAAGGTGTTTTCAAAAATTTTTCAGAATTTTTTCAAAAATTCCTAAAATATCTGGAAGTTTCCTGATGCAGCACCAAAGCTTTATTGACTAGTAATATTTACGAAAAACAGCAGACAGATATAAATAGCCCTATTTAAGAAGATAATGGTAAGTTCTCCTAATCGCCCACAATTAAATATAAATGACTCTGGTCTTCAGACAATTCATTAACCCTCGCGGAGTGCAATTTTGTTTACACCTAGTGGTATAAGGTACAATCCGTACTTTCAAGAGAATAGATAAATTGGCGCGTTTGCAAAGAACTGTGTTTGTTTTAAAACATGAATAGGCTTTTGAAATTGATATTGTTTGTGCATTATTTTTGTCATACAGCGTATGAAATTATATTTCTGATTCGAAAATTTCTAATTTTTTTGCCATGAATGCTTTATTAACTAGTCGGATGTTCAAAACTTTCTTCTATCTAATACATGTTAATAATTAGGGAAAAATGTAGCATAACAGCTCCATCGATTAGATGATTCACACCAAAATCTAATCATCAACAACATATGTCAACGTCAAACTGAATCTGAAGCTTGATGAAAATCAGTTCATTAGTTTATGAGATAGATCTGTTGCGGAAATTGTAAAAAAATCTGCATAGCAGCTCCACTTGTTGGACGATGTACACCAAAAACTAATTAGGAACAATTTATACTATGGAGTAACTGAATCTACAGCTTGATGAAAATTCATGCATTTGTACTTGAGACACTGCTATTGCGGAAATTTTGAAAAATACAACATAGAAGAGCCACCTACCGATTTACACTAAAAGTTAAACATCACTAATTTATATCAGGGACTAACTTAATCTGATGTTTGATGAAAATTAGTAAATTTATTCTTGAGATAGAGCTGTTGCGATAATCATGAATAATTCAGTATAGCAGCACCACCTGTTTGGCCATTTACACCAAAAAGCAATGAGCTTCGAATTATATCATGGACTAACTGAAACTGAAGGTTTATGAAAATCCGTGCAGTAGATCTTAACATAGAGCTAATGCGGAAAATGCATCATAGCAGCGCCACCTGTTGTGCAATCTACACCAAAAAGTAATCAGAACCAGTTTATTTCAAGGTCCAATTGAATCTAAAGTTTTGTGAAATTCCGTGCATTAGTTCTTGAGATAAAGTGTCACATACATTCTCAGAGAGTGTCAGACAGAGTGACAGAATGACAGACGGACTCACTGGCAACTTCTGTCTATCAGCCAATAACTAATTTTCTAAATCCAGCCAATAATCCAGCCATACCTAATCCATCCAAAAACTCATTTTCTAAAACCACCAAATTGTGTTTAGGACATTCTAAAACGTTTAAATCGGTCGAAAACCGGAAGTCGAAATTTTTCATGAATCCAATATTTTCTTCGTGTAAAGATAAAATAGAATAAAAAACAGACTGGTAGTTTCTTTTAAAAATGCCCTGATATTATCACGTCCAATGGTCCGTACATTGTACAGAAATAGAAGACTTTAGTTGAAATTAAAAATTTAGTTTTATTTTTCTGATTTTGAAAACCTTCATTGGTTTGTGAAACGTTGAATGCGAAATATGAAATTAATAATACTAATACAAATTCAGTGCGTAAAATTTAGACATTAGATTAATACTGAACAAAAATTATTCCAAAATAGATTACAAGTTAGAACGTATTTCAGCTTATTTCTTTTTTTATTTAAGTTCCGAATTTTTTATAATCCTCTCTTAACGAGCATTGTCATTTTAAAAGTAACCACCATGCCAATTACCAAGCTTCTAGTTATGTAAGCTTGAATAACATCTATATTACAAAAATCGCACCTGTATAACGTTCTTCTTTCCTGCACTTATTAAAATGTCTACATTTTTAAAAACTGTCCTATGAGTGCATTTATTTCTCTAAAAAAAAACAAACATGTAAAATTTAAGTTTCTATTCCACAAATTTCAGATAAATCGTACGTTAGATGGTTTTTAGGCCATTAACTGATCAATTCAACAATTTATATTTAAAATTTATTTACAAACTTTTTTTCGTGTTCACTTAAATCTTAAACAAAACCACCAAGCCAAATTTCAAGTTTCTAGCCCAGTAGTATTACATAAATCTTAATTTTAGAGAGTTTTTATCTTCTGCACCTTTAAAATTTCTAATTTTGTAAAAACTTTTCTATGCGAGCAATTACGTCTAAGAGATATCAGTCATCTCCAATTATAAGTTTCAATCCCTAACAATTTTAAATAAACCGTAAATATGAACGTTTTCGGCTTAATTCACGCGTTAAAATTTCGAATATTAACTGTTTATACAGAGCACCTATATTAAAAGTAGCTACTTCAATAGTAACATTTCAAGTTTCTAATTCGAAAAAATCAATAATTAAATCGTAATTTATAATATTTTTATAATGTTTGCATACCTAGAATATAAATGTACATTAACAATGAGTAATTATAACGCTAATGTACATTATACATTGTCAATATGCGTACATATAATATCAATGTATATTACCAAAGAATAAGTATAATGCCAATGTGCATTAATTATAATACCAATGAATATTAACATTATTATAATTATAATATAGGTCATAATTATTAGTTTAATGGAGTTTTGTCCTAATAATAATTATTAGAGTTAATAATGATAATTATTATGATCTCTATAATTTAGTAGTCTGACTAATTCTATAATGTCATAATATTTTCCGAACTTACTCTTCAACTCTAAAAACTAATGTGTAATAAAAACTGATGTCTAAAAAGTGTCTGAAAAATAGTACAACTACAGCTTTTTACATCTGTTATAAAACTTTCATTTTCTATTATTTTAAAGAAAATATTATCTACTAAAGATCATTACATCTCTAAAAAATATAATAAATTTTCAATTATTTTTTATCATATTTATTTAATATTTTATTATTGTTTTAAAACATTTCTTATTGCTAAAGGATATAGGTATTTAAAGACATGATTTCGGTAAAAATAGATGCATTGGGAAAAAAGCAATAAGAAAAGTTTTAAAACGAAAATAAAATATTATATATATGATAAAAAATAATTGAAAATGTATTATATTTTTTAGATAGGAAATGGTCTTTAGCAAATCATATTTTCTTTAAAATATTAGAAAATGAAACTATTATAACGGATATAGAAAGTTATAGCTGTACTATTTTTCAGACAGTTTTTAGACAGGAATTTTTTTGCTACAATATGCAATAATATGTAACATAATACAAACGAGGAATTTACAATACTTGAATGTTTATTCATAATTCAAACATATGATTATACGTATAAATATGGAACATATTTTTTTTTTTTTTGTTTACATGCTTCGGCGATTCGCCCCTTGAAATAATTTCCAATGAAGACATAGTTTGTAACGATGCATTGTCATATGACATCCATGGATTTTGGATTTTGGAAAGAATTACTACATAGTAGATTAAAGCTTGTTCTGTCAAAATTTGAATACCCTTTCTTATAAACTAACCTTCCATACCACCATTAACAGTAGAACCGCGGAGCGGGTCAATTTGACCCAAATCGATGTTTAATTTGTCTCCGCGCAAAAAATATTAATTGAAAAAATATTTCCTTTTCTGACTTTTTATATTTTACGGTAAATGACAATTTATCGAATTTAAAAGCGAATAACATTAATAAATTTTCAGTTATAACTATTTATACCTAGAAGTGCGAAGCCGACCAGTTTGACCCGTAATGAGTTTTTACGCATGAATGACGAAAAAAAGAGATGCATTTTCTCGGAAGTAATGAGAAAGTATATCTGCTTCACACAGAATTCCTCTAATGGGATTCACAGAATTCCTCTTATAGAAACTGCAAAGCGCTCAATAAGAGAAATACCTGTCTCTGTAAAAATGTCAAAATCTAGCTTCCATGCGGCTGTTATACTAACACATAAATACATCAGACTAACTGTTTACAAAGAAAAAAAACGATAAAATGTTTTGTTGCTCAGGTGTCTACATCCAACTGTTGAAATTTTAAAAAACTACTTAATACAGCTGCTTACTACATCGCAACTAATTTCAGTGTAGATGTGATTGATTGTACAGATGATAAGGAACTATACTGTAAAGTCTGCTTTATGTAGGAGGCCGGTGCATCTAATTTATAATATTTTGCATCTTGCTGCTATCAATGCTTGGGTTTATACAAAGCCGTAACTGGAAAATCTATTAGTAGACGTTAATTTGTTCAAGGCTTAGTTGAAGAACAGTTTGTTCTCTCTCTGCAAAAAAACTGTGTCATTTGGGTGTGAATCAATCACTGAAAATGATAGAAAACCACAAACAAAGCTTAAACAAGTTCGTTACCACTTTTCAAAAAGTGAAAATAAAGCTAAAGGTAATTGTTCAAAATATAACGTACCTACACGTTTGTGGTAAATGTATAAAACCTATAACCAAGTTTTGCAAGCAATGCATGCAATAAATTGGATTAAATAAATCTGTAAAACTAGTAAGTAACTGGTATTTTTTATGTACCTTTAAATTATTCTTAGATTTTGTCTAAACTTATTTGAAGGGGATAATCTATTTTCTATTAAAGTCTATAAAGTCTAAGTTATTTTTGTTTAAAATATATGTTATTATACTTAAGGAAATACAATTTTGAATATAATTCTTTGAAATGTAGGTAATTTCTTCTAACTTTATACATAAAATATAATATAAATTTTAAGAAGTATTGATAATTATAAGAAAATATAACGTTCTAATTAACGAAATTAAAAAATTGTGCATATTTATATATCCTTTTTTATCTTGGGTCAAATTGACCCGCTCCGCGGTTCTAGGTATACCGAAAGTCCAGTGGTTCTAGTGTTAAATTACAGTGTTCTCTCCTTGAGGAATAAGCGCAAAGAAGAAATACAACATTTTAAAGCACTGAAGATGGCCGTGTGAATTTGGATGAATATTTTTTGGAATTTTGTATTTTTAATGTATTTTTAAGGAATTTTAATATATTTTAAATATTTTCGTATTAATGTATATATGCACCTACGAGCAAGTTTGTACTTTTTGTTTGTGATTTAAATGAATGTTAATTATTTACTCAAGGTGAATTTAGCACTAGAATATTAACATTTCTTTAATGATATTATTTTAGAGTGTCTTGAAATTTTTGATATTCGGGCTTGATGATCTACATTTTTCATATACCAATACCTTGAATAAACCTGAATTAGTTTTTTTAATTCTTTTTTATGAATTAATGAAAATCATTTCATGCATTATTAAATGGTTTTAATTGCGTTACTTTTTTCTGAGAGTGAGAGAACAGATGACAATGAAGGCAATAATACTTTTCTTGTTGCGTGGATAGAAATATTCTATATATAAATTCGTCAAGTAGAAAAAAAAAATATATTTTTTTTTTATTTAGGAAAGGACGTTTAATATTTATAAATATGAATATTCTACAATAATTAAAAATGTATTATTTATGTTTTTTATAAGGAACGTAACTGTTCTGACAACATATTTTTTCGAGTGCATGTAATAATAAATTTAACATTCAAAACTAAGAGTTCCTTTCTGAGTGTCATTTTAGATTGGAATACATTCCAATTTGCAATTTTGATTTCTAACTTTTAATCATAGTTTATCTTCCTGAAGTATTTCAATTATTTTAATTAACTTTTTAAAGACAAAATTATTTTTTATGTAGTTTTTTAAATGCATCATTGAAATTTATAGAAATGAGATTTGTATAAAACACAATTTAATTTCAGATTAATTAAAAAAATAATTATGAAATAATACCCTTTAATAGTTATATGAGATTTATTTAATATATATTCTTTTTTTCAAATGACATTCCTGTTTGAGAATGTTTCCTCTAAAACTTTTTCTTACGTAAGTTCGTTAAAATAGTTTATCTTTTTATTTTATTTTAAGACTATCTTTAAGGGGCTTTTGAAACAGCAATCATGTTTTTGTTTAGTCGTTGTCAAAGTGTTGCGAGAAAGTAATTAATCATTCTTTAAAAGTTAAGAGAGTAAAGTTAGTGTGTTACACGAAAAGACCTTAAAAAATTTTCAGTTGAATATGGCTTTGGTAAATGCACATGACATTTTAAGTTAAATATGACACTTTGATGTTCAAAGTTACTTTAGAACTCCTTCCTGAAGCGATTTTAGTAAATATACCTTATGACATTTCTTTCAGAAACTTTTAATAAAGTATATTTGAATATCAAATTTGCATTTAAGAAATTCGTTTCTAATTATTTTTTATTTATAGTTGATTTAAAAAATAAATTTTAGTTATGGTTAATTTACAGATTTTAAGAAAATAACTGCATATTTTACGTTAAAAATGCGTGCTTAACAAACTTAATATAAATGACTTATCAGGCGAAATATATCAACATATATTAAGAATTGATTATTTCTAAAACTAGCGCTGCTTTTATTTGACCACGTTATTAAATTTTGTACATAAATTAAGCTGCAATTTAACATTAAATGCACACTCCTAATTTATTAATTTAAAAAATAGGCCAGACATATTAACATAAAAAAATTTTCCTTTTTAAAAAGTTTTCCGCAATTTTGGCAACTATTGTATTAACGTCTTTGTTATTAAAAGGCGTAAAAACTAATGAGAGAACGAGAGTTTGCGTGATTGTATAACACGTTCTTAGCAGTACTTGAAAATATACTGCATTTCCATCTCCAATTAATACCTATTGTATATCCTAAATTATGTTTTACCTTTTAATATACCGAATACCGCAGTCACCCGATTACAATTTAAAGATTTGATAATTTTGCCAAAAAAGTTTTATAGTGCAAAACGTTCTACAAAAGAAACAATTTTCAATCATTAACAATGTTTCAAGTGTGAACATACTTTATATTTTTTTAAATACGATAGTCTTATTTCTCTACATCATGATGCTTATAACCCGTTCGGGACCAGCATCTTTTGCGTGAATTTATTCGGTTGACGCCAATTTTTACCACATAATTAAATTTATTTTATTGATCAAGAAAATGTCTTAATTAATAAGGAAAATTTTACTTTTCATTTTTAGTGATTCATCAAAAACCAGTGCTGTAAGCATCTTTTGAAGATGCATCTATGTTCCCGTGGTCCTGAAGTGGTTAAGCTCATTCAAGCCTTCAGTTATTAACCATTTGGAAAAATGGTTATTGTCCTCCTCAAAGTAGGTAATCAAAAGCATATCGGAAGCTTTTTATTAGTTGAATCCGCATTTTATTCGTTTTCTGATTGGTCTATACAGTAATCCGTATTTCCTTTTACTTTTAACAGAGATGGATACTACTGTTGCCACTATGACAAAAAAGTAATAAAAACTAAATAATAATAATAATAATAATAATAATAACTCAGAAACAAATTGAGATACAGCTTTCAAACAAATTGCATTTAAAAGTACATTTTTTTCTCGATACGACGGTGTAGAAAGTAATATTGTGGGATGTTTAGAAGTTTATGAATGAAATTTCATTTAAAATGGGTCGTCAGATTTCTTGGAAATTTGGCGATGGAAAAGCCTTTTTCCGAACAGCCAATGAAATGCTTTGACAATACGTAACTTTCAGGTGGATAATACGGAAGTTTCAGGAAATCTGAGGAGTCTTAGGCGAATTTTATCGCTTGCAATTTTTACGTGTAATAACACTATTAATGTTTAATTCATGGCGTACGTAATGTATGATCAACTCCGTGCGATTTTTTATGTCTTAAATTTTAGTCTTTGAAAAAAACATTTTCCAAATGGCCGTTGTAATTTGTTAAATTGCCTTTTTTTATTGCTGGGGTGTTATTTAAGCTGGGGTGTCTTTTCTTCTGAATAATACAAGATTTAATAAATATAAAAATAAAATTAGTTGTTTAAAATTACGGTCTTTTCAATAGATTACCTAAATTTACTTTATCATAATGTTTCGTGGACAAATGTTGCATTTGGCTTTAAAAATTGTAATGTAGTCGGACATATTACATAATAAGGATTAAAGTCTTAAATTTTGCCTATCGTTTTAGGCTTTAGGCTGTGCGATCAGATCCGAAGACTTTGATTGCATAACCTACATCACACAGGTTACGTGGCGACACTAGTCAGTAATATTGTTATCTTATTCAGTTTTAACCAGGTTGAATTTTTTATTTCATCTTATTGGACAGAGTGTACAAAAATAAATAAAAAAATAAATAAATAAATAAAATAATAATAATAACTTACCATATCTAAGTACTAACCAACATCAGTTCCCCTCAAAAGAACGTATAAAACATTGTTTGGTACAACTTTACTATAACAATGTCTGCTAAAGAATTCTATTTTTAAATTTTCTTTACGGCGTCGTCTACGCAAAGAAATTGTAACAAACTGTAAAAAAAACGGACACCAAATTTTCACATAATTTAATCAAGTAGCTTAGCAATTATACAGATTTAAATTTTAGAACTTCTGTTGTTAAATTTATTTGTATCATTACAAAAGAGATTGCAAGGCTATTAGGCTTGTAAATATCACTAAAATATGCTGTAATTTTGGACTTTTTAATGGATACTTGAACACAACTTGATGGAATGATATGTAATTTTGGATTCGCATTTTTGAAGTTTCTTGAAATCTATATTTGTTAAAACATTTCATAAGTAAAAACTCGTAGGTAAAAATTATAACATCATTCAAAATTAATTTCAAAGTATACTTATTATCTAATATATATTTCGAATATTCTTACCAATGAGCAATAACTACTTCTGAAAATGCATTTCCATCATTATTTTAAATTATGAAATTTAATTTTTATACAGTCACAAATAAATTTTATTTAGAAATGCTTTCTACATGCCACAGCAAATATCATCGACAAAAGATACGGAGATATAATAAATTCAATCTAAATAACTTTCTACTTTTCTGGAAGAAAAAAGAAAATATAAAGACCTGTTATAATTCCAGAAATACCTTAATCGTTAATAACTGTTTAATATTTAAACTCTTTAATGGTTTTGCATTAAAAATTTTAATTGCAAACAGCAACGACAAAAAGTATCCTTTAATTAATATTTTTTTATAAACTTCTTCATCAATTTCTTCAAATTATGAGGGTATGTTTTGAAGATTTAATGATAAACATATAGTAAAATATTTTTTTCAACATGTATCGCTATTCATCGGTGAGATAAGGATAAAACTAGTGACCGAGGTAAATTTGTTGTTTTTCAGTAATTTGGAATCTGTAAAATATCGACAAGCAGAGCTTTTTAGCAACCGTTTTAACATTTGTCGGTTATTTTATCTGTAGCTTTTCAAAGAGCATTATTTCAGTTCCAATTTTTATTTAATTTATAATTTTCTAAAAGGCTTTATCAACGTAACTTTCCGGCAAAACACTTCGCTGGTTGGGGCACTTAAAAATTATTTATTTATTATTTTGCATTATAATTTAATTCCAAATGGTCCTTTCTCTTTAATCAAATTTTAGCATAAATCCAATACAATTACCTGTGATGATCAAATTATCTTCGTTAATTGTAAGAAAAACTTTAATTTATATAGTAATTAAATTCTAGACTTTGCCTCATCCACGAAATACTCATTTTTTTCCTCTCTAACTGGCGCAGAACGCATAGTTAGGCAACTTGATTAAGTTTACTACTTTCACTACATCCTGCCTTTTACTATTTTTTTTCTACTTTAAAATACTAATTTTCTGGTTATATTTTCTGGTAACTATTTTGAGCATTTATTTATTTAATGTATATTTTAATACAAAATGTGACAAAACATGGAACTATACTTTTTGTTGTGCATTTTATTACAAAGATATACAAAGCACAGAGTAATATTATTCTTACATTCTTCAGGTCCGTTTGAGAAAAGAAATACTGCTTGATTCGGATATCATCTGCCAGTCGTTGGAATTGAGCAGCCAAATGTTTTCCACATACTTCGGGTTCAGTAACTTTAACCGTTTGAGAACAAATCCATTCTTTACCAATCAGTGTCTGCGAGAATTATAAGTATTAAAATGATGTACGATCATTTATTTTAATATTATTATTATTATTATTTCAACAGAATCGGCAAGATATCTTGTAAGAGTGGAACTTATAAATAAAGCATGTTCGTGGAATTCAAATTCATAATTTTGTTGCTTAATTTACGTTTAAATTATACAGTCTTAGATAGGCTTTATTAACAGCAATATGAAAATAGAGAAATTTATATAATACTCATTCTAATATACTAAGAATTCCTTCCCACACTCACATCCTGACACTATTTTTGAATTTTATAAGGAGAGAACTGAAATAAAAACCATTATTACCGATTTTCTTTACTTAAAAGAATGAGGTCACAGTTTAAATTATTTTAAAAGGTCTATTTTGCACATAAATACAGTAAAACCTCCTTAAGCGACCGCGTTCCATTCCAATAGAAATTGGTCGCTTGAGATGTGGTCTCTTAATGGAGGTTTAAATATAGATTTTAATTGTTGAAAAAAGGTAACAATTAATGTTACTAAAATTTATTTTTCAAATTAGGGAAAAATACAAAAAATGAATTATTAAAACAAAAGTTAATTGCATAAGTTAATTACTGCAGAGTTTAAAAAAATTATTAATTGACGTTTTTTTTTATTTTACGGATTTATCTTTTATAACTTTTATTTCCATGTCCTTTCGAAGTTCAGTAAATAAATGCAATTATTTTTGCACAGTAACAAATACAAACGATTTCATTAATTTATTTCTTTGAGAGTTTCCTGACAGAATAGAGTAGGGGGTTTATTCAACGTCATTCTTAATTTTTCATCAGAGTTAAATTCATGCCGAAAAAGGAACAAGGGTGTTTAAACACTAATAATAATTTTAAAAAATCTACAATTAGTTTAGATGTATGATGAATAATGCGCTCTCCGGAATTATTTTTCTAATAAAACCTTCTTCAAGCGACCAAGAAAAAACGGAATTTGTTTCATTTTCTTTAAAGAAATTGTTCGCTCATGGAGGGAGTCTCTGAAAGGAGGTAAAGTTAGCATTGAGCCTATGGTAATAAATTTCTCTCCATGAAAAAATGATCGTTCAGGGAGGTGGTCGCTTAATGGAAGTGGTCATACAGGGTTGTTTCACGGTAGATCTAGTGTATAACGAATATAAGCATTGGTTTTACTGAGTTCATATTTTATTCGATGTGATTGGATTTTAGATGCTATATGAAACTACTTGGGTATTTCAATCAAAAGTTGTTCAAAATTAAAGATATCAATATTTAAACAGGGAACGTGTTGATGATGTTGTTGTTGTTGTTTTATGACGGCCAGTTATAAACACGACAGATATAGGTCAAAGGAGGGGAGTACCCTCCGTGGTGGTTTATCTAAGGGAACCTAACTCACATTTACGCAAGGAAATCCAAGTTTCGAAGAATCCCACGGAAAACCCCGAACGATTAGGCCGACGGGCGCAATTGGTTACGAACCCAGCACCTCCTGTCTACCAGCTGCGAGAGCAGGACCTCTCGGCCACCGGTGGGGCGGGAACGTGCTGAAATGCTTTATTGTACATGTTTTATGTATTTAATAATGAGCTTGACATTTCAGCGCAAGTGTAGGATGAACGTTGAAATGTTCAAGTTGAAATCGATGAAACAGTTCATGTACTCAGTTCTACCTTATTTAGTCGGATCTTACATGGCAACTGAACAGTTCTTTTTGCATTTACGACGATCTATTATTTTTTTTAAAAACAATTCAGAGTTACAAAATTTATTTTTCGTCGTCGCTGTGTAATATTTTTTTCTAATGTCTAAGAAGAAAAAGAAAAATTAGGATCAATATCTTTTCAAAACTCATCGCAATCTGTATTATCCAATCAATATTAACAAAATTGACAGGAGCATGTTAAAAATCTGCAGTAAACTCTATAGTTGATATTTTTTAAATATAACGGTTACTTTACCATATTATTAAGTGCATTTGATTATATTATTGTCAGAAAGAAGTTAAACTACTGTTGTATTACCGTTTTCTAGGAAAATGATAGAATGTCTGGACAGTATGCTGCAAATTTTTAACTCTGTTTACGACAAGGTGCACAATGAGACCGAATAACAATTAGACTATATCATTTTATTTCAAGTGCGTATAGTAAATTTTGACAAACTATTACTTAGAACGTTTTTAGAACATTTCTCCTTTCAAACTTTTTTTCGAAACTATTTGTAGAGAGCATTTGTATTTTCAAAGTAACCACCATGCCAAATATTTAGCTTTTTGTTCCTTCAGTATCACAAAGATCATAATCTAGAACGATTTCTTTATTCTGCCCTTTTAAAATTCAAAATAAAAAAACCTTTTTTGTGAGCATTTATGGCTTAAAAATAACAGGCAAGTCATATTTTGAGTTTGTATACTTACAAATTTCATAAAAATCGTAAATAAGAACGTTTTCGGGCCGAACATTTCGCATTTCATAGTTTGAAATTTCGAATTTTTTAGAAATCACCCTTAGAGAGCATTCACATCTTAAAAGTATCTACCATGCCAAATTTCAAAATTTTAGCGACTCCAGTGCAACAAAATCTGAATTTTATGCACCCACATGTGCTTAATGGCACTCATAAATATGGTCTATGTTCGAGTAGGGGCTGTAAACAACAATTTGCCACCTTTACTTTTGAAATCCGTTCGATAGTTCTGTAGGGATTATATCCTGCAAACAAATAAAACAAACAAGCAATCGAAACTTCTTTACAACATTTGTGTAGACTTATCTAAAAATTCTCGGTATAGAAAAAAATGAATAACTTTTAAAATTCTTCCATTATGCACGAAAGAAATACTTGGATTACACTAGATAGCAATACTTTAAAGTGATTTTACGTGTATTCGTTGTTTATAGTTTCCAGGAATCGTATAGTAATAATTTAATTTCACTTTAAATTAAGTTTGTTTATATCTATAGTGAAGTAAAATAACGTATTAAACGATGTTTATATTTTTGCTAACAATTATAAAATTGTTTAATGACACATACCAATTGATCATCAAAATATAATTGAAATTCTCTTTCTTTTGCGATTATTTTACTTTTACCCAAAATCAAAGTTGAGTACGTCGTTACTATGCTTAATAACTTTAAAATCATTCACTAAACCCTAAAAAGAGTGTTATTCAAAAAATAATTCTTTGATTTAAAAATTAAAACTATCTTAAACTTTTATAAAAATGTTCATTTGAACATTACACTGTAGTCTTTATAGATTAAAGTGGGATGAAAGATAATAATGTTTTTATACAATTGTATTTTTAGTTTCAACAATAGATTCCATCTCTATTTTTTATAAAGAACTCTAAGTAGTTTTTATTAAAAATTGTATTTATACGGTTAAAGACATCACAAAGATTTTCTGTTGCATGTATTTTTTTTATCTTTTCTTTATTTTCTATGTCTGTAATTTAGAGAAGTATCTATATCTATCACAAGTTTTGTAAAATACATTGTACTTAACACCGCGTCGCTGCGTGATTTTTCACAAAATACTAATTTACTATTTTATTTCAATTGGAAACATTGTAATATAATTTAAACTTTTAGCCAAATCTATTTTTCTTTGACAAAAATAATCGTTTTGTGAAATATGAACGATTGTACTACATAATATTTAAAAAAATCCATAGAAGATAATCATATGTTTTGGGCTTGTCGAAATTAGAAGTCCATCTAATTACTTTTTTTTTCGGTACGTTTTTCCTTATGTACAATTTATTTTTTTTTTGCTTAATAATTTTCATTTTCTTAGTATAAAAAATATAGCACTATTTACGATTAGTATCATAATTTTAAGAAAAAGAATTAATATTATTGATCTCTACACGGTACCTTGGACAAGATCTATCAGTGAATACGTTCTAAAGCCCGGCAGACATTGCCGAGCCCCAGTGTAAACGTTAATATAAGATTTAAATGTAAGTTTAACATTGACTTTACATAGCTGGAGTTTCAAAATATTTTATTTACAGAAAGTCTAATTTATTTGTCAAAATGATATATTCAGGATTTTATTTGTAACTTAAAAATCAAGTCTGTGTAAGTTTTTAAACAATATAATAAGTATAGTAGGGAATTTAGATAATTACACTTAACGTGTTAAAAATCTAATGAAACGGATTTATGTTAGTCGCATATAGAAGGAATTTTTAATACTGTCTTTAAAATAAATAAGTATGCCCCGTACTAAATCTGCGCAAATCATCGAAAAACATGTGTTTGGCTCCAATCAATTAAAAATAACGTCTGCTAACAGTAAATTAAGTACTTAAATTTACACCCATTACTACCCATAGACCACTCTTTAGGAATTACCCGAAATTACCACCCATAGACGACAATATATACTGGTATGTGGAGAACTATAAAAGAATTTATTTATAATAAAAGAGCTAAACATTTACACCATGAAAAATCAATATTAATGTGAAAATAAAAATCAGGAAGTAAAAAATGACTATAAAAAATAAGGAAGAATATGAAAGATGGGGACTTCACATGAACACCAGAAAGACCAAATACCTATGTATAGGAGGAAATGAGACAGACCTGCCTGCCTGGATAGACGGCCAGACAAACCGAATGCATAACACTTTTCAACTTTGTTGGAAAGCGTTTAAAAAGTAATACAATGAAGTTTTGTGCGAGGTATATGGTAGAAATGTTTATACTTCTAGTGTAAAAAATGGATACCCTCGTACTAACACTGTCGTAAATCATTGTGAAAAAATATGGCTGGTACTAATCTATTTCTAATAACGTCTTTGAATAAGTAACGTAATTGAATTTTTCTACACGTTGTCCACGTAAAGGAATTGCACAAAATATGAAATTGTACCATTGTTTGCCATCGAATTTCTTAAATATTACCTTTCGCCTTATATTTTTTTTTACTGAATCTCTCATTCAATAATGTGAATACCTTCATTTTAAAAACCTGTCCAAGTTAATATTCAATTATGGTAAAGAATGAGGTATTTGCCACTCAAGATATATTTTCAACTGTGATACACTTTCTTGGGGTCTTAATAAACCAGTCTATAACGCGAAAGAAAATTTACTTGTTTACTTATAATAGCTCGTACGGGCACTTA
This sequence comes from Maratus speciosus, assembly GCA_963932465.1. Lineage (NCBI taxonomy): Eukaryota > Metazoa > Arthropoda > Arachnida > Araneae > Salticidae > Maratus > Maratus speciosus. The sequence goes on from OZ010794.1 coordinate 310,394,382, forward strand.
AAAAAGTTATAAATTTTATTTTCTGCTAATTTTTCCGCTGTAAGTATGTTTTATTGTTAATGAAAGAAAAATGGTAATTCATGTGTAGTTAACAAAATGAAAAAAAAAAAAATTACTTTAATTTCCAGATTGCCACTGTAAAAGTGAAATAGCACGGCTGAAAATTATTATTATTGTTTTTTTTTTCAATTCAAGTAAAAAAAAAAAAAAAAAAAAAAAAAAATGACTAAGTCGATCTTAATTCTGAAATTTTCCATACGAACTCCTAATTTCCAAATCATATTTAGTTTTGGCTGTACAGCATACTAAACGGGACACTGGCCGCCACTGTATATTGTGTAAAAGGACAACGTGCCTTACTTGAGAAAATTTGTTTGTTTACCGTTATATTTTCTTCTGGTTTATAAAAAACTGAACAATTTTGAACAAACGTGCTCACATCACTGAAACTAGTGCAAATTGATCAGTCCAAAGTGTTTCAGATCTTGTTGCCTTCAGATCAAACCGAAAATATCTCATTATTTCTTTGAATCTGTCACGAGCCATTGATTGGTGAAAAAGGTTTATATCCCAAGTCTTAGACCATAAAACATTTATTGAAATAGCTTAAGAAATAAAAGTTCCACGCGCATACAGTAAGGAAATAAAAGCATCTAAAACGTCGAAAGATATATTCCAATGCGGATCCTGCAAACGTCGATAAGTTTCTTCTACTGTGCGCAATTTTATGAAATGAAGAATCTTTTCGTTTATGGGGAGTCTCGATTCACTTATGAGATTCCCTGATATTGCATTTCTAATGGAAAATGAGCTAGGTCCAGGAACTTCTCTCAATACATTGTGTTGCTGTCATTTTCTTGAAGAAAGGTTACCAGAAAGAACTGTCCATTTTGTTCCATCTTTTGCTAACTGCTTCATTTTGCTCATTTTCTTCCTTTTGGAAGCGTGTTCTTCACTTTTACATAGTAGTTTACTTTTCTTCTGACATTCTCTTTTTTGTTTTTGCTTTCTTCCATGAGAAGTACTCGCATCCTTTGAATCGATGTTTATCAAAAAAATTTCTTCATTTTCAGATTCAGAAAAATAATACTTTTGTGCAGTTTTAGTAAAGAATGAGCATTCTTCCTCTGAAGAGTGTTTACATACGTTGTCAGGGATATAATCATCTTGTGATAAATCATAATTTTCTTCAGAATCAGAATCGGTTTCAGATACAGTCCGCAATATTTTTAAAAATTCTATTTCCGACAGATTCCTTTTGCCTGCATTTCTTAGTGACATCGTGAGAAATAAATTACGTCGATTAGGGCAAGAACTTTAAAAGGATGCTTTCGAGCATAAAAAGAATTTCACGTGACCGGCATGTGTTTTTAAATCCTCCTGTGTAAAGAATCACGTCACAACCAGATGTTTTCAATCCTCCCCCTCACTTATGCTTCTTTCTATGAAATACCGCTCAAATTCCCTCGAAAGGAAAGTCAAATAGTCGGTAGACAACAAAAATTTAAAAGTAAATGTGATGTTAGGTTTTGTTTGTTCAGCGGTCAAAATGACCGCAATCAGTTTTTCTTGGTATACATATTTATATCACTGGTAATACCATGGGAAAAATTATAATTTTTGTGCTGGATTAATCCTTATGATTATTTAGGAAAACTCAACAAACAATGTAGAAATCGGCGAATATTTAAGAGAAATACAAACGTTGGAAATTCGTTTGAGGGTCATAATGACTGTCCCTCGTCTTTCTAGTGTTTATAATATATTAGTTTAGACCTACCTAATAAGAAATATGATTGTTTGTTACAATTTCGACATATGTAATAAGAAATATAATTAATAATGTGCTATAATTTCTACATTAATTTCATCCATTTATATATGCTACAATTTCCACAGATTACGTAATAATTTCCATATGTTATAAGTCTACACATTGCCTTAATCCATATATTTGAATGATAATATTCTATTGCTAAAATGAACTAATCTTGGTAGAGATCATTTTGGTAATGAACAATTGACGAAATCATGCATCAAATCCTTTCTATTTTGAAGACTTAATATATTACTTGAACATCGATGTATGTACATTTGTACATGTACAAAGGACCTTATTAATGAAAATATTTTATTTTACTTATGCGGCTGTGAACAGATGTTAAAGAAGAATTTCAATTATTTAAAATGCAAAAAATTCTTTTAATTTTAAATAATAAATTGCATAAATTATTTACAAATGCCTTACATTTGAGTTACTAATTTTTGCGTTTCATTATATTTATATATCTTTCAATAATATAAAAAAATATTATATTAAATTTTGTTTTACAATTCTTTCAAATTGTTTTAGTCTATTTATAGAAATGCATGTTCCGATTATTTATGTTTCCATTTACATTTTGAGGTTACATTTAATTCTAAAACACTATGTTATATAATGGTAACGAGAGTGAATTCTAGTCATAATATGTGATGATTATCATTGTGTTAAAATTTGGTTTATATTTATAATTGTTTATAAATATGTTCAGTAATGTTTTAAAGTAATAAAAATGAAAAAAATATCTTCTAAATTTCAATTAATGATTTTCAGAAGTTAATCACATTATTTTATTTATTACATTTTAATCTCTTATCGATATTTCTATCAATCATTATGCTAGATTGACTAATATAATTCTTTATTTTTTTATTATTACTATTTTTTTTGTTTGTTTTTTTCGATTTTGCCGTGTACGATTCCCGGCTTAGACATTTTTCACTCTGTTGGTTCTACGCTTATTTACCAATATGATAAATCACGTATTAAATATTCCTTATTTTTTTATTTAACATATTATCAATCCACACATGATAATACTTCCTCCAATTATTCCTGTTCTCATTTACATTTTGTAATGACATGTATTTTCATCGCATCGGTATATACATCAACTGGAATCACAATATGTGATGCGAATTATAGTGAACTACAATGTGGTCACGTATAACATGACCGACCTTTATTTTCGCAACCGTTGGTCCTAGATGCATACTTCCAATTACAAAAATGGTTTAAATAAGGTAAAGAATTATTTTGAAAGCGATTTTGGCCAAGAAAAACATTTATTAAAAAATTACGAAATTTAAATTTTTATACGGTCCCCCGGTCCTATAAGTGATATTTACTAAAAATTTACTGTGACACTAACAAGTAAGACAAAAAAAAGTCTCATTCATCTAACATTAAAATTGGCCGAGTTACGAAACCTTGAAATGCATGACTTATACCACTTTTATGCATATCAAAATAGATGATTTCGACCATGCTTTTAGGGGTCATGTATAAAGTACTTAAACTTATTTCGAGGTATCTGCCCTTTGAAAGAAATCGTACAAATATTACAATTAACTTTTATTAGTTAAGTTTCAGATTAGTTAAAATAATTGTATTTTAAAATATGTTTTATTTTGTAAGGATTTGGGGCTATGATTTCTTTTAACTAAAATTATGTTATTTTCATAAGGTTTTATTTAACTTGCAATGATCGTCTTTCCAGTTTAAAATTTGTACTCGAACTTTAACTTACTTTCAAATGTCCGACCGAAGTTAAATTTTACATACTGACTTAAATCCGATCATAATGCAATATTATTATGATTTTCGACTCTTACAATCGTATACATACTTATATTAGAGGATAACACAAAAAAAAATCGGATAGATTACCGTCAAGAAATTTAAGAAAGAGTTTTAGATTAGATAACGTAAACATGCGATGGTTGTGTTTTTTAACTTTTATAATTATATTTTATGTATTTTTTAACCCCGAATCAAAAAATTACCTTCACTTTTAACCATCATGTCACGATTTTTCGCAAATCGTAAATTTCAAGGTTAAGAAATAGCGAAAAATCTGATACTATAAAATAGATGTAAGACTTTTTTATTCGGTTTAATTTTATTTAATTGAATAATTTATTAGATTTCTTGGCTTATACTGGGTTTCTTACAACTAAACAGCTCGGAGGTCCGATGAGGTTTGGAGGGGATGGGGATTAATTTTAACCTTAAGCTTTTTAACTTTGAAATTTGCTATTTGAAAAAATTCCTGACGCGATGATTTAAGTCCATTTTCGGATTCAGTGCTAAAAAATACATAAGAATCAATTTTTAAAAGCTAAAAAACATGCAAAAACCTAAAATTTAAAAGACAGTGTAATATAACAGCATTTAAAAATATGTATCATTTTGTAAAGAATTGTGGCTGTTGTTTTTCATCCTTTTATTTAACAAAGAATCTGTTATTTGTATCCTCTTATAATGTTCAGTGCAAATTGTACATTTTGTAGTAATATGTCAGAATGATTAAAAATTTCAAATTTATATTGCAATGCTAATTTTACTCTCAATAATTTCTTTACTATATATGACGAAATTATATTTCAGCTAAATTTGTGAATGACCCCTAATATGCAGCAAAAAGTATGCTCCAGCTTTAAGCAGCTATTACTCGGTCAATTTTAATCGTAGAATAACGGGACTTTTTTTGCCTTACTTGCCAGTGTAACAGGGAAATTTTACTAAATAAAACTTATAGGACCGGGGACCGTATAAAAATTTAGATTCTGTAATTCTTCCCTAAATTTTTTTTTCGCTTCAAACTTTTTTTATTTTAACCCTCCACCTAATTTTGACCATTTTTGTAATTGGAAGTATGTATCTAGGACCAACGGTTACGAAAATAAAGGTCGGTCAGGTTATACGTGGACACACTGTATATTTTTTATATATGTGGCTGTAATTAGTTTTCTTCAGAAATATTTAGAAGAAATAGACATTGAAAAGCATTTTTTATTATTATTTAAAGAATTAATTAGCGATATTATTTATAAGCACACTTGCTTTACTTTCGTGTTTCATTTTTGTTTAAATATCTTTTTCTATATATCTACGAATCTATTACATTTTGTTTTACATTTCACTACTTGGTATTAAAAGTGTCATAAATCTATTTATTACAGTGTCTCATCCAATTATTTCTGCTTCCGGTAAAAATTTGCAGTTACTTTTATTTTAATCACCTTATATTGTTGTTAAAACGGGTTTATTCTGAAGTAGGTCACGTCGCTGATGAAAAATTCACAAGATGATGTTTCAATTTATTCCTGCTGAGAGAATTTAATAAAGAATTGTTACATCAGGATTTATATTTGCTGACCGAAAGATATCAAATTAATGGAATTATTTGTGTGGACTCAGCAGCATTGCAGTGCTAGGATATGAAGAACTAATTATATAAAAGTAAGTTTTAATTTCGTTCAGAGTTATGTTTTAGTGTTCACTGTTGTGGTGAAACATTAAAAAAAAAATGTTTTTAGAAAACTGAAGTGAAACTCGCAGTTTGTAGCTAGCTTGTGACAGGAAAATAATAGTAAATCTAATTCTAAAAAAATAACATAATAATAATTATATTCCGATAACATGAAGTTTATGTTATAAAATTAATTATTTAGTATATTTATTTATTTTGGAAACAGTAGAATATTCTTTATTATTTACCTAAAGTGTTTTATCTCTAACATTGTTTAACATCTATCGCTGGACATTAATAGGTTACGAACAAGGCGATGATTTATTCTTTAACGTGTTCACTCTTGCGTGCATCCCCAGTGAGTCCCGCTTGACTGTCCCATCAGGCGGCGTGCATCACCAATGGGTCACGCTTGACTGTCGCATCAGGTGGCGTGAATCACCGGTGGATGAAACTTGACTATTTCATAGAAGGCGTGCACTACAGGTGGATCACCCTCGACTGCTTCATAGATGGTGTGCACTAAGGTGGGACACACTTGAATATTCGAAAATTCAGTAGTAAAAACAATTCAATATTATAAACTTAACACATTCACGACGGGAAACAAGAATTATCGCTTTCATTCAAAAAATATCATTGACTAAGGGCGTGGCTTCTACCTTACAGAAAATGCATTTATATCATGTTGTCCATATTTTTTTAGATTGTAAGACATTTTATATTAAATTCGTACATTGAAATATATTTACAGACGCATAGACTTGGGAAACCTTTCTAGAACACCAAATTACAAAAGGCTTTCTTATATTCGAGTTCAATTCAATAAATATGAAAGGGGTGGGTCATTACATACAGTGTCTGAATAAGCGACACTACCGCGCCGCCAGATGAAGCGGAAGATGAATTCGAGTGTCTTCTCACAGCGAAAAACATTAATATCGACGCCTTATTGGACGTGTTAAAAGATACAAATTTATACAGATTAATCCATAAATTGGATTTATCGGGCTCACTTCATGCTCTGTTTATTTAAAGGAATTTCAAAATCGCTACTGGTGTTTGGCAGCTGGCCAATTTGAACTACGAAATTTTTCAACAATAGAAAAATCCGTAGGGAAAAAAGTTTAGTTTCATTGTCGCTAAAAAGAATACTTATGCAAAATACCTATATTTCTTTCAGATAGAATATTTAGAAAAATTATTTGAATCTTCTTTGTCATTCAACACGTGTTTTGTTATTGGATATCATACATTTTTGTTGAAAATAAAAGCAAGGGTATCGTTAAAGTAATATAGTAGGCTAATATTGCCCCGGGGGAACAAAAAAAATGTCCTGGGAGCGAGGTCGGGTCTGTAGGTCGTTTGCGGCAGTATTGCCACGTTAAAGATAGTCAAAACTTCGGCAGCGGCGAGCGAGTGTGAGAGGGTGCATTGTCTTGGGGAACAATCCAATCGTTTCTGATGTCTGGGCGGACGCGACGGGCCAGGTCAGTTTTTCTCTGGAGTGCTCCATCAGTTTTGGCTATATTTAACGTGGCAGTACTGCTGCAAGCCCCTTACAGCCCCGACCTAGGTCCCAGCAACTATTTTTTGCTCCACTGTAATATAGTAATATAGTAATAGAAACTTTAACTGACAACAACCAGGTTTTAACAGTTGCTGTCTTACTGATATTTGTAAATAAGTTAAGATGATGCAAAAAGTGTAGCAGAAAATATAAGTGAATATTTAGGCGTAACTGGATATGCTATCTTAAACTGAGATTTCGACTTTGATTCCCGAAGCAGCATTTGGTATTTATTTTTCATGAAGCAGAATAAAAATAATATTTTATGTTACATAGCTTCTTTCCAAATTCAAAAAATAAAATTTTTTAAAAAGAAGATTTTACTAAGAATAATATAAGGAACTATAATGCGTGTTAAAAAGTGGTATACTATACCATGTACATAACAAGTAAAACAACAGTTATAAAATTATTTTTAATATTAATTGAAATAATAAAATTTTATTAGTATAAAAAGATGATTACTGTAGAATATGTTATGCGTAGCACTTACTGCAGACGTACAGGGAAACTGAAAAGTATTCCGTTATATAACGGTCTATGAAGATAAATTTTTCGGCGTATTTTAAGGGTGTTACTCTGCAACAAACATAATGAAAGTCGTATACATTTCTGACAAAAACATGTTTTCTGTAGAATATGGAGTGCGAAGCATTTATCATTTATTTACATGGTCACACAAAATATTTTGGTTATATATTGGTTACGAAGAAATAACTGTTCGCTCGTAGTTTAATTATATTGCACTATTTCAAACATAATGAAATGTATATATTTTATTAAGGCTTACTAAAAAATGCTTGCAGTAGAATATTACGTTCATCACATTTATCGTTCATTTGGAAGGATACATAAAGTACGAGGGTTGTTTTTTTTTCAATTTCCGATGGACCGTAAAATAAAGACTATTGTGAATAACAAAATTCTTTTATAGCCTGGAGTCAAGTACAATCAAAGCTATTTATCGACACAGTCGCATTGAATATCGAGACATTTATCATAGTGTTGAGCGATGGGTGGATACTCATTTCACAGAACACTGCCGCCAACGTATTCAGAAGCTGTCCAAGGTGTCTTGAAAATTTTCGGTTGAATGGAAGTGGAATGGAATGCTGTCGTCCCAGATCTGTTTTCAGATCTCGAAAAAGGTGACAATCACTCGGTGCCAGCCTAACTGATGGGCCAGCAACTTCTTTCAAAAATACGATGCGGTGTGTTCGATTTGAGAAAGTAGCTATTGGGTCATGAGTGGTTGGCACCGAGCTATTGTCACCTTTTTTTATATCTAAAGACAGGTCTGGGACGAAAGCACTCTATCCCACTTCCATTCGAATAAAAATCTTCAAGACGACTTTGAGACCTATATCAATACTTTGGCGGCAACGTTCTGTGAAAAGTGTATTTCTCCCCCTCGCCCATCAGTATGATAAATGACTCAATCTTCATTGTGAAGATGTCGAAAAGTAGCTTTCATTGTATTTGACTCCAGGCTATATAAGAATTTTGCTATTCACACTAGTCTTTATTTTAGGGGCCAGTTTATAAACAACAATTAGTTTATAAAACAACAGACCTCGCATTTCTGATACAATACTGTATCTGAAGAATTGTATATCAGGAATGAATGCTGGAAGTGCGTTTTCTGCTGTGGTATGCGTTTTAAGTTTAACTAAGTGTTTCCATACTAAGCGAGGTATATAAATTCTTAGAACATATACAGGGCTACACAAGATAATTTTTAAGGATGAATATTAATGAGAGTAAATTGGTTATAGGCATTTTCAAAAATGATTTTTCAAGCTTAACTGAATTTAGAATTAAGAGATGTTTGTAGCGTAAAAATAAAATCATATACAGGTCTTTGCGACGAAAAACTGGATACTTGCTCGCCTATGGATAATAAATGTGATTTCCTGTGAATGTGATTTCAGTAGTTTTAAGAATGGTTTGGCCTGAATTGAAAATTAGCTTATTATGTTGCATGTACATATCTACAGGTAATATACAGAGCTGTACAAAATAATTCAAATTTATTCCGTCTATTAGTAGAAAACGTCAGATGTGAAGTCACAATTGAATTAAGCTTTTTCTAATTAAAATAAATTTTAGCATACTAAGCAGAATATATACAAATGTATAGATAATATATAGAGCTACACAAAACAATTGAAGTACCATTCCGGCTGTTGTTGAAATTTGTTGTGAAAAATGTTTTGCGTTTTATATAATGTTTATATAGGTATTTTCTTTACCTTTTACATTGGAATAGTTTTTTAGGTATTTTGGAGTGGTGGAAAGTGTTTGCATGATTTTTCTTTCTTGTTTGATTGTTACATTTATTGCTCGATTTACATAAAGGTGAGTGATTTATTAAATTCATAATCGCGAATTTTAAACCTGTAGGCGTGGAATACATTGTTAATCTTAAAATATACCTATAGGAAAATAATTTTTTAACTTATTTTTATATGTACTCTTCTTAAAAGAAATTCTGAATTTTCGTAGTTCATAAACTATTTTTAAAATACATATTTTTAATTTTTAATTTTATGTGTTAAAATCCTAGCGAAGGTATTGAGTTGTGAGGAGTATTTAAACACTTATAAATAAACTGCGTATCATTTTAGAAATATTTGGTTTTGCTTCTTTTATAGAAATTTCTAATTTGTTTTACCAAAAAACTACCAATTGGTATGGTCATTATATATTTTTTGAAAGATTACTTTATCATCAACCTACTGTATCTTATATCTCCGCCGAAATGTATTAATACTATGTGGATTTCCGTCTATTTTATTAAAAGCTCCAAAATATCATAATTAAGTTTTAAAGGATTGTTGTGGTAGGAATTTCTACGAAATTTTTTTTATTTTTAATTTGTCAATTCTGCATTTTTTTTTAAAAAATCCTCACGAAATTTGTGAATGTTTTTTTTTTCTATCAATATTACATTTATTATATTTGTGGCAACTGAAATTTAGCAAATGAAAATGAAAAATTTTGAATTATTATTTTTAAAACAATCGTTAACATAAATAAAAATTACAATAGATAAAAAGAAACTTTTTATTCATATTTATAAATGAAATTTTTATTCATATTTATAAATGAAATTTTTATTCATATTTATAAATGAAATTTTTATTCATATACATTTGAGTTAGTATTTCGAGTTACTTGTAACTATAAAATAAATAAATTATTTAGCATTTGTTTGTCACAGATATTTCCTTTAAGGGACTTGCATTATTTTATCTCCACTGAGAAAGTTTTAAAAGAAATATCATCACTTATAAATTTAATTTGTAGTGGAAATTTGTCTGAACAATGTAATTTACATATGTGTACCGATTTCGTTTTACAGTGCAACTTTTTATTTCGGTGTTTTCTGTAGAAAATTGCTAATTAAATTTAAACTTTTATTGTTAAGCTTGATAAACTATTATCCAAATATGTGGACCTTTTTGAATTATCATGCTAAGCTGTTAATACACGAATGAAGTGAAAACTTGTGTTATACGCATTATTATTTCTGGATATAATTCGGATTTTCTGAATTTCCAATAAATAATGTAATCATAAATAAGGCTTTATAGTTAAATAAACATCATCTTAAAATCTGTTTCATTTCATAACATTTTGCTTTAATGCAATCATTCCAAATTTTCCAAATTTTAATAGGATGAATTTTATTAAAATGTATAACAAAATACAGTATGTATCTACATTTTTATTTGCTAGTTAATTATATTCCAAAAAATTAACTGCTTTTCGTTAGACCGTCAATACCAATTTAAAATTATACAAGTACAGACTTATAGACAAATATTGAAACATTATAGAAAAATAGAATTTATATGTATATATATATATATCTTCGAATATTATAATATACAGGGTAAGTCAAAATGAATATAGCGATTACAAACGGCTATAACTATTTGATGGAAAAGAATTTATCGATAAGATTAACACAGAATGTAGAAGGAACTTTCTTTAAGTCAAATCATTAGGTCTTACTTCAAAATTTCTTTAGGTAAGGCGCAGGCGCAATGAAGCGGAAACCTACGCATGCCCGAATTGAAACTTCGCAACGACAAGAAACCTGTTCATTGCAGGCATTAGCAAAAATGCCGAGTTCCGTGCAGAAAGCATTCTGCTTGTTAGAATTTAACAAATGTCATTCTTTTATCATAGTGCAGCAAGATGGCCCACCCCCCACACTAGAGTATGGAGGTTCGCACACTTTCAAACCAACATCTTCAAAAGCGTTGGATCGGTCTAAGTGGAGATGCCGACGATGTCTTCTGCTCTTGGCCACCGAGATCTCCGAACTTGATACCCTGCGATTTTGTGCCTCCCATGCTCAAAATAATTGAAGAACTCAAAGTATGCATTTGTAATGCTCTTGTGTCGGTGACTGAACAAATGCTTCAGAATGTATGGAGTGGAATGCAGTACCGCCTAGATGTTGTCCGTGTAAACAAGGGATGTCACATAGAACATCTAGGACATATATAAACAAAATTTTGAAGTCCCATCTACATTCTGTGTTAATCTTATCGATAAATTCTGTTCCATTAAATAGTTATAGCCATTTGTAATCGCTATATTCATTTTGACTTACCCTGTATATAAATTTTAAAGTCATATAATAAAATAATTTTAAAAATATTTTTATTGAAGATTATGTGCAATTCGCATTTCATCCAATTTTTATCAAATATAAGACCAATCTTGTATTTTTCTTTATATCAATCCAGATATTTCATGATCAAGATGAATAAAGTTTAAACAATTCGAATTTACTGCATTGGAAACAAATAGCAATAATAAAATAACTAAATAATACAGTGAAACTTCCAGTTAACGAAGTCTCGTCGTTGCACTTAAATACTTCGTTATGAAGAAAATTCGTTAAATAGAAATCAACTCAAATTCATGAAATTTGTATAATAAAATGCATATGCGTTAAATGAAAAATACACATAAAATGTAAATTTTGGGAAAATGCAGGCAGTATTATATAATTCAGGCAATATAATTCAAGCAATATATACATATTTTTTAATGCAATGTAGACACATAAGAAAAATTTTATTAGAATAATGTCTAAAAAGTCGCATAATAAAGAGAGGTAAACAAAAATTTAAGCGTAGAGTAACTTTTCTCTTTTCTCAGTATTTCAAATCCTTAACTTTTAAAATGTCTTTAATATTTCCTTGTTACAGGTTTCTTATAAAAAATACACTTTTCATGAAAAGTTTTCCAGCTTTTTTAAGTATCCGAACAATTTATCCATAACATTTTCGTGAAACTGGAATCCCCTTATTCTTGTATCGAAGGCTTTTTAAATTTCTTCTTTTGAATGGAAATGATTAAATAAATAATTTCATTTTCACGCAATCCGCTGAAATAAATTCATACATACGTCGCAACAACAACCTCCCGGTTTGATTGCTGTACACGCACAAAAGTGGAATAAACTTCGTTATATAGAATATATTTTTCGTAATATGGAGATTGATTTACATGTTAATGGTGTTCAAAGTCAAGGTTCAGAAGAAAATTTCGTTAAGTAGAAAACTTCGTTAAAGGGAATTTCGACTGTATATTAACATTGTTTTCCAGAGATATCTCAAATTGCTCTCGCTAATGTTAAACATATAGACGTGCAATTCATTGTTATATTTAAAACATCTCATCGGGAAATTAATAATTGTAAATTATTTTTTACTGTACAGTCTTCATAAAAGGTGTTCCTTACATTTAACGATGTGTCATTCTTCCTTGAAGTGTTGAAAAAATAATCGCTGCTAGCAACACATAAAATATTAAATAAAAGTTTTATTTTAGAAATATTCTGAGGAGATATTTTAAAAATAAAAATACATTTTACTCTCATAGATTAGCCAGTACTGAGAGGGGCTTGATATCTCACTGACTAACACTATTAAATGCTTTGTATGCAAATTCTTTTCTGCTCTACACACTCAATATCCAATAATAATAAAAGAAAATAATTTTATTTAACCCATTTGTGCCTGAAATTTTGTTTTCTCAAATTTTTTGGTAAAATCACTTTAAAATGTTGCAAAATGATCTGGAAAAATACTAAAAAAAAATTAAGCTTAATTTTTTTTGCACGGTGCCCTCCAAAAGGACCGCCACGGGATTATTTGATAAAATGTAAAATAACTAAATATGAGTATTTCTAGTAGAATAATATGCATAATTATATACTTTACCTATATTTATATTTAAAATGTTTTTAAATTGTATATTATGTACTATAATTACTATTTTTATGAACTAAAAAAAATATATTTATTTTTTTGTAGAGACTAATAACGTTACAACTATTATTAATAATAAAATAAGAATAATCGTATTGCAGTCATAAAAACAATTTATTTCATAAATATCTTCGAAAGGAGATTACATAAATAACTTTCTCCTAAATTTCTAACAAAAATATATGCCCATTTGGGCCTAGAACCGCACATTTTGGACATTAAAAAATGCATAAAAAATAGGCTTGAACATTTAATTTCGCAATTTAAAAAAATACGTATTTCAAAAACGTATACAAGCTAAGATTATAACTTGCGATTTTGCGTCCTTGATAGAAAAAATACAAATAAACATACTTTTTACATTTTGCCATCTTGAAAAGTTAAAAATCTATGAACACCAAAAAAAGCCTTTATTTAAGCAAATAAATATCCACCTTATGCTGTCATCTCTCGGTTACAGATAAAGACATTTATAAATAATGATTTCATGCAATTTTCATGTTAAATAGGAGAAGAAAATTATACGAAATCGTTAAAATTTGAAACGTCCCAAAAATGGGACGCTAGGCATAAATGGGTTAAGCTTTATAATATACCATATTACCGCATAATTTAATTATTGTATGTTACCACAGACCATTAGTGGCTTAATAATGTATTGTACTTCAAATAATGTTTTTTTCTTAACTTGTGCTATTATAATTTACTTTGATACTTTCATTCAATGTTTCATCAGCTGTCAATTGGTGATCTAATTTTTTAATAGATCGTTAAAGCCTTTCGAAACTACTGCGAACTTTAATAATAATGTTCAGTGGAATATGCTATCGCTCCAAATGGTCATTGGAGACTGAAGTGGAACAAAAGTTCACGAAGAATTGTTTTATTAGAATGATATTTAGTTTTCAAAATAGTACTACTATTATTATTCTCTATAAATATTTCTATGTAAATGATCCCAGAAAAGATTTTTCAATTACATTGGATTCGAATAATGCTTGAATCCAAGTACTTATGGATCGTTTAAATTGTATGGATATATGATTTCTTTTCAAATCTTTATTTCTAGAATTTACAGTAATATTCTTTTATGCAGCAATATTAATTTTATTTCATATTTATAATGTATGAAATTGCTGCACATTTTGATGATTGTAATTTTTTACAAAACATTTGCTATTTAATTATATATTTTACTTCACATAATATATATTTTAACTTTCTTCTATCTTTACAAGAAGAAATTACTGGATTCGTGAAAATTTTCGACTTTCGGTTTTTGACGAATTTACAAGTTTTAAGGGTCAGAGATTCCGAAAAACATATTTTTACAAAATGTCCGTCTGTGAGTCTGTCTGTCTGTCTGCATGTGACACAAATGTTGTGGGCACTCTATCTCAAGAACTAAATCACGGAATTTAAAACAAATTTATATTCTATTAGTCCCTAATATAAATTGTTGCCGATTAGTTTTTGGTGTAAATCGCCCAAAAGGTGGCGCTGCTACGCTGCATTTTTCGCGATTTCTGCAATAGCTCTATCTCAAGAAATAATGCATGGATTTTCATCAAACTTTAGATTTAGTTATTCCTTGATATGAATTGCTGCTGGTAATGTTTTGGCGTAAATCGCCTAACAGATGGCTCCGCTATGCTGCATTTTGCAGGATTTACACGATTTTCGCAATAACTCTATCTCAAGAAATAATGATTGGATTTTCATCAAACTTCAGATTAAGTTACTCTTTGGCATGAATTAACGTTTTGTACATTTTGATGTAAATCGCTCAACTGTTGGCGCTGCTAAGTTGCATTTTTTGTGATTTCGCAATCTATATCAAGAAGTAATGCTTGGTTTTTCAACAAACTTCGGTTTCAGATATACTTGGATATGAATTAGTGTTGTTTATGTTTTAGTGTAAATCACTCAACAGGTGGCGCTGCTATGTAGCATTTTCACAATCTCCACAATAGCTCAATCTCCAGACCTAATGCACGGATTTTCATCAAACTTATGATTCAGTTAGTCCTTGACATGAATTGACATTTTATACATTTTGGTATAAATAGCTCAACAGGTGTCGCTGCTATGCTGCATTTTTCAGAATTTCCACTATATATCTATCTGAATAACTAATGCACGAATTTTCATCGAACTTCAAATTCAGATATACTTTGATATGAATTGGTGCTAAATTGATGTAATTCTTGTACTATTTAAACGATTTAATTGACGTGATATATATAGAAGAAAGTTTTGTGATGGCCACAACATACTAGTTTCTTACTGGTGATAATATGTTAAAAATTTCTTTGAGACATTCTTTTATGAGTTAAATGATGTTTAGTTTTCAAAAGAGTAAGCTCAGTAATTGATCTCGGAACAGATTTTTCAGATACATTTGGTTCGTTTAATACTTGTATCCACGTACTTATCGATCGCTTAAATTGTACGGATTTATGATTTTATCTCAAATAAGGTCACTGTGCCTAAATGAGGCACAATACATTATAGTTTTGGCGCATTTAGAGTATATTTGGTTTTTTATTAAATAAATATATATTTTATTAAGCAGAAAATTATTAAATACAGTACCTCTATTTCAAAACTATTTTTTCATTTTGTAGAAATGGAATCATTATCTGTATTACAATGTCCCAAAATACTATTGTCGCGTTTAGGTCATTTTTGTCGCAATTATGGTACTTTAAACCTAAAAGAGGCGTACAAAGCCTTAAATGTGATAATGCGTTTTATACATGCCAATTCATTGAAAATTATTCATTTATCTTTAGCTGCTGTGACAGAAATTATATATATATATATATATATATATCCATTTTGTCAACTCTACCTTCACTTTTATAAGATTTTCATAAACTGAAATTGCTTTAACAAAAAATGTTAGGATAAGCCGAAAAATAAAATATTTTGATTCCGAAATTGTACTTTTACGCTATACTATAAAGACTATATAGATTAAAGAAATTTCTTCAAGCAGTCAAAAATTATATAGTTCAATTCCATGTATGGAAATGCAATATTTAATTAAAAATATATAAATTTTAAACACGATTCTTTGTCATGTAGTTTTTTTAATTTGTTTCAGAGCTTGCATTATCCGTCGAAATCAAATCAATTTGCCTTTGTGATGTGGTACTTTAATCTTTGTCTAAGCTCTAAGTAAAAGTAAAAAGTACATCCTTTAAAAATTATTGATGCATGTTTCATTTATATACATGAAATAGCCGACACACTTTTCCTCACATCCTTTTCATTCATGAAATTATAGAGTTCGTAAACTTTTTCTGTCCTTTTAAAGAACCAGTGAACTGCTAATAACGATTAAAACTTCATAATAAATCAGCTGCATGTCACATAGAACTTTATGAGGCCATTCAAATCCCTTATATTCATTTATCATATGCATCGCTATTTTAACTTATATTTTAACAGAATAAATGAATAATAAGGCATGTGCTAAAACTTATTGCATTACTGAAGGTACAATGAAAACAGTGTAATTAAATTTCATTTTTTTAAAGAGAACTTTTGTGCTTTATAATCATTTTCTTGTAAAAATGTCTCTCTTTTTAAAAGAAAACATTTTAGTAGGAAGACCGAGGCAAGTTTTCCAAATTTTATTTTTGCATTTTTTATTTTTAACTATTTTGATATCTACAGAATATCATTGTATTCCGTAGACCTTTCTGTATAAACTGGCACAATTATTTTTCAAAAAACTAAAAATATTTTTTTTTTTTTTTTTACAAAAAATGGTTAAATTTAATCATGTTGCATTGGAAAATGTGCTCCGTATGCGGGGCAAGTTTTCCAGCCTACTAAAAATGGTCAGGGGTAAAACATAGGTAATAAATCTTGCTTGTTAATTAATAAGTATTTTTTATTCTGAACTAAATGCACAGTAACATAAAAAAAAACCAGTTTTAATCTATTTTACATTTCAAGACGAAGGTCCAAACAGCTCCCTGGCCGGGATTAGATTCTGTTTTTTATCGCCCCTTTTATCTGATTCCTTTTACAGTTTCCTTTTTTTTTTAGATGAATCTTTTTTTTCCATTTTCAGTTCATTTTTAATAGGAGAATCAGTTAGTACAATACTTCCTATTTTTCTTTCCACCCCGTGTTTCCCTCCTTATTGCAACCTTCGCAAAAGTCGTAACTTCTTCTGGTGAAGGCAAAGTTTGTTTGGATGTAGAAGGACCGCCTTTTTCATAAGCAATAGGGAAATTTTGAGTAGAACTTAAGGAACAGCTTGTTTGGAAGTGCTAGACTGCATTGGTGTAGAATGATTATATGCTTTCGGTGTTGTTGTTTTTTTGTTTTTTGGAGGGGTGGGGTTGGGGGGGGGGCAATCAAATATTGAGGAAAGTTTGAAATATTTTCAGGATTGTTGGTGCTTTCAAGATTTGGTGCGGAAGGAGCTGACCTGTCAGAAAAGTAAGATGGCATAAAAGCAGAGTCTGTAAATATTTCAGGATTCAGTAGGAAAATTCTCTAACTAATAAAATCCGCCATAATATTGACTGTGGATTAATGCCAGTGGGAAAGCTCTAAGTACGATTAATTTGCTTTTTGAGGGATCCATACATACTGCGATCTCAGCATTGTAGCTTATGACTATAAAGACATAATTAACATAAAATGGATTTATTAAATGAACCTATTTCAGAAAAAAAAATGACATTTTATTAAATTTTTTAATTTACCTTGTTTTTTATATTGATAGTTTTACCGAAATGACTAAATGATCAAACGGGTTCGTAGTATAAATGGTTATTTGGTCGATTTTACTACACAATAAATACATTTTTAATACAATAAGACTATCTGATTTAGGAGGGAGTACGTTTTCAAACGAGAAATATGTTGGAAAACCTGCCCCATCGCCATATTTGAACTTTTACACTACCTGGACAAATAGTGGTGTAAGTTATTTGAGTGGTGTAAGTGGTTATTTGAGTGGTTTAAGTGATGTAAGTTATAACTTATAAGCATAGTTACCTGAAGAAAGAAACCCTTTTTTAGTGCATGCGATGCCAAAATAGTAAGTTTAACGCTAGTACGTTTTTTTACGTTTTAATAAAGACCTAAAATTTTACTCACCGTTGAAAAAATGAAAAAAAAACAGCTCTCCAGACGAAGTGACAGCAGCTATTAAGCTATAACTTTTGTAGATGGTGTGTAAGATGTTGCCACATCAGCCAATTCACTCGCTAGCGTCACCTAGCGGCTCATTTAAAAACTAAAGCGAGTTGGAAAACTTGTCCCTATGGAAAATGTGCCCGTTCTTCCCTATCACATGCATTAATAATGTACATTTAAATTAAATAATAATTTCTCGAATAATGATTAATACGTTTAACTTTTCTTGAAAAATATAGCTATTACGTGTTATAATCTATATCCACTTAAATGACAAAATTAGATTCTTTTAAAGATTTAGTTTAAGAAATATTTAAAATTAATGATTTTGCACCTCATTAAAATATCGAGTTAAGATAATAAGTAATAAGTTCATATTTGTAAAAAATTCTATTCTCTGTCTTATAATTTCTAAAAAATGGAATTTTCCAAGATTAGGAGATTAAAAAGAAATAATTAATTATTAGTAATCTAAATTTTTATTTCAATCATTGACATGCTTTGCAATTGCTTTAAAATTTCAGTTAAAGGAAGTAAGATTTTATTATTATTATTATTATTATTATTATTATTATTATTATTATTATTATTATTATTATTATTGTTATTAATCGCATTAACATGCTTTTTAAATAAATGATTTATGGTTATTGGAAGTGAAATTGTGAGAAATCATAAATATATCAATAAAATTTACAATATTGCATATTAATTTTTTAAATAAAAAATATGTTATATATCGTAAATATGTAATTCTATATTTACGTAGACGTAAAGTAACAGTTATAGAAAATTAATACATAAGATCCTCTAAGTTATTTTTTTTTTTTTACAGAATGCTTTACTTATTTATACGTTTTATATTTTCTCTGTACATTTGTCACAACATTGGTTTGGTAATTTGCATGAACGGCAACAATAAAATCGTAAATATGCCATATGTGGTTCACATTTATAATATATACATGAACACACACACACATATATATATACATATAATATATGTGATAAAGTCTAAAAAAATAATAATCTAAATTTAAGTGGTCTTGTAGTTTTTATATGATATACAAAATTTCATGTTTATACAAAAAAGATTTTAAATAAACACTAAATCAAACTTCGAAATTTTTCGTGATTTTTGTGGTATTATATAAGTACAAGGCGCCCTAAAAGTGTGAAATAACAGTAAAACTTTCCATAGACTTTCCAAATGACGATCTTATTCGTTATTCTTAGGAATGAAAAGTTAAAATTTTACATGTCTGCCACTCTTAAGACATTAGTTTTCGCCCAGAACTACCTACTAAACTTAGTGGCTATACAATCCATGTAGGATCGTGTCCGACAGTGCCCAATCCTTTTTTCTTGGTACTGGACCCCGAGGTGCTATGCCACATGCGTTCCCGCAGGTAATCAGCGTAACAAGTCCTAGTAATGATACCTCCTAGTAATGACACCCTCAGTGGTTCACCGAGAACAGCATTTAAATTAAATTCAAAAAATCAAAAAACCCGAACTAATTAATTATTTCTTATTAATGTGAAACAATTTTTTAAATTAAATACCTATTTTTTTTTTATTTACTGGTATTGGTGACGTTTAAGTTATGTTTAATTGTTAGTTCCTATCTATAAACACTGTTTTGATGAGGCTTATAGATGTCTATGAAAGTTAGAGTTGCAGTAAAGCTAGAGATCCTACCTACACAACTTCCAGGTTGTGTAATATTTAAACGGGGTTTCTGGCTGTAAAATAGTCAGTGAAACATCGTCTTCATTTTGAAAGACCTATCCAATGATACCCAACTCAGTAGTGTGCGTAAAAAAATAATTTTCGTCTCTATCGCCATTTTGAATTTATAAAAGCAAAACCTATCCTATAACCATCGGACGGTTTACACGAATCGATAGAGACCTCATTCATTAAAATCCATCCAGCCGTTGGTATGTTTCGAGGGTATCAAGAAATCCACATACCCTCAGATACGCGTGAAACACATAACCCTTCTTCGCAGTCGGGTAAAAAATCTAAATTTGAGTGAGGGAGAAATGCGTCAAAAACTTGCGAGTGATATGATACTTCTGTAACTGCTAAAGAGATTTTTAAAACTTTCAAGATAAAACTAATATCAATCTTTGCTTAAATCTTAACTATTTTTATATTTGTGCAATTTCTCTGAAAAGGATTCAAGAGCGACAAACGTGATGAAATTACAATTTCTTTCTATACATTGAAGTTAGAAACATAAAATTTGACAAGGTGGTTACCTTTCTCATGTTGAAAAAAGGTAGGAGATGTTTTATAATACTTTAATTTTTTAATCAAGATTTTTTTAACTCTGTTTGTACAAAAAAGCCGTATAAATGAACTTTCTTATTTTTAAATAAAATTTCTCTAACCTTCAATATAACGTAAGTTTAAGGCTGCTTTCTGTTATGAATTTCAATATTGCCGCAATACTATTACTTGCTGCTGAAAAGTATAAGATATTATTGATTACTAAAATCGGCTGTAAAGACATCGAAATTTAAAATTGTATAATGAACCGAAACTGTACTAAAACAGTTTTAAATTACTATTTTTTAAATTGTTAGGCCTAGAAAAGTGAAATTTTAAGCCGTTAATCAAGACAGTTAAATTGAAGACGTATATGATCGCTCGTAACTGATTATTATTCTTTTCTTTATTTGAATAATTTTAATAAATGGTATACGTTCTTAAGTCACGATTACTTTGGAACTACTGATGAGATTTGAAATCTTTGCTCAGGATAAAAGTTATGACAGTCTAAGCTTAAAAATATTATATTTTATTACTACACTGTCAAAAAAATTCGCCTTTATATGCTAAATTATGAGACATTTGTAAACAAATAATTTCCTTAATCCTGGAAAACATGCTTTTTCCGTTAATTCAACCTGAAAGTCTAAAAAAGAGTGTAAAATTCCGTTTATTCCTTCCACGCATGCGTATTGGCTAAGTTAATACCAAAGTTAGAACTTATTTTTAAAATGAAAAACCGAAAATTCAATAAATCAGAGGTTCCCAAAGTTTGATCCGGGGAGCCCTTGGGGCTCCACCTAATATTTTCAGCGGCTCCGCGGCGTTCCAAGAAAATAAACAAAACATGAAAGAAATTAGCATATAACAAGGAAAAAGTTTTCGAAAGTATATAGACATTTTTGTGTGTATGTCAAAAATAAATACATCTATCACTAGATTGAAAAATACTATAAAATATTTTTGAAAATCAGAACAATGGAACAAAGTGATCTTGTTGATGGGCTTCCTTGTTGCGTGGTTACTTTACATGCAATTGAGAGGTGATCGTGTTGCAAGGGCATTAGGGAGCATTAAAAAAATTATTGTTTAAACGTGGCTAGTAGCCACAATGAGAAAAATAACTATAAAATGTTAAGAAAGAATAACTTAAAAATAAACACTTAAAGTAATCAAAGTTCAACAGTGTAAGAGAAAAAGAGAAGGGAAAAAAAGAAATATTTGAAAATTTAGATAAAAAGAAATTCTATTAGTTCCAAAAGGACAGGCTAAAAAGCTACCGTGGTGAAAATCAGAAAAATGGAAGAATGTTATCTTGTTGATGGACTACCTAGATGCATGGTAACTTTACATCCAGTTGAGAGGTGATAGTGTTGCAAGGGCATTAGGAAGCTTTAAAAAATTAATGTGTAAGCGTGGCTGGTAGCCACAATGAGAAAAATAACTACAAAAACTTAAGAAAGAATAACTTAAAAATAAGCACTTAAATTACTCAACGTTTAACAACGTAAAAGAGGAGAAAGGGGGAAAAAAAAGAAAAAAATGAAAATTTAGATAAAAAGAAATTACATTAGTTCCAAAAAGGACAGACGAAAAAGCTACCAGGGGATACCCCATCTAAAAGAAAAGACTCTTTCCAGAGACCATACATTAAGTTTAACCTGGTAACAGTGCTATTTAATAGCAAAAGAGCAAATGAGTTTTTTTGTTTGGTTTCTTAATAAAAACATGGCAAAACAGACAGAAAGGTTAAGTTTAGTTGAACGTTGAAGAAATCTCAGTCTTCATCGTTAAGCAAAAGCGAGTATTTAGGGCGTTTTTTGTTATTGGTGTCGGATACCTCATAGTCGGTAGTTCCGTAATGATTTGTTTAGGTAGACTGTACACAGATTTCTGAAACTTTTTAGATTTTTTATTTGAAAATCAGATTAATAAAAATTTTCATTATATATCTATCCATTTTCAATATAATATTTTTGATTTAAACTGATTTATTTTAAATTTCTGCTTTTAATGTGTTTTAAAAATTGTATTCAAAATAAGCTACAAGAAATGGTATTCTGAATCGAATGCACAGCGTGAATCGAAAGAGCAAAGGCGCGCCAGTGCTCCTTGTGGAAGAAAATGGAGAAAATGTTATTTGTATTAATTTTTAGTTATTTAAATGTCCTATACTGTTTTTCATACTAAAACAATGTTTGTCGCTTAAAAAGTCTTTTTTATAACATCTTGTATCATTCAAAGCCCCACATTATATTCATTTTTCATTTGTGTATATTGTGTGTATATATTTCTTTCTTTTATATATGACTTTAATTTCTTTCATGTGTTTATGTTATTTGTATACTTAAATTTTTTATACTGCTTTTCATGGTAAAACAATGTTTGTCGATTAAAACGCATCTTTTTTGCAACATCTTGTATCATTTAACAAACTCCTCATTAGATTCATTTAATATTTGTATACGTTGTGTATATAGTTTTTTTTTTCTTTTTGTAACTTTAATTCCTTTAATCTATTTATTTTATTTTTATTAATTCTTAGTTATTTAAATTTTCTATGCTGTTTTACATAATTGTACTTAATTTTTAAAGCAATATATGTTCCTGAAAATGCATTTTTAAAATCTTGTAACACTTAACAACCCCTCTTTATAATTTTGTTTTAATTATTCGCGGCATAGGCTAAGATTCTTATGTTATGATGCCACATTTTCTTATCAGAAATACGGGTGTAGCCATTAAAAATATATATCTTGGTTCTTTACATTTGTCATCACACTAACAATCTAAACTTTTGCTGAGCTCCAGCTTTTTGCTTAGAATTTTCGTCAATGAGTACTCGCCTTGATACAAATTTAACCCCTCCCATATATCCCGTTCCGTTAGTAAACCTTTTCTCCCAGTTGCAGTTCTATTAACATCTGTAGTTTTTAACTGTATATCTATTTTGCGGCAAAAACAATACTGGAAGAAAGTTTATTTCAAAACTATAATTAATAGCTAAATACTTCAAATAGAACATGCAAAAGAAGTGAACGATGATGCACCTAACAATACAGGTTATAGATTTTGCCCCACCCACTTAAGCGGTAAAAGATGATCTGCTTCTAAATGTATCCCCCCCCCTTCGGCCCATATACCAAGTATAGATAATTGGCCGTCATAAAACAACACCAACACACCTAAATGTATTTTTCAAAAAATGGTTCAATAGAAAAAGCTCAGGAGCGATTCGTTTTCGCTGCATTTTTAGAAGTAGGGTAGACCGGGGCTAGTTGGTCCGCTTTTTCTTCTAATAATTAAAAAAAAATTACAATTCAAATACAATTTTAAATTTGTTATTATGTTACCACTATCAGTGTATTTTCAGGAAGAAGTCATAAAAGCAGAACTTGAAAATATTAACTATAAGTATTAATTTAGAAGCTCAAACTGACACCATGTCGCTTGGGCTAACCTGCCCCGATTGTGGGGTAAGTTAGCCCACGTCACTTTTTGATGTTCTGAAATGTAAATGTTTCAGAAATGTTCAAAATTTCACCAAATCTTAATTTTTATTTCGTGCGAACGAAAACACAATATAACCTAAAGAAACCATACTACCATATCTACCATACAACATACCTTAATGAAGACATAAAATTATAAAAATGTAAAATTATTAATTCGAGAAAAAAAGGACTAAAGTAAAAAAAAATCAATTTATAGATATAAATAGCATTAATTGCTTAACTCGATATCATTTTCATCATTACGTTGAAGACAAACATAACATTTTGTTATGTTTTTGATAGGACCAACCATTCCAGCAAAAAAAAAAAAAAGGGGGGGGGGGGGGGTTGAAGAAGAAAAAAATGCATTCGTCAATTCACAAGATATCAAATAATTTATTATATATCTTCTTAGTATTATATACAACTCTTATATTGATAGATGTTTGATAAAACCAACTATTACAGCAAAAAGAATTTTTTGTACAACTGAGCAGCGGATTTAATATGGGGAGGAGGTAAACAACATTATAAATTATTTTTTTTAAGATTGACTGGAATAACCAGGAATTGAATTAATAAAAAGATTCCTTACTATTAATTAATAATAAACATTTATTTAAATAATTCATTAAAACTATCAAAATTCCAATCCCCCAAAGCCAAACTCCTGCGGGGCATGTCGGCCCGCAGGGCGAACGTGCCCCGTGCCAAATGCGCCAACTAACCGCATATCGCCATTTTAATTTTTAATTATTGTAATGAATTATTCTGGAAGTATTTCAATAAACAAACATGCCTTACAATAACTACGAACAATTATTTTTTCTGACTACTATATATCAAAATCTAAAATGTAATCTACAATCAAATAAAAAACGATTATTTATAAGAGAGGAAATTTACTCAGTTTGGCAAAATTTTGAAAATTCTCGCTGGTTCTTTAAACCCTTAACAGTGACATTTGTTTTCTTACAAAAAAATTAAAAATGGGGCTGGACACCACTTTTTTCCATACTAAAATATTTACCTTACTTAATCGAAAAATATCTCACAATCAATAAAGATACATTTACAGTTACAAATTAGTGGTATCAAAATGCTTTTAATAACGAAGTAAGCAAAGTGTTCTTGCCCGAATCCAGTTCGGGCCACACTGTTAATGGGTTAATGGAAGCTCCGACATCAAAGGTGCTGAAGTTGGAGGAGGAAAGCGAAGGGACGCATACTTGACTGGACTGCCAATGCCATCCAACGGAAAGTTCAAATAATATCGCGACTGGATCAACATGCCCCTATGGCCAACTAGACCCTGTCTACCCTACTAGAAATGTACAGAAGAACGAAAAAAGAATCCGTAATCGCATGATTCTATTACGGGTGGGCGGCACTAGTGAAAACGTGTTATATAATTACTCATCGGCGACTAAGTTTGTGAAAGAGTTGTTTCTCGTTGCTGTAGTCTTCTTCCCTAAAAACTTGAGATATTGATAAGTAAATGGAAATATCATTTGAATTATTTTAAATGAAATATAAGATTTTCCGTAGTGGAGTACGAATGCGCGAACAACACAATAAACTCAGATCCAGAAGATTTAAACTAATACTTGTAGCGTAATAAGGAAACTTTAATGAAAATTTGAAGAGACACATAAGTGCATTGGGAGTGACCCCCCTTACACACAATCAAAACTTAATCCTTACATTCTGAGAAGCAGGCAAAGAGTGATCAGTTTCACATTTTCATTCGTAAAGTTTTGGCGATATATAGATATTGGGTAAGACACAGATCTTGCCAAGGGGTGACCGTTACATTGGAATACATGGGGTAGTTTAATTTAAATGAAAAGCCTTATAGGCGATAATTAGCCAAGCGTTAGTCCGTGAGAAAGTAAGAAAGAATACGAAAGCTGTCAATAGCATTGGAATGAGTGCGGTAACTTGAAAGGCGACTTAAGTTTAAAAGTACATCTGGATATTATTATCTAACCGCTGGTTTAACCAAAGTTTTGACTATCTCTTAGTAAAGGATCGAATTAAAAATCTGACAGAGAGAAATTTTATAGGCAGATGCAACGCGAAAAGAATGACTCTTTCGAAATGAAATGGCTGTGAATAATATTCTTTTTTTTTATTTTATTTACATAGATAAAAGAGCAGAGAGAGAGTTTTCTGGGAACGTTAAAGTAAAGTGAAAAGGAAAGTAGATTAATTTAAAACTTAGATATAAAAAAGAAATAGAAAGGGGATTTTTATATTGATAGTTAATATTAAATTTTAACTATCTAGGGATCATATTAATTACCTATAAAGAATAATATATGTGATATCAAACGATATCACATATTTCCCCCCAAAAACCGACCAGCCTTGAATGCCCAGAGATGGGGAAGGGAAAAGAGAGAAAAAAAAAATCTGTGTCTTCTCCAAAGAAATAATAAAAACCTTACATGAAACAATAGAAAACAATATCTTGAAATTGCAAATATATATATATATATATATGATTATATATGTCATGACTTAAATATGCTTCATAATGTCCTTTTTTATAAAGGCTCAGTAGAAGTTCAAAAAGGTTCACGTGAACTAGTCTTATAGACTATGTTTTAATAAACAGTATTCTTTACTGTACTTGTGCACATATTAATTCAACAACAGGATTTTTTTTTTTTTTTACCTGTTTTGTATTTTGTGACGTCACATTAAAATAAGGTACCATTATCAATAAATTTGCAAATATTTGTTAGAAACTGGTTGTCATGACCAGTATTGAGAAGCTTTAAAAGAAGCTCTATAATTCTTCTCAAAATCTTGATCCATTTCAGATCATAAAAATAAGTGGACAAAAAAAAATAAACACAACATATAACTAATTAACATACAGTATGTAAAATAGCTAAATAATATTTATAAAAATATGAATAAGCGATATAGATGGGCACAGAAATGTAATTGGGGCACCCATTCAGGAATGTTTCTCAGCACAAATGAAGTGTGTGACCATAGGACCATAATTTTAAATTGAACCCAATTTCTGAGTGCAGTGATTAGAAAAACAAAAGAGATGATTAGATTACAAAACAAAAGAACTGTATCTAATATCAAAATATAAAATATTTAAAAAAATTCTTATTTTTTTTTTTTGTGAGTAGTAGTCGTTATCTACTAATAGCAACTGCAAATACCTCATGCAGTGAGCCCATTTATTTATCAAAGTTTTAAATTATTAATATGTCGAGATGACATTGTGTTAGTGAGGTTATGTACTATGGATAAAGATGAGGAAATTCCTAACAATTTACTGCAACTGAACAGCATTTGTGATTTAAAGTAACTGTTTTTTTTAAACACATCGTCTGGCTTGTATAATTTAAAAGTGGTGTGTATCGAAAAAAAAAACACTTTAAAAGTATTATTTGAGAAAAGAAAATGTATTATGTGATCGTAGAAAAAGCATATGAGAAAAGAGAAAAGCAACTGCTACAGGAGTATAGAGTTGTCTTAAATATCAGTGAAGGATTAAAATTATGTAACTGTCAAAAATGTCAAACTGTCAATTTGCAATTAAGCAAAGTGATGATGACATTACTGTGTCATGGTATTTAGAACCAAGAAATTAAACGATAATTTAATAACTGGTAACTTTTAAAATGTGAGAAAGTTTAATGATGAAAACCTGGTGTAACATAAAACTAGAAAAGAAAAAAAACATGAGCCTAAAATAAATAAAAAAAAAATATGCATAGTATGTGAAGAGGTAGCTTCCTATTTACTGAGAAATCTTTGTTGTTAAACAAAGTGATGGTGACATGAGAATGTCATTACATAACAAAATATTAAAAGCAGAAAAAAAAAAATAAGTGTATGCAAAATGTAAAGTTTAATAAATGTCTATGTTGCAATGTATCATGTAAAATTAAAAGTAGTCCTGGTATAGTGAGACATAAAAACAAACATACAAAAAGAATGTTAATGTGCAAAGGTTCAAAAACTTCAAAACAAATGAATATTTTTAATTCAGTATGCAATGTTTAAAAACAAACAAACATATATCCATGAGAAAAAATGTAAGCAAATCTCAATGAACTGACGATGTATACGAGTATCAAAGAAATGTGTGTCAGTGAACAAAGGTAAAATTAAACGACATAGTTGCATGTGTAAATGAATACAGCAATCTAAGTATATCAATGAACAAAAGTGAAAAATTATTTCAAAGACAAAATGTGCAGGGGTACTTCACTGACTAATGTAAAAGTAATACAATGAATTAAAGTGTGTGTAAAAGAATGAAACTTGCTATGAACTCATGTGTCTAACTAAAATATTATTACAATGAACTAAAGTGTCTACCAAAACAAAATTGGTATGAACTAATATGCAAAACAAATCACAAGAAAAAAAACAAACTATGAACTAATATGTGTAAGGAAAAATTCTATGAACTAAGTATTGTCATGAAAGAAAAAAATAATAGTGCAATTGGTCCCTGAAGTACACAAAGAATTGACAATGCTATGAACTCGTGTAAAGTGTTTTTTCTATGAACTCAATGAACTATGAACTCAGTTGTGTGAACTATGAACTAACTAAACTATGAACTATGAACACAAACTCATTGTGTACATATGGAACCAAGAGCATTGTATCACAAGCACAAAAATGGTTAGCCTAAAGTTAAAACAAACAAACAAAAAAAAAACAAAGAACAGTGCTTTTAAGTAAAGAAAAGCGAAAAGGACAAATGTGAGCAGGAAAAGCTTCTTGTGTGATAAAAATGCAAACATATGTAGACAACTTTTGAACTAAAACTATAAACAAGTGTCTAAGGTTTTATACCGAATATCCAAAAAAAATCTAAAGAAATGTAAATGTTGTAAAAAGTGTATAGTGTTGCTGTGTACCCTTCTGATAAAAGAAATATTTTACATGTGAGAGAAAAAAATAATGATCCACATCAGAGTATTTTCACACAAAAACAATATATTTTTAATCATCCGACCATTTGCGCGCCGAATAGTCCGATGAAAAAATATATATATAAAGCAGTACACAATTAATTTCTAAAAAAACAAACCTTTAACTTTAAAGTTAAATGTGAATTAAATTATCACTTATGCCATATGGTGAAGCAATAAGATGTACCTAAGTGTATAAAAAGTGAAATATTAAAAAAAAAAGTGATTTTTTTTTTTTAGAATCCTTCACAATGCTGTATATATCGAGAGAGAAAAAAAAAATTATTGTATGTGTGTGAAGGGAGGGGAAAAAGAAACCCCAAACTCATGAACTAGTGAAATGTATGTATACGAATGAACAAAATTATATTCAAAAAGAGCAAATTTTGTGTAACGTAACCCAATATCTAACATATGAAGTACATGTGAAAAAAAGTTGAAAAAGAAAAAAAAAATATAAGAAATCCAAATCTTTCTTAAAAGTGTTCTTTTCAACAAAAATGATGTAAACCGGAGAAGTGAATATTATCTTTGAACCACAATGTAATTTTATTTTTAAAACGGGCATGCATGGGCGACTACTGCTTTCAATAATGGTTCTAGAACAATTCTGAATACTTTACAACAACAAAAATTCACACTACCAAAAAAAAATCAAAATTAATCAAAAATTATTATTTGTCACACACTTCTCTTTCTTTTACCTAATGCATTCGTGAAATTTAAATATAAAACGAAATGGGGAAAAGTTAAATTTTCGAAAAAGAAAAATATGGGTAACCAAAAATTGTCGCAATATTATATGGCACAACATTTGAATTTAATAACATAAAATACATTAAATATAAACCCATCACATTTTCAAAAAAACTTGAAATAATACCATAAGCACAAAATTAAAAATTATAATAACATATGAAAGCATAAAATATGTCTAGATTGCTTTAATTATTAAACTTTTCTTTTTTTTTTAAGCAATGGGAAACGAACATCTATCTATATTTAAAAAGACTTACCTTTGATAAAATAAAAAAAATGTTAAACACATATAGTCAAATTAAAATATTCTGCACAAGAACCAAATAATTGATGGCACACGAATAAAAACACAATACTGAAATTTAAATATAAATTTCCATTTTTTTTTAGTTTTCATAAATGTAACCCAGCATAGATAAAACATAACCCTTGTAATGAAAACTTACTTGTCATTCAAAGCTAATTAAATATACTGAAGGTGTTATTAGCATAGTTTAAACAAGTGACATCCATGCAGGGAAAAAAATGTATGTTAAAAAAAAAAACAATTTTCATAACTTCCCTCCTGATCTACTAACTTGGGGTAAAAAGAAACACATTACTAAAATAAAGTAATACTCCTCATCAGTAAAATAAACAAATAGCTAAAATAAGATTGTGAACCACATTAAAAGTAAAATAAAAGATAACCATACAAATAGAATAACTTGAATAACTTTCTCAATTTAAAAAAAAATTGTTCATTGCCACAGTTTGTGTTATATGTAAATGTATTGTGGCTATTGTAACACAGTTGTAAATTGGCTTTAAAAGGGTGCTTTCAATCAATTATTTTTGTTTTCATTTCTTTTTTTTTCAAGAGAAATAATAAACAGTTCTCAAAATAAATAGTGAAAAGAAACAATCATAATCGCAAGGTGCGTTCCTATAAAAGCGTTAAATATCTTATTCATAACCAGGTAATTTATACACAATTTGTATAAAATATCCAGACCCATTTTTTTTACTTTTTTTTTATATACTGACAATTTAGTTCAAAAATGTGAAGTCTTACTATATCAGTAATGCATAAAAAATGTCGTAAAACTAGACATTTAAAAAAAAAACATCACATCACGGGAGCGACAACTGTATTTTCGAACTTGATGAGACATATTTCACAAATTAATTTTGAACACCGATGACTAATCAACCGCGTAGAAATTATTCGCTGAAATCACACCACGCATCTTAATCACAATCCAGTTTCACACTTTTTTTTTGCAAGTACACGAGTACTTCTTTGAAAACTCGAATACTCAAAAACAAGTTCACACACATCGCGCGCACAGGCACTATTCGAAAACTGACACTTTATTTTTCTCAAGTAGAAGGTGAAAATTCTCCGATCAGGCGAAAATGACACACGAGTAGAAAATTCTTTAATCATCCGCTTTCTTATACCCTTATCAGGCGAGCGCAGGAAAAAACGGAAACAACAAACATCTTTTCGACTCAAACGTTGACATCAGAGACCAGCGTATTTGAATGCCCGTAGCTCACGTAGCACCCCGTCGGCGATGAAACGGTCGACACACAGGGCTCACAGACCCGGATGAATGTTTCCATATAATTGTTTCTATAAGTGTTTCCATATAATTGAGTAATCCAAAGAGCGAAGATTCGTAATTTTTTTAATAGACCAATGCTGAATAAAAGCGAGGGTCACTCCCAGCTACAAGTTTTAAAAAATCTTCTTCCTTCGGCACCAAAGTTTGTGAAAGAGTTGTTTCTCGTTGCTGTAGTCTTCTTCCCTAAAAACTTGAGATATTGATAAGTAAATGGAAATATCATTTGAATTATTTTAAATGAAATATAAGATTTTCCGTAGTGGAGTACGAATGCGCGAACAACACAATAAACTCAGATCCAGAAGATTTAAACTAATACTTGTAGCGTAATAAGGAAACTTTAATGAAAATTTGAAGAGACACATAAGTGCCTTGGGAGTGACCCCCCTTACACACAATCAAAACTTAATCCTTACATTCTGAGAAGCAGGCAAAGAGTGATCAGTTTCACATTTTCATTCGTAAAGTTTTGGCGATATATAGATATTGGGTAAGACACAGATCTTGCCAAGGGGTGACCGTTACATTGGAATACATGGGGTAGTTTAATTTAAATGAAAAGCCTTATAGGCGATAATTAGCCAAGCGTTAGTCCGTGAGAAAGTAAGAAAGAATACGAAAGCTGTCAATAGCATTGGAATGAGTGCGGTAACTTGAAAGGCGACTTAAGTTTAAAAGTACATCTGGATATTATTATCTAACCGCTGGTTTAACCAAAGTTTTGACTATCTCTTAGTAAAGGATCGAATTAAAAATCTGACAGAGAGAAATTTTATAGGCAGATGCAACGCGAAAAGAATGACTCTTTCGAAATGAAATGGCTGTGAATAATATTCTTTTTTTTTATTTTATTTACATAGATAAAAGAGCAGAGAGAGAGTTTTCTGGGAACGTTAAAGTAAAGTGAAAAGGAAAGTAGATTAATTTAAAACTTAGATATAAAAAAGAAATAGAAAGGGGATTTTTATATTGATAGTTAATATTAAATTTTAACTATCTAGGGATCATATTAATTACCTATAAAGAATAATATATGTGATATCAAACGATATCACAGGGCCTACTTATTTTCTTTGTTTTTCCGATGCTCGAACGTCGCTCGGGTAAGAAGAGTTTGTTTTCTTCGTTACTTAAAACTTTCAGGAATCACAAATTTGGAACTATAATTTTTACTGTACTTGGCCTGCATATCTCGATTATAAAAGGCAGATATTTGAATACAAAAAAGTGGTTTTAGTCCTTATTTTTAATTTATAGTGTCCAATAATAGTAATATTAAATAAAACTGTTAAGAGGTTAAATAACAGAAAATTTGATTTCCAAAATTTCTAGTATGAATTCGGAATTTCTGTATTAAGAAAAGGACCAAACTGAGAACCTTGGCCTCATGTTGGAAACTACTGGTTCGGACTCTTACCCAACAGAGCTTTCTCTGCTCCATAGGCATAAAAATACATTAATTTGTAAACCGTAGGGTATCGCGGGGTCAGTTTTGCCAGATTGGGGACTTTCTTAATTCAGATTATTTGACTGTCACCACTTTTTAAAAATAGTATAATTCGCCTATATTTCAGAATTTTTAATCCATTTTTAAATAGGTCGAATATTTCTATTTTAAAAAAGCGTTGACAATCAACAATCTAGGGACAAAAAATTCCCCCATCTGGCAACACTGCGTGGGGTTAAAGGGCTCCGCCTTAGGAATTCTTTTCAAATAGGGCTCCTCGAGCTCAAAAGTTTCAGAACCTCTGCAATAAATTAAAATTTCTAATTTATTTAAAAACAAAAACAAAAAAAAAAAAATAACGTTTTCGAATTGAATAAAGTAACAACTTTGTCATTTATTTAAACTTATTCGCAATTTATTTTTTTGAGTAAAATATATATATATATATATATTCGCATATAAAATATATTTTAAACGTCACATGTAGAAAAAATATATAGCAGTTAAATAACCATAAAAAAAATCAATTTTATGCAATAAAGCAAACATTTGTTCTCAAATGTAATTAAAAATATATTTTTTCATATTTTTCAATTAACAATCAAATTATGTTTCACGACAAATATGTCTAATATGTAATATTTTTTATCTTCGATTATACTATAAGTGTTAAGACACGAACCATTATTTCATACCAAAGAAATGTCCCTGAAAATAAGTTTAAATTTCCGAGCTTTCTGAACAAGAAATTTAAAAAGCTTTACCATCCCTTCATTTTAAATTCTTCCTATACCAAGTACTCGTTGTCCTAGCGGTTACGATACTGTGTTCGAAACGCGCAGTCCTGGCTCAATCCACGGAGGAACGAGAAAAGTATAAAAAAAAGCAATTTAACAAATTACAACGACCATTTGGAAAATGATTTTTTCAAAGACTAAAATTTAATACATAAAAAATCGCACGGAGTTGATGATACATTACGTACGCCATGGATTAAACATTAATAGTGTTATTACACGTAAAAATTGCAAGCGACAAAAATCGCCTGCGATTCGTCAGATTTCCTGAAACTTACGTATTATCCAAGCATTTCATTGGCTGTTCGGGTAAAGGCTTTTCCATCGTCAGATTTCCAAGAAATCTGACGGCCAATTTTGAATGAAATTTCATTCTTAAACTTCTAAACATCCCACAATATTACTTTTTACACCGTAGATTTTTATAGAGAAAAAAAATCTACTTTCAAACGCAATTTGTTTGAAAGCTGTATCTCAATTTGTTTCTGAGTTATTAATTTTTTTTTTTTTTTGTAGTTTTTATGACTTTTTTGTCTTAGTGGCAACAGAAGTATCCATCTATGTTGAAAGTAAAGGGAAAGTACAGATTATTGTATAGACCAATCAGAAAACGAATAAAATGCGGATTAAACCAATAAAAAACTTCAGATATGCTATTGATTTCCTATCCTGACGAGGACAATAACCATTTTTACAAATGGTTAAAAAACTCCTTTTTTCAGATTGCGGAAATTTGCCGTCCTAGAACGGAAAGAAACGTAAATTTCTTCGATTGACGGATATTTTCTTTCTTGTCACAGAGAAAAAAAGAAACGGAATTTTTTAAATTCTCGGATATAGTCCGGTAGCAATACTGCCAGGAGTATTTCCGTGAATTGGAGAAAATAATTTTGAAAGCGTCAAACCGCTTTCACGGTATTGCGTAAGCGATATTTTTTCAGAAATTCAGATTTCACTAATTCGGTTGAACTCAAACATGAAATTTTTATCGTTTTTACTTTTAATACGTAAATACTCTCTAACATTTAAGTTAAAATATTCGATATTAAAAAGGTTAAAGGCTAGAAAAACGCTCTATAATCATAACTACTCTGAACATAAAAAGTCTATTTACTACATTTTTCTAGAAGCCATTTATCTACCAATAATTCCGAGGCGTAATTATTTGAAATTTAAAAATTTCTGCTAAGTAACCGGTGCAATAGTATACAAAAACTCAAAAAACTGAGATGAAATTTTGGAAAAATAGTGTTAGAGTAAAATTAAAATGAAATAACATAAAAATTAACACGTAAAATTATAATAACACTTTTGCATTTTTGTGACAAACTGCCTAACATAGTCACTAAAATGAGAAGCATTATATTCTCTATTGTCAAATGTAAAACAACGAACTTTGGAAAATAGTCTATACACATTATTTAATTAGTATTTGTAAAATACAAGATATTTTATCAGTATGTATTGCTTCTAGAATTAAAAATTTCTTAAATTTTATCAATAATATTTAATTTGCATGTCGATGAAAAATAAATCTATCGGAAATTTTGATAAGATATTAAATGTAAAATAATTGACAACTAATGAAATTTAATTGTCATGTATATTTCGAATGATATCACAAATGAAAGATTGAAGAAACTTAAAAGCTTGTATATATTAATGTCATGGTTTATTGAATGAAAAAATAATTTAAAATGGAATTCGCAACGGTCTTACAGTGTTCTGCGCAATGATCACTTTATTGACTTTCAATACTAAGCCATTCCGTGGAATTGCTCAGTTTCTAGAATAAAACTACGATAAAGAGTTTGGAAGTATCAAAAAGTAAATTTCAAAACTAAAGTTTACTTCTGTGGCATTATTTTTCTGGTGTTAATTTTTTATTTAAACTGTTAATGAAATTGTTAAAAATTTTTAGTATTAGGCTACTTGAAGAAACTGATCTAAATTTTTAAATATTTTATTGAATTGTTATTATCACAGTAAACGTTATAAGCATGTTCGCCAGTTTGGCTCCCATTTTTAATAAGAAATTCCGAGTTCAAACCAGAAATTAACAATGGCAGTTCGAGTGGGATTACGGGGACAAGGACAGGACAACGTATGAATACTTCCCAACAGTTAACACAAGAAGACTAATGGCCTGCAAACTATTAAGTCAAATTTACACGTGTCATGGAGCATTCCCTGACTACCTACACAGATTTCTACGAAAAAACACACCAATCTGCGCATGGGGAGAAATTGGAACCCCAAAACACTATCTTACATCCTGCCCGCTAACAAAACCACACCATCTGGTCCAAATAACGACAAATAACGAGCAACATTGGCACAGCCAACTAGCAAACAACAAACACGTACAGAACAAGGGTAAATCAATGGCCAGATGGCTAATTGAAAACATAGACATAATATCACAGTAGGAATAAAAACCCCACACACATCGATTTTCACCGGGACACCCCACTCCATATTAACAATCTTTCTGTTTCAGGTTAAAAAAGGAATAAAAATGCTCACGTTGAATTATCATTACGATACGTATTTCGGGGCAGCATATGAAGGATACCCTTCATGCGCACAAAAAGGGGTAAATAATGTTATATCTTTTTATTGTTATTTATAATTTTTTTTATGTATTATTATTATCGTTATTGGACAACGCCTCTCTTTATATATGCGCTTTCTGCAGGAGCTTTCGGACACGCTCCAATGCCAAAGCCCAAGGAGCCAGTTTTTACCCGGTGGGTGCGTAGTAATGCAGTACCCTAGAAATGCTTAGTCTTATGTCCCTTGCAACGTTAAGTTTGCCTAACCATTCGGTCCAAAAAATTAACAGTTGGTGCAATTTGTACTATCTGCGCAGCCCCATTCTTTGTTTTCTGTACCCCACCTCCATGCAAAAAAATAAATAAAATAATAATAATCATTTTTATTTGACAAGTATGCATCAACAATTATGCTTTAAAAATTCCAAGCTATCCCAATTAGATCGGGCGGCGGTGGCCAAGCTGGTAGAGCATTATACTCGTAGCCGTTGGTCGCAGGACCCAGGCTATCTGCCGGCTAAAATTCCGTGATGTACGCTAATGGCGCATGTTGCATGTAAAATCTGTCGTGGGTGCAAAATCCTCCAAGTTACCTGCGAATTATACCTCTGGAGGTGCCTTGCCAGGTTAAGGTCTCGTCATCTGATCAAGGTTCTAAATTACGAGACCAACTTGAGTAGCAATGTGCAGGTGCCAAACGACAAGATAGGGTAAATGCACCAGTAGTCGGCCACTTTGAGATAAAATACGTTATGAATTGCTTATTTTTGATTTTAAAAGAAATATTACAATCCCCCTATATGTAGCCATCCTTTATACGTCATAAGCCATCAGCAAAGAATTGTGGGTATTTTTATTGCGTTAGTAATCAGCCATATTTTATTTGGTTGCGGTTAAATAACCGTTTTTGCTATTTTTTTGTTAACTGATGACAAAATTTTTAAAAGACTAGTATTAATTTATTTTTTATTATTTTCTAAAATTAGAAGACTCTACTATTAAAAAGTTTAATAAACTAATGTTTTTCAGTATCAAAATTGAATAAGTGTGTTTGTATTAATTAATTTTAATGTGGCCAACTATTGGGTATTATATTTACTTACATGTTCAGTAATCGACCACCACGGTTTACTACTTGCTAAAAGGCTATTTAACTTTTTTGAATCCACTTTTAATAATTTGATTTTTTTCTTAGTTTGATTATCGCAATTTGAGATATATATAACCTTTTACTTGCATATTATTTTATGTACACTATATATAAGGTGTTCTGGGGTAATAACGCAACGTTAAGATTCTACCAATTTTTATGACTTAGTTTTAGATTTTTTTTCCCCAAACAAATATAGGATTTGATACAGTAACTTATTGATTATGTATACAAGAAAGACTATTTTAGCAGATAGCTATTCATAAAATATAGTGGCATGATTTCTTGACCAATGCTATTAAGCGTTATTACCCACCTGTTGGGTAATAAAATAGCGTCTAAATCGCGGCCCTCAAAACGGCTCATCACAAATGCGCCCAAGAAATTTCCTTGCACTTTGAACTGGCTCATACGATGTCATTATTATTTACTTTAGTGTTGCATTTTTAGACTTCATAGTATTGTCTTCATAGTGTTTAGACTTCATAAAAAATGAGAACAAGTAAAAATTTAATTTAAAAAATAAAAAAAAACCGACTGCTTAAAAAGCGAACTAATTAATTATTTCCCATCTATGTGAAACATTTTTTATATTACTTACCTATTTTTTATTTTTTTATTTACTTGTATGGATGACTTTTAAGTTGTGTTTAATTGTTAGTTCCTATCTATAAACACTGTTTTGATGAGGTCTATAAATGTCTATGATGGTTAGAGTTGCAGTCAAGCTAGAGATCCTACCTACACGATTTCCAGGTTATGTCATATTTAAACGAAGCTTCTGACTGTAAAATAGTCAATGAAACATCGTCTTCATTTTGAAAGACCTATCCAATGCTATGCCACTCAATAGGGTGCGAAAAAATTTTTTCGTCTCTACCGCCATTTTTTATTTTACGGCCGTCATTTTGAATTGATAAAAACAATACTTAGCCTATAACCATCGGACGGTTAAGACGAATCGATAACCTCATTCATTAAAATCCATCTAGCCGTTGGGATGTTTCGAGGGTATAAACAAATCCACATACCCAGATATGCGTGAAACACATAACCCTTCTTGGCAGTCTGGTAAAAAAGACTTATAAATATCATTCATGCACAAGTTAAATGAAATTCATTTGCACTCTTACGTTCGTCAGTGACTGCAACGTTCACGAATTTCGTTCGTTTGTGATCGCGGATTTCGCGAATTTAGTACGTTTATAAGACTGCTGCATCCAGTGAATTTTTTTTTTCTTTTTACGAGTGCTATGCGCTCATTCATTCGTTAGTGTTTTCGGCGGTAACGAATTTCGTTCGTTTGAGATCGCGGCTTTCGCGAATTACTGCTTTTTTGAGACTGCTGCACGACGAGGTTGTTGCACCCAGGGATGTTTTTTTCCGGTTTTCAAGTGCGCTATGCGCTCATACTCTCATAACTGACTGTGGCGTTAACGAATTTCATTCGTTTCTGATTGCGGCTTTCGCGAATTTAGTGCGTTTTCCAGACTGCTGCACGACGAGTTTGCTGCATCCAGTGATGTTTTTATCGGTTTTCAGGAGCGCCATGCGCTCATACATTCGTTAATGATTGCGGCGTTAACGAATTTCGTTCGTTCGTGATCTTGGTTTTCGCGAATAATTGCGTTTTATAGACTGCTGCTCGACGAGGTTGCTGCATCCAGTGATTTTTTTTTTGTTTTCATGAGCGCTACGCTCTCATACGTTCGTAACTTATCGCAGTGTTACCGAATTTCGTTCGTTTGTGTTTGCGGCTTTCGCGAATTTAGTGCCTTTTTGAGACTGCTACACGACGAGGCTGCTGCATCCAGTAATTTTTTTCGGTTTTGATGAGCACTTTGCACTCATACGTTCGTTACTGATTATGCTGGTAACGAATTTCGTTCGTTCGTGATCGCGGCTGTCGCGAATTACTGCGTTTTAAATGCTGCTGCACGACGAGGTTGCTGCACCCAGTGATGTTTTTTTCGGTTTTCACGAACGCTATGCGTTCATACGTTCGTTAATGATCTCGACGTTAACGAATTTCGTTCGTTCGTGATCGTGACTTTCGCGAATTACTGCGTTTTAGAGACTGCTGCACGACGAGGTTGCTGCACCCAGTGATGTTTTTTTCTGTTTTCATGAGCGCTATTAGCTCATACGTTCGTTAATTATTACGGCGATAACGAATTTCTTTCGTTTGTGATTGCGGCTTTCGCGAATACTACGTTTTAGAGACTGCTGCACGACGAGGTTGCTGCACCAAGTGATTATTTTTTCGGTTTTCATGGACGCTATTAGCTCATACGTTCGTTACTGATTACGGCGTTAACGAATTTTGTTCGTTTCTGATTGCGGCTTTCGCGAATTACTGCGTTTTAGAGACTGCTGCACGACGAGGTTTCTGCACCCAATGATGTTTTTTTTCTGTTTTCATGAGCA
Organism: Maratus speciosus; assembly: GCA_963932465.1. NCBI lineage: Eukaryota > Metazoa > Arthropoda > Arachnida > Araneae > Salticidae > Maratus > Maratus speciosus. Next base: position 310,434,191 of record OZ010794.1, read on the forward strand.
CTGTGCGTTGATACGTTCATTACTGATTGCGGCGTTAACGAATTTCGTTCATTCGTGATCGTGGCTTTCGCGAATTATTGCGTTTTTGAGATTGCTGCAAGACGAGGTTGCTGCACCCAGTGATGTTTTTTTTTTTTTTTTTTTTTTTTTTTTTTTTTATAGTTTTCATGAGTTCTATTAGCTCATACGTTTTTTACTGATTGCGGCATTAACGAATTTCGTTCGTTCGTGATCGTGGCTTTCGCGAATTACTGCGTTTTAGAGACTGCTACACAAGTTTGCTGCATCCAGTGATGTTTTTCTTCGGTCTTCATGAGCGCTATGTGTTCATACGTTGGTACTTATTGCGGCGTTAACGAATTTCGTTCGTTTATGATCGCGGATTTCGCGAATTTAGGGCATTTTTGAGACTGCTGCACGATGAAGTTGCTGCATCCAGTGATTAGTTTTAGTTTTGATGAACGCTATGCGCCCATGCATTCATCACAAAAAAAAAAGATAGCAAAAAACAAGAATTTTTTTTTATAAAATCGCATAATTATATCAAAACGACTGTTACTATAAAATCACAAATCTATAATAATAAGATAACTACTAAAATAACAATGATAACAAACGATTGCTTTGTCACATGTATTTAAAATATCGAATAGGGGAAAACAACTGAACAAGAAACCATATTTTCAATTAAATAAGAATTGGCGCCTCATTCTGCTCATATTGTTCAAAGATACTACGAGACAGACTGTAATATTTGTAATGTACTATTCGAGATATGCAACTTAATAAAATTACATTTCGAAATACGATTACGAGATAGTAACGCGAAAATGAAGAATTGGTGCCGCGTTCGGCAAATATCTGACCACGAAATCCCAAGATAAATTGAAATATTTGCATTGTACTAGTCGAGACATGCAACATATTAAAATTTCATCCCGAAACTCGACGACATGATAGTAACGCTAAAATGACGATTTGTCGCTCCCTACTGCAGATATCACAATAATATATGCATCGACAGATCAGACATTCATGTTCTGTTAATAATCTTGTCCTACATCATAATTTCATTTTGAAACAGGATGACGTAATAATTTTTTCTCTGCCCGCAGCCTAGTCTACGATGCTTAAACAAAAAATTTGAAAGGCCCACTACTAGATAATTTGGCACTTTTAACTTTACTTTCCATATGAAACAAGAATGATAAATCTTGCATGAAGAATAGATTATAAAATCATTTCCCATCACTTGGAGAATTCTTCAACGAAATTGAGCTGCTTAATACCGTAAAAAAAGCAAACATTTTAGAAAAGGCATAATACTTTTGAAAACCAGATTATGGTCCCTAACCAAAAAAGTAGTTCAATTCTTTTGCGCAGTCCTGTATTTAATCTAAAGATTTGCATATCATTCTATACATAGTATGGTAAAACTTATTATAGTAAGAAAATGCATAACAGGTCGAAAATTTACCTTCAGCAATTTCTACCCCTATACGGAAACTTACTTGAATTATTTTGTACAGCCCTGTTTATTACCAATAGATTTTTATATGCCGCACATATTAAGCTAAAATTTAATTCAGGTTAAAACGTGGTTAAAATTACTGAAATGATACTTCCACACATTATTATCCCTGGGAGGTCATGTATTCAGTTCTTTGCGTGGCCCAGTATATGTTTTATTTATATTATACAAACATATTTTAGTATACTAAATATAGTTCAGTTTGAAAGAAAATAAAAGCCTCTTTTAAGCCATTCACGCTCATACTCTACAAAGGTTACAAACTCTTTTGTGTAGCCTTGTATATGATCTATATCAGTTATACACACCGCATTGTAAGTTAAGGTTTAATTAAACTTAAAAATGCATGTCATAAACAAAATCACATTTACAGCAATTATCGCTAATAGAAAGATGCAGTACTGTATTCGAATTTTGTGTGTTTCCCTGTAAATGAACGATAAATGCTATGCATATCATGTTATAACGAGTACTTTCTGGTAAGCCTCAGTAATGTTGTATATCAATTTCATTCTATTTGATGTAGTATAAGAGAAATAAAATACTCTGCAAACTGCTTATCCCCTGACACTATTATGTAAAGGAGTTCTTTTGCGGGACCCTATAAATGAATAATAAGTTCTTTGGACTCCATATTGTCTAGAATGCGTAGTTAAATGCACTTCATATATGCATATCAATTTCATTATATTTGAAATGTCCAACATCATTAAAATAAACTTGAAGCAATTTTTCTCATTGAGCGTAATGCATCGGGATATTTTTGACTGTCCCTGTACATGAAGTATAAATTCTACACATTTTATTTTCAATATCGTTCGTGCTATTGTTAACGTCAAAAACATACAAAAATTTCAAGGAGATTCGAGTATATTTGCGAGTGTTAGAACTCGGACAGACTGAAGACAATCCAAATTCACAAACACTTTTAAACTATGTTGGAAAGTGTTAAATACCATTATAATATTTTAAATTATTACAGCAACATTATAAGGAAAGAATAAAGTAACACATTTTATCATTAAAGTGTTTTTCTGTTTATAAAAGTTATACTTTAAGTTATTTAAATAACAAAGCATTTAAGTGGCCGACTACTGGTCCAGTGATGGCCGAACACTAGAATTGTGTGGCCGACTACTAGACCTTTGCTACTTTTAAGTTTAACTTTTTATGAATAAAAACTATAATCAGTTTTTTTAAAAACAATTGCCGAAACAGTACAAGAAAAGTATACATTAACATGTGTCACTATTAAAAATGTTGTATTGCTTTTTAAAATTACGCTTTGAGCTATACACTTAAAGAAAGCGCTTAAGTGGCCGACTATTGGTGCTTTTACCCTATAACGTTAAGTAACCGGCAAAACAAAGTATACACAAACGAGCAGTAGGCGCTGCAGATAGGATGACAATCGAGGCAATGATGTCAGGTTTATTGCCGCTTCGCGGCGATTAGGCGGTCACCCGCCCCGATGTCAGGTACTAAACCCGTGAAGCTGGGGAAACCCGGCAGGTAGGGGCCGGGTGATCGGTTAGAAAGAAAGAATGACATATCTTGTGTTGATTAATAAAATACATTTCGTGATTGCATAAGGAAAATATTCTTCTTTCGTTATTTCCGGTGTGAATTTGAAATTTTGAAATAAATATGGAGGCCAAACTGGGAACCTTGGTTATAAGATTCTTTTTCTTACAGTTTGTCATAGTTTTTTTCGACAATAGAGTTTAAAATTGAACAACTTTATAATCGATTAATAATATTATTGAACGTATTTTTAAATTTAAATATCATATTTTAACATATTTAAAATCTGTATCGAATATAGTAATCTAGAAAATATTGCTGTAATTGTGTAAAGTGTAGAATTACACGCGAACATTCATCATTATGGCATAGCGGTCCAGAGCAAAGCAAATCCGGAAAATTTCAATATATATTCTAAGATTATAACTCACATCATTAAACTGTTCACAGTTTGATTTGTATAAACATACATAATAACGCATACTAAACCTATATATATATATACAACACTTGGCACAAAGTTTCCGATCATTACACCAACACTACCATTTTTTGTAAGAAAGGATTATTTATTCTCACTGCATAAAAATTAAACGATTATTAGCGATGATACATTTGTATTATACATAATGAACAACAATATGCAATAAAGCAAAATCATTATAAATTAATTTATAAACAGAAAAATGGTGATAGAAAGTTAAACACCAAAGAAAAAATTATCCAATCACGCTTTGATTTGTAAAAAAGTAACCGATCACTGTAATCAATATTTAGTAAATCCACTTTTAGCTAGGATGACAGTCGAAATTCTTCGTGGAATGGACTCAATAAGCTTTTTACACTCATTGGGAGCAATTTCACACCAGCATTCCCTTATATCTTTACGTAGTTCTATGGCATTTGTGATCCTTCAAAAATCGATTTTTCTTTTTAATATATTCCAGAGATTTTCAATGGGATTAAGATCCGGACTATTGGGCGGCCAGGTCATGGTTTTAATTTGGTTACTACCTACATTTTGTAGAAATTTCTTCCCTGATTTGGTGCGATGGGGAGCTGCGTTGTCATCTTGAAATGAGAAGTCATTTTGATCCCCGAACCATTGATCGATTCTGGGAATCAAAACATTCTCTAAAATACCAATGTAAACTTCAGAGTTTACTGTACGTAACACAATACACAACTTGCTGACGCCTTGTGATGTCATACAACTCCAAACTGTAAATGTAGGTGAAAATTTAGTCTTCGTATTGACACATTTATCATTGAACTTTTCACCAACTCTCCTCCAAACAAATGTTCCACAGTCATCACCTGTTCCGAGAGATATGCGAGATTCATCGCTAAAAATAACTTTATTCCATTTATCAAGTGGCCAGTGTACATGTTTTTTACACCATTTCAAGTGCTCTTTTCTATGCTTCTTTGTCATGTAATGTTTCATTTTAGCTTTACAGAATTTAAATCCTGTTGTATTTAGAGAATTACATACAGTGCGGTCAAATACTTTTACGTCATTACTTAGACTATTCGGCATTGAGTTATTTTGAGGTTGCTCGATGCTTTCTTTTCGCTATTTCCACAAGTTTTCTGTCATCTCTAGGCGTTGTCATTCGTGGACGTCCATTTAGAGGTACATTTTCCACGCTGTTAGTCAGCTGATATTTTTTTCAAATATCGCATACTGTACTTTGGGCACAATTAAATAAAGCAGCCACTTTTCTTTGTGAATTTCTCTCTTGCAACAATTTAATCATGCGGATTTTTATATCGCGAGACAGGTTTTTCACACAAGCCATTATCCAGCACTTCAGAGCTGATTTTGATCTCTCAGCTGGAAGATTTCTTCTTATAGGATTCAGATATTGTACGCATGCGCAGGCACTCTTATCTGTCTTCAATATGCAAATTTCAAACTTGTAACCTCGGTGATCGATTACTATTTTCCAACTTGAGCCTTGATCGGATATTTTTTTCTCACCAGGAAAGATTTTCGCCAGCAGTATAATTATAAATTATATGATTGTTATATTGAATTCACTTTTCCTTTATATTTTAATACGTGTTCTTTTATTTGGTATATTGTAAAACGCCCATATGCTCATGAATCGCGAAATATATGCTTCGAAATGCAAAAATTATAAACCTGATAACACTAATCGGATACTTTTTGCCAAGGGTTGTAGATACAAACACATATATACCGGGTGAGCAAAAAGTCCGTATAAACTTTAAAAAATCATAAAAACCGAAAAAATAACCGAAATGAAAAACTGTTTGCAGGATTAGCCTCTATAGGTAACGGGAATTTTTTAAAGACAGAAATAAAAATTAACTGAAAAAACAGCCTACAGATGGCGCTGGTTCGTGCGATTTTAGTGGAAATATGCAAATGAAACGGTTTTAAGAATTTGTGCTCTTAATCAAGAACTAGTTCGCCGTTGTGAGCCGTGTATTTGATCAAGGATGCTGAGTATGAAGGATAAACCTTTGTTGGTGAAGTTATATAACCATTTCATTTGAATATTTACACCAAAATCGCAGGAACCAGCGTCATCTGTCGGCTGTTTTTTGAGTTATGTTTTATTTCTGTCTTTAAAAAATTCCCGTGACCTATAGATGCTAATACTGCAAACAGTTTTTCATTTCCGTTATTTTTTCGGTTTTTATGATTTTTTAAAGTTTATACGGACTTTTTGCTCACCTGGTATATATCCCTACAGATACATTAATGTATTCATTTATATCGAATGTATCTGATACTTGTCATGCTAGAGAATGAAAAAAAAATCGAAAACGATAAACAAAACCGATAGCATTTATTAACGGATTTGGATGTGATTAAACATGTGCACATTCTATTCCAAGGAGGATTTTCAAATGTTGTATGATTTCAACTGTAAATAATTTTTTACATGCATTTTACATGTAGTTTATAGATACAAATCTGTGTACCATATGAGGGGTTCACAGCCATAGTAGATCAAGTCCATTTTGAAATAAAAAAAATTAAATTTAAAAAATCAAAAAACCCGACTGCGTAAAAAGCGAACTAATTAATTATTTCTCATCAATGTGAAACTATTTTTTTATATCACTTACCTGTATTTTATATTTACTTAAGCATTTATATTTACTTTATATTTACTTAATAAGCAATTTCTGCATGCCCTTATTTCACAAAATTTTCATGAGAAATCAACCAGAAAGAATGTTTTTGTAAATTGCGGTACGACTGAATATGGAAATAGTCGCCAGTCCCTGCCCGTAATCAAAAGTTTGAAACATTTTCACGAATATACAAATTAAATGAAAAATAAATTTAAAAAATAAAAAAAACCCGACTGCGTAAAAAGCAAACAAATTAATTATTTCTCATCAATGTGAAATTATTTTTTTTATATTATTTCCCTTTTTTTTTTGTATTTACTTGTATTGATGACTTTTAAGTTGTGTTTAATTGTTAGTTCCTAACTAATAAATACTGTTTTGATGAGGCCTATAGATGTCTATGATGATTAGAGTTGCAATAAAGCTAGAGATCCTACCTACACAACTTCCAGATTGTCTAATATTTAAACGGAGCTTATGATTGTAAAATAGTCAATGAAACATCGTCTTCATTTTGAAAGACCAGTCAATGATATGCCACTGAATAGGGTGCGTAAAAGTTTTTTTGTCTGTACCGTCATTTTGTATTTTATGGCTGCCATTTTGAATTTAAAAAAACAGAACCTTGCCTATAACCATCGGACGGTTAAAACGAATCCACAGAGATCTCATTCATTAAAATCCATCCAGCCGTTGAGATGCTTCGAGGGTATAAATAAATCCACAAAAAATGAGATAATCCATTTAGAAAGTGCATCAAATCTGCTTTATCCATTCTCGCAGTAAACAAAGTCTGTTTTGACAAACTTAATCTTATATATCATATGTTTACAGACTTGGATTACTGAGGGAGTGGATAAAATATATTTTACGTGCCTTTTAAATGGAATGTCTCATATGTTTTTTTTCAAAATGGTCTTTGTCTACTATGGTTGCGAGGCCCTCATATCACGGCTGATCAAATAATTCAGATAATTTTATGTTTGTAGATGGGAATTACTGGAATTGGTGAAATTGGATTTTCAAATATGGGTTATGTGTTTCCAAAGGGTTCAATTAGACATCTTATTTCAATTTATTAAACGATGTAGTTTAGTTGCATTATTCTGAATGTGTTGGAAAGTGTTTCATAATCTATGCTTGATGCATGGTTTTTCTTTCTTATTTAAGAATAGAGATATTGTTGAAAATTTTCTGTTCCTGAGTTATCAATTACGTATATTTTTTGAGAGATCTAATGAAATATCTGTTCGAAAAGCATTCAAAAACAATAGTATAGCCTTTTTACTTTCCAAAAGTAGACGCTACAATATTTTATCAATCGACTCATCACTTAAGAAAAGAAACACCACTCTATGCTTTAGTACAAAGTAAATTTTAATGAATCTCTGTACTACAAGACATATTATTATTTACATGAATACTGTACAATATTTACATCGCCAAAACTCAAAAGAAATCTGTTGATTGCAAAACATTTTATTATTTCCAGACCTCTCATAAAAAAGCTCCGTGGAAAAAAATCAAGTAAGCCGTTTGTACATCGAAAACATCTACCATCTGCGTCTCAAAAACAATCTCGCTGCGTAAAAGCTAATCCGCAATGAATTATGGGAAAACCTAATAATAAACACACATACAATATACATTAAAACACACATTCACACATAAATAACGCCTGCATTCAACAGTTAAAGGTATATATAAATATTTTACAGACATACATACAACAAATACAATAAACCCAACTGGAGTGAAAAATTAGCCAGAGCCAAGAATCGAACCCGGGACCACTGCATTCCAGGCAGTCGCTCTAACCACTGAGCTACTCCGGCCGATGCCTGAGTCTGCAATTTCTCACTAATAAACCATGTTGGGGAAGTCACCAGCCATTTACAACAGCCTTGGATGACCGGACAACGATGAATAGATTTTACTATTACATCGATCTACGAAATATAATAATAAACACACATACAATATACATTAAAACACGCATTCACACATAAATAACGCCTGCATTCAACAGTTAAAGGTATATATAAATATTTTACAGACATACATACAACAAATACAATAAAACCAACCAATAGGGAAAACCTATTTGGCAGTCCGCTAAACTGTCGTGTACTGCCATCTAGTGTATCGGTATATAAATATTTGTTACATCCTTGCCATCTAGTTCCTTAGACGTCTCGGCAAGGGACCAGGAACATCTTTCTTTGGCCTACCACGTTTCCTGAGTGGAATAACTGGTTGGTCGGTAACATTGTTACAAATTTTTGGGGCAGATGTATGGTAAGTTCCTAATGGAACTTCGGGAGCTTGTAAACTGGCAACTTCATAGGAAGTAGGCGAGCGCTATGTGAGCACTACGTATGGTCCGTCACGTCGAGGACTGAATTTGACAGTTCTTTTCTGACCAGCCTTGATAACGGGATGGGGTTCTACCCATACATGGTCACAAGGAGAACACTGACGTCCTTCTATTTGTCTTCTGTCCACATACTGTTTTCTTTTGCGTTGTTCGACTAAATCTTTCACTTGCTTAGTGAATTTAGCAAATTTGTTTGGTTGCGGGTTTATCTCAATGGAGACTGTACCGATTTCACAGGAGGATGGGGTGGCTCCTCCCCCTGGCTGAAAGTTGGTGTCATACTTTTCAGCAAGTAATTTAATTCTGACTTCTGGCCAGAACATTCAAGAGGCTTTGGAGCAAGATCTGCGAAGCCATACTTTATATGAGGCATATCGCCGAAATACCAACGTTTGTTCTTAACGTCTCGTACAAACCATGATTTATTAAGAAAGTTCTTCCTAAAAGGGTTCTGTTCCCTTTAGCTTTAATTAACACAATAAAATCTGTACGAAATTTTCTTCCTTCAATTTCTACAGTAATAGTCGTGGTCAAACTGTCTTCTTTTGACCGTTGGCCATTTGCTAAGGACATGTTCAGAGAGGTCCTCTGAAACTTTGCACCTTTTTCTTTTAACACAGAATACAACGATTCACTAGCCAGGCTGTGACTAGATCCGGTATATACGCAGGCTGTTCCATAGACGCCATTAATTTTCAGGGTTACTGTGGTTAAATGTGTGGTTATGGTCGAGCATATGCATATCTGGATTTGCTCAAACTGAGAAGATTCAGTTTTTTTCACAGGGTTGCATGTAGGGCACTTAGCACGAATAAATCCGGGAGCACCACAACCATAACACTTCAAGGCTGGGCGATCTTCAATCAGTGGATCAGTGGTGAGGGATTCACCTTTCCGTTGTCTGACCGGGTTGTCTTCTTTGAGTAGAAGGATTCATTTTGAAATGAGTTATTAAAAGAGCGTGATGGTACGGTCTCTTTCGGTTTTGACCAGTTTTTATTTTTCTGGTGGATTTCCACTACTTTGAATTTTACAGGATTTTCTCTTAGGATATCGTAAACATGTAGCTTGTCTACTAATGCATTTGGATCATTTAAATCAGTCCAAACGTCTAAGAAATGTTCTCTATGCTGTGGGGAAAATCTTCTCTTTAATTTGTCAGATAAAATAAGATTTTTTAAATCTTCGAACGAAGTTAAGTTGAGCTCAGATAGCCAACCTTCAAAGTAGGTTCTAGGATCGAAAAAATAGTCTTTCCAGGTACTTTCTGGAATTTTTTTGTGCTGAACGAACAGGATTCTAAATGTTTCAGCGATCAATTTGAATCGTTTCAACAATATTGCCTTGATGTGTTCGTAGTCCTGGGCCATTTCTTCCGGTTCCCCAGGAATGAATCTAGCAATATCACTAGGTAAAGCGCTTATGAGATACGAAACCCAATTTTCTTCTGGAACCCCTAGGACATTTAACTGTCGCTCACACAGCACTAAGAAGATGTTCTATCATCTTCGTTTGGGCGAAAGCGGGGTATCAATTTTTGTAGGTTGATTCGCGGTTTTTCGTAAGTGCACCTATTATTTTCTAACTCCGAGTTAGATGCCGAAGTCGGACGGGTAAGGCGTAATTTTTCGAGTTCGAAAATCCGTTTGCGCTTTAAATTTTCTTGTTCGATTTTACGTTGTTCTTGTTCGAAAACACGTTGATTTTCTAAATCCAAGCGCTCTTGTTCAGTTTTTCTATTCTCGACTATAGTTTTAAGTAAGTTTTTAGTATAATCTTCCTCGTAATCAGCGTGCGTTCTAATTAAATTACGTAAATCGACCATTTTCATTTATTCGGTGGCAGTTAAGCCTAACTCATCGCAAAGGACGCGTAGATCCTCTTTTATGCCCTTCCCCAAAAATGCCATTTTGTTTCAATTTAACAAAATTATCAACTGAAATAAAATTTTGATTTAAAAAAATTCACTTCAAGAACTAGAATTTGAATTTAAAATTTCAAGCAAAATTTTCAAGAACAAGAATTTCAATTTAAAAATTTCAATTAAAAGTTTTCAATTTCAAGAACAAAATTTTACATCTTTATACGCAAACCTATCCTTACACTCAGGGATTTCTTCTTTACAGAAATCATAACACACAAAAATGTATATATATATATTCAAAATATAATATAAATATAAATGCAAATTAATATAATATCACAAAATATAAAACTTTATTTATTTAACTCTTTGAACGTAACCCAAAATTGAACTATTTCAATTTATCGTTACGTAATACGATATTACTATACTTTTAAGAAAACACAAAAAAAATTCTATAGCTTCAATGTTAACTCTCAAAATAAAAAAAAACTAAATTATTATTACACAGTTCTTAACTTTCAATTTCTTTTAAGAAAAGAAAAGAAAAAAAAATAATATTACGTTAAGCAAGAATTTTTTTAAAACTTTCTTCTCAAAAGCACCCTTTCTATTTTTCTTCTAAGAACACAATTATTCAAAATTAATTAAAATTACTTTACTAGCAAAACAATTAAAAATTGTTCTCAAAAGAACACAATTTACTTCTGTTCCGGGAAACAAAATTCCTTCTCTCTTTTTTGTTTTTAAACCTTTTAAAACAAATTCAAATTTAAATGAATAACCTATAAGAAAACTTATTCTTATAAAAGTTCTGGAACTTAATTTCGTCATTTCATAAATCAACGTTATTCAAAACGAAATTCAAATTACTAAGAAAAAGAAAATATTTATTCTATCGTAAATATCTGTCAAACGATACCATTTTAATAAAATACAGTTTATTAAATTCAAAACGAAAATGTTTTCACAAATTAGGACACAAAATGTAATTTTCACATCAGTAAGCAAAATATATCTTGACAGAACAAATTTTGTTCTTAAACCACCCTTAATCTAAACTGATCAAAGATTTTTGCTTTCAGAATTTAATTCTTATAGAAAACTTTTACGGTATGTAAGATTTCTAACTTCTGAACATTTTTACCTCGTCTGTATGTCATAAGAAAACAGACACAAATTATTTTCTTTAAGAGAAAATTATATACTTTCAAATACTATCTTAAACAATTTTAATATCAAAAGTTTAATAACATAAAATAAACAATATGAGAATGCAATAAAAAAATTTACTAAAATAAAATGACCAACTTATCTTCGTATTACTGCTGTACGCATGCATATTTTTATCTTGAAGAACTATAATACACTTTCTGCCCGAGTTCGACGTTCGGTTAGCAGAGTATTAGAACACTTTCACACCACTATTTGACACATACATGAAGCTCATATAGAACAACGATCGTTAGTTTCCTTCAAGACTAATGAGAACACACGGCATATTTTAATTTGCCTTGGCTGAAATCAGAAGCGACGTCTGAACAGCAGATACTAAAACATTACTTTTCCTTTCTCAAAGCACCAGCCATTGTAGCACACCATTAATAGAATACGACATTGTTTATTAAACATCAGCATTTTTAAAGAACACCATAATTCCACGTTAAGCACCAGCACGTCTTTTAAATATGAAGAGCACAAGCATTTTTAAAAACTCGTAGACAATCAGCATTTTTACTTACTCGGTCGGTCGTATATTCAGGGCCCAAAGTTGAGTAGCCAATTATAGCCTTTTTACTTTTTATAAGTAGACGCTACAATCTTTAATCAATTGACTCATCACTTAAGAAAAGAAACACCATTCTATGCTTTAGTACAAAGTAAGTGTTAATGAATCTCTGTACTACAACACATATTATTATTTACAGGAATACTGTACAATATTTACATCGCCAAAACTCAAAAGAATCCGTTGATTGCAAAACATTTTATTATTTCCAGCCCTCTCATAAAAAAGCTCCGTGGAAAAAAATCAAGTAAGCAGCTTGTACTTCGAAAACATCTACCTTCTGCGTCTCAAAAACAATCTCGCTGCGTAAAAGCTAATCCGCAATGAATTATGGGAAAACCTATTTGGCAGCCCACTAAACTGTCATGTACTACCATCTAGTGTATCGGTATTTAAATATTTGTTACATCCTCGCCCTCTGGTTCCTTAGACGTCTCGGCAAGGGACCAGGAACATTTTTCTTTGGCCTACCACGTTTCCTGAGTGGAGTAACTGGTTGGTCGGTAACATTGTTACAAATTTTTGGGGCAGATGTATGGTAAGTTCCTAATGGAACTTCGGGAGCTTGTAAACTGGCAACTTCATAGGAAGTAGGCAAGCGCTGTGTGAGCACTACGTATGGTCCATCACGTCGAGGACTGAATTTGGCAGTTCTTTTCTGACCAGCCTTGCTAACAGGATGGGGTTCTACACATACATGGTCACCAGGAGAACACTGAGGTCCTTCTATCCGTCTTCTGTCCATATACTGTTTTCTTTTGCGTTGTTCGCCTAAATCTTTCACTTGCTTAGTGAATTTGGCAAATTTGTTTGGTTTCGGGTTTATTTCAATAGAGACTGTACCGATTTCACTGGAGGATGAGGTGGGTCCTCCCACTGGCTGAAAGTTGGTTTCATACTTTTCAGCAAGTAATTTAATTCTGACTTCTGGTCAGAACATTCAAGAGGCTTTGGAGCAAGATATGCGAAGCCATACTTTATATGAGGCATATCGCCGAAATACCAACGTTTGTTCTTAACGTCTCGTACAAACCATGATTTATTAAGAAAGTTCTTCCTAAAAGGGATCTGTTTCCTTTAGCTTTAAGTAACACAATAAAATCTGTACGAAATTTTCTTCCTTCAATTTCTACAGTAACAGTCGTGGTAAAACTGTCTTCTTTTGACCGTTGGCCATTTGCTAAGGACATGTTCAGAGAGGTCCTCTGAAACTTTGCACCTTTTTCTTTTAACACAGAATACGACGATTCACTAGCCAGGCTGTGACTAGATTCTGTATCTACGCAGGCTGTTCCATAGACGCCATTAATTTTCAGGGTTACTGTGGTTAAAGGTGTGGTTATGGTTGAGCATGTGCATATCTGGATTTGATCAAACTGAGAAGATTCAGTTTTTATCAAAGGGTTGCAAGTAGGGCACTTAGCACGAATAAATCCGGGAGCACCACAACCATAACACTTCAAGGCTGGGCGATCTTCAATCAGTGGTGAGGGATTCACCTTTCCATTGTCTGACCGAGTTGTCTTCTTTGAGTAGAAGGATTCATTTTGAAATGAGTTATTAAAACAGCTTGATGGTACGGTCTCTTTCGGTTTTGACCATTTTTTATTTTTCTGGTGGATTTCTACAACTTTGAATTTTACAGGATTTTCTCTTAGGATATCGTAAGCATCTAGCTTGTCTACTAATGCATTTGGATAATTTAAATCAGTCCAAACGTCTAAGAAATTTTCTCTATGTTGTGGGGAGAATCTTCTCTTTAATTTGTCAGATAAAATAAGATTTTCTAAATCTTCGAACGAAGTTAAGTCGAGCTCAGATAGCCAACCTTCAAAGTAGATTCTAGGATCGAAAAAATAGTCTTTCCAGATACTTTCTGGAATTTTCTTGTACTGAACGAACAAGATTCTAAATTTTTCAGCGGTCAATTTGAATCGTTTCAACAATATTGCCTTGATGTGTTCGTAGTCCTGGGCCTTTTCTTCCGGTTCCCTGGGAATGAGTCTAGCAATATCACTAGGTAAAGCGCTTATGAGATACGCAACCCAATTTTCTTCCGGAAACCCTAGGACATTTAACTGTCGCTCACACAGCTCTAAGACGATGTTCATATCATCTTCGTTTGGGCGAAAACGGAGTATCAATTTTTGTAGGTTGATTCGCGGTTTTTCGTAAGTGCACCTATTATTTTCTAACTCCGAGTTAGATGCTGATGTCGGACGGGTAAGGCGTAATTTTTCGAGTTCGAAAATCCGTTTTCGCTCTAAATTTTCTTGTTCGATTTTAAGTTGTTCTTGTTCGAAAACACGTTGATTTTCTAAATCTAAGCGCTCTTGTTCAGTTTTTCTATTCTTGACTATAGTTGTAAGTAAGTTTTTAGTATAATCTTCCTCGTAATCAGCGTGCGTTCTAATTAAATTACGTAAATCGACCATTTTCATTTATTCGGTGGCAGTTAACCCTAAATCATCGCAAAGGACGCGTAGATCCTCTTTTTTGCCCTTCTCCAAAAATGCTATTTTGTTTAAATTTAACAAAATTATCAACTTAAATAAAATTTTCATTTAAAAAAATTCACTTCGAGACCTAGAATTTGAATGTAAAATTTCAAGCAAAATTTTCAAGAACAAGAATTTCAATTTAAAAATTTCAATTAAAAATTTTCAATTTCAAGAACAAAATTTTAGATTTTTCTACGCAAACCTATCCTTACACTCAGGGATTTCTTCTTTACAGAAATCATAACACACAAAAATGTATATATATATTCAAAATATAATATAAATATAAATGAAATTAATATAATATCACAAAATATAAAACTTTATTTATTTAACTCTTTGAACGTAACCCAAAATTGAACTATTTCAATTTATCGTTACGTAATACGATATCATTATACTTTTAAGAAAACACAAAAAAATTCTATAGCTTCAATGTTAACTCTCAAAATAAAACAAAACTAAATTATTATTACACAGTTCTTAACTTTCAATTTCTTTTAAGAAAATAAAAGAAAAAAAATAATATTACGTTAAGCAAGAATTTTTTAAAACTTTCTTCTCAAAAGCACCCCTTCTATTTTTCTTCTAAGAACACAATTATTCAAAATTAATTAAAATTACTTTACTAGCAAAATAATTCAAAATTGTTCTCAAAAGAACATAATTTACTTCTGTCCCGGGAAACAAAATTCCTTCTCCCTCTCTCTTTTTTTAACCTTTTAAAACAAATTCAAATTTAAATGTTTAACCTGTAAGAAAACTTATTCTTATAAAAGTTCTGGAACTTAATTACGTCATTTAATAAATCAACGTTATTCAAAACGTGATTCAACTTACTAAGAAAAAAAAATATTTATTCTATCGTAAATAACTGTCAAACGATACCATTTTAATAAAATACAGTTTATTAAATTCAAAACGAAAAGGTTTTCTCAAATTAGAACACAAAATATAATTTTCACATCAGTAAGCAAAATATATCTTAACAGAACAAATTTTGTTCTTAAACCACCCTTAATCTAAACTGATCAAAGATTTTTGCTTTCAGAATTTAATTCTTATAGAAAACCTTTACGTTATGTAAGATTTCTAACTTCAGAACATTTTTACCTCGTCTGTATGTCATGACAAAAAAGACACAAATTATTTTCTTTAAGAGAAAATTATATACTTTCAAATACTATCTTAAACAATTTCAATATCAAACGTTTAATAACATAAAATAAACAATATGAGAATGCAATAAACAAAAGTTTACTAAAATAAAATGACAAACTTATCTTCGTATTACTGCTGTACGCATGCATATTTTTATCTTGAAGAATTAAAATACACTTTCTGCCCGAGTTCGACGTTCGATTAGCAGAGTATTAGAACACTTTCACATCACTATTTGACAAATACACGAAGCTCATGTAGAACAACGATCGTTATTTTCCTTCAAGACTAATGAGAACACACGGCATATTTTAATTTGCCTTGGCTGAAATCAGAAGCGACGTCTGAACAGCAGTTACTAAAACATAACTTTTCCTTTCTCAAAGCACCAGCCGTTGTAGCACACCATTAGTAGAATACGACATTGCTTATTAAACATCAGCATTTTTAAAGAACACCATAATTCCACGTTAAGCACTAGCACGTCTTTAAAATATGAAGAGCACAAGCATTTTTAAAAACTCGTAGAGAATCAGCATTTTTATTTACTCGCTCGGTCGTATATTCAGGGCCCAAAGTTGGGTAGCCATTTATAGCCTTTTTACTTTCTAGACGCTACAATCTTTAATCAATTGACTCATAGTCATCACTTAAGAAAAGAAACACCATTCTATGCTTTAGTACAAAGTAAGGTTTAATGAATCTCTGTACTACAAGACATATTATTATTTACAGGAATACTGTACAATATTTACATCTCCAAAACTCAGAAGAAATCCGTTGATTGCAAAATATTTTATTATTTCCAGCCCTCTCATAAAAAAGCTCCGTGGGAAAAAATCAAGTAAGCAGCTTGTACTTCGAAAACATCTACCTCCTGCGTCTCAAAAACAATCTTTCAGCGTAAAAGGTAATCCGCAATGAATTATTGGAAAACCTATTGGCTAGCCCGCTAAACTGTCGTGTGCTGCCTTCTAGTGTATCGGTATTTAAATATATGTTACAATAGTATAAATATTCTGTACACCAACAAAAAAGTATTTTATTATAGAAACATCAACAGACGATTCTCTGGCGTTGCCTTTTGCTTTGATACGAAAAATTGTAACAAAATCAGTTTGACTTTTGCCGCATAATTTTCCACCTATTTGGAAAAAAAAAGAAAGTAAGAAAGAAATAACAGAAAATTAAGAAAACTTTTCAGCATTAACAAGCATTTCTTTTTCACACAGAATGCATAAATTATGAAGTAGAAAATGTTCATGATGCATTCTAACATGGTTATTTTTAGTTATTTTAATTCATTAAAATTTTACTGTAATTTAGTATTTTCTGTTTGTCTATTGTATATTCGTGACCTATTGTATGCATTTTGCTGATCTCACTCACGCGAAACATTCAAATTCATATTTTAAATTCAGATTGGAAATATTTTATGTATATATTAATTTGTTTTCATGCAGTATTTATCACTTTGTATTTATTAACAGTATACAAAAAGCCTATTCAAAATCTTACGATAAAATACATATAAATAAAGGATATCACCCCTTTCAAATGGTACACGTTTGGTTTCTAAAAAATAGTGAAGTAAAATGTTACAAGTATTCCTTGTGGCTTTGTATTCCAAACATTTAAAATTTTGCGAGGTGATTTATTTTATTTGTAGGATCTGTCATTTTAATAGTAAAATTTTATATTTATCGTCCCAAATGTGAAACAGACTATTATTTACATATTATATTTTTAGAAACAATTTGACATCATCTTTCTTTCATCTTTTAAATCATTTTTGTATTGTTATTGTCTTTTTCCACTAACTCTTTATTGCACAAATGATTTTTTTTTGTATTTTAAATTATAATTATTCAAATATATATGAAACATTTTATAAATAAAAAAAATGACAAATTGGGAATTATCCTCGTTTATTCTCATACCTTATCGCATTGTAATATATTTACCATATTTTTCGAAATACAACAAGAAAAAAAATTATTAGAATTTTATTTTTAAAATACAGTTTTTTTTTTCAACTTTTAATTAGGGGAAATTGGGAAGTGTTGACCATAGGCGAGGCTTGACCCACTCTTCAGTTTTCATATTTAAAAGAATTTCAGAGATTTGCCAATAGGTGGCACCCAATTCTTCTGAAATGCTCAAAATATAGTCTTTGTTTCATAAAAAAATTGAAACAGGTTAGTAAAGTCAATTGTGAAGAGTTTTCAACTTATAAAGTGTATTTTTTAGAAACATTTTGTAAGATTTTTTTCAGATATAATATATTATAGAAACTTAAGTAATTAGGCTTTAAGTAATGTATATATATTGAGCTTTCGTCCCAGCAAAAAGATTGTACTGTAAACTAGGCTAAACATAACCATGTAATATACTTTTAAAAGTGGCTATGTGGGGAGTCTTGACCCAGTCTATGTGGAGAGGGTTAACCAGATGTCAAAAACTCCTAATTAAGTGTTTTTGGGAATCGTTTTATTGTACACTGTACATAACGAAGGATTAATGCTTATGTTTTTTTAAAATAATGTAAATTTATTCTGTAAAACCATTTATGTATTCACTAAATTGGCGTGCGTGATAGAAAGGAAAATGTTTAAAACAATTTAAATGAAGATGAGAAAGATTGCTATAGAAGCATGAAAAAATTTAATGAAATATAAATTGGAAAGTTGATAGGAAATTTTTTTCATTTAAACAGTACTCCCATATGTGGGGAGCCTTGACCCATTATTTTCTAATGATTAAAGTGAATCATTATTCAAGTTTATTATGTAGTTCACTTATGTCGCAATTTTATTTTGATAACCTATTGTATAACGAATAAAATTATATAAGAAACACTATTCTACGTTTAATATTTAAACAATAAAAAATACTTTTTTAAAAATGGGTCAACTCTCCCTAGGCTCTCCTATGCAATGTATAGTACTAGTATGTCTATGTGAATACATATGACATCTAAAATGTAAAGAATGTGTCAAAATGATGTTGTCGAAATGTTTTTTGTATTGGTAAAGAATTTATAAAGATTTAGTGATGTAGATTGGTACTAATATACTAAAACACATTAGAGAAGTAAATGAAAACTATAGAAAAACAGATTATCAAAACATACTTCAAAAAGAAATATAGTTATTTAAAAGGGGTATAAGGATGGCTTTTCCTAATATATATATAAATATATATATATTACATAACTAACGAATATTTTTTATTCTTAATAAAACTAGCTTAAATTGCTGTAAAATGCATACAGAATATAACAAATCATTAATGTAAT
Organism: Maratus speciosus; assembly: GCA_963932465.1. Lineage (NCBI taxonomy): Eukaryota > Metazoa > Arthropoda > Arachnida > Araneae > Salticidae > Maratus > Maratus speciosus. The sequence goes on from OZ010794.1 coordinate 310,453,350, forward strand.
TTTTGTTTAAAATAACTGTTTTGGGGTGGATTAGGTCGGCGAGTGAAAAGGTTACGATTGTACATAAAATCATTCACTATGAAGAACAACAGGTGTTCCATAGGTAACTAGCGTCGTATAAAAAACATGAACTAAAAGTTTCGTAATGATTTAAGCTATTCGCGGTAAAGCTTGCCAGAAGTAGGTAATAGATAAATATAAACAATTATACAAACGACTTTAATTCAAAATTAAAACCAAAGCTTAAAAACAACAGTAGTATGTGCTGTGAAAAGTTTAAAAAATAGCCCGCCTTAAAAGTTAAATTTGATAGCTCGCATTACAAAGCCTCTTTGAAACTATCTGCCGAAGATATGCTAAATTTACTATAGTATACGGAATCATCATAGGAACACTAAATTATAAGAGTAACTTGAATTAAAAATTATGTTTATTTACAATTTATATACATGCAGAAATAATAAATGAGTTGGAATAACACCACTTTAAAAAATGTGCGCTATTATTTGTAGCTAATTATTTTATTTTACAAATGTTCTATTGCATTTATTACTTAAAATTGTTATACACTATATAGTCATTAACCATCGGACATTTTTATTTTAGACATTTTGTCGACTATTTTAAAATATACTTCTCGGATTCTTCTGAAACTTCAGGATTATAAAGAATACGTTTGACCTCATATTCATCAACGTCGATTTGAAAAGCAGGACAATTAGGATGTAACAAAAAATCAAAAAACAAAAGTAATATTTGGGATCACCCTGTAAATTAAAAAGCACGAAATGATATATCGCTGCAGAATACAAATTTGTGTAGACTGTACAACATATTTACTTATTTGTGTAAGAATACCACGTATATTCGTCGAGATATGGCGTTTTTGTTTAAAAGTTCAAAAAATTCTTGCACGTTTTTAGATTATATAATGCAGGGTTTTCAACCAAATTTAATGCCAGTTTTAGAAAAATTAGCAAAGTTTACTAGAAACAATTCAGCGCGTTTGGAATATAAATATATTAAATAATTTATGAAATATGATCAGTTGGTTGAAATAATTTTTATCTGAGCAAGCGTGACCGATAACAAAGATTTTGTTACATAATGTAATATTCAACTCTATGGAGCAACTCATAAAAAATCCTGTCAAATATTGTGAAAATTCAAAAAGATATCGGCGAAAGAGTGAGCTGACTTTTAGTTGCTCTCTAAAAGCAGCTGAGTGATAAAGGATTTTCCACAAATTGACAAAATAAATTTTTTATTGGTGCTTGAGATCTTATTATATAACCACCAGAACGAGCCCATTCCTTAATAAAAATAAGTATCAAAATCGAAGTATTTGTTCCAAATGTACTGATTGATATTCATTAAATACAAATCTTTTTTCTGAAAGTCAGTTAATTAAAAACGACAATGTGTGGTAAATCCCTCACCATTCAGCTACTTTTAGAGAACAAATAAAAATAAGGTCACTCTAACGACATTTTTTCTGATTTTTCACGATATTTGACTGAACTTTTTCAAAGAGTTGCTCCATAAAGTTGACTATTAAATAATGTAAAAAAAAATCTTTATTATCGATCACGCATGCGCAGATAAAAATCATTTCATACAACTGATTATATTTCACAAAATATTTAATATATTTATGTTCGAATGACACTATATTGATTTTACTACATTTTGCCAATTTGGCGGAAAATGGCGTAAAATTTGGTAGAAAACTCTGCATGATATAAGCTAAAAACATGCAAGAATATTTGAACTTTTTCAAAAATCGCTATATCTTCTTGAATATACAGGCTATTCTTACAAAAATCAGCAAATATGTTGCACAGTCTCCACATATTTGTAATCTGCAGGAATAGTGTATCAATAATTTCATGCATTTTAATGTAGATGGTGATCCCAAATATCATTGTTTTTCTTTGATTTTTTATTGTCCCTTTAATTATCCTCCTTATGAAATTGACGTCGATAACTTTGAGACCAAACATATTCTTTGTAATCCTGAAGTTCTAGAAGAATCCGACAAGTACGTTTTCAAATATCCGACAAAATGTCTAAAATTGAAAGTGTCCGGTGATTAATCACTATATAATATACTGTATATGTATTATGTATACATTTACTTTAGATTTACCTAAAATTACCAATTTAAAACAATTATCATAACTGATTAAACTAAAATACAGTAGCTCTCGCAAATGCCTCATTTACCTGATTGTTAATGTAATGCATTTATAAAATAAATAGAGTATATATACAGATATTCATGCAAAGGGCATAACTTCTGAAAACTCAATGCATGTCGTGGCCGTGAGGAGTCGACTATCCTCATAAAAAGAAAGTTAATCCTTTAACACAAGAATTATTGCGTTTCTTGTATACCTAGAAATACCAGGGTAGGTCATATTTGACCCGTGGTCTTTAAAGATGTTATTCTTGTTTTCCATGGGAGATAAAGACACGCAATAAGGTTTGATGATTAATACAATGATTTTCAATTGATGGTTCAGGGGTCTCAGGAGTCCTAATTTTTCACTGAAAATGCTTTTTAGCATCATGTCACATTTAATTTTATTTCTTATTCCTATGAAACACAAATGCATAAAATTTTTACCACTGATTGCTAACTATCTGTTCTGTGTAGCATAATTATTTCAATATTATACAATTGATATTTCACTATTTTTTTAAATGTTTACTTATTATAAAAAAAAAAAAATTAAAATTGCATTTTTATTTGCATCTACTGCGCGCAAGATTGTAGCGAAACTATTGGTTCTAGAATCCCAAATAATTTTGATAATGATGTAAAACTAATGTACTTTGAACGTGTACTTCAATTTAAAGCAATTAAAATTTTATTTTCTTTAAATAGATACATTTAAATTATAAAATTTTGAAAAAAAATCATTTTTTCTTGAAAAAAATGTTAGTTTTAAATATTCAATACAATTATATTAATAAATTTGAGGTATAAGTTATTCCTTATATCAAAGTGAATAAACGTTTCAAGTTTTGTACAAATTGCTTCATTAGTTCTTGAGAAATGTTGCGCGCAATGAATGCAAGTCAAAAAACAATTTTAAAACTTTCCTCAAAACTAAACATTTTAAAAAGTGTAAAATAATATTTATAGAACATTGAAATTATTATGCTACACAGAACAGATATTAAGCTGTCAGTTTCAAAAAAATTATGTATTTCTGTTCTATACGGAATATGAAATAAAATTAAATGCGACACGTTGCTAAATTGCACCATCAATGAAAAGTAAGGCTTCTGAGACCCCTTAATACAATTTATTTTCTAGACTATTACATAATATGAAATGTGATGAATAGATGCCACCAAAGAAAATTTTAATTTCTAATTTTCGAATAGATACTTTGAGATTTTGACGGATCTTTTAAATAATATATATTTATATTATTTTTCAATTTACATACTGTAATAATGTTACTACATATTAATAAGCTATTAAAACACAATAAATGTAAATATATGGTACTCCGTGATTATTTTTTTCCTTCCATTATAAAATTTTCCATCCAACCAATTCACGAAAAATGACATGGTATTTGTTTCTTTTTCTGTTGTTGCGCATAATCCACACACAAATTATAAACAATTTTCACACACAATATTAATTTTATTGTCTTAGAATTACTTTATCTGATACCGTTTTCAATAATTGAAATTTCTGTGGTGGTCCGTGACGGATAACTTCAGATTATTTTGCAATGAATTTATTTCTGTACTTCTCTGCTAACTTTAGAATGTAGACTTTTCTGCATGTATTAGAACCTGTTATATCTTTAAAAACTATCCACACATTTATGGCCGCTAGATATTAAATAGCTAGAATTTGCATAGGTCATCGACCAGAAGCTATTGAACACTTCGGCTCTATCTTTTACTTGTTCCATTTTTCGCTTATTCCAAATCACTTTGAGGCGTAATATTTATGTTGTATATTTCTTGCTTTCTTTAATTCTCTCCTTTATTTTGTATTTTCTTGAAAACACTTACAATTTATTGGTGTTTGGTGACTTCCTCAACAGCATTTACTTCGTTATTTTCATTCAGCTTACTGTCACTTGAATTGGATTCGGACGTTGACCTTTTATAGGTTTTTTCATCAAAATTTGATTCGTCATTTATATCAAATTTGTCATCCGCATCAGACGTAATTTCGTCTCTAAATTCTTTTACGAAAGTTCACTTCCCAATTTTAAGTTTTCCTCACTCAATTGAAATCCGTAGTGACGCAATAAATGTAAATGTGCGAAAATGGAATACCACTAGCAAATATTAATTTTTTTTTTTACTCCGCACGGTTTATGACAGCCAAAATATTCATTTTACTTAGTTTCTTAGGCTTATCAGATATAACAAGATTCCACAACATTCTAACAATAGATTGGAATAAGACAAAAGCTCACACATTTGTCTTGCAGGTGCATGACAGATGTGTAATTACGCCCCCCCCCCCCACACACACCCATTTCCTCTCCCTTTTTGTCAAAAGCAAGTCCGATACATCTCCTTAGATTATTCTTTTGTTATTGAAAAACGTGCAGTTAAAGCCCTATGGAAATAAAAGAAAAATGCATTATTATGTTTGGGTCAGCGATATTAATTCTAGGTATACGGTCGTGTAGATGCAAAACTTTTCGTTCGATTATAACTAAATTTGTAATAAGGTACTATACTAAGTATTTAGTAAAAGTAAAAAAGTTTCAAAGTATTACTTTGAAAAACAACAGTGATACGTGCTAAAAATCACGTCTTGGGTCACGAATGACCCGTCTCGCTAATTCTAGTGTTAATCAGCTATAATGCTGAACATCTCATTTGTTCTAGAAGATCAAAGCAAGAGAAATGTTCTTCTCATCAGAAAATTCTCGAAGACAAATCTGGATCTCAGGGAATGTCCTTCAAGTGAGAAGCACGCATCAAGAGAATTCTTTTAAATACGTATATTTTTTTCTAGTGGATAATTCAGATTGAGTTAGGTGTAACATATAAGAAACGCCCAAATAATTATTTTCAGCACTGGTGCTTCACTACTGGTCAGCAACAAAAAAGTTGGAACTAATAATGTTTGCTGGACCCTATATAGTCCCAACACTGTCAGACTATTTTCAGGCACTATTCCAGAGTCCATAAACATATTAGATCTACGAAAGTCCGCTGAAAACTGTAAATAAGATTGTAAATTTTCTTGAGGTATAATGTAAGCTTCCACACTTGTACTCCGGTCTGTTCGGCAAGAGATGTCGCAAAAGCTTTTATTGTTTTCATCAAACAGTCGTAACAACATATTTACAAAAATAAATAACAATAATACGTAAATACACGAATAATTATTAAATGATAAAAATAATGATTTAATTTTCGTCTTGTTGAAAGGTTTCTATAAGCATGTCATATGCAATTGTCTGTTGTTTTTATGATATTTTATTAATTAGCCCCAGTATGCTAATTTCGCCAAACTAATAAAATATCGTCTCCGAAAAATAACGGTCCGTTGTATAAACCAGCCGTAAAACAATGCAGATGTGTCATTGTACTGTTAAATATTCTACTGCAATTTTTTTAATTTCTAAGCATAGTACATTTTCAATTTTTATACTGCCGTATTGGGGAAAAAAGTACTTTTTAGTGCTATTTGTTTGAAAACTGCATCTCAATTTATTTTTGAGATATTAATTTTTTTGTTGTTTTTAGCGCCATTTCTTTACTATTGGCAACCTACATTACTGAAGAAATTAAAAGAAAAATAGATGGAAAATAATAATTATATCTTTTTGTTGCCATTTTCTCATAACTGCTGAAAAAAAAATTAAAATACGTGCTATTTTGAAAAAAGATAAATGAATGATTTCTGATAAAACATGGAGCTATTATAAACTATATTTAATTTAATTATCTATATTAGAAACAAATGAAGGCATATGAATCATTAGATAGCCGATTTTTTTTTTTTTCTTTGTGTGTGTGTGTGTGTATTACTCAGCGATAGTGACGTCATATGAATCTTTTACTGTAAATGTTGTTTAACTCCTTGAGGGCCGGGGTGGTATTTTTATGAAACCAATTAATTTTAATTCCAAACTGCCAATGGCTCCAGAATTTTGACAAACAATTTTCGGTTTATTATGCATGCGAAATATAGCTTTTTCTTATTTACAAATAAATATGTTTCCAAATTCCGGTGTCATTCATTGATTTCAACACTGTAACAATGGAATAGCTTTGACCCTGAAATGGTTAAGACGGGGTGTTAAATGAAGAATTCTTCAGAGGATGCGAATGACGCCATTTTATATAAAATAAAAGCGTGTGTTTTAAGTCTTAAAGCAAACATATGTTTTGCACTACATTAGAGTCCCGCTTAACAAAGTTTCCACTTTAACGGAGTTAATTTCTTCTGATGGACTAATGTCTTCCATTATTATGAAACAGCTATTACAAATTAAGTATTAGGTGAAGAAGAAAAAGTAGTCGTGAAAAGTTAGAACTCTGATTTTCTGGTCAGAATAGAAAAAAAAGACCTTTTTTTTTTTTTTTTTTTTTTTTTACAAATTATGGTCATTTTTTCTTTCGCATTCTGAACAGTTCTTTTTACGACTGCTCTTTCATCTTCACCTAACACTTCAATTATGATAGCTGTTTCATAATAATGGAAGCCACCAGTTCATCAGAAGAAAAGGATCCATTCCAAGGGTATAAGTTCGATTGAAAGAAAAAAATGTTAACTAATTAAAGAATTAAGTGAAAATATATATTTCAACCCCTTAGTTGGACGATTTGTGTAAATCCGATTTATCCGAGTTTTTTGCTTAACCGAGGTGAGCTTGGTCCATATTAACTCGGATAACCGGGACTCTACTGTATCTTTATTTATGTGCATTTTTTTTCTTTCATCCGGGGCGAGACTAATTTCTGAAAAAGTAGAATTTCCGTTTTCCAGTTTTTTTTTAATTTATCCTTTTAATTAATAAATGTCAGTTTGCATTTAAAACATGTGGAATCTGGAAAAGCTTCCATCATGTTGTTTCAAAATATTTTCTAACCGGAAAAAGTGATAAAGTTTATTTTTAATAAAATTCAAGGTTAGTAAATTGCTTGCTTAGCTTGGGGATTTGTTATTTAAGTTCAAGTTACAATCTTGCCTTTGGCAGATTGATGTATACTTATTGATGAAAATTTCGTATCTTTCATACACGGTGTCTTGGAACTACTAATTAGAATGTTACCTTGTGAGACCATAACAACGTGTGAAAGAAAGGAATTAGAAATTGCTTTAATGTTTGGTGTTCTTGCTAATAAGACAAATTGCTCTATGTAAAAACTTTATTGCATGTCGATTATTTTTATATAACCATTTTTTTTTCAACTTAATTAAACTTAATTGTCTTCGGCTGATCTCTTTGTATGTCTATATGACAGGAAGATTTCTAACTAACCACAATCTAACGAGAAAAATTATATGTGTTCAAATATGCTTTTTTTTTTTTGGATTACAAAGGAATTTGTGCTTGTCATGCTTACAATATATGTTCCTAATTAAAAAGGAATTGCTACGATAAACTAAATAAAGCATAAAATAATGTTCGTTCACACAGATGCTCAAAGGAATTCAAATAAATTACAATTTATGAGGAATGATTCTTTTAAATATGTTTTAATGATGTTATAAATTTTTTAAAGAATTCGAAACTGATGTACATCATATGCAATCACTAAAAATACTAGTTATAAAAATTAGTGTTTGTATTATTTATTTTAAATAATGAAGACCGCAGTGAAATATACTTTCGTATTAATTTTTTAAGACAATAACTGTTTACGTCGCATTTATAAAATTGATGAATTTTACTAAAATTGCGCTATAACCTTTGTATAGAATCAGGGTAGGTAATTGTAATTAATGTATTTTTGTCCTTTTACATATATTTTAACAATCTAAAATGGAACTACTACTTTATGATACCAGGTTCCAGAATACATGTGCAAATTCGCTAGGCGAATCTAGAGATTTCCCAAGGACATTGCACAGTTACGTATTTCCAGTCGAGAAAGAGCACCGTCCCCGCAGTCACTTCTCTTTAAACACTGAACTTTCTACAATGATTGGTCGTCAAAAAATCATAACCCTAGCTCTAAAGATTTAAGCCACGACGTTCGGATTATACAATTCCGAGTCTCTGAGTTGCAATGGAAAAATATCGGGTAAAAAGTAAGTTACTTTGACACAGATGAAAAAACATTGGCCTTATAAATGCAGGAATGAGAGCTCTCAGACCCAAATGACCGATTGCTACCATTAAATTTTATCAGCATTTTTCGCCGTATGTAATGATAGAACTTCTGAGATTTAATAAAGCAAAGAATACTATTAAAATTTAGAGTTGAACATCAGCCGTTTAGGTCGAAGGCTCTCATCCCTGTAAATGAGAATATGCATTTTCTTTGCTTCATGTAATAGGAAAATATTCAATTTACTTAACAATATTTATAAAAAAAAAATAATCAACCGAATGGCTTAACATTCAACTTGTGGTATCTACATATTATTAAAAAAACTTTCCATGGAAATTTATTTACGTAAAATATCTAATAAAAAATCAGCAATAGTTTTCTAATTCGTCTATTCTTCAATAATCGGATTCATAGCCGATGTTGTCGAGAAAATCGCTAAAATAGCTCTAAAATTGTTGAAATACGTATTTAACTGTTGCTTTAGGAGATTTCTTTAGGTGTGCTGTATGCTGCGATATAAAACTGCAACTTGGAAATGACTTGAGCATTTTCAAGTCCCATATAATCCTTTGGTGGTTGCATTTCTAAAATCGCTTAATTACGCGTTTAACTATTTCTTGTATATTTTTTATAATGAATTTCACGCTCCTACCTAAATTTGCTATTGTTATATGGGAAATGAAAAAAAAAAAAACATCTTAGCCCCAGTTTAACCACCTTAGTTTTTTAATTCCTAAAATACCTAAAACAGGTTTTTAACTATTTTTAGGTTGATTTGTTATGCTGATTATCTCTCTCCTACATAAAACTGACGGTGGGATAAGGCGGACTGATCTCAAACTTTCTGCCTTCCATTTCCAAACTTTATGGGTGAATTTTCGAAAATCATTTCCTATTGCTTGCCTAGGTTATAACAGCAATCTACTGGCCAAATTTCGTGAACCTGACTTAAGAGCCTACACTAGTCTCACTGTGAAACGAGAACTAATGTTAATTCTATGGGAGAAATTATTACACATTTCTTACACGTATTTTAGTATTTTTAAATAAAATTTTTTGCATAGGATTCCTAGGTTCGATATCTCATGCAGTGCGTTTGTACTTTTTTGATTTTGGTTACAGTTTTTTGTAATGTATGAGGGCTGTTTAACTTTCAGAAACGGTTCCATTCACTTTATTTAACATGTACAATACACTGGATTTCATAATGATATGAACACCTAGCAATTTTGTGATATCCTGGCAAAAAGTCATAAATAATTATCAAAAAACTCCATTCTCGAGACAAATACATTAATTTTACATAATACATAGCTGTAAAAGTAATAACAAACTTTAAATTCACTGAAAATATGAATTATCTAAAAATATGGTGTTGCAAAATGATATGAACAATGATCGAAATTATCACTAAACGAGCATGAAAACTGTACAGGAATATTGAATGCCACTCCGAGAAGAAGAAACCGAAATATGCAAATTAGTTTAGCAAATAAAGATACTTCGCAGACTAAGAAATTTCCAAACGTCATCGCAAAGTGAGTTCTAGAAGTATGGGTCGTAAAATCGCTTTAAGTGGTTTTGAGAAAGGGAAAATTATGGCTTTTAAGGATCAAGGACTTTCGGGCAGATTTTTCGCAAAAAAGTTAAAAGATCTCCAGGTGCAATATTAAATTTTCTTCGATTAAAATACGTATGACTAAAATGCATTAGCAGAATTGCCTGAATTGGGCTAAAGAACATATATCCTGGAAGTTAAAACGTGAAAGAGTAATATTCTTCGATGAAAAAAAAATTCAATTTGATGGTCCGGATGGTTTTTCTTATTATTGGCGCGCTCTGCACAAGGAAGCAGAAACGTTTTCAAAACTACAGCAGGGTGGAAGGTCACTCGTGGTTTGGGCAGCGTTTGGATTTCATGGTAAGATCAACATTTTGTTTCCCTCTGGCAGAATGAGTGCATTAACCTACCAAGACCTACTTGAAGAAAACTTGCTGCCATTTGAGGATGAAATTGGAGAACCTTTCTGGATGTTCCAACAAGACAATACACCCGTACAAACGGCAAACAGCGCTTGGGAATGGTTTCTTTATAATGGTGTAAATGTAATTCCATGGCTATCTGCTTCTCCTCATTTAAATCCAACGGAAAATGTATGGAGCCTACTGGTTAAAGCTGTTTACGCAAATGGAAAACAATATGCCACAATTTCAGAATTAAAAGCTGCTATCATCTTCCACTGGAATGAAATCGATCAAAATATATTAAACGGCTTGCTCCACTGCATGCCTGATCACATTTTTACATTAATTAAAAGATCTGGTGCGTACACTGGCTATTAATCTATATTTTTGGACCATGTTCATATCAATATGAAACACCTCAAAATGGAAAAACGCAGTTTATTTTATGCATAAATCGCCGTTTCAATTATATTTTGTTATAAAATAAAATAATTTGTTCTATTTCTATCATGGATTAGACTTCAGTTTGTTTTGAAACATTTTCTTCTTTTTTATGCTTGAAAAACTGGGTGTTCATATCATTATGAAACTCAGTGTACAACCCGTTTTCCAAATATGTCAAAGAAGAAAAAAAATATAATGATTAAAGCTTCACACGTGAAATGTCTTTATCAGATAACATTATGATAGTTATGGCAGATATTCCTACTATCCCATAACGAACATCTATATTCTAACGCATTTCTGTATGATTTCCAAAGGAAATCAAAGAGTGGAAACCAGTAAGCAAGTAGGCAAAGCTAATAATGATTATCTTTTACTAAAGCTGCCTCTGAATAGCAGAAATTCAAGATAAGTTTTATCACTAAGATATTTTATGCAATTGTATACAATTGCATAAAATGCATGATAGCGTTCTTATTGTTATAGGAATTCATAAAACATTATTTATTTTTTGTTGTTAAGTTTATTGAATTTACTTCAACAATAAACTAGTTGTTAGGGGTCATCGTAATATTTACCCATCATGGATATGCATAATATAAAATCCCGTCGACCGATTTCGACAAATTATGTAAATCGTCAAACTACTCGCAAAATTACACAAACTGGCATACTTTTTATTTTAAATAACGAAAGAACAAATAAATTAGTAAAAGATAAATAAAACGTGGTGTTAAAAATCATTTGATGACGTAACAAACACGTGTAACCCGAGAGTAGTCGCGACATTTTTTAGAACGTTAGTAGTCGCGTTCGGTCCATTTGCCGCCGTTACCAGCAGGCCGAAAACGAAGGGGAAACTTGCCGGTGTTATCAGATGATCGAAAACGGATAACGTAGGGTGAAAATATTGACTGAACTTTAAAAGATTACAACAATTATTCATTTTACAACATTTTACAGCAATTATTTATTTCACAACCTTTTACAGCAATTATTTATTTCGCTTAAGTATATATTCAGTTGGCATCTAGATAAGTGTTTTTAATAACTCTTTCTTCGTTTTGCATTTAAAAGTAAATAGTAAATAGTAAATGATTTGATTGAATTTCTGATGTTACTATGAATCAATAATTAGTAGGAAAACATTTACGAATATGAATTTAAATTCGTGATAGGGGTTTTTTATTTATTTATTTATTTATTTATTTTGGAATGACATAATCAGAGTCAGGTAGATTTTTATGATACTCCGGCACTCTATATCCATTTGATAAAATAAAATAAATAAATTTAGCATCAATATATTACACTGACATTAAATTGAACAATTAAACTGAAAATAAAAATGGAACCTATGACATGCAACACAAAAACCAAATACAATACCACTAATTTACCAGCATATTATATATATATATATATATATATATATATATATATATATAATAAAGAAAAAGGTAAAAAAATACTTAACTTCGAAATTATAAATGTAAATGTTGTAACTACGTTTTATTTATTTATTTTGTGGGATGTCTGTGTGTGTATGAGGGGGGAGAGGAGGGGGGGGGGTCTCCATTTGTAGTTTTTGTACTTATTTCAGGGTGGGAGCAGCGCCCTTGAATATAAACTCTGGATACGAACTTCGCTTATATAAAGTAAATATATAAATAAGTTATTGAAATTATATATTTACTTTAAATACATTTGCAATTGTAGATTTAAATCCTAAGATGGATAAATTATTTTAATTAATAGAACCATTGAAAGGTTCATCTTAATAGGGATGTATTTTACAGCAACTATTTAATTAAAATAAATATTCAATTGTACATTTCATAATAAGGTATTAATATTATAATTTATTGTTTTATAATAACATTCATTAAAATAATAAAAACAATAAGGAAATTTTCTCCGAAATTATAAATATGCAGCAATAATTTAATTTAAATGAATTTTCTCTCATATTCTGGAAAACATTATTCTGAAAAATAGTTTGAACAATTGATGAAGGACAATAAATTTAAATTTGTTAGATACCGCCCCCAAGCCTCTAATGGATTTCAATAATAATAATAATAATAATAATAAAACATTTTCTGCGGCATTGTTTAAAAAAAAATGTGTTTTTACTTACAGTATGAAAATTTAAAAATAGATAAATTTTAGAAAAATACTTAAAATATTTTTTAAAATCATAGTATAAACATTCACTGAATTATCCAAAAGAGTTATATCGTATGTTTATATCGTAATTTCTAACCTACATTATAAAATTCTCATTATTTTTCTTGTTGTACAAATAAATTATATGTATGTTCTTCACAGATAATCATACTACATTTCTGAGAAAATTGTTTTATCTTTCGAATTTGTTTTATTGTACAAAAACGATACTTTTCAGATTTTGGAGATACGGCAATTTTTTTACTGATTCCCACAAAATTCTCTTCTCTCTTTTTTAATGGTTTGGCAATGTTATTGTCTGTTTTCTTTCATTTATATGTTCCGGTAATAAATGGAAAGCAAGTTCTTTGAAATAATGATGATGAATTTCCCTTTTTTTCCATATTTAAACGATTGTTAATTTGAGAATTTATTCCCGCAATATTTCACAAGGAAAAAAAAATGTAAGTGACCATCCATCAGTTTTTTTGTGCGAACTGACTTCACAACTAATATAATAAAACAATTTTAATTCGCATTCCAAAAGTAAAAAAAGTATTCTATGAACGGGTAAAATACGGGTAAAAAAGCAGATAGAAAGAAAGACGAAATAACAGCAGGCAGAGAGTCCAGACTTCGAAGAAACTTTCCCCCACAGATTTCGCGGAAATGGGAAAGGATGAACACGAGGGGGAAAAATTCAACTAACGCAAGTGGTCGCAACGCTTTCATTTAGACCGATTGAAACTTAAGAATGCGATAAAATGCTAAGAAATAGCAGGAATGACTTGCAATTTTACTACACAAGAGTGTAAACACTCAAGGTCAGCTACCCTGAATTTGGCTATCATAACTTTAAAGGGAAATGAGTTACAGGAAGATAACGAATTTCGGGCGGGGAAAGGACCAACGCGCGACTATTAACGGGTTTAATATCACGTGAATTTAATTGTGACATTTAAGATAAGCCATTATTGGCATTTAATGTTATAGTTTGGCGATAGTTTTTTTTGGTCGATGGGATAATCAAGTAGTACCGAATTGTATAAAAGAAACACACTTGTAACTCCAAAAAACGATTTGGACACATATTTCAGTCTTCATGGTTCCGTATGTACAACTCATTCTGTAAACATAATAGACTGGTAGCACTAAATTATCTGTAAAACCATCTGCATCCTCAATTACATTTGGGACATTCTAATAGAGTACATGATGCGGGAGTGCATACATTAGCTATTAAATTAAATAACAATAAATAAAGTGGTGATTTATAGGACGATGCTATACTTTATTTATAAACTTAGAATTAAGCTTGCAAAGCATCAATTTGCAAAAACATCAACATATCACATAACTTATACGAAACACTTCCGATAATTTGAAAAAAATATTATCCTGCTGATCTAGCACTCTTGTACAACCATTAAGGGCAAGAATGTTCAGTATAAAAGAAAACGTTTTACTTACAAACGTCATATTTCTAGTGACCACGATCTACGTAATCGGTGCATTCTTCGTGCCACTAGTTCCTGCAAGAAATGCACTCGATGAAATCATCTACAATGGGTTTTCCAAAGATTTCAAAGCAGGCTGAGCATATCCACAGATTTTTGGTGCAGGTTTTAGATTCTTGTGTTTACTTTTACTCTTTTTTGGTACATATTTTTATCTTTTATTAAGCAACGTCATCCGTAAGCTGCCTTTTGTTGTGAACTGCTTAAAATTTTAGACTTTCTGCACCTCTTAGTATAGTATCGCAGCACAGATGTTTCTGGATACGATAAAATCTCTGCTAATTTGACGCAAGATGAAGTCGTTGAAGTCGCATCTATACCTTGCGAAACCGAAGTTGTGTGTGGTTCATTTTTTGCATGCGTCTTTTCTTTAGATATGTTTTCTTTACATTGTACGTCTTTTCTGCCTTTTCTCAAATATCGAAGGAAATTAATATTGAAGGAAATTATCTCTCGCCCTGATGTTCAGAGTTCTAAGGTTCAACAAGTTTAGATTCTAATTATATTCCAGTGATGCTGCTTGCTGAAAAGCCAATATATAAATAAGGTAATTTTTGAAAGTCTATAAAACAGATAATTTAAATCAAGCTTTAGCAACGGTAGCAGTATTTCTAATAGAATGTACGCAATCTTGAATACTTTGGCACTGCGCACTCTAGCACAATCGTTACTAAATATCTTTGAAACTTCAGTAATGCCATCAATTGATAAGCAAATTCAAATCACTCAGGTGACTGGTAGTCCAATAATAACTTAATCCATAAAAAGGAAAAAAAAATGTAAATCAGCTTTGTAATCTTTGTTATGATCCTGTTTTCAAGAAACATAAAAATTATAACGTGAAAGCCAAAATCCCCTTTTCTCTCTTATATCCTAAACATTTCTCATGAATTCCCAGATTTTTTTCACCATAAACTTATCATGTCATTACATCGCTTACAACTGTAGCTAAATTCAAAACTCTGTTTTAGGATAAGTCAATCACTTTGATAGTGTTGTACACCGCGCACTCTTGCACAACATTAGTATACAAAGAACTTTGTTGCTACCAGCTTCAATTTAATTTATTCATTTATTTTATTTTATTTTTGAAAAGAACATGAATTTCAATCCAATTTTAGAATTCATTTACTTTTATCATCTATGCAACAAATATATATCGTAAAGTTTTTTTTTTCCCTAGAATTTAATTTTCATAATAAATGTAATATAAATAACTTTCATGTAAAGTGAACCAGTCTTTTTAAAAGAAAAACGAAATGGAGTATATATTATAGTTCAAACAAAGAGGAAAAAATATAAAATTCAAAAAAATAAATAACTAATATTTGATTTATCCACTATGTTTTTACTAAAATATAATGAGTTCCTCGAATAAACATATAAATATTTTATAAGGAAATATGGCCTGCAAATCGATTGAGGTAATTGGATTATGTTTTCGAAATTTATATCTGAAAACGAACAGAAATAAAGATATTATTATTGCATATTTGTCTCATTTTATAAAAGGTAACCTTTTCACTCGCATCTACCAAAATAAATACTCCTTCATGTATGGAATACGGCTAATGAATTTTCTAATGTTACTGATTGATGATGTCATAGTCATTTTCATTGAATGTAGCTACCATATCAAGCAGGACGGTCGTTCTGCCAAGCCAAGCGGAAAAAAAGGCTAACCTCACCAAACAAACAAACGCCAAGAATAAAACGCAAGACACCGTAACTGCTTATTATGCTGACGACAACTTCTCCATGATAAATCGACCAAACATGCCAGCGTAAAATTTTCCATATCAAAAGAAAAAAATCATCGCAGAAAAATAAAACCAAAACCAGAAGGAACTAATGGAAAAGATCTTCAATTTGAGCACAAATGAATCCTCATAAATTAATTATAAACAGAGATATAGATTTTTTAAAATAACGTCGAGATACTGAAAATTACAGATTTATTTTCTTTGTCTCACCTTATGCTTCAGTCGAGGTAGAGACTTAAATAATGGACATAAAAAAGTAAGGATTGCATTTTTGGACAGATATTTGCTCAGTCTACGTGCTTTTATAAAATTCAGCTTTAAAAACACAAATTTTCTATTCTTAATTAGCGAAAAACTGTTAATTAATTCTAAAGTTTATAAATTATGCCAAACAGCGATAAACCCGCCAAACCATTTTAGAAGTCTCATACCATTCTTTTATATTAACCTTTTGCATTGATTTCATCGAAGAAAACTATGGCTGAGATCCAGATAGATTTTTCGCTGTTAGCGAAACGAGATTCATCAATCAATAGCCTGCATTGCTGCAAACAGCGAAAAGTTCGCAAAAGTACAAGCTTCTGATTGATGAATCTCGTTTCGCTAACAGCGAAAAATCTATCTAGATTGCGGCCAATGGAGGATATTCCAAATATGGGTTCGAGGCTGAAAAAATTCACGTGATACCGGTAATTTACCCAAGGAACTTCTAACTGATAAGAAGGGAAGATACTACTGCTTTGCCTCATGAACTGTTTCATTGGCTAGCGGGGATTTACATTACACGTCTACGGAGCCTTCCCTTCTTTATGCTAGAAGTTTTTACCTTGACCACGTGATCAAAACGGAGATGGAATATCCTCCATTATGTTGAACACAAATTTGCATTTCCACATCCAGGAAGGGTGTTGATGTGATAACAACAGTGCATATTCGAAACTATTTAAGGCAATGATTCTGAACTCCTTTGCTATACATTTCAATATTAAAGAAGTTGTTGTTTCAATAGTTTTAGTACTTTTCTCTATTGGTCACTCTAAAACGAAATATCGAAATTTAACCAACAGCGCTCAGAAACTATAGCGCCTAGAATATATAGTGTTGATATCGGCTAACCCTGTAATACTTAGAAAAGCGCTAAAATATTGTATCCCTTAAATGTGCAATGATACTGCTGCAATATACAGATCGCAGCGACATCTGCAGGATATTTTCTACAACTGCAAGAAATTGCTAGTCTATACAATGTAATAATAGTAATACGAAAATCCCGCAGATGTCGCTGCGATCGACACTTGAAATTTTAGCAGTATCGTCGCACATTTAAGGGATACAAATTTTTAGAACTGTTTGGATAGCATATTTACACACTAGGTATTCTAGGCGCTGTATCAGAAACAACACCATAACAGAGAGCCATTATACATAAGAGTGGTGATATATTCACAGGAGGTATGCTCATTTCAAGTTTTTGTCGAAAGTACGGCAATCCCCTTTCTTGAATAGAGGATATTCAATCTAAGTTATGATCACATGGTCAAGGCAAGAACGTCTAGCGTAAAGAAGGGAAGGCTAAGTCTACATAATGTAAATTCCCGCTAGCCAATGAAACAGTTCATGGGATAAAAGCAGTAGTACACTGTTAAAAATATCGTGAAAAATTACCTCTGTTTTTAAAGGCTATCTGTATTCTGACCAATGAGAACGCTTCATAGGCGTTTATGTAGTGTTGTCATTGGTCAGAAATTAGAGAAGCTTTAAGAACAGAGGTAATTTTTCACGATATTTTTAACAGTATAGTTTCCTGTATCCCTTCTTATCAGTTAGAAATTCTTTGGGTAAATTACCGTACCACGTGACTTTTTCAGCCTCGAACCCATATTTGGAATATCCTCCATTAGAAGATACGCGCATGGATGATCTCTATTAGACTAGGGAAATAATTCAACTAGCATTAGCCTGACGATAATGACATGCTCGCAAAGAACTTTAACCATTTGTTTTTATCACTTTTGACAATAAACATTTATTGGCCGTATGTCGCTACTTCATTATAGAGATACACTTGTTCCTAATGAAGGATATTCCATCTCCGTTCTGATCACGTGGTCAAGGTAAAAACTTCTAGCGTAAAGAAGGGAAGGCTCCGTAGACGTGTAATGTAAATCCCCCCTAGCCAATGGAACAGTTCATGATGCAAAGCATCTTCCTTTCTTATCAGTTAGAAGTTTCTTGGGTAAATTACCGGTATCATGTGACTTTTTACAGCCTCGAACCCATATTTGGAATATCCTCCATTAGATGCCGGCCTTAATGTATCAAAATACTGAGTTTGCTTTCTGTACTATTCCTGAGCTCAGTTATAGCGTCTAGAAATATAGGTCGGGATCCAGGTACATTTTTGCAAACAGTGAAAAGTTAGCAAAAATTCTGGCTTCTGTTTGGTCAATCTCGTTACGACAACAGAGAAAAATCTACCTAGATCACGGTCATAGTGTGGAAACCGGCTATTCCAGTAATGCTGTAAAAAGTGCTAAAAATTGAATCCCATAAATATTGAAAAATACTGAATGACAAATGTCGATAGGAGCAACATTTTCTAGATCTTCTCTGAGCGAAACGTTTTCTTTTGAAATAGTTACGTTGGAATTACCATATGTCGCAGTAATCGACATTCGTCGTTCAGCCTCGTTCAACATTTATGGGATACAATTTTTTAGCACCTTTTTAATAAGCCGATTTTTAAACTATATCTTCTAGAAACTATAGCTCCGTTATAGCGTCTAGATTATATGTTGTAGAAATCGACTATCCCAGCAATACTTAAAAAAGCGCGGAAGTATTGAATCCCTTAAATGTACAACGATGTCGAATTCCAACCAGTCATTTGCATCGACATCTACAGGATATTTTTTAAAGAGGAAAGATACATGTATAATGCTCCGCTACAGCGTCTAGAATACATAATGTGGAAATTTGCTATCCCAGAACCGCTAAAAAGTGTATCCCTTAAATGTGCACTGACGCTAAAATCCAGGGAGATGATCGCAGCGACATCTGAGATATATTTTCAAATTTCAAATAAACATTTTCAAATAAACATTTCAAAAACGTATTATTACAGCGGGTTTGACGCCAAGCACACAGGTCAGATGTATGCTTAAAAAAAATGTTACAGCGTCTAGACCAAATTGTCTTGAAGTTTTGGGAAATATCCTGCAGATATCGCTGTGATCGACTGATTGGATTTCCACACTATATATTCTAGACGCTATAGCACCGCGGTAGCCTGTCTTTTTCATTTGCCTCGAAGTAGATATAGATGACGTCATTTGAAGCGGTTCGAGGCTAACGAGAAAGACAGGCTACCGCGGTGTGTCCGATTCTTCTTTTTTTACAGACCGCTGGAGTCACGTGATGCTCCTTTCGCACACCTTCATTGGTGCATTCGAGCATCACGTGACTCCAGCGGTCTGTAAAAAAAGAAGAAACGGACCCACCGCGGCAGCCTGTCTTTTTCGTTAGCCTCGAAGCGGTTCCTAAAGTGTGGCCAGCTCATCATGTCACACGGAGTTGATTACCTGTACACGGCAATGAACACAAAAAAAATCGGCTCACCGCTTTGTACTAATCATCGTGCAAAGATGATCCAACTCCGTGTGACTTTTAAACGTCATGAACTGGCTTATTATGTCATTGGTCGCGCTAACACCCTCCCCCTTGCGTCCGCCATATATAGCGGTATCTTGCACTGTAGACTGCTAAATGGGCTGCTATCGGTCAAAATTAAGAGAGAAAACGGCAGAAGAGGGGTAAAGAACTCGTTTTTTTTTTTTTTTTTTTTTGGTATGTAGTTTTTCACACGGGAAGATTGACATTACAGATCCTCTCCTTTCATAGCTTCATGATGGTGAAATAAACCAACGCCCCCTAGATATTTGAGAAAGTCTTGACACGCGTCACGAAAACATCACACAAAGCAGGCAAACCAAAGGAACAAAATCATTGATTGGCTCGTGGATATGAACGAGCCAATGAATGATTTTTCTTCTTTGTTTTGCCTGCTTTGTGTGATATTTTCCTGACGTGTGTCAAGGCTTTCTCAAAGGGCGTTGAATAGGCCGGGATCAAGATAGATTTTACGCTATTACCCGTAAGGCATGGTGACGTCACGGCGACGTCGTTGTGAAGTCACTCTGTGATTTTGTGACCGTCGATGTGACGTCACAGTGACTACAATGCGAAGTCGTTATGGCCGTTTTAGAGGTCGTTTGTGACGTCACATTGTGACCACTCTGTGAAGTCATGGTGTGACTAATTTGTGAAAAGTGTGTCATTTGTGACTATTTTGGCATTAGCTTTGTGACGAACCTGTGACGAAAGCGACAATGCTTTGAAGTCACATTGTGACCAATTTGTGAAATATGTGTCATTTGTTACGAACTTGTCATAAACAATGTGATGATTTTAAATGAAAAACAGATTTCAAATTAATTGCTTAAAAGGCGCTAAAGCCAACATAGTGAAAAAGATTCCGTGCCGGGACTCGAACCCGTTCCATCAATATAGCACACTGACATTCTACCGACTAAACCACATGGAACGATACCCAGCCGGGAAAATTTCTCACTATTACATGTTGGCAAGGCTACAAACGCAGCACCAGATGGAGTATTTATCGTGAGTCACCGACATTGAGCAAATACGAAACTTAATTAAATCCAGCATCGATTGAAACTATATTAATACTTGGAAATTTTTCCAAAGAGAGCCATTCGCCTTGCATACAATATTTCGAATGAAAATCAAATTTCAAATTACATGCCTAAAAGGCAATTTTAATTTTAAATTTGATTTTTATTTGAAATATTGTATGCAAGGCGAATGTTTCTCTCTAGAACAATGTCTAAGTATTAATATAGTTTCAACCGATGCTGGATTTAATTAAGTTTCGTGTTTGCCCCATGTCGGTGGCTCACGATAAATATCCCATCTTGTGCCGCTTTTGTAGCTTTGCCAACATGTAATAGCAAGAAATTTTCCAGGCTGGGTATCGTTCCACGTGGTTTAGTCGGTAGAATGTCCGTGCGCTATACTGATGGCAGGGGTTCGATTCCCGGCATTGAATCTTTTTTACTAAGTTGGACTTTGCGCCTTTTAAGCAAATAATTTGAAATTTGATTTTCATTTGAAATATTGTGTGCAAGCCGAATGTTTCTCCCTGGAAAAAATTCTGTGTATTAATACTGTGATGGTTCTTGCCATAAACTATGTGATGAATTTTAAAATGCAAAATTTTAAAATAAAGTTTTGTTTGAAATATAAATTCTTATTTTTTACCGTATTTTTTAGCAAAATATCGCTATTTTGGAGTCCTATTCTTCTAAAACATTTTAAATTTTTCCACTTAAAAAACGATGCTTATCAACTGACATCTTTTTTTATTAAGTTTTAAGCTTTATCTTGAGTTCAAGCTTGATATTAAAAATGCGTAAAATTTTAATGTGTTGTGATTAGTCATTGCTTTATTAAACATGACATGATAAGCCATATTTATTTAAATTTTTTATTCCCATGTATATTGTATTTTGTGAATATGAGCTAAATAGATTTGGTATGTTTTATAGGAAAAGACTGATCTGCGAAATAGAAAAAACAATTAAGAAAAATCATGCGTTAAGCATATATTATAAAACACATTCCAACGCTTCCTGAATGCTTTAACAAGACATCGTAATTTAGGGAAATAACATAAATAATATAACTAAGTAAATATTTTAGAAAACACATAAAACATTTGAAAAACTCATTTCAGCATTTACCGTCCATAGCCAAATATGTTTTCTAATTCTTTTGAACAGCCCTGCATTTGATCTGTAAGTTGATATACATATTATATAATGGGAAAATTTATTTTTGCAAGAAAACGCATAACAGGTTGAAATTCTCTTTCAGCAATTTATACTAATATATGGAAACATACTTGAATACATTTGTATAATCTTGTAGTTTACCTAGAACGTTTATTACGCGCTACTGCTTAGTTAAAATTTAATTCAAACACTCTTAAAACTGCTGAAATCACATTTCCAGAAATTATAATTTATAGATGGCCATGCATTCAATTCTTTACGTGACCCTGTATATCATTTTATCTATATTCTACAAACATTTCTTAATAAATTAAATGCAGTTCAACGTAAAAATCCATAACTCGTTTAAAAACTACCTTTAATCAATTTGCGCATATACCCAGTAACCCTTACGATTACTTTTATGTAGTCCTGTATATGTATTATAGCATTTATATATACCATACTCTATGCATAAATATAGCGATTCATAAAAGCGCATATGATAATTAAAAATGCATTTCCAGCAATCATCCCTAATGAACTTCGGATACAATATAGTATCAAAAATATTTTGTGTGTCCTGTAAATGCTATATACATTTCGTATTATCATGAAATAATGTATAGTGTGTAAACCTCAGCGACTTATATCAATTTCATTATATATGAAATAGATTAACATAATTAAAGTACGCCGCAAATAATTCCCTCCATCCCTGTATAATAATGTATTGGAATCCTTTTTTTAGCCCTGTAAATGAACAATAACTATTCGTTGCACATACTCTTCAGAATGCATATTTTAGTGCGTTTCATAAATTCATATCAATTTTATTCTGTTTGAAAGCGTGTAAAATCGTTAAAAATCATTTGATTTGAAACGATTTTTTCACGTAGGCCGTAGTGTAACGAAATACTCTTGACTGTTCCTGTAGATGAATTAAACATGCTACAAACTTCATTACAAATAGGGGCCGTGCTATGGTAAACGTCAATAACATCCAAAAATTTCAAGGCAATCCGAGTATATTTGCGAGAGTTAGACCGCGGACAGACGGCCAGAAAAACCGAAGTCATAAACACTTTTCAACTTTGTTGAAAAGTATTAAAAAGAACATATAAACGTAAAATAAATGATTGCATATTAACTATTTTTATTGTTTAAAAAACATTTTAATGTAGAAAGTAGTTATTAATCGCTTTAAAAAGATATTCAGTCCTATATTACGAAAGTACATACCAACTTTTTAAAAAATATACTAAAGCAGTTTAAGCTATAAACTTGTTATAACAGGCATGAAAACACTTTATTTCAATGCTTAAATATATTTAATTTTTTTATTCCAGTGATTACATATATCGAAAACGTAGAAAATGAATTTACAATCGAAGAAAATTTAATAACTGATTCTGAGTGTCTACAATTAAATGTTTGATTAAAATCACAAACAGGAAAAAAAATGCTTACATAATGTTAATTTCTAATCTGAAACAATTTCTAATTTCATATTTAACTCCAAAATAATAATGATGCTATAAGTGTTAGTAACTAGAAAACATTAAACAGCCGAAAAAAAATTCCACACCACTGTTTCAACACATTTTCAATCTCAAGAGACTAAAAATTAATATTTACATTCATTCTACTATGAATGTAAGGCATGAATCAGTCTCTGCGCCGGCTTTTTTTTTTTTTTTTTTCGAGCGATGGCAGATTAAGATACAACAGAATCGAATAAAAATATCCTTCTGAAAACAATGCAGACCAGTCTCTTTCTATATGTGTAACATAAAACTACTTAACTCATCATTATAATATATACAAAACAGGAACAAAATATTTAAATTAAATAAGACTTACATATATGCTTCATCAATAATATCCGTATATTTGTAATATCCTAAAATGGCAGATGTCTTTCTTTTATAATAAAAGAAGTGCTGTAGGCGTGCTGGTGTTCTAAACAGTGGAGTGAAGTGACTTCCCGCGTATTCTCTTGTTTATTCTATGGTAATATTGCGAAGCAGACGATTTGAGCAGGTGTGTTTTTATCATTTATTTGTTTTTGTAAACAACTGATTTGAATCTTAAATGCTCAATAATTATATGAGAGTGTAACAATCAGTGGAGGATTATTATATTAAATTGCAATGCTAGATAAAATTGAAATCATGAAAAAAGAATACTTTTACTGTCTTTGATATCAAATTGATAAAATATAGTATGAAAATTTAGTTTATTAATGCTTGTATCGTGCAATTTATTTATTATTTCTCCCCCCCCCCCCGCCTTTCGTGATAGAATTTACTATTTGCTATTCACTAATATATTTTCATTCCTTATGCCGCTGTAACTCGGGACTGTTTAAAATACTGTTTAACCCTTAACTGATGTGACAAAAATTGCCGTATAACTATTGTGAGCGGTCTATGAGACCGCATAATCCATCAAATTGATAAAATATAACATGAAAATTTAGTTTATTAATGCTTGTATCGTGCATTTTATTTATTATGCACCTTCCCCCTTTCGTGACAGAATTTACTAGTTGCTATCCACTAATACATTTTCATTCCTTATGTCGCTGTAACTCGGGACTGTTTAAAATATTTCTCTTCATTTTCAAACATTTTTGAAGTTCATATTTTTGTCACACTGTGACTTACAATATGGTGGTTTTTTTTATCACATATGTGACGTGACATACGTTACATGCAGTGACATAATAGTGTCGTCACAATTTTCTTTTAATTGCCAGAAAAATATAATTTTACAGTAAATAACATGTTTTAAAGAATTTTTGCAATTTTTTAAAGTTTTCTAAGAAGTTCACATCTCAGTCACAATGTGACATCACTGAGTGGTGGCATTTTGGTCACAGATGTGACGTGACCACAGTGACTTACAGTGACGTCACAACGACGTCACCGTGACCATGCATGCTATGAGGGTAGCGAGATGAGATTGATCAATCAGAAGCCTGCATTTTTGAAAACTTTTTTATGTTTGCAGTAAACGCCGAAAAGCCTGCAAGGATGGAGGCTACTGATTGGTGAATCTAATTTTATTAACAGAGAAAAATTTATCTGGATCCCGGACATTAACTTTGGTTGGTTAAGATGATTTTGAATAAAATCAAATCAGAAAGCCAATGTTTTTTTTAACTTTTCTGGTTAGTTTAATCGAAATCTTCCACGTCTATTCCTGAAAACTGAGTTACTCTACTTTGGACAAAAACTTGAATATGAGTACACGGCTTGTGCGTATGACACCACACTTAAATATAAATGTACTGTGTTATGAGCATGATTTTAAGCGCAGCTGGTTAAATTTGAGTATCTGGGTATTAGAGAAAGCAATAGTGGCCCACCGTGGCTGTGTGGATAAGACACCACGCCGCTAATCGCTTGAGAGCGAGGTGGGGGCGGGTTCGAATCCCGCCGTCATCCCCACGTGATCGGATGTATATGTGTTCAAAAAAAAAAACCAAGCAATAGTGAAAGGTACAGTTGCCATGGAAACAACGACTTCTTTAATTCGTATAGAAAATTAATGAATAGTTGTAAATGACTTAAGTTTAAAATGGAGGCAAATGCTCTGAAAATATCAATGGCTCCCATCTAGTATTTTACAAAAGTAATTTAATATAGTCACATGATGTATACGTTGATGCAACTCTTAGCTAATGAAAATTCTGCAACAAGACTTATGTAGGTAGATCTTTTCCATGATTAATTCAGAATTCTAAGAACAAAACGAAGTTCTTAATCGTTCTTCCTCCCCCCTCCCCCCCTCAAAAAAAGAAATACGATAGAAGGATAGAAGTATTTGGATAACTTCAGTATTTCTGTGATCTTTTGTCAGAGTTTAGAAAAGGTGTCTGAGTATTAAAAAAAAAAAAAAAAAAAAAAAAAAAAACAAATTTGACGAACGATAAGACTATAGATTTCAGGCAATTTTTAACAGGAAAAAATTTAATTCTAATGTTTATGCGGCTTTAATAATAGACTATTAAAGATAATGAATTTACGGGAATTTTTATACGAAATTATATTATCACACTTATGAAAAAGTTATGGATAAACAGACTTGAGTAAAGTTACATATTTATTCTTTCTTCTCTATAAAACGATCTAAATGAAGATGAAGTTATATGTACAGTTTATATCTTTAAATGTTTAGATATTTTTATCAAAAATGTTTCATCATCATGTCTAGAATTGCTAGATTTACTTCTTTAGACAGATCTTCGATTCTTTAGATGCCTGCGAGTCTTCGTTCTCGGATTATCCGTAGGTATTTGTAAAGGTAAATTTATTTTGCAAAACCGTCAGCAAAAAAAAAAGTTATAACAAACAATTAACAGACAGACTAACTGTAAATATATATTTTATTTTGATGCTATTTGATTTTTACTAAATTTTCATCCTCCATAGAAAATTTTAAGGAGATACAAATTGAGAAAAACTGATACTTTGAAAGAAGAAATTGACTTTCCTTACTTTTAAATTATTAATTTGTCTAAAAAAATGAATGATAGGTAAACAAAATGTATACTATTGTGTTTGTTCCCTGCTTATAAAGGCTATACAAGGACTAATTTTAGCGAGTAGAATTATTTCAATTATATATAATCTGTTTTAAAAAAAGAACTGATATCTACTAAAAAACAACTTTTCAAAAGTAAAAAAAAAGGGGGAAAGTTGTGGCTAAAAAATAGTGTGATATCAAATTTCCAAGCTTATATTATGGTACTTATTTAACATTTTTTATTAAAAATTTACCATACGTAAGTCGAGTACCTAAGTATGCGTAGGCAGAAAGCCTTTTCTCCTTTACTAAATACATCATAACGTGTTTCTGAAAATTAATTTTTTTTAATTATGCATGATGGGCTTGGCGGCCATCTTTCCATATTTTACACAAATTTCTAAGCAGACAAGCTCGTAATATGTTTGCATTATTAAGAATTTTGAACTTCTAGTTTTGGTTACAGACAGATAAATTAAGAAAGTCTTTTATTTTGAAAAAAAATTGATTTTTACTGCTTTAACTAATTAATTAACCCCCTCCGAAAAAAAGAATCATAAGATGAAACCTGAAGTTACTTCAACTTTATTTTAAGACACAAATTTCTAGGCACTCATTTCCATAAATTCAAAGCGTAAAATGTTTGTTTGCTTTAGCAACAATTTGGAATTTCCGATCTTAACAATGTACTTCTGTGCTTAGAATTTTGTGTAAAATATGGAAAGATGGCCGCCAAGCCCATCATGCATAATTAAAAAAATAAATAATTTTCCGAGAAATTACTGAGCTAGGGCATTTAGCCCAGTGGTAGGGTAGGAAAAAAGGCCGAATTCGGAATTAATTAGGGGAAAGCTAGAAATTGTTTTAATCCATTTAGTTTAGGTCTAGAACGAATATGTTAAGTTTTCCCTCTAGTAGTAGGTGAGCGTTACAATATATGTACAGATTTATAGTCAAAAAACACGTTTTTTTTAGATACCATAACAATATCTCAAAATAGCTAATTCTGTCAAAAACATTGTGAATACAAATGTTGTAGAGCTTAAAATTCTGAGTAAAATGAGTTCCTACACTTAATATTTTTGTTGATCATTAAGGTCACAATTCTACTTTAAAAATTTTAGACCCGTGGTCAGGGGGTCGAACTCAGAATTAATTAGGAGAAAACTGGAAGTTGTTAAAATCCCTTCAGTTTAGGTCTAAAATGAACGTACTATGTATTCTTCCTCGTACTTGAGTGAATGTTAGAAAATATGTACATATTTATTTTCGAAAAACACGTTTTTTTAATTACTTTAAAATATCTCAAAGCAGCTAACTCTATAAAAATCATTGTCAATACAAATCTTGTAGAGCTTAAAATTCTGAATAAAATAAGGGCCATCATTAATATTTTTGTTCAACGTTAAGGTTGCAATTCTATTTCAAATTTTTTCAAATCAAGAGTTTGGAGCCAGGAGAGACCAACTTAAAAATATCTCAAAATCTCGGCCTTAATATTGAACAAAAATATTAAGTGTAGGTACTCATTTTACTCAGAAATTTAGGCTCTACAACTTTTGTAGGGACAATTTTTTGATAGAGTTAGCTGTTTTGAGATATTGTTAAGTAAACTTGGCTTCAAGCTCTTGATTAGCGATTAAGGCAAAGATTTGAAATAGAATTGCGACCTTAATGTTGAACAAAAATATTAATGATGGTACTCATTTTATTCAAAATTTTAAGCCCTACAACATTTATACTGAAAATGTTTTTTATAGAGTAAGCTGTTTTGAGATATTGTTAAGGTAATTAAAAACTAGTCGTTGGGGGCCACCGTAATACTTACCCATCATGGATATAGATAATATAAAATATGAAAATGAAACATGTGATATTTGCTAAGCATTGTACCGTGTTACTTTTATTCATAATTTAATTTATTTGGACTCCCTTAAATATAATTAAAGCACAGATGTCATATACCATATTGGGGCGATTTTTTATGACGCCAATGTCATATTTGCAACGGGTACTTAACTGGCGCCAAAGTGTCGTTATTTTGCTTGATATGGTAACCCGGATGATGTTGTTTATGCTTTTGAAGCTTTTGCCTAATTCACAATCGCGCCAATATGAAGCATATATGACATCTGTGCCATAATTAATATAACCCCTTAAGATAATATTACTTTTTGTTGCATTAAAATATCTCGATTTGTTGATTTTCTGTAAGCAAGTATTGGTTTACAATGGAAGTCTATGGGAATTTGGCAAAATATTAGAGATACCGCCAATTTGGCATCACTTTTGGCGACTCCTTTTAGTCGCCATATTTGGCGACATACCGCCAAGTTAGCGACAAACTTGGCGGTATTTAGCGACAGAACAGGTTCCCCCCTATGATAAACCCCCTTATAGATATGGAGGGCATTAAATGATTTACATTTACGATAAACCGTTCTTGGCATTTAATCTTATAGTTTGGCGATAGTTTTTTGGTCGGCGGAATAATCGAGCAGCACCGAATTGCGTAAAAGAAACATCCGTATAACTCAAAAAGTTATAATCATATTAACTAACAATTTACTGCGTTGGATTAAGCGTCTCATTTCCAATTAAAATATATCTTTGAATTGAAATTTGAATGAAATACAGGGTCATGAAAAATCGAAGAGTGTGAAAAATAGAATTACAAATATCTCAGCAACTCATTATCCGATTAAGTTCATTCATGATGAAAAATTTTTATTTTTTATTGTCTTTTATATTCATCCCTTCAAATAAACACTTTCGAAAATATTTGTATACCTTTTATCAGAACGAATATTTCAAGAGTCCGAAAAAATTTGTTCCGATTAATCGAGGTTTCTGATATTCAATAGGCTTCCTCCCATTATTACTCCCTAAGTACACACCGAATTTCAAGTCTCTATCTCAATTTGTTCGGAAGATAGAATTATTACAGACACACAGACATACAGTCGGACGGACATCCTTATAACTCGAAAAATTATAATCGTATTAACTAACAGTTTACTGCGTCGGATTAAGCGTCTCATTTCCAATTAAAATATATCTTTGAATTGAAATTTGAATGAAATACAGGGTTATGAAAAATAAAAGAGTGTGAAAAATAGAATTACAAATATCTCGGCAGCCAATTATCCGATCGAGTTCATTCATAATGAAAAATTTATTTTTTATTGTCTTTTATATTCATCCCTTCAAATAAACAATTTCAAAAATTTCTGTATGTCTTTTATCAGAACGAATATTTCAAGAGTCCAAAAAAAAATTGTTCTGGTTAATCGAGGCTACTGATATTCAATAGGCTTCTTCTCATTATTACTTCCTAAGCACAAAGCGAATTTCAAGTCTCTATCTCAATCTTTTTCGTGAGATAGAGCGATTACAGACACGCAGACATACAGACGGACGGACAATTTTTTTTCTAAAAATATGATTTTCGGAATCTCCAGTGGCTGAAACGTCAAAATTTTTTTCAATTTACAAAACGATTACAAGACTTAACATATACTACGTATGATGGGTAAGTAAAAACGCGTTTTTCGAAAATCATATTTTCTAACATTCCCCCAAGTACGAGGAAGAAAACATAGTACGTTCATTTTAGACCTAAACTGAAGGGATTAAAACAATTTCCAGTTTTCTCTTAATTAACTCTGAGTTCAATCCCCCTGATCACGAGTCTAAATCTTTAAAGTAGAACTGTGACCTTAATGTTCAACAAAAATATTAAGTGTAGGTCAGAATTTTAAGCTCTACAACATTTGTATTGAGAATGTTTTTGACAGAGTTAGCTGTTTTGAGATACTATTATGGTATATAAATAAAATGTGTTTTTTGACTATAAATCTCTACATATTGCCCAACGCTCACCTAGTACGAAGTGGAAAACATAGCATATTAATTCTAGTCCTAAACTGAAGGAAATAAAACAATTTTCAGCTTTCCCCTAATTATTTCCGAATTGTGCCTTTTTTTGCTCCCCTACTACTGGGGTAAGATGCATTTTTAAATATATATATATATATAAGCACGTATAATACTTATTCTGCTTTATTTATTGTATTAAGTGTGTTTAAAGTCTTCCTTAATATAATTGTACCTTTAATTTAAAATAATGGAATTCAGACCTTCATTTACGCACATTAAAATTACACATTTTGTTTATAACAAAATCAATAACGTAGGAAACATAATGTAAATCTCCAAGAACGATATTAGTCATTGTGAATGCTACAAGCAACTTTTAAGTATGTAATTGCAACAAAAAACATTTAAATTACAAAAGTTTCGTTAAAACGTATTCCGTCTATGAAACGAAATGAATTTCAAGTATATATATAATATGTATATATTACAAGTATATATAAGTAGATTTTTACTCTCCTACCACAACGTGTAATGAAAGCAATATAATCATGATTTGTATATTGTGTATATGATTAAAGACAATCACTGACATACGACACTTCCGATCGAGCTCCCATCTGGTGTATATTTTATAGACCGCTGTCAAAAGAACTGTATACATTTTAACAAAATTTGAGCTTGTGGGTTAGATATTTTTTCAACTTATAATTCACTTTTAAACCTTTATGCAACCTATTCTATAAAGAAAATTACCAAGGGAATATGATAATGTATGAATGGTAATTATTACGGTGTGTAAACAAGCATTAGTGTCGCATAAGTAACGTTTCCAGTTTCAAAAGGAGAAGTCTATCTGTCTAACCAAGCCGATTCCATTGTTACAGAAATTTATAAAAATTCTTTTTATTTTGTTACTCTCTTACCATGAATACGGGTCTTTGAAGAGTAATGTCGTTGCTGATTTTTTTTTCGTTTTCATGTTACTTCTTTTAAAATTGAGTTTTCTTTTTTCTAGACTGATGCTCTAATTCGCGGGGAAGACCTTGTGTTCAACTCGATAAAAAATCAACATTAATGTGACAGTTGCATTTCCCTAGCAGACATGCGTTGGTAGGAATAACGTCACTTTCTTTCAAGAACGTTCTGCGAACTCTGATTGGTTGAATCATGTATATCGGCTCCTATTGAGAACTATTGGACATTTTCAGCAGATTTTGAAAGCAAAATTTTTCGACAAATATCGTCTAAATTTGGCAATAACTTGGAAACTTGGCAACTTTCTTTAATTTGTAAACTAGCATGAATTTTTACATTGGTAGAAAATCAATATTTCCGGCGAAATTTCGATAATGTCCCGAACATTTCGTCAAATATCGCCAAATTTAGGGAAATTTTGCCAACTTTGCGCTTTCGTTTAATGCCCACTGTTTAGAAATTTAATAACTGTTTCAATTGTTACTCCCATTAAATGCACTGACCGGTGTGACCCCGAAATGACCCACTAATCGAATGTTCTGGAACATGTGACCGAGTCCATTGGTCTTCTCGTGTTCAAAAATGTAGGATACAAAATTCAAAATCGTTAGATTCATTTTTAAGATAATTTTTACACACATACACACACAAAGCAAATTTTGCTTTTATTATAACTATTATAATGTAATATAAGTAATCAAAATATTATTTTTTAAATAACAATCATATTATAAATGTCGAGGTTTTTCTTTTTTATAGTATAAATGGAGTACATTTTTTTAAATGCCTAATCAAAAATAAACAAAACTTTATTAGCGCCTAACATAAAACCCGTGTAGGCAAGTTATTCAATTTATTTTCACTGCTTCAAATTCTCTTATGAAAGACTGTATGATTTACCTTCGATATAAGTTTCTATTCTTTACATGTACATTTGTAGATTCATATCTATACAGAAATAATCTATGCGCCTGCTTCTTATTTCTTCAGCATTTTATTCGATTGCAGCATGTTTCATATTTTTTTTTTTTTATCTGGGAATATGATAATACAATGAACAGCAATTTTGCTCTGAGGCTTTGGTAAAATAAAATTTTTATGCATGTTTTCTTTAGAAATAAAAACATATCTTCAAGGAACGCACCTGCCACTTTCTCTCTTATCAGATTCATAGTCACCTTTATCAGGAAAGATTATTTAGTTTATTTTACATAGGTATGGAAATACTAAGTTTTTTTGTTGAGTTTAAAATATAAATAATTGTAGGACTGAAATACACCAAAAGATAATTTTACTAAAACTTCAGAATCGAGTTTGACATAATGAATTTGGGTTCTCGTAAATAAAAAAAGAATAAGAGAAATATTTGTTGTAATTTTTTATTTTATTTCTTTCGTCGTATTAAAAATATCACAATGATTTTTTTTTTAATTTCTATTATGTTATTTTTAATAATCGATATAGAATGTAGAATCAATATACATTTTTTTTGTAGTTGTGGTTGGTGTTAGTACTGAGGAGTCTATATGATGACATAGCGAAACGTTTACTTTGTATAATTTTTATTTTAATTAAATATTTTTTGTATATTTTTTTAATTTAATTGTTTTTTAAATGTATTCAAGTCTGTCTAATGTATTATATTTAGTTTAAATATAGAATATGTTAAAAAATATACACACATTATGAGAATTCAGCCCGTTTAATCAATTACATGGTAAAAATTAATTGGTTGCGATAACCAAATTTATTTTGTTACACAATTTGATTGATTTCATTAACTCCTTGAAGTAATATTTTTAGAAGTCAATCACAACTGTTTGGTTGATTAATTCATATAAGTGCTGTTATTTTATTTGTTAAATGTTATTCGTCCATTAGTTGAAAAAGCTATGTTTTTTATATCAACTAAATACTTTGTATATAATGTAGCCTCGAACTCGGATTATCCACTTCTCTCGCCGGGTCTGAGTTCGTGGATATAAAGATCGCTTGATTGAGGAAAATAAACCAGCATTTTTATTTATGATTTTCCTTCAAATTTCTCTTCATATTGTTAATATGGTGGTATATAAATTTCATTTTTGAGATTAACTTGTTTTTATTTTATTTTGAGTGTGGGGCAGGGGTTTCATGATACTAGTTTTAAAAATGTCGTCAATATTGGCATGGAAAAATTGTGCAACCCGAGAAATACATCTGGGGATTCTCGCGTGATTTCTTCTTGAAAAATGTGTATGAACACTTTTTCCCCTAGCATCCAGCATAAAAATATTTTTACTTTTTATTCTTTAATATCATAATAATAATTATTTTTTATGTGGTATGCATAACTTACATTAAAAGCTTTTATGCATAAGGTAAGTAATTTTTCTGTAATATTTATTATTAAATGCATTATACGATCTGATTTTCTATATTGAGATGCTATATTTATTAAAA
Source organism: Maratus speciosus (assembly GCA_963932465.1). NCBI lineage: Eukaryota > Metazoa > Arthropoda > Arachnida > Araneae > Salticidae > Maratus > Maratus speciosus. The sequence goes on from OZ010794.1 coordinate 310,487,172, forward strand.
TTGAAGCTTCTTTTTTGTAATTTGGTATTCCGTTCCCATCTGTTCTGCCCCTTTCTAAAAGAAATATTAACACTATGTAAGTTCCAATTAGTGCGGTAATTTTGAAGGAATCGCATGAATTGATGGAAAACTTGCGTAAGTTTCTTACAACCATATATTAAGGACCAAGATGAGATATTTACGGCAAAATCTGTAATGACAACAGTACTAGCGTCACTACCGACAAGGGGTGAAGAATTAACAAGCAACCGAAATTTACCTATGTTGAAGAAATATATTTACCCTCTATGCTTTGAATATCTATTCTTTCTTAAACGAAGCGGGTGTCAGACGATATTCTAATTATGCTTGCTTTATTTATTTAGCTGCTTTTTTTACTGCCACCTTTAACTTACAAAATGATAATTAGTAATAATATAAAAGAAAAACTCTGGAAAATTCTGTTAATAACGTAAATATGTAAGATTATGAGATTAAATTGCAAAAAATCAAATTCAGGTATTGTGTTAATTTATTCATATCAAATAAAACTTTATTGAGTGTAATGCCAGTACCTCTATTTATTTTTAACTGTTAGATATATATAATTCGAAAGATTTGTCGAAATGAATTTTCCCCCCATCTGTAATTTATATTCTGATATTTTAATATTATAAATATTATTGAATTGATTGTATGTTATTTACATTAAAAACAATATTTTTATTTTATCCCTAAGAAAGTGAAAATACGTAAATTTTAAATTGTTATTGTAACGATTGTTTAATACGTTAAACTTCATAAATTAATAAAACATCAGCTATAAAATTTTTCCTACCGAATGGGAATATTTATGAAAATTTCTGGGATTTGTAGAGTGCAATATTTCGTATATTTTTATATTACACCTTTACATGTAGCTTTAAATCCAATCATATCATATTTACTTCATATATAGCATTCAAGGCGAAATTTTTACCCTGTTTTTTGTTGCACTTATATCGTTCACTCATCATGTTAAAAAAATAAAAAAATCCCACTATAATTTCAAATGTACTAATGTATCTGTGTTCCCTAATATGTTGTTATATCCTTCTATATATATATAAAAGTTTTGATTTGGAAATGGACCAATGAAAATCTGCGTAGATATTCCCGGCAGATCGGCATCCAATTTGAATGTTTAAACATGGCCTTTCTTCGTTAATATTAAAAAAACTGTTGCATACAAAAATATGAAAATCGGTAGTATTATAGAGAAATGTTTGATAAACACGCTGATGCAGACAATTTTCAAATCGAAGAATTATTTTAAGACATATTTAATGCCAAAGTTGGACAAAATCGTTCCATTAAAAAAGTTTTATAGGAGCGAAAACTGTACATAGGAATTTAATCATTTTTAGATCATTTTATGCGTCAGAATTTCCTGGTGTGCACTCTATATTTAGTTTTTTAATTTGACTAATTTTTTGAGGTTTTATTTCTATTTTAAATTCAAATTTTCAGCATTTCGAAAGGTATTTTTTACACATTTTAGAAAATTGTATTAATTTAAACTGTTGCCAACTGTATAAACAGCGCAAACAATAACTTTTGCTTCAAATTAAAAATTTATTTTACACGTGACTATTATAAAGAGAAAATATAAAATGGGGAACTCATTGAAAATTAGGTCATAAAAATTATAGTCACACGCAAATTTTAAAAGAGAAAGAATATTGTAAAATAATAAATTCATTAACATGCGTTAGAAGTTTTAAATAGGAGAATATACGTCACATTACACTTATTACGTAAAATGAACAAAAAATAATATTGCAAAACAGTTTAAATTTAAAAACTGCGCGAGACATTTATTTGATATTTTAAGATGATTATAATATTTCATTTCTAACAAAAGTTTTTTTACGTGAATATTAAAAAAAGAAAGAAAAGTTTGGTGAAAATTACGTCAGATTCAAATTATAATTCAATCTTCCGAAATCTTTTTAATGCCGATCAAATTAGCGTTCTGTTAGAGCCTGCGGTGTCTGAACGGGGGTTGATGAGCGTAGCTCGTAGGGGGCAGAGCCCCCTAATACGATAAAATATATTTTTGAGTTATTTTTGAACAGATTTAAGCGGTTGCCTGGTGTGCGGACATGTTTTCATTTAAATTTCAAAATTGAAGTGATTGCATAATCTGAATAGTTGTAAATGTGTTTCTATGTGTTGAAAACATTTTTTATAATAAAAAGACGGGTTTGTTATTTTAAGTTCAGAGTCATTATTATAATTATGAGATTAAATTATTAAGATATTTTTTAAAATACATGTAACAATTCTAGAAATAACTAAGAAGTAAAATATGTGAAATAAAGATGATAACATTTTATTAAATAGATTTTCCTTAATTTGAAAAATATAACGTTTGCGAGTTTATTTAATTAAGAATCCAGTTCAGCAATATTTACATTTGAATTAAGAAACTAGATTAATCTCATACTGCAATTCTTAATAACACAAATTCTATTTATCTAAATAAAAATTATACACATATAATGCAATAAAACTGAGTTTTGTAATAAAATGCAATTATGAAATAACCAAATTCATTTAATTCCAAGATTACGAATGTTTTTGCAACACGTATTCTAAGAATTGATGTTTTTTAGTCTATTAGCACACTCGATAATATTTCCGTTTCAAGTTGAGAGAAACTAATTAAACTGTGTTCTAAACTACAAGTGTTTGCATTCTCATTTCCAATGTTTATATATGGTTTCATTTAAATTTCATAAAACGAATGCATTTTAATTAGGATATTTGAAAGATAATCCTGGAGTTATGTTTATGCAATTTACTAGATATTTCGAGATGTGTATGATGAATATATTCAAAATGCATACATATTTTATTGCTTTTAATTTCTTCCACTAGTGAGTATATCATTTTTTAATAAAAGTATTTGTCATTTTTAACACTTTCCAACATAGTTGAAAAGTGTTTATGAATTTGATCCGTTCATGCACTAACTGACGTAGATATAGCATGTATGTTAAATACTTGATACAGTAAAACCTCTAAATAACGCATACCTCGGGAGCACAGGAACTGTCCGCTATTCGAAGGTGTCCGCTATTTGGAAAACCTCTGATATTAAAAAAATTGCTAATAAATGCTTTATGTTTCAGTAATTGACTTTTATATTTCCTAAAACCACTATTATATGGTTAATCAGAAATTAAAATTATTTTTTTAAGCAATAAAACTAAAATAAAATTGTGCAAACCTTTACCCACTGTTTATTACATTCTGTTTATTACATACAGAGATTACATGTAATTTGTTTTTCAATGTGAAATTTTAATTCTGTCAGCAGTTTTAATTCATCTGAATCATCTTTTTTTACAAAGAATTTGTGTAACTGCTCACTGTATTTTGCCGCTTCTTAGAAATTCTCGATATTGCAGGAAGCATCTCCAGTTTCGGTATCAGTTTCATCCCCACTAATAGAGTCAGCTTTTGTCGAAAATTCTAAAGGAATGTAATTGCATACATCAACTAATTCTTCTTCAGTAGGTAACTCATCATCAATATTAGTGAAATTTTCGGAAGTGTCTTCAAGCCTGATACATTTAATTAATTTACTTATTTCTATTAATTCTTCATTCGTGTCAGAAATGTGTTTTTCATTTTCTTTTAATATAGAGCCTGCTTTTCTGAAACATTGTTATACACTTTCCGGTTTTAAGTTTTTTTACAGCAGAGGACATCTAAATTATAGCATCGAGAGCGTTAACAAATTTTAGGCAGTTCTCGAGTAGTCCAGTCATTTGGTACAAAATAGGGGAAAGTTTTGGTGTAGTTTTGATATTTGGTGCCTTTATGTTTTTTGGGTCGCTGAATGCGAATCTGAAGTTTGCCAACAAAATTTATCCCGGGAAACACGTTTTTTTGGCAAAAAACTGGAAAAAAAACGGGATTTTCTTTGTTTTTTCAAAATAACTTCAAAATTATGCATTTTACGGAAAAGTCTTCAATACATAAATTAAAGAGGATAAAATTTCCTACATTTTACGTACTAAAAGTTTTTTCTCTGATCAATAGTTTAGCCGTGACAATGCCGCAAAAATGGGTGTGAAAAAAAAAAAAAATTGACGTCAATATAGTCGCACCGCCATGAAATTGAAAAATGTTATTGATATTCACTATTGAATGTTATGAATTGTAAAATGTTGCATGTAGCAGTCATAATTCCGTTACAGGGTCATTCAAAAGTATTTCATTATATTACGGCCTATGGGGAAAAATCGTTTGTGTTTTTTTTCAATAATGTTTCATAATTTCAAACACTTTGAAATTTATATACATATCTATGAAGTGCACTACAAGAGGATTTCTTATAGAATATGGTATGGGTAGTATTTATCGATCATTTACAGGGACACTAACAAGAATTATGTTACATTACGGTCTATGGAGAAAAATTGTTTGTGGTGTATTTTGTTCATGTTACACCTTTTCAAAAGTATTTAAATTGATATATATCTCCGAGGTGCTCTATAAGATGCTTACTATTGAATATGATGTGCCGTTGATCTTTCATATACAGGGGCACACAAAATAAATCAGTTATATTTTTCTCTGTATGAACAATAATGGATGGAAGTGCATTTTCAGTTGTGGAACACTTTTTAAATTTTAAAAATTGCATACTATTTAGCGTGTATAAATTCTATAAATCATATATAGGGCTGCACAAGACATCTATATACCCGCTTATTGCCGGAAATTGCTAACGAGGAATTTTCAACTGTGCTATGCGTTCACTAACAGTTCTAAATTTTAGCATATTGTGAATTATATGATAAATCTATAATTCATATACAGGGATCTACAAAATTTTCAGCTATTTTTTCGATTTTGGTTGAAAATTTGTTTTCAAACGTGTTATATGTTTCACAAATTATTACTTAGACACCGTTTATCACGTTATTAAACTATGAAGTTTTATTATAGTAGCCCGAATGCTTTCAAAAATGTTCCATAATCTGATTGGCGCATGATTTTACGTTCTTCTTGATAATTTTAATGATACTTTCTTAACGATACGGAAGCTAAAATGATAAAACTATTTTTGTATTATTATAACAAATTCTGAAATTTCTTTTTCTAAAATTTAAGGTACGAGACAAACATTCGACAGCATTAATGAAAATTGCTGTGTTTCATATTCTGTTGTATATTCATATTTATTTCTGCACAAACCTTACAGGAAACCTAACAGGAACCTTATCTAAAGATAGGGAATCATAAGATATCATGATTAATATATCATGAGAAAATGCCTACATTATGTTTTGCATTGTATCAAATCTGAATTTGGAGAATTTGACTGGATTAATTTTGTAACCACTCAGAATTTGCAGCCAAGTAATATATTTTAAATGATTTTGTCCCGATATATCTACATACAACTGGCAATTTTTGTCCAAATTTGGTCATAAATTTAAACAATTCGCTCTTGCAAATCTTCATGTGCTCTTCATTGTAATTTTCCTCTGTAAACAAAATATTTTGAACCAAATTCACATTTAAATTACATTTTAATTCTTGTTGCCGTTGCATAATGGTGCAAAAGTTTATTTATGTGGCTAACTTAAATTCTGCTGTCTTTGATTTAAAAAAAAAATGGTAGTTGAACTAAAATGTCAAGAAAAAGTCATGCCAAAAGGTATCAAATATTTTTTATTAAAAAAACATTTATTTTATACTGTTGGTAGTAATAGAAAAACCCATTAATTCTATACGTCTATTTTCTATACTGTAGATGTCGGTGAAAAGCAGGGACCCTCAAGTAAAAGAAAGCGGAAATAATGTATTTTCTTTTGTTTTTTAAATAAATGTACTTACTAATGTACATGTTTATTTATAATTAAATAATGATTCATAATGAGTCGTCCTATTTATTATCAGCAACTTCATTGTAAAATGTAGTCATTCATATAATCTTCGGTATAATTTATAGTCAATTCTTGTGTAAAATGGTCACTTTTCATGTTAAATCTACGTACAGCGGCGTAATTCCCGTTTTCTCTGAATTTTTTGATTTCCAATCCCATTTTTGTGGCGTTGTCACGGCTAAACCATAGATCAGAGGAAAAAACTTTTAATACATAAAATGTAGGAAATTTTATCCTCTTTAATTTATGTATGGAGGACTTTTACGTAAAATGTATAATTTTGAAGTTATTTGGAAAAAAACAAAGAAAATCCAGTTTTTTGCCAAAAAAACGTGTTTCCCGGGATAAATTTTGTTGGCAAACTTCAGATTCGTGTTCAGCGACCCACAAAACATAAAGGCACCAAATATCAAAACTACACCAAAACTTTCCCCTATTTGTCCTTTTTGAGCACCTAATGCCTGGACTAAAGTGCATTCATAGAATCAACCATTTAAAGAATGTGGAGCGATAAAATCTTTCTGTACCAGGCTTTCAAATTGTGTATTACGTTTTGATCAAGTGGCTGTCTTACTGAAGGTGTGTTTTGTGGGAAAAAAAAAACACAATTTTTACATTGTCAAATTTCAAATGCCTTGGATGATAGCTTGCACTGGCCCAAAACAAGAGAAATTTTCTTTGTTGTAATCTCATCCTATTATTAAACAAAGTTAACCATTCGATCATTAAAGGACGGGTCATCCACGCATTCTTGTTCGCTCGCCACATAATACCAAATTTATTAAATTGAATATTCTTTGGGACATTATAGAGTTCTGGGATAGGAATTGCACTTTTTCACCATTAAAAGCATAAAATCTTAAACGTTCCGGAATACATTTCAGTGCTCCGTGGAGGGAATGTCCGTCCCGGGCTACCCCCCGAAATTCAACACTGGACGTGGAGGGGGGATTTTCCCCAGTCCACCTCCTACATTTATCTGTGATCAAAAAATTTGTGACACATAGCCCAGATAAATTTAGAGGCTTTTTTTTCCTTTTTTCCGTCGTTAATAAATAATTTTTCATCCCTTATAGCCAAATTTACTGTCCGTTATTCGAAATGTCACTCAGAGGTGAATCATACAAACATTTAAGTTTTAGGAATGGTATTGGAAAACAGTCCGTTAAATATAGGTGTCCGCTATTCGTGAGTGTCCGTTATGGAGGTTTTACTGCATATGTTATTGAGGTTTTTCGTGATGTGTTGGGTTTTTTAAATGTAGTGCGTGGATTTTATAATTAATTTACAGAGAAAATTAAAAGGAATCTGTTACTATGTTCCTGATGTACGGGAAAGAATCGTTTGCAATGTATTTTAATGATGTTACACTATTTCAAACACTTTGAAATTCATGCACCTCATTAAGGTGCACTGCAAGATGATTACTACAGATTATGGTGTGCATAGCATTTATTGTTATTTATAAGGTCACACAAAAGTATTCGGTTACAGTACTGTCTATAAGCAATAATTACTGGAGATTTTATTTTGAAAATGTGTATGCGTTTTTAATTTGAAGGGGACCGTGCACCTTTATTTGAGCAAAATTTGACACCAAAATCAACATTTCTTTCTTTGTGTATTATTATTCTCCAATTTGTACTACGTCATTCATGGAAAACCGCATGCAGATTCGATTATTTTACGATAATTTACAAGTTTTTTAATTTTGTTCACAAACAATTTTTTGGCCTTTTAATATAATTTAAATCTGTTTTTCTCAATACTGATGTTTCAGTTTTTTTTTCCTTTTTTGAAATGCCCCTTGCTACTTAATTTTTGATCAAAATTGATAAAACTGACAACGAAGAATCCTGATATCCCTTTAAAAAAACTGTGTATACATTTTAAAATTCGACATCATTAAAATAACTAAATTTGATTTTGAACTTATTGTAAGGCAGAATTTTGATGAAAATCGATATGGAATTCAGTAAAATATCTGTAAAAATTAACTGTTTAAGTAATTAAAAGAAAGATACGCAGATTTGTTTATAATAGAGTTTTACGCGATTAAAATCCAAAATCGAGGATATATCTAAAAAAATAAGACGCAAGGAGCATTTTAAAATTTCGATTTAAATTTTAAATTTTTTAAAAAAATTTAAAATTATAATAAGATTAGTCTTGTCTTGTCTATATTTCTTGTCTATATTTGTCTATATTATCTTGTCTATATTTGATATTGTCTATATTTGATTATATTTGATCTTGTCTATATTTGATTCTTACCTGTCTATATCTCTCTTATCTGTCTTATTTGTCTGGTTCTTGTCTATATTTGATTCTTATCTATATTTGATCTTGTCTATATTTGATGTATCTTGTCTATATTTGATTCTTGTCTATATTTGATTCTTATCTGTCTTGTCTATATTTGATTTATCTTGTCTATATTTGATTCTTGTCTATATTTGATTCTTATTCGGTCTTGTCTATATTATCTTGTCTATATTTGTCTATATTTGTTTAAATTTCGATTTAAAATTTAAATTTTTTTAAAAATATTAAAATTATAATAAGATTAGTCTAGTCTTGTCTTAGTCTTAATGTCTTTAAGGTGTTCTATATACTTATGTTGAAATGTATATTTTCACAAAATTTCAAATCTCTATTATGAAAATTAAAAGAATTTTTTTTTAAACGTACACCGTCCCCTTAAGGGATCACATGACTTTCTCTTTGGAAACAAAAAGAAAAAAAAAGAACATTTTCAACATTTAATATATTAAAATGTATATGATTTTAAAACGCAATTTTTATTGGGACGAAAGATATAAGTATGTTCTTCCCTTTCCTGTATTTAAAAAATTGTATAATGATGAATTAGCATTTTGTAGGGGGCTCCAAACTGTCAGACATTTGACGAGCAGAAAATTGATATAACAGCTTGCACGCAGGGTTACAAAATAAATATTGAAACTAGAAGGAAACTTTTGGTGCCTACTTCTACTTCAGATTGTAATAATTACCCTAAACCTAAAGAAATCTCTATTTAAAGCATTATTATATTTTTAATACAAAGTCGTATTTAGTTAATAAAAAAAAAAAAAAAAAAAAAAATCAACAGTATAATCACCTAAAAAAATATTTTTTTGAACATTAAAAAGGAAATTTTAGTTCAATTTATATAGAGTAACATGAAACATATGTTTTGAAAATTTCATGAAAACATTTTTAGAAGTTTTTGAGATATCCTGCGCGTTATGCCCAAAAACGACATTTGGAAAAAAAATGACTTCAAAGTTTCGGAAACGCAGCTTCTACGATTGAGCAGGAATAATTCTAAAGGCCATAACTTCTGTCCTAATGGGAATTTCAAGGAAACAATTATATCAAAATGTTCAGAAAAAAATAGGTGTTTAACATGTAAATAAATTAAAATTTCGAATATGATGAAGCTCTAAGAGTCCTGAGACCTCTTATTAAAATTTTTCATGATACGCGATGCGCATAAATTTTGTATATCAGAAGTACTACAGAAAAGGTATCGTGTACATTTCTGCTAATTGACGGGAATTGCTGAAAGGGAATTTATGTGTTACAACTGTGCTATGCTTTTCCTAACCGAACATAATTTTAGCTTATTATTTAGTATATATAAAAATCTATAGATTTATACAGGGCTGCACAAAAGAATTCGGATACCAGTCCACTATAGATAGTAAATCCTGAAACTGTGTTTTGAAATGTGTTATTGCAATTTCCAAATTTGTTTACTATGACTTCATCTTTCTCCTTATTCAGCGGTGAAGTTTTGCTTCAGTATTTTGAATGTGTTTGAAAGTGTTTCATAATCTATGCTTGACGCATACTCTTTCTTTCTTGTTTTTATATGACGGTTGCTTTATATTTCGTACACCAATTACTTATTTTTCTTCACTTACAGAAAAAGGAAACATACATTTACATATTTTAGACTACTTCAGCTACTCCTCAAAAACTAAAAAATGTCATGTTGATGTCCTAGCTTAATCAAATTTTCTGAAAAGTTAATAGAAAAGTAAATTTAGTAAAAAATGTTTTCTATGCAAGAAAGAAAACAATATCATGCAGCACGACAGTGCTGTATAGTAGAGCTCAGCCGCATCTTTAACGTTTTGAAACATGATGGAAAGGCAACAATTCAATTCCAATCCAAACCAGTAAACAATCAGTGATGAGTAATATTATGCAGCATGATAGTGCTGTATAGTAGAGCTCAACCGCATCTTTAACGTTTTGAAACATGATGGAAAGACAATACAATTACAATCCAAACCAGTAAACATTCAGTGATGAGTAATAGCTTGTTTGAAAGCTTTTAAATGAGTGATGTGCCTTTCGAAGGTCGGGTCAAAAAAAGGAATGGCACCCATTTAAACTTTACACAGCGCTATATATTCCATAATTTAACAATATAGAAATATCTCTTTTTTTAATTTTCTAATTCAATCGTTTCTTTCGTGTTGCCACACCCTAAAAAGGGGCACAATAATTTAAAAAAAGTGATAACACGTGTATTTTGTGTTTTACGAGCCTATAAAAATTCAAATTTCCTCGCTATATTTTTGCATTTTTGAAATCGACGTCATTCTAATTAGAAAATGAAAATTTCTTCTATATATATGTAAAAACTTTAACAAAACACGTGATAAAATGACGTAGTATCTTCGTTTGAATGTTTTTAAAGTTAAAAAAATCTATTTTAACATAGGAGTTTTAATTTCGAGAGAACAGTTTAAGAAAAGATAAATAATAATAAAAAAAATCGTTCGCTAGGTATGACGCCAATTTCTGTATAACTGACATAACTTTGTAATGATGTTTTATTCTGAAGAGAGACTCCTAATATTCTGAAATTAATCATTATTATCATCCATAAAATGAAAGATTTATTTTTAAGTCATGCTAAAGAGATTTTCGATAAATGCTGGTTCATTTGATTGTATTTATTGCATTTTGCTGCGTATCGTCAAGAAAAATTGCACGCGCCAAACAAAACAGGCATTTTAATTTTAAAAACTGAAAAACATTGCTATAATTACGTCATTATAATGCCAATTGAAATTCAATTTCGCAAGTTTAAAAAAAATAGTATTGTTGGTGCGAAAATAATCATTTAAAGAATATACATTTTCAAAAAACAAAGTTTTGAGAACTATTTTATGAAATTGATACAAACATACTAAAAATAAAAGTGTAAATAAATATTATAAAAAAAAAATATATTTTTTCAAAATCGCATTTTAAACTACATACATGAAATTGTAAGGGTCTCTTAGCGCTGCACTAAACATTCGAATTTTTGAATCAGCGAAAAATGAAGTTAAAACTTAATTTTTCTTCATAATAAAAATATTTTCTATTAAAAAAACAGTAAATTAATTTTTTTTTGCATCGTTACGATTAAATAATATGTAAAGCCAAAAAAGATTCGCGTCCAATAAATAGCAAGTCACATTGTTTGGCGCGGTTTGTAAAAAAAATTCTGGTACTTTTCAGCTATTCAGCCTTGCATTTTTTTAAAAAAGCTTGGCGAAAATCGGACGTCAGAACTTTCGATTTGTTGCCAAATGATATAAACAGTTATGAAGACAAAGTTGATGGACTTTTTTCTTTAGTTATATGTGTATTATAAATATATGTTTATTACAAATGATTTTTATATACAAATTACTTCTGGTTCTATATAAAATTAGATAAATGGCACCTTTATGTTAAATAAATTGTATAAATTTTGAAAAAAATGCTTGAATATATGACAGCAATGACAGCGATGACCACCTCGGGAACTCAGCTTTCGCTTTAGAGTGTTAGTGCAATCCCGAGGGGTTGAAAATGAAACGGTGAATAAGTTGCCTGAAAATGTGTTGCAAAATTTCCTTCTCCGCTGAGGCCTTTTCTCTATTTCGCTAAGGTCCCTATACTAGAAAAGTACCAAAAAATCTTTGCACGTTCAGGATTGAAATATATGGTGCAATAGCATACATTATTGTATAGAGTTTGGATAACATAAAAGTAGTGATAAGTGTCCAAACAACTTGGTCCCAAATTACACCAATTCTCAATACATTAGAATGTAGAATAGGTTCGCTTTAAAAACACAGAATCAATTTATCCTTTTTTCAACTCGCCAGCACACGCGCTGGGATAAATCTCACCCCACTCACATTTTTTCTTCGAAAAAGAAATGATAAATTTCTCGAGGATACTTCTGACCTTCCTTATACCTTTCAAAGTCAAGGTTGAGAAATATTGTATGAAGGAATGTCTTTCCTTGCTGGCTAGAAGGGAAGAAATATGCATTTTGGGATTAAATAATCCAGCGCGTGTAAAAACGTTACATTTCGATATGTTCATTCGTTACGGGATAACACACATTAAAATAATTTTAATGAAAGTGTGAAATAAAAGCTACCTATATATGTTGATGAAACTGTATTAAATGTAATTAACGTTAATTTTATAAAGTAATTCATGTTTTAAGCGGTAAATCAAATCGTAGCATATTTTCTAAAGGGAAAAAAACGACAATTTACAGAAACTGTTACAAAATCAGAAAATAAATATAAAACGCATGACTTGTTTTTAAAGCGCAATTAGCCAAAAATATAATGGGTGACAAAATGAGTTGAGATTTACCCCACGCGTGAGTTAACGTTACAAAAATAGGTGCGTGTGCTTACGGTTAAGCTAATTATGCCCTAAACGAAGCCAGGTAACATGCGCCAATTGTCTGTAGGCTCAGTTATGTAATTTATCCGTAACAAATAACGCCAACTGTCAATAGACTCGTTTACGTAATTTCTGTCCTTAATTAATGCATACTTTACACCTAGTTATCAATTTTTCTGATTTTTTGATCAATGGTTAGAGTTAGATGTAAATATGTTAGTCATTATCGCGGTATTTTGATTTGACCTATGAAATATTATTATAAATATCCAATATTAGCAGTATTTCTGATATTATTTATAGGTGTATTGCATAATATATTCAATCACGTTTGATCATTTTTCTGCATTCAGTCGTTTTCAGACTTTTAAAAATTCCCATTAGTTCCCGAAAACAGAAATTTTCCCTTTTTATAGTTTTTTCGCAGTTTTAATTCATTTCTTATGACTGTTTCTTACACTAGCTTTTTGTGTGCTTGAGGGGTTGACCTAGGATACTGCACAGTCCCTTAAACCGTAGGTATGTAGTGCGCGTAGGTATTAATGCGTCGGTATGTAGCGGAAAAATTCAAGAGATCACTCTATGTATAAAATTTAGTCTAAGGACTAGCCTGGCGGCCAGTCTTGAGTAAAGTATAGGTCAATATCCCAATATGAGAGCTAGCAATAAGTATGAGGTCATCCGAGTTCTTGAAATACACTGGTGAACCAACGTTTCTCTTTCCGTTTGATTGGGGCAATTGGTTGGGCAGGTTGATTGAGGTTATCGGATGGTTATTTGGAGCGGTTGTTTGATTAGTTGAAATTGGTTGATTAAGTCCTGAAAGGGTCTGAAAAAGGAACTGATTTTGATTGCATAATTTGATTCTGAATATAAGGCACCAGTAAAGTTCAGCCCACATTTTCAGCTATCAACAAAAGTTTGGGTAATTTCATGAACTTTACAGATAACCTGGTTCCATTACTTTTCGACGCACTACTTGTTAAATAAATAGCGCATTAACTTTTTGCATAAAAATAATATTTTTTTTTTTTCATTTGCAAAAGTTATTCGTGTATTTTAAGATTTATTATTATTATTATTATTATTATTTTTACAAAATATTTTGTGTGGCGCTTTATTTTTCAATTGGTATTTTTAAAACGCATTAGCATTTTGATGTAAAAAATACGTATAATACTTTTTTTTAACTGTACATCTTTTGAATTTTTGTTTTTCTTCAAAATATGAAATTTATTTTTTTAATATAAAATATCAACATTTTGTTTATACAGTAAAGACCGTGAATTCGAAACCTGTACATAACGGATTCCTGTCTTAAAGAGAGAATTTTCATTATGCCGACGACAAGGGTATCCTTCAAATATATCAGCTGAGACAAAAACCTGTGTGAAAACATAATTTTTCACCGATTCCCAGCAATTAATTTTTGACTAGTTTTTTGTATAAAATCAACTCTTCTGATTAAACGATATGAATTATTCTAATCGTCACATAATTGGTGGATTCATTCTGAATGTTTGCACAAAGAATTGTATATTTGTGACAGAATGTTTTTTAAACATTATCAACAATATATTATTATTTCTACACAGCTAAGATTAAATAATAAGAAAAAGGATGACTTTTTATTATTATTATTTTTGTTAAGAAAAGCTCTAAGTTTTGCATTCGCATCTATCAACATATTAAAAATTCTATTTATATTATGAGTTTTAATTTACAAAAGCTTTATTAATTGTCAGATTTGTTTAATGATTCAGAAGTATCATCCTCAATGAGGCTAGAGGAGTCTCAATCAAAGTATTTTATGAAATCATAGATAACTAAAACTTTATATTGTAAACGGATATTTATTCATTTTCTGTAATTCATTCTGTATTTGCTAAAATAATGAAAGGTATATTGCAAAAGTTCTGAAGATCCGTTTTTTCAATGTTATAATAAATTTAAATTGTTTATTTACAGATTGGAACTGATTACCTGCTAATTACAAAAATTATATAGTCACTCCTCAACAAAAATTTCAAAAATATGCTAAAATATTGAAATAAATGTTATGTCCTATGAGATTAAAAGAAAAATTTCCATTTATTGAACTTAAGATTCCATAAAATGATATATAACGCAAACGCTCCAGCCTACAACGGATACTTATTTGTTTTCTGCATTTGTTTCAAGCTATCATCGCTGATCTTCAAATATTTCTTGCGGAATGTCTGAATGAAATGTCCTTTGTGAAATTTCTTACCGTTTGGGTAATACATGTTTCTCAAAGGAGAGTTCTTAAACGAAAATGATACATTTGAAAAGTATAATTTTAAAATATCGCACATATACATGCCTTACAGTGAAACATTTCTTTTATAAGCGTCATAAAATTGTGATATATATGCTAGTACTAATATTTAGTATATATAGAAATATAATACTTCATTGATAGCAACTGGCCAGTAAAAATATGATAAGATAAATAACTCACCATGAGAAGCTTATCGTTAGGAATTAGTTCAACAATAATGGCATAAATATTTTAGTTCATCTAGCATAATCAACGTGATAGATTTTTTACTACAAATAATAATAATAATAATACACTTAAACTAGCGTCAGGCTATAAGTTTTGAAACTACTACCACATTTATTTAAATTTCATTGTGTTTATAAATAAATAGGACCATTTTATTACACCTTTGCTAAAGATTATATCATAACATTTTGTAACACATTTTCTAAGGACTTAATAGCCCCCACTTAATTTCCTATTACACACAGATCATTAATACAATATAGCTTACATGGAATAATGACATACGTATAACTGTCAAAAGTAATATTGGAAAAATTCAAATCTGGTACGTTTTTATTGACTAAAATAATATGCAATTGAAATGCCATATTCTACAATAAGTACTAATACATTTTTCTGTGAATGGTTCGATATTTGTTATATAATAAAAATATATAATATTGTAAAAAGTCAAGAAGGTATTATTTCTCATCTGTCAACAATATAAATTGTTTATTTATACACTGCTAATTATTTTCTAATTAATAATAAAATTATCTACTAATAACGAGTCTACTTAAACTTTAAAAAATATAACATAATCTACTGATAAACTGAATATCCCATGAACCTAGATGTAGCATTTTCGTTTATTGTACTAAAAATATCATGAAATGATACGTAAGTGTAACGTTATTTTTTAAAACAAAGTCTCATTCCTCTTTTATGTATTTGTTTCTATATTTTATATATAAACGGTTAAGTGCGAGTATTACTGGCGCACAGAGAGTTCCGTAAAATAAATATATGAATTAGTAATTGTATTATTTTTTAAAAAAAGTTGCTAAAAATATACTAAGACTTTGTAAAAAAACTTTGCAAAGTAGGGTTGGGTATAACTTTATATACTAGAAAAGTGTAAATGGATATACCATAAAATTTCAAAGCGATATGAAACATAAATAATATCAAATATATAGCTATACTGTATAATTCATTTTTTTAATATTATCCTAATCTGATGATGATGAAATTACTGACAATAAAAGCTGTGTATATTTAAACTTCATTTAACATTTCATAAAACTAAATTCAGTGTAGTAATAACCTTTCTTTCTACAGTGTAGCTAAAACAAAACCTTTGTTCAAAGTTTAAATTTAGCATTGTGCTAAGTGCGCTGTAAAAGGAGGTCGCAAATTGCAAACCCGCCTTTGTCCGTGCCGCGTTTTTCCAGATAGGTTTTTAATAAACTTTTAAAGGCAACTGAGGCCTGTTGAGACCCACAGAATGCAATCTAGTCTCGAATCCCATAGTACATATTTGATAATTTCGAATTAAATTACTCTGTTTTTAATAATTTGACGTTTATTGCTTTTATACTGCTACTGCGCATTGCATTACACACATATATCATTAAAAGTTATTAACTAGGCTTTAAGAGCTTATGGTACATAGAGTACGCCGACCCTGTCATTATGTCCGAACCGCCCGTATCTTTAAGGGTTCATATCTCGGCTAATTACGAAAGTTTTTTTTTTTTTCAAAAATCACTCTCAACTATGCTTTCATACTTCTGCCACGATAGGTACCTCCAACAATGCTCAAGACTTTTTCTGAATGCCCGTAAATCGAAATTTGTGTGTAACTGGAAAATACGATTTTCTCAAAAACTATGTGACCTAGGGTAATCGCTATAATTGTCCTTCAATGCTTAAATTAATGTCTAATACCTCTAATTTTTTCATAATTTAGTTTCAGTACATTTGGAATCAGATGAGGGGAGGACATATTTTTGGACTACATTTTCGACGATATCTTTGAAAAAATAATACCTAAAATTAAAAGAAATTTATTTTTGAGTTCAGCGTTATGAAAGCTTTCACACGATATACAAAGGAAAAAGTTTTTTTTTTCAAGTAACTTATTTAGCCCCTCTACATTTTTACTAAATATATTTATGAATGTTTAATAATCTGAATATATGTGGATCAATAGTCTTCATTACTTCCCCAATTTGAACTTTCCACTTTCCATTCTTTACGAGTAAAATAGCTATAACAGACGGACAGACACAAGAGTGATTTTATAATGGTTCCTTTTTCACTTTTTAAGTACGGAACCCTAAAAATAGA
Organism: Maratus speciosus; assembly: GCA_963932465.1. Lineage (NCBI taxonomy): Eukaryota > Metazoa > Arthropoda > Arachnida > Araneae > Salticidae > Maratus > Maratus speciosus. The sequence continues at coordinate 310,504,440 of OZ010794.1, forward strand.
AACCTATAATAATATTAAAAGTATAGAAGTTATTCTTTGACACCTGTGAATACCTTAAATTCTCTATTTAGATATTACAATCTATTATCTAGTTAAAACTAAGATTACGTACTAAATACTAGTGCTATTTTTTTTTAAACCGAGGAAATATACTGCTAAATTCTATCGCTTAAGATTCTACAAGAATCATTTTCATTTATTTAACTGAAAATTCCGTAATATGATATCCCACTCAAACACCATATCCTAGAAAGGATTGTTATATTTTTTCTGTAATTGTATCAAGCATTGTTGTATAAATCTGTATAAATTTTAGATGTATCGCATATTTGAAATTATTTGCCTAAAGTGAAATTTCTGTAAATAAGAAATGATATTTCGCATGCCTCTCTCAAGAGGAAATTTTCATCTCTCGATGTATTCAGGTTTCCTAAAATTTGCAGCAATTATCATCTTTCTATAAATTGCAGTAAATTGCAACATGGGAATTACAGTTTTCATTAGATTTTAAAGACAATTTTATTGGAATTTTGTAACTATGTTTTAAACTTTTCCAAGTTAATGTTTATCATGAAATTAGAGATCATGATAAATTTATGTAGTAATCTTCCACATCCGCTATCTATCTATGGATATAAATATACAGGATGAACCAAAAGTCTTGCCCTCATTATAATAATTCATTACAAATTAACCATCTGTATAAAAAAGTAACTTCATGTTAGGGTAAAGTGCCCATATGTCGTCCCCTTTCCTAATTTCGTCCACATTAACTTCTAAGCTTCTGCGAAAGTGGCGCCACTTATGACGCAAGGCACAGGGGACAGAAGGGAAAAAGGTTCAGTATTAATAGTATTGTTCGCCAAGACGCATACATAAATTAAAGACGCCGAATTTCCTGTTTTTAGAAGACCAGAGTTCTTATTACGTCGTTTGTAGAACGTTATTTACTGTACTGTAAGTATTTATTTCTTACTAGCAAACCCCGCGGCTTTGCTCGCGTAATATTTGAAATATGCCAAGGGGTATTTATATGTTTAATTTTTATTAAAAGGTACTAACTAAATTTTTATTTTATTAAAAGGTAATATTTTATTTTATTAATTTTTTTTTAATTAAAAGGTACTTATTACTTTTAGGAATAATTCAAAAATTACTATTTAAAACACAGTTTGATTAAACATCATTATTACACTGCATTAGGCATAAATGAGACTTAAATTAATAAAACGAAATAAAACTAAATAAATGATAATTTAGAAAATATTTTGAAACTTTTATGCTCAATTAATACGCTCATTTCAGTATTCATTTGAAGTTTTGTATTTTTTAGAAACCATCTTCTTATATCTTAAAATTAACCATCATGTCAAATTCCAAGTCCTACCACCTCTCTCAACATAAAGGGATATGTTGAAATAGGAACTGTCACCATTAATTTGCCAACATTACTTTTCAAATCGATTTGTTTTTTCCTAATATTCCACAGAAACGTAATTTAGAAAGCTTTCAAAGGCCTTTTTTAGAACGTTTGTTGTTCCTGGGAACCCCAGGTGGTAGAATCATCGGCCTAAAATATAGCCTGTGTAGGATCAGAGACTGTTACCATTGATTCGCAACTATTACTTTTATAATCGGTTTATATTCCCAGGAATTGCATAGAAATCTTAATTTAGGACATTTTTAGAATGCTTTTCGCACCTCCCCTTCGCTTCACATCTTTTAATTCAAATTTATTTTCGACAGTCCTTCGAGAGCATTTATATTTTATAAGTAACTACCATGCCATATTTAAAGTTTCTAGCCTCTTCAGTATCACAGAAATCGAAAATTAGGAAGTTTTTAGCTCCTGCAACCTTCTGGTTGTAGTGGCACAGACATAAAATACAGCTTATGTTTGAGCAGGTTCTATCACCAATAATTTGTCGTCATTATTTTTTTAATTGGTCTGGTATTTGATAAGATTGCATAAAAATTGCAATTTATAAAGCTTTTCGCTCACTTCAGCTTTTTAAATTTAGAATTTTCTTCCGACTGCTCTTAGAAAGCAGTTGCATCTTGTAAGTAAGTACCATGACATACTTCAAAGTGTTTGACCCCTCAGTTGTGCAAAAAACGCAAATTAGAACATGTTTTGCTTTTGCAACCCTCAGATGGTAGTGACAACGACATAAAATATAACCTATATTATAGCAGGGACTGTCACCATTGATTTGCAGCCACTACTTTTGAAATAGCTTTGGTATTTCTGAGATTGAATAGAAATCGCAATTTAGAACGTTTTTAGAAAGCTTTTCGCGTATTTTCACCCCTTTTTAAATTTCTAATTTTTTCGAAACTGTTCTTAAAGATCATTTATATCTAATAAATATGTACCTTGCTTAATTTTAAGTTGCTAGCCCCTATCGATCACAACAATCGAAATTTAGAACGCTTTTTTGCTCCTGCAACGTATAGGTGATAGTGATACCGACATAAAATAGCGTCTATGTTAGAGCAGAGGCTGTCAGCATCAATTTCCTACCATTACTTTTGAAATGAGTTTGATTCTTCCTGAGATATTGCTGACAAATCGGCATTTAGAAAGTTTTTAGAATGCTTTTCGCGCATTTTGCTCCTGCATCTCCTCTGGGGTAGTGGAAACAGATATAAAATATAGCCTATCTTGGAGGAAGATCTGTCACCATCATTTTTACACCATTATATTTGAATTCGGTTCAGTACTTCCTGAGATTGCATAGAAATCGCAATTAGAACGTTTTATACAACGCTTTTTGCACATTTTGACCCCCTTTTAAATTTCGATTTTTTTAGGAAATGTCCTTAGAGATCATTGCTTTCTTATAACTAACTACCATTCCAAATTTCACGATTCTAGGTCCTTCCGTAACTCAAAAACCGCAATTTAGAATTTTTTTCTCCTGCACCCCCTTTGGGGTAGTGGCACCGACATAAAACATAGCCTATGTTGGAGCAAGGGTTGTCAACATCATTTTGATGCCTTTATTTTTTAAATCGGTTTGGTATTTCCTGAGATTGTGTGGAAACGATCATGTAGAACGTTTTTTAGAACGCTTTTCGCGCATTTTCACCCCTTTTAAATTTAGAATTGTTTAAGAACTGTTCTTGGAAATCCTTTATATCTATTAAGTAGCTAATATTTCATATTTCATATTTCTAGGCCCTTCAGTAACACATAAATCGCATTTCTAGAACATTTTTTGCTCCTGCACCCCCTTTGGGGTAGTGGCACCGACATAAAATACAGCCTATCTTGGAGCAAGCGTCGTCACCATCATTTTGACACCAATATTTTTTAAATCGGTTTGGTATTTCCTTAGATTATGTAGAAACCACCATTTAGAACGTTTTTTAGAACGCTTTTTGTCCCTTTTCACCCCTTTTTAATTTCGAAGTATTTAAGAACTGTTCTTAGACATAATTTATATATTATAAGTAACTAATATTCCAAATTTCATGTTTCTAGGCCATCCAGTAACACAAAAATTGCATTTTTAGAGCGTTTTTTGCTCCTGCACCCCCTTTTGGCCAGTGGCACGGACATAAGATATAGCCTATGTTCTAAGTTGGACTAACACCATCATTTTGATACCATTACTTTTGGAATCGGTTCGGTAGTTCCAGAGCTTACCTCCTACAAATAAACAATTTTTACCTCTTTATAATAGGAGTATAGACTAGCAAACGCCGCGGCTTTGCTCGCGTAATATTTGAAATATGCCAAGTGCTTTTTATTTGTTTAATTTTTATTAAAAGATACTAACTAAATTTTTATTTTATTAAAAGGTAATATTTTATTTTATTAATTTTTTTTTTTATTAAAAGGTACTTATTACTTTTAGGAATAATTCAAAAGTTAATATTTAAAACACAGTTTGACTAAACATCATTATTACACTGCATTATGCAGAAATGAGACTCAAATTAATAAAACGAAATAAAACTAAAAAAAAAATGATAATTTTGAAAATATTTTGAAACTTTTATGCTCAATTAATAGGTCATTTCAGTATTCATTTGAAATTTTGATTTTTTTAGAAACCATCTTCTTACATCTTAAAATTAACTATCATGTCAAATTCTAAGTCCTACCAACTCTCTCAACATAAAGGGCTATGTTGAAATAGGAACTCTCACCATTAATTTGCCAACATTAATTTTGAAATCGGTTTGTTATTTCCTAATATTCCACAGAAACGTAATTTAGAAAGCTTTTAAAGGCCCTTTTTAGAACATTTGTTGTTCCTGTGAACCACAGATGGTAGAATCATCGGCATAAAATATAGCCTGTGTAGGATCATAGACTGTTACCATTGATTCGCAACTATTACTTTTATAATCGGCTTACATTCCCTGAAATTGCATAGAAATCGTAATTTAGGACTGTTTTAGAATGCTTTTTGCACCTCCCCTTCGCTTCACTCCTTTTTAATTCGAATTTATTTTCGGCAGTCCTTTGAGGGAATTTATATTTTATAAGTAACTACCATGCCATATTTAAAGTTTCTAGCCTTTTCGGTATCACAGAATTCGCAATTTAGAAAGTTTTTTGCTCCTGCAACCCTCTGGTGATAGTGGCAAAAACATAAAATATAGCTTATCTTTGAGCAGGTTCCATCGCCAACAATTTGCCACAATTATTTTTTTAATCGGTTTGGTATTTGATAAGATTGCATAAAAATGGTAATTTAGAAGGCTTTTCGCTCACTTTATCTCTTTAAATTTGGAATTTACTTTCGACTGTACTTAGAAAGCAGTTGCATCTTGTAAGTAAATACCATGCCATACTTCAAAGTGTTAGACCCCTCAGTTGTGCAAAAAGCGCAAATTAGAATAGATTTTGCTTTTGCAACCCTCACATCGCAGCGACAGCAACATAAAATATAACCTATGTTATAGCAGGGACTGTCACCATTGATTCGCAACCATTACTTTTGAAATAGCTTTGGAATTTCCTGAGATTGAGTAGAAATCGCAATTTAGAACGTTTTTAGAACGCTTTTCGCGCATTTTCACCGCTTTTTAAATTTCCAATTTTTCGAAACTGTTCTTAAAGATCATTTATATCTAATAAATATGAACCTTGCCTAATTTTATGTTGCTAGCCCCTACCGATCACGAAAATCGAAATTTAGAACGCTTTTTTGCTCCTGAAATGTCTAGGTGATAGTGATACCGACATAAAATAGCGTCTATGTTTGAGCAGAGGCTGCCAGCATCAATTTCCTAACATTACTGTTGAAATCAGTTTTATGATTTCCTGAGATATTGCTGACAAATCGGCATTTAGAATGTTTTAAAACGCTTTTCGCGCATTTTGCTCCTGCATCTCCTCTGGGGTAGTGGTAGCAGATATAAAATATAGCCTATCTTGGAGCAAGATCTGTCACCATCATTTTGACACCATTATGTTTTAAATCGGTTTGGTATTTCCTGAGATTGTGTAGAAACCGCCATGTAGAACGTTTTTCAGAACGCTTTTCGCGCATTTTCACCCCTTTTAAATTTCGAATTATTTAAGAACTGTTCTTAGACATCATTTATAACTTATAAGTAACTAATACTCCAAATATCATATTTCTATGCCCTTCAGTAACACATAAATCGCATTTTTAGAATATTTTTTGCTCCAGAACCACCTTTGGGGTAATGCCACCGACAAAATATATAGCCTATCTTGGAGCAAGCGTTGTCACCAACATTTTGACACCAATATTTTTTAAATCGGTTTGGTATTTCCTGAGATGGTGTAGAAACCACCATGTAGAATGTTTTTTAGAACGCTTTTCGCGCATTTTGCTCCTGCATCTCCTCTGAGGTTGTGGAAACAGATATAAAATATAGCCTATCTTGGAGCAAGTGTTGTCACCATCATTTTGACACCAATATTTTTTAAATCGGTTTGGTATTTCCTGAGATTATGTAGAAACTACCATTTAGAACGTTTTTTAGAACGCTTTTCGCGCATTTTCACCCTTTTAAATTTCGAATTTTTTAAGAACTGTTCTTAGACATCATTTATATCTTATAAGTAACTATTATTCCAAATTTCATATTTCTAGGCCCTTCAGTAACGCATAAATCTCATTTTTAGAACTTTTATTGCTAAAGAACACCCTTTGGGGTAATGCCACCGTCAAAATATATAGCCTATCTTGAAGCAAGCGTTGTCACCATCATTTTGACACCAATATTTTTTAAATCGGTTTGGTATTTCCTGAGATTATGTAGAAACTACCATTTAGAACGTTTTTTAGAACGCTTTTCGCGCATTTTCACCCATTTTAAATTTCGAATTTTTTCAGAACTGTTCTTAGACATCATTTATATCTTATAAGTAACTAATATTCCAAATTTCATATTTTTAGGCCCATCAGTAACGCAAAAATCGCATTTTTAGAACGTTATTTGCTCCTGCACCCCCTTTGGGGTAGTGGCACCGACATAAAATATAGCCTATCTTGGAGCAAGCATTACCACCATCATTTTGACACCAATATTTTTTAAATCGGTTTGGTATTTCCTGAGATTATCTAGAAACTACCAATTAGAACGTTTTTTCGAACGCTTTTTGTGCATTTTCACCACTTTTTAATTTCGATTTTTTTAAGAACAGTTCTTAGACATAATTTATATCATATAAGTAACTAATATTCCATATTTCATATTTCTAGGCCCTTCAGTAACGCAAAAATCCTATTTTTAGAACGTTTTTTCCTCTTGCACCCCATTTGGGGTAGTGGTACAGATATAAGATATAGCCTATGTTCTAAGTTGGACTAACACCACCATTTTGATACCATTACTTTTGGAATTGGTTCGGTAGTTCCAGAGCTTACCTCCGACAAATAAACAATTTTCTCCTCTTTATAATAGGAGTATAGATTATTTCTTATTCATTGCATGCATTTTACGTAGGTAAGGTGCTGACAGTAGCATACAGTGAGTTTTGGGACGCTCAGTTCATCTTACGGGAAGTGAAGCTCCGCTATATTGGGAAGTAGCGTAGTCCCAATTTCGTCCCCCCCTGAAGTTCTTATTTTCATGCTGGGAACGGAATTAAGAATGCGTTTTCATGACAATATTTTTTTTAATTTTTTCCTCATGTTTGGATGGGTAATGCTTCGTTATGTTCTTCTTCCACTGATAATTAGTACATTTCTTTGTGCCTTATTTTAACATAATTAAATTACTTACTCATTTAGAAATAAATTTTGATTTAGTTATATGTTAAGTTTCGGCGTATTGGACGAAATTGGGACCATTTTTTTTTCCTTTGCATTTTTTAGATACTTTTAAAAAAACAATTTCGCACTGTTAAAAATTTTAGTACGATATTTGCCTGTGTTTCTATATGTGCGTGTAGTTGGTCTATGTAAAATCCAAATTTGGTAAGTTTTCACTATAAATTATACAATGCATTGCCTAAAAGTGACTGGGGGACGAAATATGGGCACTTTACCGTATTTGTTGTATACACGAAGGTTCGTTAGTACGTGATTTCCTTAAAGAAACATTTCCGGAACGGTACATTGGAAGGGATGGACCTACAGCCTGGCCTCAGCACTCTTCAGGTGTTAATCCTCTGGATTTTTTCTTTGGTATGTAGTATGGTTTTTTTTGGAGTATTTGCCACACCAATTTCTCACCTCGAAGAACTGAAGACTAGGATACAAGCTGATGTGTATACTGTAACAGAACACACGTTAAAGAACACTCGGCGGGAACTAGAATACCGCGTAGACACTTTTCGATTAATCAAGAGGGCACACGTTGAAATTTACTGAGGTACATTGTCTTATATATAAAATATATATATAGCAGTACTTGCAATGTATCCAGACAAACACATGTCTAATGATAATAGTTATAGCACGATAAATATTTATTATCAGGGAAAGACTTTAGATTCACTCTGTATATATGAATAATGCAAAACCAAAAAAAAAAAAAATTCTTAAGAGATTTTAAAGCCAAATATATCCAAATGTGGGTTACATCGTTAAACAATTATAATTACTTATATTTATCCTCATGTATTAGCTGTCGTTTTAAAATGTATAAGTTTTTATTCCATATTATATCTTCATTTATTGTTAATAAGTATTATATACCCGAGAGTAGTCGCGTCTTTTTTTCAGAGCGTTATTAATCGCGCTCGGCCTTTTTGCACGCTGCAACATTTTACTGGTTTCGCTAGAACGTTTTTCCCAATTTGAAGCAAAATTTATTGTCTATTTTCTGTTCCATTATTTTCAAAGACAATTTGACACAGAACGTTTATTTAAGTTTTTTTAACACAAAAAATAGAACGTGAATGACGCGATGCGCAGATATTGCACGCAGACACACAAACATTCGATTACCATCTTTAACAAACCAGCATAAATGCACTTCTAATAATTTTGCGGCAGTTCTAGTAATTAACAGCCACACTTTGTATGTTTTGTTCTGTTTCGTTATAAAATTCTGTTATTTGAAGATTTTTATTAAAATTTAGTATTTTATATTATGTTTGTCTGGTATTAAGTAATATTATAGTATTCATAAATCACACTTCATGAAACTCAAAACCCGCAAAATCAAGTAATAAACCGGAACTATAATGTTAATCAACAAAACCAAGAATAACTTACAAAAACAAAATTTGAAGACAGGTGGCATGGCTAATGAATTGTACAGCGGGGTTTAACCAATTTTATGTGCATAAGATCTCCCTTTATCTGTCGAGACCAAAAAAGTGAAAACCCGAAAACACCAAAGAAACTTGAGACTTTTGAAAATATATACCCCATACTACCATACCCCATATTAAAGGAAATGTATATTTTCCCCAAAAAATTCCTCAGAAATTATTTTGCGTTTTTTCATTGTTGGACTGTTCAGTTAAATGTATCATAATGGGAAATTAACCCTATGTACTATTTTAAACAGTGGTTCATGCATGGAGGCATGCTTTTTGTGACAATTTTTCTAAACTTGTTTGAATCACATATAAAAATAAAGTGTTGATTTAATTAAAAATGTAAATATATATGAATACGCAAGCTTTAAAATATAGAAATGTGATAAAAGTACAGGAAAGAAGAATCGATTGAGTAACTTCAAACGGAAAGGAAGGACTTTCAAATAGCATTTTTATATACTGTACTTATTCTAAATTATAGACAAAAATAAATCGATATTTAGATCCGGCAAACAGCTGTAGAAGATTCGACTCGGTTAGAATCTTTGATGCTTTTTGCTCTAAGATTAGGTTTGTTTTATTCCTTGTTTAATATTTTCAAGCACTACTCAAACGATTTAGCAATAATCAGTTTATAACTTCAATATTCGATTCTTTCTAACGCGAGAATTACGCAATTAAAAAAAAAAAAATCATGTAGAATTTTCAGCTTAAATCTTTGTGATTTAACAACTCCAATTTCAAAAATATTTACTCACATTTTAGAATGCAGTTTAGGCAATTATAATAAAAAGGACATAAACATTGAAACATATTTAATAAACGCTATTAGTAGTAATCTGCTATAAGTAAAAAAATACATTTTTTTCATAAATATTATCAATTTCCTAATACGGAAAAATAAAGTATACAACATTACCTTTGTACAAAATCTGTTCTTTTAACCTTTACAGCCGTTTTCAATTTTACAGAACGTTTTTTTTAAATGTTACGCGTTTTTTTTTTTAATTTTACGAAGTTCATTTTATCAATAACGATGTAAACTGCTCAAATGATAAATAAAACATTGGTGTGATAAATTAACTAAGCATTGCCTTATGTAGAGAATTCTAAGAACAATTTATATTAACTGATGTGTTGAAGATGGCAGTGATAAATAAAATCGTCGTTTAAAGACCAATTTATAATTAACATTGACTTTTGAGTATGCTGCAGATATGTAAAGTGGTGATACAAAGAGTAAATGCTACTAAACAGCAAAGAATTTTCCAGAAAGAGAAAACATTTCTTAAAGTACTATAACTGCAACAGCAAAATCCTGAAAATAATATTAAAATATATTCAGCGGTAACCATGAAAATTAAGCAGTGGTAATAAAAGCATTTTATTGATTCTATAACTACACTGCCTACTTAAGTTAAATATCAAATTATAGAGAAATAAATTCTAATTGGATGTTTCAAACATCTTGTGTACTCTAGAAAGAGCAACTAGTAATTATTTGAAGAATATCGAGTTTATCAATTCTTTAATTACACTGTTCAGAATGTAACTATGTGCAAATCAATCTTCATATTTAATTGTTTTCAATTTCTTTGAACTCTTATCTCCAATATAAACATTTTCGTATTTTCTCTTGTACAATTTACAATTAATTCTTCGAATTTCTACTGCATTGATAATAGTCATTAATAAATAAAAATCTCCTGTTTGCTTTATAATTACACTTGACTACAGAGGATTTAAAATCTTTGATATGGTACTTAAACATAAGTTAAGCGATCAAAAAATAATTACTCATTCAATGCTTCTCTTTCGGGTATAATATGCTAATTTTTGTGATACTAAAATATTAAGATTCAGAACAAGAATAATTGATATAATTATTTTTCAATATTCTATTCAGAAGCAAGGGAAAACTATCATAAATAAATTTGTCCTTTATTAAAGTAAATTTCAAACAAAATAGAGATTGTTTTTACAAGAGATTTATTAATGTCATAAAAATGAAAATAATTTTAATGAAATATAGTGTATTATAAACGTAAAATACTTGTAAAAAATTATATATTTTTTAAAAAGTGATTTTCATATACATTCATCTCATCATAGTATTCATATCATCAATCAAACCGTTATACAGTGCACGACATTGGCCTTTACCATTTCTTGTATCTAAAATGTTTATTAAAAATTTTATAATACTGCTTACACATCATACACACACACACGCATATCTGTATATATACATATCATTAAAGGTAGATAGTTACAAAGATATATTAATTTACAATGAATATTTGCAAAATTACCTAATAAACATTTAAAACAATTAACAAGTAGAGTCATATTTTATGAATTTGAAAAATACATAAATGTAGAAAAAAAAGGTTCTAAAAATGTATTCATGTTTAAAAGTGCAGATATAATTAACAGTTAGAAAAAAATTCTTTTTAGTAAGGGACATATTTATATATAAAAGAAAAAATAATTTGAAATTCAGAATAAAGGAAATTATCACTCAATTAATTGTATTGCTTTGCGATTTGGGCATTCATTTGGCCTCCCAATTAATCATTTGAAGAATAGAGAAATGAAATAATTATAAAAGATTATGTGACTAAAATAGTTGTAAATTACAAATTGTATTACGTGCTGAATGAAATGTCTAAGGTTGTTTTTATTTGTATGGGAAATTTAATGATCTAACTACAAAATGTATCTTTATTTTTTCTAAAGCTTTATGAACAATGCGGAATATTATATATGTTTTTTTTTTCTTTTTTATTATACTGTATCGAATTGAAAGAAGTTAAATTAATAAATTGCCTTTTAAAACTAAACTATTAATTTAAATATGTTCCAAAAGTCCTAAGGTGAATTCTATATTCACCAATTTAAAAAAATAAAATATTATTATTTGAATCTAAATATATGTTTTCATTTCTTAAGATTTGCCAAATATGCGGAATATTCTTTACAAATTTTGCATGGATATAGTATATTTTATCTTGTCAATATAAGTTGTGTCAATATATTATGTTTTTAATATATAGAGGTAGAAAGAGTGGGGCACTAATTTCAAATAATTTTTCTTTTTGAATCATTTCCGAAAGATTTTAGAAATATGAACATACAGGTATTTTAGTAATTTCATTCGTATCAGGCAAAATATATGGTGGAAATTTTTTATCTCATAGAATATTTAGAGAAACAAAATATCCCAGCCGGCCCGGCCTACAGGCAGAGGTAGATTTCGAAGTTAAGTATACTAATTTCACCAACAAAAACTAAACCATTATTAGATATAAATCCACTTTAACAGTTTTATCTGTCTGCTTTTGACGAGTTTTTATTTCCTTTTTATAAAATAGCTGGTTTTATCAGAATCATGTTAAGGCGATATTAAAAAAAATATGTATATTTCCATAGTCAACAACTCGAAATTTTCTGGCACATTTTCAGATTCATTTTTAATAATAATAAAAAGAAAATATGAACATGCTGACGTGATTTTTGAAAAGATTTATAAGCGACCTGTGTTTTTATTTTTCTTTCAATTAATTAAAACTTGATTAATAAACAATTATTTTCTCAGTAGGGCAATATTTTTCGTTTCTAACACAATCGCTTCGGGAAATTCTGTTCAAAATCCCCACTTTGACATCATTTTTTGAAATATATTCTGCCTCTATCAAAAAATCGATCATTACTGTACATTAGGGTGTCCCAGGATACAAGGTATTTTTTTTTTTTTTTTTTTTTTTTTTTGCAAAATCAAATACGCATACCCTCTATTTGTTTTCTATTTCACCTCAGAAACATAAATAAAAAATATTATTGCAATCAGATAACGGTAACCCGTGCCGACTTTAAGTAAAACTTGAACATGAAATCTTGTATTGGGAATACTATGGAAAGATTGAAAAATGAATGTTTCTTTGGTACATAAAACACTATTTTATTTAAAGAAGATATTATTAACATATTACAGTAAAAGAAACATTACTGAACTTATTTTCATTTCAATGTTTTTTTTTTTTTTTTCACAGTTTGGATAGACCTTTGTGTGTCCTTGTACGCAACATAAAAAAAATGTTTTTATTTCTCCGCCACCGTTATTAAATCATGAATGTCCTGCATCAATTTTACTGCTGTTTCAGCTGTATTGTTGATTGCTCTGAACACTGAGATCTCAGAGTAAAGATAAGAGATATATGAGAAGTCTATGATTAAGATCGTCTTTTTCGCGTCGGGAAACGAAGCATTATTCTCCCATGAAGAGGGACTCTTCAAAACTATCATAAATTTTGAGTCTAGAAAACAATGAATGGCTTTAACAGATATGAGATCATCGATGCTTTTTTCTGTAAACATAAAAATAAAATAACAGGTAACAATCGCGTTATATAATTGTATAACTAAATAAACAATTACAAAATCAATATATGAAACTCGACATACATTCTCGATGAATCTTCGATGAAATGTATGTTTTTCACGGGTCAAGAAATTTTCTCTATGTAAATTTGTCATCATTTTTAATTTTGTTTCTTTGTCAACATCATCATAATCAAAAAGCGCTAATACTGCTATTTCATCAGTCAACTACAACAAATGCTGAAGAAATTTCTGTAAAGCAGCTTTCGAGATACTTTCATTCACATTTTAACAGGCTTTCAAAGATTTCAAAAAGAACAAATATTTTTAGCGTTCTTTAACTGCCAAAATGTATTGAAGACATGTTTAACATAGATTGTCACGATAAACAAGCATACGTTTAGCAGTGATTTCTTATCACTGGTGTTTCTTTTCAGATGAGAACCAAATAACGAGAGATTTAGGGAGTAAACCGCTCGGGCCATTCATCTAGCTTGGGACTTAGCACCCAGAAGTCTGATTTAATTTATTTTCTGCACGTACACCTAAAAATATCACAGAAATTTTAATCAACTCTTGATAGTTCTCTCTGATCATAACATTTTTAAGTTCAGAGCAGTAAAATTCAAGCAAATTGCCAAGTTCAGATACGGGTTCGAACAATTCCACTGTTTCTCTATAGCACTGTGTTTTAGTGGGATAGATGTTTTTCCAATTCTCTTTGTGCTTTTTAAAGAGTGTAATATCGGGACTTGTTGTCACTTGTTTAATGTTCACTAGAATACAGCCTTTAATATCAGTTCGTATACATGATGACAGCAAGAAAAGAAAAGCATTTCCCTATCAATTTTTTTTTCAAGGAGCCCACAGGCACCATTAAAACGACCTGTATTCGAAGCCATAGTATTACAACAGAGAATTTGGACTTTGTTGTCGAGATTCCAATATAAGATAGCCTTCCAAATAGCCTGCGCCTGTTTTTTGCCTGTACAATTATAAAGTTTCGACGCAGCAATGAGGTGTTCTTTAAGTTCATATGAAATAACTATAAGCCAGCGTTCTTCTTTTGATTTTCGAGAAGTCAAAGCAGGCAACAGTTTGCTATCCCAATATAATATTACTACATCTGGTACCTTATTTTGGAACTCAATTTTTATATTTTCCGAGCGTTTCTTCCGTGTTTCTGTTCGGATTCTTTGAATTTAAGACTTACTTATTTGTCAATGTTAAATCAAGTGCCCCCCCCCCCCAAATAGTAGCTTCAAGAGTAAACACATAATCTCACATACTTAATTCACACCTGTTTAATGCAGCAACTAACTTTAATAATAAAATCTTTCCTCATTACTGATTTACTTGTCTCAGGTTCTGAGCTTTCGATCAGTGTTGGCAAATCTTCTTTATCTATATTTTCATTAGGATTCGAAGAGGAATATTCTTGCAATGGTTCGTATGATGCTGAGGATGTTGAAGCGGTTATTAGAACTACGCAATAATACTGCCATCTGCTGCTCACTGATTAAAAACTATCCCGACATTTACTAATAACAGACTAACTTGGAATTATAAGCACATTGACACATAGACGTGCGCTGCCCTGACTAAACTGGTACTGACATGTTTTACAGGATTCGTACTGTTTTTTCAAAGATTGCGCATTGTCACAAGCATTCCAAAACCTTTCTTTTTTATTTTGTTTTATCTTTTTCATTTGTAGCTGCTAGGTTCTCTGCTACAGACACGTGATAGGGTGACATGTGTCAGCGTTTGCTCGTTAAGTACACAAGTACTGGCTGAGACATTTAGAGGCAAGTCGGCAAGGGTTCCCGTGGTCCAAATTACATGAAACTTTATTTACAATTGTTTTGACATAAAAGGAAAAAAATGAGAGGGTATGCGCAAAAATAAAACGATTTTCATTTTTTTTGGACTCCCTACTGTACATTATATAGTTTCTGAATAAGAGAATCTAGCAATTGGATGCGTTTGAGAGCAAAAATGAATTTAAAAATGAGTAAGAAAATAGACAGTTTGGATTTGAATGCACCCTTAATAAGATGATTTTTTTCTTCAACCGCTATGTATTTTTAATTTCTTTTTTCTGTAAGAATTGGCCCTATCAAAAACTTGTCTATATAAATGTTGAAGACAATATTAAGAAGATATATGATAAATTCATGGAGATTTTATATCTTGTGAATTGACGGAGTTATGAAATTTTTTCTTCTTCAACCCCCCATTTTTGGTTTTCGTTTTTATTTATTTATTTATTTATTTTGCGGTACTAATTGTTCCTATCAAAAACTTGTGAATATAAAAGTTGTAGATAATATTAAGTAGATGTATAATAAAATTATTGGATTTGATATCTTGAGAATTGACGAATTAAGCAATTTTTTTCTCCAAAAAACCCTTTTTTTTGCGCCCCTTGAGCCTATTTTAAATTTTATCAAAAATCGGTGATACATGAATTTTTGGCGCTATTTTCAGAAGTAATAAAAACTTTAAACTGATTTCATATGTACAAAAATTAAGAAGTTATGGGTTTTTTTCGGTTTTCACAAAACCCCTAACTATTTCCATCTCCTTTGTCCGCTTTTGCCCATTAACGAACTTGACCGAGATTTTATATCCCTTGATTTTATGTATCAGTTTGGAAGAGATATGTGAAGAATTGCGGAAGTTATCCTGTCCAGAAGAAAGTGATAACACAATTGCTTCGGGAAGTTCCGTTTAAAATGCCCACTTTGACATCATTTTTTGAAATATATTCTTCCTCTATCAAAAAATTTATCATTGTGGTACATTATATAGTTTCTGAATAAGCGAATCTACCAATTAAATGCATTTGAGAGCAAAAATGAATTTAGAAATGAGTCAGAAAATAAGCAGTTTGGATTTGAGTGCATCCTTAATGCAATGATTTTTTCAATACAATCCGCTTTGGGAAATTCGGTTCAAAATGCCCACTTTAACAGCATTTTTTGAAATATATTCTGCATCTATCAAAAAATCGATCATTACTGTACATTATATAGTTTCTGAGTAAGAGAATCTAGCAATTGGATGCGTTTGAGAGCAAAAATGAATTGCAGAATGAGTCAGAAAATACGCAGTTTGGATTTGAATACACCCTTACTTAGATGATTTTTTTCTTCAACCGCTATGTATTTTTAATTTGTTTTTCTGTAAGAATTGGTCCTATCCAGAACTTGTCTATCTAGATGTTGTAGACAATATTAAGAAGATATATGATAAATTCATGGGGATTTTATGTCTTTTGAATTGACGGAGTTATGGATTTTTTACTTCTTCAATCCCCCTTTTTGTTTTCGGTTTTATTTTATTTTATTTTATTTTATTTTTGCGGTACGAATTGGTTCTATCGAAAACTTGTGAATATAAAAGTTGTAGATAATATTAAGGAGATTTATAATAAAATTAATTGGAATTGATATCTTGAGAATTGACGAAGTTATGATTTTTTTTTCTCCCAAAAACCCTATTTTTGCGCCCCTTGAGCCCATTTTTAACTTTATCCAAAATCTGTGATACATAAAATTTTGGCCCTATTTTTAGAAGTAATAAAAACTTTAAACTGATTTGATATGTACAAAAATTAAGAAGTTATGGGGGGTTTTCGGTTTTCACAAAACCCCTCCCTAGTTCCATCCCCTTGGTCCGATTTTGCCCATTAACGAACTTGTCCGAGATTTTATGCCCTTTGATTTTATGTATCAGTTTGGAAGAGATTGGTGCAGAATTAGGAAAGTTTTCGTGTCCAGAAGAAAGTGATATATATATATATATATATATAGATAGATAGATAGATAGATACATAGATAGATAGATAGATAGATAGATAAAGTTTTTTAGTGAGGGTGGTTTTGGGTTCTAGGGGTCATGATCGGTGTAGATCTGCAAATTTTTTTCAGAAATTCCAACATATGAACGATCCCAATAGGTAGTATTTCATACGATATCTACCTAACATGAAGTACTGAGCACTGAAGAGCACTGAAACAAGTATTTCTCATATTTTGTTTATATATTTAATTATTTAAAAAATAATAATAAAGTGCTTGTATAGCAAGTTTTGAAGTAAAACCTCAAAGGTATGACAAACATAAACAATTCTGAGCGGTAAATAACAGCCAAACGTGTTCTCGGAATAATAATAATAATAATAATAATAAAATTCTTCATAGTTTTTCTCTACTAGCTTTCTCAACGCCGCGAGCTGATATACCCGTTATTTAAGCTGTAGATTTCACTTCAATAAAAACAGTATTTAAATTAATATAATTCTTGATATAGTACAGTTTTAAAACATTGAGTAATGATAAATATTATTTGTGTTTATATGCATATACGAATTAAGTTTTTTATATCATGTTGGAAAAATCGTCTTTTTTTTTAGCACTTTTAAAAATTTACAGATAAAAATCATTAAAACCCTTTTGCTGCAGGTCAAAGGGGCTAGTCCTACAAGCGATCATTGCATTTCTTAACTGTGTGAACTCTGTAGAATTTTGTGATTTATAATATATTTTAATGCTTGAGCTATTTTTTATGTTTTTCTCCATATCGATCAGTACGTTATGCACTACTCAAAGAAATAAATGTAGGTTTATTTATAAATACATAATATTAGTACACATGTGAGCTACATATTAAAGATCACTCTTTTGAAATAAAGAAAAATCTATAGAAACAACATTAAGTCTTGTTATAAAGCTTCTATTATATGTGCTGATATTTCCTAGTTATTGTTGTAATAGAACCACATATATTAGTCTTTTATGTAAACAGTTCCAAACTATACACAATGCTAATAAACTAACTTTATATTTTATTTGCCAGTATAAATTATTGCTATAATTTCGTTAACTTTACATACAGAAGACCTTTTTTATCAAATCATTGCAGTCTGCGGAGGTATTACATTTTCGCCAGAGTAAAAAGTGTAAAGTTAAACATAAACTGCAATTTTAAAGGTAACAGATTCAAAATGCTTCATGGAATACGTACATGCAATACGATGTTAAACGTTTTACTCTACATATAAATAGAAATGTAGAGATTAGTATCAAATACCTGATCAGGAAGTTTTGACTTCTAATCTTCTTGCGATATCCACACTATGAATGCACGATTCCAGCAGATCAAAATGGCGGTCAACAAATAATCCAGTGGTAGGATATACCTTCAAGACAAGTTCACAAAATCACAAAGTTTGGATAACTTGCTGGGGAGTACTTCAATCAGTGGCGTGGCGTCCGGTCATCGCTGGATGCGGCGATGACCAAGCAATATTTTAAAACTCTTAATAAGCTTTTAAAACTCTACGATCCAGTTTTAGCAGAACATTTGGAGTTCATGTATAAGTGAAGGTAAGATTTAAAGTTTCTTTTTTGAACATTCAACCATTGAATTTTAGAGTTAATAATTTTTCACCGCAAACTTAAATAATTGCGATGACCACCGAAAATTTTCACGCCACGCCACTGACTTCAATATAATAAAATTATGAAAATGCGGGATATTCATGTATGTACCCATTTATTAAACCTATAGGAGGAAATTATTAATCCCAATCACTAATGTTTTTTGAGTTAATATCGTTAAAACTTACCGGGTGTCCCAAAAAGGACTGACTGATTTTAAAATTCAATAACTTCCAAACGGTGACAGATATTAAAAAAATTCTTGCAGGAGGGTTATGCATAAAGTCAAAAGTTTTATTACAGTGATTTCCGATTTTAGTTCGAATTACAAACAATAGATGGCGGTGTAAGCAATAGTCGCTAAATACAGGCTCGATTTTTGGTCCTTTCTGTTGTTCCATGCAGAAAAAGGAGATGGAAATGTATTATCCGGGCCACGAAGTACCAAAAATCGAGCCTGAATTTACCCTCTATTGATCGCAGCGCCATCTACTGTTTGTACTGAAAAGCCGCACACCTCTGAGGTATGTCCATACCCTTGACACCGATAGCATTGCTTAAATTTATTTTTTGAAGTAAAGGTTTCAAGTTTAACAGAAATATTGTGGATCACGTTAATTTTGTAGATTTCCTCAAAGTTTTTTCGTGGTATAACATTTACCATATAGATTGGCATAGGATGCCCAGTCTTTCTATTTTTAAGTATGGCAGCCCTAGTGACTGCAAATCCATGCTCGCGAAGTCTTTCTTCTATTAGTTTAACATCTGTATAACAGGAGAGGCCCCTAATGCATATTTTCTTCGTTCTTAACTCTCTGGGGTCAAGAGTAGTATATTTTATCTTATTTTGATTTAGCCATCGCTGTGTTAGTTTAAAGTCATTGTCCGAAGCACAATGAACTACTAAGCGTTCCCCTTTAAGAGCTATTTTTGGTTTTTCAGAATTTTTCTCGGTAATTTGTTGAGCTAGCGTCGTCCAATTTTGGACGATTTCGATATAGAAGGGATTAGTAGGTTTTTTAGAGTTACCAGGTTCACGGACGGAACGATCATCAGAATTGGATAGCTCCATGTCAGCATTATTGCTTAAATTAAAGCAATATAAAAAAAGAAAATTTATATTTTTTTCCGGTGATAGTAATATTACACTAATTAATTGAAAATGATCTGATGAAAAATATGTTACAGTCAATGTTATTCATCAAACGATTGATGCTGTTTTTAATAATTGTTTTACATTAAGCTTCATCATTACAACTGACAATATGGATACTATAAATTATAAAATTTAGCCCCTTAATTCTCGCTCCCGTGATATTCACAGGCTGTGTGTTTTATTCAAGTTGTTTGATTCCCACAAGTTTTATAAAATAGTGTAACTGGCTTTATTCTCGTATCACTTTACCTGTCGTTAAATAAGGTGAATAATACTTTTTCAGAAAACTGGTGGCAATAAGATATCTGAATTTTTAAACCGCAATTTAATGCGACTGTTAAGGGGTTAAAAAAACTTATCGCACCCAGGAAAATCAGGGACTTTTTATTTAAATAACGGTGATAAGAGAAATATAATTTGTACTGATAATTTAAAAACATATTAGAATTCTAGCAGAAATAATTATACAATATCCTGATTATTTAAATTTCTACTGGAATTTTCAAGTCTGGTAGTAAATAACAGCCGGAAGATTTCTCAAAATTGAAAAAAATATATATTTCTTTGTTGTCTAATCTGAAAACACAAAGTTATATTGCTTAGAAATTGAAACTACGTGATCTACAGTTTATTGCCATAATCAGATGGTAAGTTATGCACGACGCAGAGAAAAAATGGTGGTTTATTTGTGGTTTTAATAATACTAGTATAGTTGTGAGCTAAACATAGAAAATCACTGCTTTAAAGTAACATATATAATCTCTAAAACTAATCTCATGTTTTGTTATAAAGCTACATTAACCCCTTGGGGACGAGCGACCGGTATAAGTAACACTTAAGGTGCTCAGAATCCTTCATTATTCCCATCAGTTATTTTTTATTCTAAAGTTTACCGTATTTAACTGGAGCATTTTCGCGATTCAATTACAGAAAAATCTCTGTTTTGAAAAACCGGGTGTAAAAGAGTAAAAATTATGCAAAGAGCTCTCGAGAAGGCGTTAATAAGTTCGTATAGTTCAGATTTACGATTTTTTATCCTAGTTGCTCTTGGAATAGTAAAACATATATCTTAAGTGCCTTTATATGGGTCTGGAATATTGACTACGCTAATAAACTAAACTAATATTGAGGACTGTTTCCTAGAAATCCGCACAAACATTTTTTGAATGGAAAGCTATAAGAAAATAAGACAAAGTACACAAATATTCTCTGTAAGGTAACATTAATAACCACACAAGTCTTTAAAACTGTTATCGGGTTTTAATTAAACAGTTTCGTCGGACTTTATCGATTTTACTTTTGGTTGTACTTGCTAGACGTTGTACAAAATTTCAGTCCATATTTTTTGAGACAGTACTTGATTTGATTGATCAACTTCTGGATATTTTCTGCTCTCCAGTCTTTAGCACTGTGTTGACGGATGGGCTACTTTTTTTTAAAAATCAGATACTTGATTGGCACCACTTTTTTGAAATTGTAAAATGTGCCTTATTTAATGACGTATTAATTAAGGCAAAAACAAAGTGAATTTTACCGTTTCAAAAAAGTGGAGCCAATCAAGAAATCTGAATTTTTAAAAAGTAGCCCACTGGCAACACTGCTTTAGCGTACACGTTGGACTTAAGATACGCTCAGAACTACTCAATTGGTTAAATTTCGGTAACATTAGCTGGGGCGCCGTACTTCTCTACGAAAGTGATGTTTTGCTGGCGGAAGTGTCTGAGAACTATTTTTCAGTAACAACTACTACCAAGTTTAGCCAGAAGGCGTAATTACCGTCGTTGTAAATGCTGCGGATTTAGAGGATGAGACGACGGGGAATGCACTTGTTCAAATGTCTTTTCCAATTGACAGTTAACACAGACTTTCGAATGAAAGGATGGCTCAAGCCTCCTGTACCCATTGCAATCCAAACGAGGATCTTATCTTCGAATTTCGCTTTTGATAATAGCTTGTGTCATGCAGATATCAGATATCTAGTAGCCACGATTATCGTTAAAAATGGACTGAGTGAGAATGAAATATTTTTCATCATCCGAGATGAATGTTCGATCAGAGAATTTTTTGAACAAGCTACCACACTTCGTTTTCACGGCAACCATTTGCTTTTCTATTTGTTTTGGTATGAACCTTTTCTTGTGATACCCGATGTTAAGTATCTTGGTGATTGTCTTATGTAGGTGGCAATGTTTCACATTGCCACCTTTTCTGCATATCACAAGAAAAGGTTCATACAAAAACAAATAGAAAAGCAAATGGTTGCCGTGAAAACGAAGTGTTGTAGCTTGTTCAAAAAATTCTCTGATCGAATATTCATCTAGGGGCAGCTAATACTGCCAATTGATTAACACACGGTTGTTTTGCCAAACAATCATTTCAACTGCTGTAACTTTGGCTTGGTGAGTTTTGCGGCCTTCCTACCCGATCTCGGTCGTCTTTTGGTCGGGTGTGCCTTCTAGTGACGTTGTAGAACATCGTGTATAGTTCATTTTTGGCAAAAAAAATACTTCACGATGAACTTGTTCCCATGATGAATATTAACTTCGTAAAACTTGTACACACGCGTACGCAGGCACGCATCTTTCGTCTCTATTATCGGAAAACACAGATTACTTAATGAACTCTCGGCTAACGGGCATGCTTTTATATAGGATCACGCACATGTTAAACGCAGGTTTCGTCGAATTCGCATTCATTTGCTATTTTGCATAACTGCAAAATTTCTGCTGATTTCTAGGAATCTTTCACAGTATAAATTCCTAAATAATTGTTATTATTTTACTAACCTTACATACATAAGACCTTAGACATTGCATCACAGTCAGATAAAAAGAATGAAAGTATATAAAATTATTGAAAGTGAGAACTTTAGAAGGCATAATGCAAAATATAACATTAACTGTCATTAACTGTTACACCTTTTTTTACATATATTATATCAAATATCCATATCTGTACCCACTCGTTAAGCCTATATATATATAATGTTTTAGAATGCTACTGAAAATTCTGAGCTTTCCTAAATATTTTTAATGTAAGTTCAAGTTGCATTCATACCTATTTTTGTGAATAAAAAGTTTTTGCAATATCTTAAAATTACAAGTTCAAATCGCAGAATAAAGGATCACTAATCAACGTAATATTATTGCTGTACAAATTACATCACACATTTGATTTATCTCCATTGATAATGCAACTTCTCTATATTATTAAAAACAAATCACCGATACACTTTTTTGGTGGATAAAATATTTATGAATGATAAACAATGTTACGTGCTGAATGAAATCTCGGAAATTGTTCGTGTTTTTCTTTGATTGTAAAAATTTCATGTAAAAAAAAAATATTTCTTATATTTTGCAAATCATAATGGATAATACACATGGTATCCGTTAGAGAAATGCAAAACTGTAAACGTTTGAAGTATGGATCCAAAAGCAAAATTGGTTTGAATGCTGTTCTAAACACGTTTACGTCAAAATAGATGTTTACCCAAAACATTTGAATTTTAATTTTTTTACACAGGCCCTGTAACTTTCCTATAATTTATATTTTGAAAACTTTCTGTGGTCAATGAATAATAAAATTTAGCGTCCGCATAAGGACACGTATACAACATTAGACAAATAAGGCGTATTTTATTTGAATCACCGTGATGTGAGAAATATAAGATGTACTATCTATATTATAAAGGACAAACATATCTGTGCGTAACGCATACGTCATTCTGCGAATGGCAACACTCGGAAATTTGAAATGAAATTTCGGTTTTGCAATTTTCCCTTCTGAAAATTTTTAAACTTCTAAACATCGCACAGTTTCTAATTTTACACAGTGATATAAGGAAAAAATGTACTTTTAAATGCAATTTGTTTGAAAGCTCTATCTCAATTTATTTTTGAGATATTAATTTCTTTATAGTTTTTAGTACTAATTTTGTAATTGTGGTAACTGAAGTACACCATTTCTATTCAAAGTAAAGGGAAAATAGTCATGATTTATTTTTATTGATTATATCCTTATTGATGCCATTTTCACATAACAAATAAAAGTAACTTTTTTTATGATTTTTGAACGGAAAATGATGTCAGCCATTAAAAAAAAAAAACACGCATTCTTCTTCATAAATCAGTTACATTTCAATATTTTTACATTACGCTGATACTGAGTTTGAGACGCTAGGCAAAATGATTCAGTGAGTAAAAAGGATGTCATATTTAAAACAAAACGATCATTTTCTTTGATAAAACTAAATATTTGACCAATACTAAATGGCCAATACTATGACAATTAAAGGCAAATTTCTGATTTTTTTATTCCCGGGTACTGAGATTAGAACTTAAAGTTTGTGAGAATGTTCACATGCAAAGTGGTATCGGACAAACGTGACTTTAAGTTTAGAAATACATTCATTAATAATCTATTGCGCGTTAAAATACTTTTAAATTTTGAACTTGAGTGGTGCGTATGTAAATTTTGAGAATGTGAAAATAACGTACAGTTTAGATTTTATGGGGGGAAATTTTATGATGTGACAAAACAAAATCTTTTTGCTGATTTTTCATCCCGTAAAAAGAAACGTAAGAGCCTCAATCAATAACTTCATCATAATTATATCATGATTACGCATTCTAATACAGTTTAATTTTTCAATAATTTAAGCAGTTGAAGTTTGTGGGAATAACATTTTGGTAATTTTAGGTTTAAAATATTATTTGCTTTAAGAGCTAGACAACCAATGTAAGATGAATTTGTTATTGTAATTATTTTTGTAGGTTTATCATAAATTTGATTTAACAGTTTCTTTCTAAACATTTTAGTTCGTCGAATTTCGACGGGTTCCAACTCGTTACTATAAAAACAGATTATAATTCTGCCAGGAAGATTTCTACAGCAATGATTTACTTTTCCAACGGTAAAGTTTGAAGTCTGGTAATTTCGCTTGATTATTTAAAATTAGTTAAATATCCATTTACGTCAGAATAATTATTTTTTAAAGATATGAGATTTAAATTTGGCGATTTATTTGTTTCCCACGTTGTTTAATAAAGGATGAATTCGGAAAAGGGAAGTTGTAGAGAATTGGACTCAAAGACAATTAAATATTATACACGCTGAAATAAATAAATGATATTTGTGTCTACGTTTGTTTTCAGACTTTATACTTGAGTACACGGAGCTTTTTTTAAGTGAAAAAAAATTGGAAATTAAATGCATTTTCTCTTTCGCAAGTATCAGTTATAATAGAGCAATTATAAAAAATCTAATGAATAATGATATAGAATCGCAGCTTTTTTAATTCATTTATATACTTATTTCAAAAGTATACACTTGTTTAAAAAATAATCGTAAATAATCTTATCAGATATGAGTACCTTCACATGTTGTCGTCTCAATTTTAAAAATTACACGAAGACATCTTTGGAACGTATATATATTCCTTTTAGAAATTTCACTTTAACACGTTGAATGCCAAGTCTATTTTGTCTGTCTTTCCGTTTGAGCCACAAAATAATATTCCCGTTACACAATCTATAGTGTCGGTCACCGATGACTGACGCGACCCAAACGGAAAATTCAGTGTCGGTCACCAGTGACTGGCGTGACCCAAACGGAAAGTTCAGTGTCGGTCACCGATGACTGACGCGACCCAAACGGAAAGTTCAGTGTCAGTCACTGGTGACTGACGCGACCCAAACGGAAAGTTCAGTGTCAGTTACCGGTGACTGACGTGTCACTCAACGTGTTAAAAATGTATTCACGATGAATTATAGTGCAAAATGAAATGTATATGTAATAAGTAAAATATGAATTGAAAATGGATGGATTTGCCACAGCATATCGATTATTTTGTGTATAGTGCGCAATTGTCATTCTTCAGCTTGGGGAGTACGCAGAACAACACTTGTGTAGATCCGGCGTACTTCAAAATCATGCTAATTTGCCCTGTTTAAAATGATTACGAGATAAGGAAAGGAATGGCTGATATTATCACGACTTTGTAGCGATATTCTCTAATCATGTTAACATGCATTTCTTGATAATTGGGTGGATTTTTCGCTTCCTAATCCCTCATTCACTGCTGTTGTAATATCTGACGACTGTTTCCGTGATAGATTAAGTAAATCTACCCCACATTTGAAAATATGCTTGTATAAGTTAAGTAAATAATAACGATGCCTACTGGACTTTTATAATAACGTCTAGAAGAAAAGTTTTATTTTAGATCATATAAGTAAATCGTTTTACATATGACGTTTCAAATATATTAATTTAAATATAACGAATTTTTCCATACTTTTCTTACATAATAGTTTAATTGCATTAGTGGTTATTTTCTTTAATTATTCCCGTGTAAATAAATTTCTCTATTGAAAATGTTTGGAAATATCATTATTTGGGCTTTCTTGTATCTGACAGCCGTTTTAAAAATGGCTTTTTCAAAATATAAAATTATCTACCCGGATAAGGATATTTGTAATTAAATAAATACCAATTTAAAACATCAGAAGTCACTGCTATCCATAATCTTGTCACGTATATACCTGCAAAAGTTGGTAAAATTGATATGCTATAAATCATATAGAACCGAACTATCAAATTGATTTCAATATTCAATAGCCTTTTTAAATAATTCTTCGATTCAAAAACTGCTCGCTTACCTTATTTGTTATACACTTCTCCATATAACTAATGTTTTCATGCTTTTATGTGCAATATATATATATATATATATATATTTAAAAATAAGGCAAGAAAGAACCCCAATCACATTAAATTCAAATACAGCAGGAGCAGCAGCATGATTTCCTCTTTTTTAGAATACAGAGATAATTAAAAAATTTCATATGTGTTCTCGGTCCGGAAACAGGACCGGTCTAGAATTACTAAAATTGTAGCAGAGTATGGAATATATTTTAACTTTAAGTGCTGTAGGTAACCCTGGCAGGATAGTGACTGAGAAAATGTAAAAGTGTAAAACAAGTAAAGATGCATTTAGGTTTGAAATAAAACTAACGTTTATTTAACAAAAAACATGACTTAAATAATTATCAAACAATATAATAAAAATAAATAATGATGAAATAAGTTAGTGACAAATGGCAGTAAACAGTATGAATTAAATGGTTGAACAGTTCTCAATATTCACATACAACAAAAATAAAAAGAGGAACTCACGGTTTAACTTTAGGCTGAATACGGCACACTGGTATACTTTCTATCTACAAAATACGATAATAATTTTTCAATGCACTTTCCATGTAGAGAACACAATAATAATTTTTCAATGCCAATAACGATGTTTTCAAATATATGCAAGAATAATGAAGAACCAAGTCCACTTGAAAACATTTTTAAAAAAGAATAAGTTTCCAGAGATTCAACAAATATCAGGCTTCCAACAAAAGCAAAGTTTTTCCATTCCTTAAGTTGTTTAAAAACGAACATCATTTATGAACATGCTACGAAATAAAGCTATTTAAAATTAAACACAAGCTTTTTCAAACTAACATAGGCTTCCTTTAAAATCAACATGACAAGCTGTTTAAAAATAACATGACCAGCATTCTTCAAAACGCTACAGCAAGAAGCACCCACACAACTTCAAACTAAAAATACGACCAGCTCTTACAAGACAAGCCCTCACAACTTCAAAATCATCTGCATATATCGTCTGCTTCCAACACGCCCTCTTACGATCAAAACATTCCCTCTTGTTCCGGCGGAGTTGAGAAAAACGCATCCTGCCTAACGGCAAAACCAAAGGATGAAAAATCGTATCTTCCGACACGGTGCAAAGATCAGCGATCGGGAAAAGATGTGACGTCACATCGGTACGTACGAAGATCGGAGTCGTTGGAGAAATAAGCAGACGATCTTTGAAGAACGATCGTAACGAAATAAATGATGAACGATCCGTGAATGAAAGTTTGAAAAATAAATAAATGAAAAAATAACCAAAAGAAAACTTGGTTATTGTGACGTAGTTGTATTAGAATGGAAATAAGGAAAACCAATGGAATAAAGGCAAGTACCATTTCAGGGTGTATAAGCATCAAGGAAAACAGGCTGTCATATTCTGACAATTGCCCCCCTCCTTGACACTTATACTGAAAAACTGGAAATGGATAAATAAAAGATTCCTTAACCTATTAATTCAAAACTATCAACCTCTGATAGTAAGATATACACATTATGCAAATACAATAAAAAAAATAGATATACTTATATCCATAACAATACATTTCAAAAATACACATTATATAAATTTAATACATATTTTATACAAATTTAATACATATATCAAAAATAACTACAGAATCCTCATTACTTTGAGGAACGCTTTAACACATGAGTTATTCAACGATAACCCTCTTGGTAACCTTAAAGTTAAAAGTTCAAAAGTTCTTTTAAACGCAAAAGTTCATTTTGAAGAAAAAGTTCCTTTT
Organism: Maratus speciosus; assembly: GCA_963932465.1. Taxonomy (NCBI): domain Eukaryota; kingdom Metazoa; phylum Arthropoda; class Arachnida; order Araneae; family Salticidae; genus Maratus; species Maratus speciosus. The sequence goes on from OZ010794.1 coordinate 310,532,580, forward strand.
CGATTTTGTTACATAATACGTCATCACGCCAAAAACGTGACTACTTTACCGCTATTTTAGTTGATGGCGAAATTCAGGTAATTTACATTTTTTATGTAGACAATTGTAAAGATTTTTCACTTAGGACAATTTCATTTTCAAGATTTGAAATATTCAAATGCACTTTGATTTTTTCAAGAAAACACATTTTCAAATGACACATTTCACTTAACTATAGTGAGAATACTTATTCATCTACATAGTGAACAAAACTAATATATATATATACTAATACTATTTCTATATAGTGAGCTCACTTAACAAGTATTGTATTAACTACTAGATAACTTACAAAAAAAAACTTATATTGACTACTTATGTAATACACAACCAGAAAGGTATTTTCATAAAAATACGCTGCATAATGAAAAATTGCAATTATGCATAAAAAGGATTACGGCTCGATTTCCAATAGCACGGACGGGACAAAAGTGGCAGTTCCAGGAATCATAACGAGGGGCTTACTGAAATAAAATAAAAATGCAGCGAGAGGTCTTCCTGTGGCCAGAACACTCACGAAGGCCGCTACCCCCTGCAGACCACTCTGGCTATTTACAAGGGCACCTCGCGAGTCGCTTCCTGAGGCTGCTCGGGTCCAGGAGGATGAACCAACGTGAGATCCGACCACATTCCAGCGGGAATTAAATTGTCCGCGCCATTGGAAATGAGGGTAATAAAACATCACTGTACTTTATACTGAAAAACAAGAAAATCAACAAGTGTATAATTACGGTGCAATATTAATGAAAACAAGTGTATATACATAAGATTCAAACAATATAAAAAGACATGTTTCTGAAACTTGGAAGTTTCAGTATTCAAAAATGTTAAACAACTTTAACAGTTTAACCATCAAAAACATTTATACAAGCATTTTTAAAAATACTTGGTTTAAGGTCAAAGGAGGAGGTTTTTTTTTTTTTTTTTTTTTTTTTTTTTTTGAAAGAAAATATCATACAGAATTATTTAAACTTTAAATTAAAAATTACCTCAATGAACTTGTTTAAATCATACTTAGTAAATGGTTTTGTAAAAATATCCGAAAGATTGGATTTACTGGCTACGTGCTTAACATTGAATACCTCTTGGTTTAAAAGATCACGAACGAAAAATAATTTAACGTCTATATGCTTGGTACGGTAGTTTTCAATGGGAGATTTTATGAAGTCAATGGCTGCCATATTGTCTACTAATAGAGTAGGTTTAGTTTGTTGGTCGGTAAAAATGTGTTTGTTATAACATTCTGTTATAATTCTACTAAACCATAAAAGCTCTTTCGTTGCTTCGGTAAGGGCAACGAATTCTGACTCCATTGTAGACAGGCTGATAGTTTTCTTTTTAAAGGCTCTCCACATTATTGGAGCTCTATCCAGCAATAAAAGTTGACCCCCCATTGACGTCCTGTCGTCCCAATTTGCAGCAAAATCGGCATCGGTATACGTGATCAAATTGATTTTCTGACAAGGTAAACGTAATTTGTAATGTTGAGTGCTTTGGACATAACCCAGTAGTTTCAAGAGGCCAATCCAGTGGGCAATACCAGGATTGCTCTGGAATTGGCTAAAAATATTCACCGCATATGCGATGTCTGGGCGAGTTCTACTAGTGAGGAATGCGAGACAGCCTAAAACATTTCTGTACGGATACCTGTGCATCTCTTGCATTTCAGAATCGGTTTGGGGACATTGCAATTTCGTGTACACCATGCCCTTACTTATTGGGAGTGAGGAGATAGGTATGTTGTACTGTTGAAAACGTGAACATACCTCGTTGATATATCCAATCTGATGAATTGAGACAACACCCTCTCTATCTTCCTCGAACTCTACCCCAAGTAATTTTCTTGTTTTACCCAAAACCTTTATGTCAAAATGTTTGTTCAATAAAATTAAAACCTTTTTAATATTATCCTGATGCTTACTCAAAATTACAAAATCATCAACATATAACAATAAAACAATGTGATCAAGCAGAGTATATACACAATTGCACAAATTTAATTTAACAAAACCAAGAGATATTAGGACTTTGTGCAGCTCATAGAACCAGACACGACCACTCTGATGGAGCCCATAGAGTGCCCTCTGAAGCTTACAAACTAGGTGCTCCTTCCCCTTGACCTCAAACCCTGGAGGTTGCTTAATGTAGACTGTGTCAGTAAGAGGTGCATATAAATATGCCCCCTTTACGTCACATTGTGTGTGTATCCAACCATGACAGGTCACCAGAGCCACGAAAAAGAAACGGATTAAGCTAAAATTGACCACAGGCGAGAAAGTCTCGTCGTAGGTTTCCCCTTTAACCTGCTTATATCCTTGTGCAACTAATCGTGCTTTATACCTGGCTATCTGGCCCCTGTCATCATGCTTCAGAGTGAACACCCATCTACACCCCAGAGGTTCTACATTATTTGGTAAGGCAGTTAGATTCCAAACTTTCCTGTCATTAATGACATCTAACTCCTCTTTCATGGCTTGTTTCCAGAACTCCCATTGAGGGGATTTAAGAGCCTGTTTGTAAGTGTTTGGTACGGTGTCTAGTCATATGTCTGCGTTACTACTAGGTCCAGGTGAAGATGTAGTATATGGATCAAATATAGAAGATATGGAAGCGTATGGTGGTGTTTGGCTAGGACTGGAATTATAGCTTACGTTAGTAGTGTCAACTAACCCCTCATACGTATTCTTTCCTTTAAAACTAAACCATCTTGCATCAAATCTAATACCATGTTTTTGACAATAATCTCTAACTTCTCTGAGTGATCTCAACCTTTTTGTTTCAACTACCTCATAATAATATATGTCCCTGCGTTTATCGCCACGACGTCGTACTGCCTTTCTGAACCATGCCGCATCTCTTAAACTTCGTGAACACATCTCGCTCTCCTCAACACTTTCATCCAGAGATGTGCGACTGGAGGCGGGATCATCAGAGTGAGACTGGTCTGGCTCAGAAACGGCAGGAGGTGGTTTATCAGGCTGTAATTCTCTAAAAGGATTGATTTCAAGATGTTGTGTACCTATAATGTACGTGGGACCCAGACCGCTTCCGTTGCGCTCTTCTGCAACATCGAAAGGGTCTGTTCCCATGGAATAAGTAGGACCTGGTTCACTGTGGGTTTGCCAATTCTTGGGCAGAGTTGCTTCATTACTAAATCTGACATTGATGGTTTCAATTATTTTATTACCATCAGGAAGCCACACTCTGTATCCCTTTGTGGACATTGCATACCCCACCAGTATTCCCTTTTTGGCTTTCGCCTCAAACTTGGATCCCCTGAGTTGTCTAGGTACCCCTACATATACAATTGATCCAAATGGACGCAAGTGACGAATAGAAGGTTTATTTTCACAGTAATATTCAAAAGGAGTTTTGGTTTGGGACTTGTGGCAAACACGATTCAGTGTGTAAGCATAGTAGAGAATGGCCACAGGCCAGAACTTCAGGTTCATCTTACTCTCATTCAGAATTGATCTAGCTCCATCTACTAGCGTTTGATTAAGTCGTTCCGAAACTCCATCTTGTTCCGGAGAATAGATATTTGTGAATTCGTGTTTTATCCCATTTGTTTCAAAGTAATTCTTAAAAGCTTCATTTGAGAATTCCCTCCCATTGTCACTGCGAACACTTTTAAGTTTGGTATTCAAAAACCGCTCGGCTCTTTTGACGTGGTTTGTGAAAACTTTGAAGACTTGTGTCTTATTACACAATGGGTAAACTGCAACTTTTCTGGAGAAGTCGTCAGTAATAGTTAAAAAGTATTTCTCCCCATTTCTGCCAGTGATTTTAGTTAGTCCCCATAAATCTGTGTGCAAGAGCTCGAGTGGCTTTTTGGATCTTATTTGTTTTAAAGGTTTGAATGAGGTGCGTCTATGTTTATTTAACTTACATACCTCACACTCAAAATCCCTGTTTTTGATGTGTGGAAGACCCCTCACCCCATTACACTTGTCAGTATGTTCGATTAAGGACGGACGGATGTGCCCTAGTCTTCTGTGCCAAAGCTTTAGGTCATCCTTTTGGATGGTTGATGCCTCAAATCGAACATGTTTAGTTTTAAGATTACTTTTAAGTTTAGAATTAGTTATGGTTCTAGAACTAGGTTCAGGGTGGATATAATATATGCCATTTTTAAGAAATGCACGGAAAAGGGTTCTATCTTCGCGATAAGCCTTTACTCTCCCCTCACCTCCTTTGAACTTTGCCCCTTTTGTATCGAGCGAGACCCTGATATAAGATTACGCCTCAGGCTAGAACAAAACATAACGTCCCCGAAACGCACCTTTTCCCCATTTAATTTTAAATCTACAGTGCCTGTCCCTTTGATTGGGAAGGTGGCGCCATCAACGGCTACAGCAAGTTCTTGATTTCTGAGAGGTTTAAAATCAACGTAAAGATCTTTGTTTTTACAGAAATGGTGTGACGCGCCCGTGTCAAAGACCCAGGCGTCGTCATCACCCTTTACTTTACTGAGATTGGATTGTATTAAATAATGTACCTGGCTGCTATGGTGACGTTGAGGCTTAAAAGTGGACTTAGGCTTTGAAGTGGCACCTCTGTTCCTTGGGCGAACAGGATTGGATCTAGGGACGGTCTCTCTGGAAGTGGATGAGTCACGGGAGCTATTTCCGGCAGACGAGTCGGGACCAGAAGTTTCATGATTAGAATAGGCACAGTTTCTTTTCACGTGGCCCGTTCGTCCACACTTATGGCACTTTCCTTGGAACTTCCGTCTGTAATTAGAGTTCCTAGGTGGTCTAGTTCTAGAAAAGTTGCTTTGGATAGATTCAGCTCTGTCTTCAGATCGTAGTTTTAGGCGGGATTCCTCTGCGATCAGCTCGGTCAGTATGTCGTTGAACTTGAATTTATCCTCAGACCATCGGAGAATGCTCTGGACTAAACCGTCGTACCTTTTCGGGAGCCATCGTAGGAGCTGGAATGAAAGATATGTCTCCTTGATGGGTTCATTCATCGCTGTTAATTGGTTTGCAATTCTCTGCAGGCGGGCTGCATACATGTCGATTGCTTCATCAGCTTCAATTCGGCAAGCCAATACCTCAGAGAATAACTGCATGTGACGGGAACGGTTGTCCGGTTGGAAATGTCTTTTGAGCTTCTCCCATGTTACCTTTGGGTCATCAATATTTTCTATTATTCGTCTGAACTCCGGTTCTACATTCAGATAGATTATGGAAAGGGCTGACCTGACTCTGGACTGGTAGTTCTCATCTGCTGCTGCATCTGTTTTGTCGGGAGCTTTCTCCGTTCCATTTACAATGCCCCAGGCATTCTTATCAAGCAGTAGATACTTTACATCAGCGGCCCAGTTTCCATAGTTGTTCGAATTCAATTTGCTGATACTAACCTGAATACTAGCCATTGTCAGAAGAAAATAGAAAATTTAAGACGAGAATTTTTTTTTTTTCAAAGTAAAAAAAAAAAATGTACCGGGAGCCAGATATAAACAGTAGAATACAAAAAACTTATAAAAAAACTTTGAAAAATTTCAAGAAAAAATTTCAATTTTTTTTTTTTTTTTTAAGTCATTACAATCTTTACTTTATAAATATAAAAAAATTTCATTAAAAAAATTACATCTACAGTGCGGCCCCCCGGACTAGAATTCACTAGGAGTTCGTATGGCCGACTGTAGTTAACACTTGTCACTTCCAATTCGCACCAAATGGTTACTGCTGACGCTCAAGGGTTAAAATAGGCCTGGCCCATAACCCGTGTTCTCGGTCCGGAAACAGGACCGGTCTAGAATTACTAAAATTGTAGCAGAGTATGGAATATATTTTAACTTTAAGTGCTGTAGGTAACCATGGCAGGATAGTGACTGAGAAAATGTAAAAGTGTAAAACAAGTAAAGATGCATTTAGGTTTGAAATAAAACTAACGTTTATTTAACAAAAAACATGACTTAAATAATTATCAAACAATATAATAAAAATAAATAATGATGAAATAAGTTTGTGACAAATGGCAGTAAACAGTATGAATTAAATGGTTGAACAGTTCTCAATATTCACATACAACAAAAATAAAAAGAGGAACTCACGGTTTAACTTTAGGCTGAATACGGCACACTGGTATACTTTCTATCTACATAATCCGATAATAATTTTTCAATGCACTTTCCATGTAGAGAACACAATAATATTTTTTCAATGCCAATAACGATGTTTTCAAATATATGCAAGAATAATGAAGAACCAAGTCCACTTGAAAACATTTTTAAAAAAGAATAAGTTTCCAGAGATTCAACAAATATCAGGCTTCCAACAAAAGCAAAGTTTTTCCATTCCTTAAGTTGTTTAAAAACGAACATCATTTATGAACATGCTACGAAATAAAGCTATTTAAAATTAAACACAAGCTTTTTCAAACTAACACAGGCTTCCTTTAAAATCAACATGACAAGCTGTTTAAACATAACATGACCAGCATTCTTCAAAACGCTACAGCAAGAAGCACCCACACAACTTCAAACTAAAAATACGACCAGCTCTTACAAGACAAGCCCTCACAACTTCAAAATCATCGGCATATATCGTCTGCTTCCAACACGCCCTCATACGATCAAAACATTCCCTCTTGTTCCGGCGGAGTTGAGAAAAACGCATCCTGCCTAACGGCAAAACCAAAGGATGAAAAATCGTATCTTCCGACACGGTGCAAAGATCAGCGATCGGGAAAAGACGTGACGTCACATCGGTACGTACGAAGATCGGAGCCGTTGGAGAAATAAGCAGACGATCTTTGAAGAACGATCGTAACGAAATAAATGATGAACGATGCGTGAATGAAAGTTTGAAAAATAAATAAATGAAAAAATAATCAAAAGAAAACTTGGTTATTGTGACGTAGTTGTATTAGAATGGAAAAATGGAAAACCAATGGAATAAAGGTAAGTACCATTTCAGGGTGTATAAGCATCAAGGAAAACAGGCTGTCATATTCTGACAATATGCACTAAATATTATGAAAATAGCGTCATGTACTTCATATGTAAAATGCCAAGGGAAATTTTGTTCCAGCTACATGAGTTCTGCTCATTAGATTTTAATGTGACTTGCCCATTTAGATAATGTTTCAGGGAAGGTTTTAGTGTATTACATATACTTATACATTGAATAGTTTTAGAATTATGGGGGAATTTCTATAATCACACGACGCAACTTTCAAAAATGAACTTTTTTTAAAAGTTCTACTGGGCAGGTTTTGATGAAATTTTTGTTGTAAATTACAAAACTTTTCATGGAGGTTTTAGTATATCATATATCGCTGTCTGTTGCTTAGTTTTATAATTATGGAAGAAATTTATATAATCAAGTGAACCCGATAATGAATGTGATTAGGCATTTTTAAAAGCTCTATTGGACGAAATTTGATGAGACAATTCATTTTTTAAATATGATTTTAATTTATCACATATCGTTTTCTCGTTCTGTTCCAAATCATGCTCTAAATGGCCGTCGTTAGTCCTTAAGGGCCCAATATTTGTCTGGCATTATTAGAAAATATATAGAACAATGGAGGACGTTTCGGTTTCAGCAATTTTGAAGGACATTCTAGGTAAAGGTCCATATTGCTTTAAAACACAATGTCAATTTCATCAATAGTATTTCATTTCATTCAAGACTCGCTTGGAGAAATCGACCGAGCTGTTAAATTATTTCTAATCTCATCTGAAACACATAAAGTTTCCTGATTTGTTGTAAAATTCGTAGTGAACTACAATATTAGGAAGATTGTTGCTTGTTGACAAGAAACATCAAAATCATTTGTTATAAAAGAGGAAGTGAATATACGTAAATGCAGTGAATAAGGTACTTGAGTGAGTAATCAAATACGTATATAGGTATTACTGAAGCATAATAGTAGATCTCCGTTAATCCTTTATGTACTGAATTATGAATTCATAGAAATGTTATCTTCTAAAGTATTTTTCGTGAATTGTTCAAACTACATTAGAAAAATTACATATCATTTAATAAATTTTAGAAGGATTTTAGAAGGATCTAGAAGGATTAATTAAATTTGAATCTATAGGGAATTTTGCAATATTTATAACTACACACAAATCTTTTATTTTAAATACTTTTCTTAGTGTTTTATAGTATTTGGAAATGTACAAATAATGATCTTACAATAGAAATATAGAAATATTTCCGAATTGCAAAATTCCCTTCCACCCCAAACACCAAGAAAGCTGAAAAGATGCAAAGACAAAATAAATCATCCTTTTAAAAATATTTTTGCTCTGTGTAACTAATAATGCTTTTGGAACAAGATAAAGTAATGTATCTATAACGCATATTAAACTGTATTACAACTAGTCGATGTATTAAATGAATTTTATAACAAGTCATTTGAATTGCACTTATAAGTACCATCAGTAGAGAAAGAGTTAAATAATATAACTATCATATGATTATAATAATTATTTTTTTTAAATATAAATGAGGTAAAATATTCATTAACACTAGAACGCCCAATGGTCTTTTCGACTCCAAATACATCTAAAACATCCAAATCTCTCACAAATTTTTATTAGCCTCGAATATGCTGTTTTATTCTCTCAGCAAATAAAATGTCGTCTCCAAAAAATAATGTTCCCCTTGTATAAACCAGCAGTAAAACAAAGCAGATGTATCACTGTACTGTTAAATACTCAACTGTAATTATTTTAAATTCTAAGATTCGCACATTTTCGATTTTTATACCGTCGTATTGGAGAAAAAAGTACATTTTAATGCAATTAGTTTGAAAACAGCATCTTATTTCATTTTAAAGATATTATTTTTTCGTGGGTTTTAGTGCCATTTGTTTAATTTTGGCAACTGAAGTACTCCATTACTTAGATCGTAAAGTAAAAATAGTTGGAAAATAGTAATTATATCTTTTTGTTACCATTTTCCTACGACGACTGAAAAAAGTAATTAAAATACGTGCTATTTTGAAAAATGTAAATGAGTGATTTCTTATAAAACATGGAGCTATTATTAACTATATTAAGTTTCATTATGTGTATTACAAACAAATGAAGGCATATGAATCATTAGATAGCCTTTATTTTTTGTCAGGATTCTTGAGTGACATATGTTTTTTGGATTTGTGTATTATTCAGCGATAGTGACGTCCTATGAGTACTTTACTGTAGATGTTGTTTAAGACTTGATCGTAAATGAGGAATTCTTCAGATAATGCAAATGACGTCATTTTGTATAAAATAAAAGCGTGTGTTTTAAGTCTTAAAACTTAAATATATTTTGTATTATCTATATTTATAGACATATATATATATATATATATATTTCATGGGGGGCGACACTAAATTCTGAAAAAGCTGAATTTCTGTCTGTTTTCTAGTTTTAGTATTTTTTTTTCATCCTTGACGTTTTTTTACTTTTATAATCTCTATCTATTCAGGAAATTACAAATTATTTGCAAATTTTATAAATGGATAGTGAGACATTAATCCTAGAACGTCCAATGGAGTCGAGTTTATACGGAGTAATATTATATTGTGATTCAAATGAAGTCAAAGTTATTCCACTTGCATCACAATATAATATTTGTATAATCAGAGAGTCTCTGGAAATTCTGACAAAGGGCAAGTATACCAGTAATGATGTTCTAACGTATATTATACCACGGATATGGTTTAACATGCTTGGAGTAACTGGTGAATTCGGTTTTGAATAACCCTTCCCTCCTCTCCTCCCTCCTTTCTTTCCGGTTTCTATAGCAACCCCTCTATTTTCTTACATTCCTTTTTATCCCACCCTCCTATTTTTTGTTTTTGGTTTCACGCTCTGATATTTAAACAGCGGTTGTCTTTCCGGCTGCAGCACTTTTTCATATTCTTTTTTTCATATCATTTTGACAGTTGCTCTTTAGCTGATCAGACGTATGTTTCACCAGTCTGAAAGAGAGGTCGTAGGATTGGCAGACAGGAAGTTCTTCAATTTAGTATATTGTGATTTTTGGTGCTACGTTAGTTCTGAAAGATATATTTATGGTTCGTATGAATAGTTTTTCGTCATTTCGAGGACTTTGTGCTCCATATAGTCATGGCTTCGAAGTTTAGTTATGGTGGGAACGGTAGTCTGATCTTATCCGGACAAATTGTGTCCAATCTAGCTGCTCTTTATCAGCAATTTCCAGTAAATGATCCTGCACTAAATGCTATTAATACGGAATTCCTCCAGGATGTGGATTCTAACATTGGGGAAAGACAAGCTGCAGGTGCTTTCCTGACAGACTCAACTCTACAAAAAGAGGTAACTGAAGCTTTAAATGATTGTTATTTAATATTTAATGGTGAGCCATTTGATCCCCTTAAATTCACGAATTTAAGTATCTTTAAGTACATAATATTTAAGAGAAATCTTAATTTAAGTGATATTCTTGCAAAACTAAAAATACTCCCAGTGGAGAATTGAACCAATGAGGGTTTCTTACCTGCGAAAAACCCCTTAAAAGGAGAATGGAGCATCATGATCAGTCGATCCCGCTCAAAAATAAATTTTTTGAACTAAAAGATAATGAAACTGGCCATAATATGGAACAGGATGAAATGCTAGACAGTACTCAGGCTGAGGGAGTTAGTCCCGGTAGCTCAAGCGGCAGGAAATAAAGAAACTCAACCCCAAAACAAAATCCACCCATTCCTCATTGAGATTAGTGAAGAACTGCATGAGCTTTCCAATAAAATTCGTGAATTAAATGAAGAAAAATCTCTCATTAAAATGGACGGTGAACATCTCTTCATTGTAAAAATGACACCGACTTTCGCGCTACTCAAGCTTATCTTGAAACCAATGCAATAGCTTATACTGCTCTCTCCCCCAACCAACTTAAACCCAGAAAAGTTTGTGTTCGAGGTATTCTTCCTTTTACCGACCCTCAAATTATCATTGATGCTCTTAAAGAGTACAACTTTACCGCAAACCGCGTTGATATGCTAACAAGCCGTAATACGGTAAAACCAATTCCAATTTACTTAGTTAACCTTCTCCCCAGCGATAAATTCGAGGAAATCTATCAAATACAGGATTTATGCTACTTAAAACTTATAATACAGAGATTCAGAGGCAGCGGCATTGTAAAACAATGTTACCGCTGCCAAGGTTTTGGTCATACCAGAGAGATTTGCCACTTTAAGGCTAAATGCCTCAAGTGTGTGAAAGGGCACTTAACGCCTCAATGTCCCCTTGTTGGTAAATTTACTTCCACCAGTGCAAATTGTTCTGGACTGCAGGTGGCAACGTACAGAGGTTGCCCCAAAATACCCCCCCAATTTCAAAGGAAAGAAATCCCACACCAGTAATAAATTAAAGATACCTCAAAAACTAATACCACTGTACTTAGCGAAATTATGAGTGGCTACAATTACGCAAAAAAATCCCAAACCGCTACCAACTCTGCTAACATACTCCCGGCTCCGCACCTCAATCCCGCAACCTGTGAAATCACTAATACTTCTAATAATTCCATCTCTACGGATAGTACTACTAATAAACTAATACTAACACTACAGGTACCTCAGATACCAGTTATACCAATGATTTAAAATAAATCTTTAATACTTTTCAAGAAATTAAAGAATTAATAAAATTTATTCAAATGATCAAATGGTTTAAAAACATTGCTAATCTAACAAAAAAATGCAATAACCCTTTGGACAAAATGTTAATAATAGCTAGCGTATTCAACAGTCTGACTTCGGAACTTAATTTTTCTAATAATTTGTAATACACCCTATTTTTCATCTTTAATTATCCTATCCTGGAATAAAATCAGTAAAAAAATTAATGAACTTAGAATCTTTATCTCTGACCATCCTCATATTGATGTAATATTTCTTCAAGAAACCCGTAACCATACTTGTAATATTGATATCCCTGGTTATAGGCTGCACTACACACCGCGCGCTAGTGACAAATGCTATGAAGGCACAGCCATTTATATCAAGAATCACATCCCACATTACACAACTAATAACACCAATTTAGCAGATGTTGACTACACCAGTATTATACTACAACTTCCTAATAACAATATTAACCTTACTTCTATTTATGTCAAACCTAATTGTAATTTCCCGGTCAATAGTCTAACACAATTATTTTCACAGCACAATAATTCTTTCATTGCTGGCGACTATAACGCAAAAAACAGACGCTGGAATTGCCATGCCACCACTCAAACAGGTACTTCTCTTCATTATTTTATCTCTCGCCACCAATTTAGAATTCATGCTCCCAATACGCCAACACACATTTCCACGACAGCCAATAACCACGATTCAATAATTGACTTTGCTATTACTAAAATGTTTCCTTATCCAGTAACTACTACTGTTATTAACAACTTAGTCTTTGTCCATCTGCCTATCTCTATTAAAATACACTTAATTAACACTCTTTCTCCTACTTCCTCCGTTTCCATTGACTGGTCGAAGTTCACTCATTTTTTTGAAAACCCTGACCTCACTTACTCTGAAATTCATAATAATGACGATATTGAAATTGCTGTTAATACCTTAAACCAACACTCAACCACCAACACTCATATCAACACTCATATCACACTCATATCACACTCATATCCACCTCATATCACCAACACTCAAAATTATGCAACTTTTTATTATTTCAAAACCAATAACTATTTCACACCTCCATGGTACATTCATAACATGAGCAAAGAGAGAAACCGGCTCCAGCAACTTTTTCAAAATTCTAGAGATCCCGCCCTTAAACCCATCATCAATAGACTTAACAATAAAATAGAAAATGCAATCTATAGTGAGAAGCAAAGAAAAAACTTGAATAACTTTCTCAAAAATATCTCTAACGAGGATAATTCTCTTTGGATTATTAAACGTAAACTTAATAGAAACTTCACCCCCATCCCCCTGCCCTTATTGCTTTCAATAAAACTGCTTATACTGATGAAGATAAAGGCAACATACTTGCCATATCTTACGCTGATCATTTTTCTCCGCATCCTAACCTCGCTAACCAGGATAATCTTTCCCGTGTCAGTGAAACTGTTCGCAATTTCCTGGCCAAATCCCCCGGTGACCCCTCATTACTATTCAATTTATCATCATTCATAATATCATCAGAAAACTTAAAAATCGCAATGCAACTGGGTACGATAAAATCTATAATACTGCACTTAAAAAAACCTTCCTGCTAACTGCATTCTCTAAATAACTCATCTAACCAGCTCTGTTTTCAATATTTAACTGCTTTTCAAAACCTTGGAAAATGTCTATTATTTCTCCTATCCCTAAACCTGGCAATAATCTTTCTGATCCTACTAGTTATAGACTTATCTCTTTACTTCCATCTCTTAGCAAGGTTGTTGAACGCGTCATTAGGACCCAGTTACAACAACACATTGATCAGAACAATATTCTTATGCCCGAGTAGTTTGGCTTTAGACCCAAACACTCAACACAACTTCAGCTGCTTCGTGTTGTAGAGTTTCTTAGCGAAAAGCTCAACATGAAGATTCCAGCTGCCGCCACATTTTGGATGTCGCAAAAGCTTTTGACAAAGTCTGGCATCAAGGTCGTATTTAAAAATTGATTCAGCTTGGATTCCCTGCCAGACATATATTTTTAATTTTCACATACCTTTGCGACCGCTCCTTCCGCGTATGCATCAACAATATCGTTTCTGCAATATTCCTTATCCTAAGTGGGATATTTCAGGGCAGTGTCTTAGGCCCACTTTTATTTAACCTCTTCTTTAATGTCATACCACGCTCACTCCATACGTACTTAGCTCTCTATGCGGACGTCACAGCAATTTACGCATTAGCGCACCTCCCATTCACATTATACTGACGCATACAGGCTCACATCGACTTATTCATTAACTGGTGTAACCTTTTGCGTGTTCGCATCAACGAAAGCAAAGCATCGGCTGTTTACTTTTCTAGAAGGCTTAACTATCCTAACAGACTCACTATCAATAAACCACCATCGAGTGGACTAATACTGCTAAGTACCTGGGGTCACCCTTGACCAAAGACTCACTTTGCGACACCACTTTCGAATCATCAGGGGGAAAGTCGCTGGGGTTTCTCAGGCACTAATGGTGTTAATACACGAGGGGTCAAATACGCTTCAGATTCCGGGCGTCACCATGTATTCCTATGGCTCCAGAGGAGTCGCTTGGAGCGCGAGCGTCTTTTTTCTGTCGGAGCATCTTTGACGCCCGAAACGAGGCGAGTCGCCAGTAACAGCCAATCATATGCTTGGAAATCTGATAATAGAAAAGCCTTTTCCGGAACAGCCAATGAAATGCTTGGAAAAGACGGACCGTGAGGCGGCTGTTGTCGCTAGACGCCTGGGATTCCAAGCGTCTTTGAGTCCTCGTGTAATAACACCATTAAATTTCTCCTAAGCAACTCTACACTTGTCATTTATAACAAGTATATACTTTATAACTCTTGCATTCTCCCTATTATGACATACGCCTGCCCCATTTGGGGGTTCACCTGTAATTTTTCTATGGACAGTCTCAGTAAACTTCACAATAAACACCTACGCACTGTCCGTAATGCCTCACGCTATCTCCGTAATTCCATTATCCGTAGAAATCTTAGTGCCCCTAGCTTTAGAAAAAGAGTAGTCGACCTTTCTAAAAAAATTCTAATAACCTCTACAACTTTCCTAACGAAATACTGGCTGAGCTGCCTGACTATGACGCCTACGAGCCTGAGCATAGAAAACACCCCAGATTTTCCATTATTATGGATGTTGAGGGACCTTGAGTTCTCCACCACTGTCTAAATTTCACTTTATTTCAATTTCTTAAACTTTTTTCACTATGTTAACTTTTTGAAAAAAAAAAAAATAATAATAATAAATAAAATTGTTTATATTTTGCATTTACGAACTTTTTATCACCATACTGTTACCTAGTAACAAAAAAAGAAAAAAAAATGTATGGACTTTTCCCATGACATTAACATCTGTCACACCGTTTGCCGAATACCCTTCAGCTTTGTCCGACAGCTTGTTAGCGTACGTTTTTTTAAGTGTGCTTATAATAATTTTTAAACTTATTTTTATTACTTTTATTTTATTTTATTTTATCTTCTCTTAACCATTAAGACTGCTTACTATTTCAACTTTATAATACCGCTTTTCTTTAAAAATAATTTTTTCATCTCTTTTATATTTATTTTTATTAAAATTTTATAGTAGTTTTTACTACAGTTAGACTTTTAAACCCCAATGGTTCATTCATTATAAGACAATCATCCAAATACTGGGCGTAAAGTTGCTGACAACTAGGAAGCCCCTCTAAGTGCAAACACTGTTAAGGCACTGTTAAGGCAGGCTGCAGCAGTTCCCATGATGACGACAACCGCTGGCTGTCATCATGGGAAGTTCGAAAGCTCTTGGGAAAGCTCTCGGGAGAGCTCTCGAGAGCTCTTTGTATTTTAACATCTTCTGACACCAATGTTTTTAACATCTTGATAGTTTTACATGCTTCTTAAACTTATGTCTGTTTGCACCTATTTAGTAAAAAAAATTATTGTGAATTAAGTATTCATATTGCTTATTGCCTATTTTGAGATAAGTTAACCCCGCTGCGTGCTCATGCACACCGCGCACAGTTGCACCACTTTACCCTATTTGCGATGGAACATATTTTTTATTTTTTATGATAACACTTTAATGATAGGCAATTTAATATGAAATAATTTTTTAATTGCAGCTTTGTCACCACTATGATTTAAATATATTCTTTGCCTAATAAGACAAAAATTACTTTTCAAAAATTCTGACAATTAAAAAAACAAATGTTTTTTACCAATTAGCTACCAAGCGATGAATATATTTTTAATCTACCAATAATGTATTAAAAATGATTAATCAATTAACATTACGAATTCATGGTCAATATACTCATTAAAAATATAAAGATCGAAAAACATTTATTTTTGTGTAACTCACTTTCTATATATAAAAAAGTATATAGCTTGAATATTTTTCATTCTTTGTTTAAAAACAGACCCAGTGGCGTAGCGGTCAGAGCATCTGATCGTCGCTGCAGGTCGAGAGTTCGACGCCTGACTTTGCAAGGTTCACTCAGCCTTTCATCTCTTCGTGTTCGATAAAATGAGTACCAACCTTACTTGGGAACTAAACACCGTGGTCGCGCGTTATACTAATCACCTGGCCGGTATGTACGCGTTATAGTAGCTAGGGGCCCAGGGTCGATTAAATAGGTATGAGCACTGTCGGCCCAGATCTTTCATGGATTGTATAGCCACGAAGTTTAGTTTAGTTTAGTTTTTTTGGATAATAAAATATTTTCTATTTACCATATATTCCATAGTATAAAACGCTCTGGCGCACACGAAACGGCGATTTGAGACAGTATTTTTGTTGTTTTGCATACACTTGCCGTATTCCACATCCACATCTTTCTATTAAAAACAAAACCTTTATGGAATATGATCCATGAAAATACTATAAAAACTGTTAAAAGTATATTTATAACGAGTAAAATCTTAAAAAATAAGCAAATGCAAGAAAACACTGACTACAGACGCTAGTGACAGATCAATCTACTTAAATTTCCACATTCGTCCATTCAAATAATTATGTCTCCGTCTCTTGTCCATTATTATAGAAATATCAATTATTATGCATAATGTTTTAAGTTTCACTTTTATATCTTGTGTAATAACAAACTTATAAATTTTAACCAATTTTCATTGGTCAAAAGTTTGTTTTATGCTCCGTAATATACGATATATATATACTTCTGTTGTTTTTTAGTATTTCTAATTTTAGAAATGACAGTTATAGTACAACTTCTGGAAAAAGCATTATTCTGGTTTCTAGAAAAAATTAGTCCAAGAGCTGTTAAACATTTTAGGGAATGTATTTGAGGCACCCTGAAAATTTGTGCAACAATTCTTTTGTAATGGCTGAATACAAAATCGAATGTCTGGCTGAAGGATCGGGGCCCAAAAACTGTGCCAGACACGTGTCAAGTGCCATTTTTTGACTACCCCCCAAAAAACGTATTTGAGGCACGCTGAGATTGAGACAGAATAATATTTATACTTAGAAAAAAATATTTTGAAAACGACAGACACTTTAGTCGGCCCAAAAATTGTGCCAGACACGTGTCAAGTGCCATTTTTTGACTAGTGCCAAACTAGTCATTTTTTGACTAGTGCCAGACTAGTAATTTTTTGACAAGTGCCAAATGGCACTTGACACGTGTCTGGCACAGTTTTTGGGCCACGATCCTTCAGCCAGACATTCGATTTTGTATTCAGGCATCACAAAAGAAGTGTTGAACAAATTTTCAGGGTACCTCAAATACCTACTCAAAAATGTTCAACAGCTCTCCTACTAAATGAGTAGTTTCCCTTTCATGAAGTAAAACTTTATACAGTTTTTTTAAATGCAACGTCAACATAAAATACTCACTAGGGAACGTTCCCAGGTGCAAGTTGTGGATTTGGACGAGAGTGGTATCAAAAGAAAGGTCTCGTCATGTACATTAAAAAGTCCAATGGAACTACCCGTCCGAATCCAACCGTTTTCGAGATATCCTCACTTGAAGTGTGAATAAGC
Organism: Maratus speciosus; assembly: GCA_963932465.1. Taxonomy (NCBI): domain Eukaryota; kingdom Metazoa; phylum Arthropoda; class Arachnida; order Araneae; family Salticidae; genus Maratus; species Maratus speciosus. Next base: position 310,550,254 of record OZ010794.1, read on the forward strand.
AAATAAATATATTTGCAGGCAGGCATATAAATTGCTCGCAAGTTAAATGTTTCTTTGCATTGTTTTAATCCTCTACCAATACCTTTTCTTGAGCTACGAGCAAAATCCTTTACACCCACACATTTGCCGAAAAATTTGCATAAAAAAAGGTGCTGGAAATAGCAAAAACAGATGGAAAAACTCTCCAAATGCAGCCGTACGCAAAAACATCGTAGAATGCGAAGTGCCTGTCTAAAAGAGGGGAAGTAACCGGCAATGTGTGGGTGTAAAGGATTTTGCTCGTAGCTCGGGAAAAGCTATTGGTAGAGGATTAAAACAATGCACAGAAACTTTTAACTTGCGAACAATTTATATGCCTGCCTGCCAATTTATTTATTTACTTATTCACACTTCAAGTGAGGATAGCTCGAAAACGGTTGGATTCTGACGGGTAGTTCCAGACTTTTTAATGTACATGACGAGACCTTTCTTTTGATACCACTCTCGTCCAAATCCACAACTTGCACCTGGGAACGTTCCCTAGTCAGAGTTATTTAATTAAAATGCCGTATTTACTAGCGTAATTGTCGGAGCACAGCTCCAGCTTCCCTGCAAAAATTACACTTATTTTTAACACGATAGCGTCCAAAATATTTGTCGTATGGACACAAAAAAATTAAATGGACGTTGGTAGTGCCAAAATCTCAGTGTTTATTGAAAATCATAAATATTCGTCAACCCTAACGGCATGAAATGTCTGCTCAAACTTTTCCCATAGAGATAACATTGCAGGTTTAAATCTATATATTTGAAAGATAAGGCTTTTTTTTAGACATCTACCTTGAGCTTTTTTCGGAACCAATTTTAATAATTCTTTTTTAAATGAAAGCTGTTTCTTTGTAGATTTGCAGCACTAGCTATTTTTTTTAAATATTCCCATTTTTATATTTAAATTAAAAATTTAAAAATTGTCTATGATTTTTTTTTTAAATGGTAGCAATTGGATTACTTCCATTGTTGTAAAGAAAAGAAAATTAATAAAGTATGTTTATCTTTATTGATGTCAATTTCAAATAAAATTCAAAATTAACTTTGTAAAAAAAGGGCACAGAAAATGACGTCACGCTTTAAAATAACACTAAATTTTTCCTCAAAAGTTATTACAATTCAATATTTTTTAACTCCACTGAGTTTGATACACTATGTGAATTGCTTCAATGAGGCAAAGTGACATCATATTTAAATGAAAACCATCATTTTCTCTGATAAAAAGAAATATTTTACTACGAACGCCTCTAAAAGATATAAATTTCTCGAATTTTACTCGCCGATACCCAGATTAGAATCACAAGTCAAGAGTGCGAATGTTCTCATGCAAAGTCGTAGTTAGCAAACTTGATTTCAAGATTGGTAATATATGTATTAATAACTTATAGCGTACTGTGATATTTTTGAAATGGTGAATGTAAATTTGAGAGATGCGTATGTAAATTTTGAGACGATGAAAATGATGTTAAGTTTAGGTTTCACGCGAAAAATAATTCTATGATTCTAAGTCTTTGAAGGGGCTTTGAAGTTTTCTGCCGTTAACTCGATGGATCCAGTTCCAATTTTTGATTGTCTCAAAGATCGGAGCTACATTAAATAAATCAAAATCGCTCAACACATCCCCGGTGGTTATTCTTTCTCTTTAACGTAGACTCTCCTATTCAATGAATTCTCTTTACTTTTAACATTTCTGAATTATTTTAAAGAACAACAAATCACGCTGCATGAAAATTTTGATAATTCTGACATCAGATTTACAGATGAGCAGCAGAAAATACTTTAGTTATACACAGAACAGCTTTCGTCATTGCAAACAAAAGTTACAATTTTCCCAAAGTTAACTTTTATTATTGGAAAAGAAAGAACTTAAAAAAGTAGGATAATCAAAGAAATTAGTAAAACAATCAGAGCAGTTAGGATCAGAAGCTGTCATTCTTTTGGCACTAATAGGTCCTGCTGCGCTTAATGTCGAAGGAAAGTTAATTCACTCAGTGCTTAAAAAACCACCGTGTTCTAAATAGTTCGCTGATTTAAAATTCAGGCAGAAAGAAATCTGCAGCTCAGCATGAATACAGTATTATTTATCTTTATTGACGAATTTTCAATTGTCGTCTTATGGCTTAACTTGAACAAAAATGTTGGAGGTATTAGGTAGTTACATCGCGTAAAAGACATCCCTCTATATAAGAGACATTCTATAGAAGACATTTTGGCTCTTCGCAGACAAAAAATGCTTAGAGCTTTTGAAAATTGCTTCACATTAACAAACTCATTCAGACAAAATGACGATCAGCAAAGACAGTATCGAAAGACTCTATATTCGCTTTGCGTGTGTCAAGTTTCAGACTACTCTCATCCCTTATGCAACGGTGGAAAGCTACGCTGCTTCCGGCTCAACTTGGATGATTTCAAGATGCTACATGTCTTTTTTCCAAAAACAAGCAAGCGAAAGAACATAATCAAGAAGTACTTCTTAAATCAAATTGGTCAATGACAAGAATGTTAGCAGACCACAATAATTAAAAGTAAGGTGTAGCGAAGATGATCACGTGTTTGGACTTCAGGCTGGACTTTTTTCAGCAGTTGGATGCATAGTTATGTTACATACCAATATCTGGACGGAGTGGGGATTGATAGCGGTGTTGTGAGTACAGAAAAATATACTGTCTATGACCCAAAATTTCAACCCCCAGGCTTGCCACAGGCTATAGTATTTCATTTTGTTGATTGTCATGCCAAAAAATTATCATTTGAGCATTACCTGAGGCAACTGATGTCTGAATTAAACACTAGAAAATGAGGGTTCAACGGGTGTTATTTCAAATTTAATTTTGTACTATTAAACAGTAATCATGAAAATTAAACTTTTTTTTAAAATTTTAAAATGTTATGTGTTAAGTTTATACGACTCCATGCACCGACATTTCGGCCTGACGGATACTAGTTTACGCCTCTGTGTATTGTTCGCACTCCCTACATTTAAAGCAAAATTTAGGTTAAAAAATATGATTTGCGTAACTTTCGCATGTTGGGTTATTTTAATTAATGAAATCATAAATCCAACGGCATTGATCACAGAATTTTCATTTTTTTAAAATTTCAGTTAGGATCATAGAAATATATTTTTCTCGCGCAACGTTCTTTTCTAGCTAAACTTTGTGTAGATGGTATTGTAAATATATTGCGTTTTCCCCCGTGATAAATTTGAACTGATTTGTTAACGTTCGCAATGGTACAAAAATAACATTTTCACGAAACGTATTCGTGGTATTCTGATCTACTGAAAAAACAGAAAAAACAGAAAAAAAAACATAACAAAGCTTCTGAAAAAGAGTTGGGAGTGAATGAAACGGTTATTCGAAATTTAGCTGACAGGGATATACGCAATCAAGAAAATAATAAAAGTATATGAGCATTTTGACCTGCCGAATAAGGAGATGCATCAGAATAAGGTGCGTAAAAATGTTTTCATGCTTAAAACAGCAAACAATTTCATTATTCGTGTGTTTAAATTCATCTACCAAATCCATTAAAATTTTCGGTACATTCATTTCCTATCTTTCGAGGGCTTTTTTGCGATTCTAGAATACCACAACAATTATTTTATTCCTGTTCAAGAAATTATTTATTTAGGAATTTAATAATTTATTTAGAAACGTATTTAGGAATTTAATTATTTATTAGTGATTGTTATTTAGGAACTATTGAAAATTCTTTGTATATTGTTTAGTCTTATTTTTGTTAATTAATTTAAATGTTTCAAAGTTGTATTTATATTGCAGATATTAATTACAGATGAGACGGGGTCAGTCTGAGAATTGTTCAGGATTTGGCTCAATTTTTTAAAATGCCTTTAGGTTCGGGCGCATATTTTGAGAAACAGGAATGTAATTAAAGTTTCTCAAAGTGTTTGAAATCGTCTAAAACACAGATTGAAAAATAATCGACTAATCATAATTGGATTAAAAGCAAACTATTCCATCTGTTTCTGATATCTTGTCGTCTAGCGGTGTTAGTAGGAAAATGAAGCCGTGGAAATCATCTTCCTATCGTATCTTTCGTAACGTATCGTATCTAGCATAGAATCGTGTAGGATAGATACGATCTTTCGTATCGTATCTATCCTATCGTAATCCTATCGTATCCTATCGATCTTTCGTATCGTATCATATCTAGTATAGGATCGTATAGGATAGATACGATCTTTCGTGTCGTATCTATCCTATCGTAACACAGATTAAAAAATAATCGACTAATCATAATTGGATTAAAAGCAAACTATTCCATCTGTTTCTGATATCTTGTCGTCTAGCGGTGTTAGTAACAAAAAGAAGCCGTGTATATCATCTTCTTATCGTATCATTCTGTTTTTAGAGTTACTGGGGAACACAACTCGTGTCGGAAATTTCCTCCTTATGTAATCTCAGATTTTCAGCAATTATATAAGACAAAATTTATAATTTATAAAAACTGATACTGAAGAATTAAAAGGAATGTAAAAGGACTCTCGTCCCGAAAGGGTTAAAAGGTTAGAATTTTAACTTTTTTAGATTAATTCTTTTTGTTAGTATAAATAACAAATTTGAGTTTTAAACAAATTATTAGTGACATGAAAATAACGAAATGTCATTATAGGATAATATATAGGATTAATAGTTATTTATTGTAAGAAGAGATTTTTCTTGAAATAATTTAAAAATGGTATTAATAATTCTCTACTGCTTACACTTGATATTGTGTTCGGAATCTGATGACACAATTTTTCGGTGGTCTTTGATTTCAAAAAGTCGGGCTTCGTCTCCAAAAAAGAGCACTAACTCATTTCTGGTAGTCTTTTATTATTCCAATTTTTCATTTTAGGAAAGTAAAAGGTCTGAAAAATAAAATAGCGCAAGTTATCGCTCACCCACCTTTCTACTAAAAAATGACAAGTTTTTGCTATTTTGTGCGAAGAAAATATTAGTAAATACAGCATTTAAAAACAAGAGTGTTTTCAACAACAATTATTTTTTTATATAACTTCTTAATTTTTGTATATATTATATTATTTATTTTCTTTAAAAGCTCAAAATTACATAAATTTTTCTTTCTAATATTTACAAGATAGTACAGTTGATATTTATTTTCTTAACTATAACATAAAAGTGACAGTAATAACTTTGCTGATTGTAATTAAAAGCATATTTGTGTTATTTTTAAACCCTATAAATGTGATATAATTCAACACAGCAAAGCTATTTTATTTCTGCTTAAAGACATAATAAAATTTTATTGAGCAAAAGGGAATAAGGTTATAATTTATTCAACTTCACCACAGGGAAATAAAGCAAGATATTAAATCGCCATGTGTGGTTTTTGTAAACATTGGTACCTTAATATATATAGTATGCAGTTAATCTATATTTCTGAGTACGTTTTATGGCCTATATCGCCTTTTATTTCTTTAAACCTTGTTCTACTGACGGTATTTAAAAGTACCATTAAAATAACTTGTTACAAAATTCATTTAATACATCAATTAACTGTAATACAGTTTAGAATGACTTATAGATACATTACTTTATCTTGTTCCAAAAGCATTATTGGTTACATAAAACAAAATTAATTTTAAAATGATGATTTCTTTTGCCTTTGCATCTTTTCAGATTTCTTGGTGTTGGGGTGAGGGGTGAGGGGATTTTTCAATTCGGAAATATTTCTATATTTTTATTGTAAGAACATTATATTTGTACATTTCCTAATTCTACAAAATACTAAGAAAAATATTTAAAATAAAAGATTTGAGTGCGGTTATAAATATTGCACAAAATCTCTATAAATTCAAATGTAATTAATCCTTCTAGATCCTTCCATCCTTCTAAAATCCTTCTAATATTTATTAAATGATTATGTAAATCTTTTAATGTAGTTTAAATAATTCATGAAAATTACTTTAGAAGATAAAATCTTCATGAATTCACAATTCAGTGCATAAAGGGTTAAAATATGCATAAAATTTTAGAGCAATTATTTTATTTTGAACACAATATGCGTGGCATCCTTATGTTGCATTTAAATTGCTTGTTGCATTTCGATTTTTTTGGGGAAAAATAAATTTAGTTTTCCAAACTAAGCTAAATATTTCTAAAAGTGATAATAAATACACTTATAAGGCATGCAAATATTTTTATCACTAATCTTTCATCTTCCTAACGGCGACATTTTCAAGATCTTTTTTTTTTTGGCTAAGTGGAAACCTTATAAAAAAATTGTACACTCTTGAATACAACTGTCTTTTATAAACCTGTTATTATCATTATGTGGGCATTTATTCTTATCGTTAAGAGAAGACGGTTCATAGGACCCTTGCCACACGAACACATTCATCAGCTAATGTTAAATCAATGACAGCGTTATTTTCTAACTCCTTTATCGCTTCAAGATATTTAATAAATGTTTCTGCACTGAATGCCTGAGGCCGATTTTTAACCGGATATATATTTTTTTAATTTTACTTTGTTTTATCTTTACAATAAGAAAGTATTCTTTTCGCTAAAAAATTCAACTTCCGGTTTTTGATTGATTTATACTTTTGAGAAGGTCCTGAACACGATTTGACTGTTTTAGAAAATGTCTGTCTGGGAGTATCTGAGTGTGTGAGTCTGTCTGTCTGTATGTCACACAACTTTTGTAAGTGCTCTGTCTCAAGAACTAATTCACATAATTTATTAAAAAGTTAGATTCAGTTATAAATTGATATGGTAAAGTGCCCATATTTCGTCCCTTCTTCTAATTTCGTCCCCCTTAACTTCTCTGCTTCTGCGAAGTGGCGCCACTTATGACGCAAGGCACAGGGGACGGAAGGTAAAAGGGGTCAGTGTTGGAATTTTCGTTCGCCAAGACGCATACATAAATTAAAGATGGTAAATTTCCTATTTTTAGAAGACCTGAGTTCTTATTACGTCGTTTGTAGAACGTTATTTACTGTATTGTAAGTATTTATTTCTTATTCATTCCATGTATTTTAAGTGGTAAGATGCTGACAGTAGCATGTAGTGAGTTTTGGGACGCTTAGTTCATCTTACGGGAAATGAAGATCCGTAATATTGGGAAGTAGCTTGGTCCCAATTTCGTCCCCTTTGCAGTTCTTATTTTCGTCCCGTGGACGAAACTAGGAATGCTTTTTCATGACATTTTTCTTAATTTTTTCCTCATGTTTGGATGGCTAATGCATAGTTGCTAATCTCCCAATTTTTTGGATACTAGTAAAATCTTACAAAAATGTTTTCTTTATTTAATTTCGTTAAAACTGCGATTGTATAAAGCAAGTATTTCTGTATAAAAATATTGGTATGAAAAAAATAAGGAGGTTGGAAACTATGCTAATGTTTCGTTATATTATTCTTCCACTGATAATTAGATCATTTCTTTGTGCCTTACTTTAATGTAAATTAAATTACTTACTCATTTAGAAATACTTTTTGATTTAGTTATAAGTTACACCTCGGCGTATTGGATTTTTTGGGGGGACGAAATTGTGACCTATTTTTCCTTTTGCATTTTTTAGATACTTTTGAAAAAACAATTTTTCGCATTGTTAAAAAATTTTTATACGATATTTACGTACGTTTCTATTTGCGTGGGTAGCTAGTCTATGTAAAATCCAAATTTGGTAGATTTTCACTGGAAATTACAGCTTCCAAGGGCCTAAAAGTGACTTCGAGATAATAGTGCACCTTACACCTATAGATTAGTGCTGATTAGTTTTTGGAGAAAATGGACTAACAGGTGGCGCTGCTATGATCCATTTTTGAAGATTTCCGTAATGGTTCTATCTGAAGAGCTAATGCACGGATTTTCATCAGACATCAGATTTAGTTATGGGGCATTCTCACAATCTTTTGACTTTCATGTCCCTGAATAATAATATTTTATTTAATACACTTTTTTGTGTTTTTTTTTTATTTCATATATTGGGGAACGTCCCATTGCATGATTGCATAACAATATTAACGAGATAAATAAGTTTTGGACGAAGTTGGGGGTCCAAATACCAGGAAAACACATCTACCGTCCCGTGTCTCTGATGCTGATTTTTAAGTTTGGAGCTGTCTGTATAAATTTCTTTCAATAAAAATAATTTGATGTAATTTTTTTCCGAAACTGGAACTTTATATAAATATGTAGCTAAAAATTAAACTGCACACATTTTTAGGTTTGTTATTATTTTTTAAACGCTGTCCCTGGGCTTTAGATTCCTTACCATCCCTCTTGTACAATTATACAGAAAATCATTTCAGATGCAGCCACATAATTTTTTTCTAGTTTTTTCTCATGCAGAAGTATGCTGGAGAAATAATGTCTAAAATTCTTTGGCAGGAAATTTACTGTAGAATTTAAATCAGCATTTAAATATCAATTTCAAATATTGTGGCTTTATTGGTAGTCTCACCGTCCCCAAGGTTTATATTCCTACACTTTTCGAGGTAAATTTGAAAAAAAAAATTAATTTAATCCAATATTAACAACTGTTTCTAAAAATCAATGAACATTGTTACTATCAATTAGTCTTAACATGATTTTCCTAAAAATAGGTGGTAATTTTCCTTACCATTCCATCCTTACCGTCCCTTTTATTTACCTTTTGTCCCTTTTTTCACCTTACCGGCCCTTCTTTAACATCCATTTAAGACAATGTTATACAAAAATTCTGTATTAAAAGTACTACATTGTTATTATTTCTTATTTGAATACCCTGTGGGTACTACGCAAATTCATTATAAGTAAAAATTTAGAAGAAAATAAAAAGTTATAGGGGTAAAGTGGCAAGGAAAATTAAACTCGCAAGTTTAACTTAAAACTCAGTTAATTAAAAAAATTTTCGCTGCTGACCATTTTTTCTTTATTTTGAATAATTAAGGCATTCGTCTATCAGATTAAAATGTTATTTTAGCAAGTTTAATTTCGCCAGATTTTTTTTTTTTCCCCAAAAGTCAAAAGATTGTGAGAATGCCCCTTATACGTTGAAATAAATTGGTGTTGATTGATTGTTGGGGTAGACATCGCAACAAATAGCGCTTCTATGATGCGTTTTTCTCGATTTCCTCAATAGCCTATTTCAAGAACTAATGCACGGAATTTCACAGAGCTTCAAATTTGGTTAGACGTTGACATAAATTCTTGCTTATTAGATGTTGGTGTAAATCACCCACAAGTGGCGCTACTATGCCGATGTTTTCATTATTACTGAAATAGCTCTTTCTCAAGAACTAATGCGCGGATATTCATCATACTTCATATTATGTTAGACCGTGACAGAAGTTGCTACTTATTAGGATTACGTATATATCATATAACAGGTGTCGCTGCTATGTTGTATTTTTCAAGATTTTCGCGACAGCAATATCTCAAAAACTAATGCACGGAAATTAATCAAACTTCGGATTCGGTTACAATTTAACAAGAGTTGATCTTAGTCTTGGGTGTCTAGTGCGCGGAAGGTTTGGCTTTTATGCTGTTTGGGTTGGGAATTTTGGTTGCAAACATAATATAATGGGTGCCGAAATTCAATGATTTGTTTCAAAGATGTTGTTTGTTTCAATGTACCCTATATATATAAAATCCTAATGAAACGGATATTATGAAACGACTGAATTGAAACGAATTTATATAACGATTCTATGAAACGACTGATTAAACAACTGATTATGTTTCACGGCGATTTCTCCTAAAATATGGAATACTTTGCGATGAAATTAACACCAAGAATCCGTATTGATCCACAGATCTTAAAACTAGTAATAGAGTTTTTAAATTCGAATTAGTTTTCGAAATATTAATTTATTTCTAATTTTATATACTTTTCTCTAATGATGGCAAATCAAATTTTAATCATAACACATATTTTTTTTTTTTCATATTCTAAAAAAGGTTATTTATTTAAACTAATTTGGCGACCAGTTTGGCCTTCTTAAATGTATGCTAAGAAATGTATCATATTACTTTTATTCATAATTAAATTTACTTGAAAAATCTTTCGCCAAATCGAAAGATCCTGATAGAGAAATCAAGAACTCGGTATTTTTATGTTAGCGAGACGCAGGTGATAAATCGCCAAACATTTTTCCCGTCGCATTTTTTTTTATATTTCATTAATTTCATTTAAAATATAATCATTTCATTCATTTTATTTAATATACAAAACTTTCATTTAAAACTGAAACGGTACTTTTCCGTTACACGGACGCCATGACAGAATGTATGCTAATGCGCCAATTATTTCAACGCTGATCTTGAAAAGGATTTTTAATTTTATGCCAGCAGTTTAATATGAGTTTTATTTTATTAATTTATTGTATAACAGTTATTTGTTCACTTATTTTAAGAATATATTTGTGGTTTAACAAAATAGTTCGAAAAGTCAGTAATTTTCAAATGTTATATTTTTAAAATGCTCACTTTACCATCGACAATGTATTTTCTTTTATTTTTCAAATGTTTAAATTCACGTGATTTTCATTTTGCGCCAACTATTACGCTTGGCGACAATGGTGTCCGTATAACGGAAAAGTACCACTGAAACATTTAAAATTGATGGCTTTCACTTTTTGCTTTTTTAAAAAACAAAACTAAAAGAAAAATATTAGGCACAGATGTTATATAAGCTCCGGGGTACCTAATTGGCGCCAAAATACCATTATTTTGATTGACATGGCAACCAGGCTATTGTTGTTTATTTAATAATAAATGCTTATTTACTTTTATTTCTTTTTTAAAATTATATGAATTATTTTGTTCTATAGTTATCAGTTATTTGTTTTGTTATTTCCTTTTGAAAATAATAGAAAAATAATTAAAAAAATACGGTACTACTTAGTTATTCCGTCGACCAATTTTGCCACATTATATAAATCGCCAAATTATACAAATTAACAAAAATTTTATTTTAAATAACAAAAGAACAAATAAAATAGTATAACATTAATAAATATACAAATAAAACGTCGAAATAAAAATCACTTGATGACGTAAACACGTGTAACTTGCTTAAAGTCAAGTGAATGCGACATTTACGATCAAGCATTTTTGGCATTTAACCTTATAGTTTGGCGATAGATTTTTGGTCGATGGGATAACTAAGTAGTACCAAAAATACATATGTAACTGGTATTCGAAAACGAGGTTTTCGCCAAATTTTCGTAAAAAAAAAAAAAAATCACACCAAACCTGCGGGTGCGTATATGACATATGACCAACTATTAACCCCCTCACTTACAAGCCCGTGTTAATACGTTCATTAAGCTCCAGGTTTCACTGCAATACAAGCAATATTTAAAGTAATATAATTCTATTGATTTAATGTATTTTTAATACATTGAACAATGATTAATACTTCCAAGGATTGCATTCATATTCGTTATTAAGTTTTTTATAAAATGTTCAAAGAATCATTTTTTTTAAGCATTTAAAACAAAAGATAGAGAAAACAACATTACAAATTTGCCTTTTTCCAAGACAGTCCGAGGGTTAAATATTGCAACAAACCATGACATTTAATTTCAACTTCAAATCAATGCTTTAATTTATCACTCGAAAAATAAAAAAAAATGCTAACTGGCCAGTTGAAAAAAAAACTATTGGTGAGATTTGCACCCGGCTAGCGTAACAGTACCAAGAATTCTTTGCGACCATGGCAACTTTTATGTAGTTTTATTTTTAAAAAAAATTGATTTTTTAATCAAAATGGAAAACTTTTGGCACAAATTTCATATATGGACCCATATTGGCGAGATTTTTTTCTGACGCCAATGTCATATACGCAACGGGTACTTAACTGGCGCCAAAGAATCGTTATTTTGCTTGATATGGTAAGCCGGATGTTGATGCTTTCCCCAAATTGGGGTCGGAAAAAAATCGCGCCAATATGGGTGTATATGATTATGACATCTGTGCAAAACTTTCATATGAAAGGCGAAGGGATCAGACCGTATTTGTTTATGGCAGCAGTTGATGACTTGAACTACTATAATATAGATGAAATGATGGCGATTGAATAATATTTGGTGACATTATCTGTGCCTGGCTAACATTAAATTACCAAAATGTCACCTAGAGTATAAAAAGCGAAGTGGTCCGCCCGGAACTGTTGATGATAGTCACATGACTTAGGCTATTGTTATAGAGATTGTTTTAAAATATCGGGAGACAAAGACTCTGTACACTTAATTCATTTTGTTTTAGCTTCTTTTCAAATGTTTAACTGATCCTCTTTGATCAAAAACGAAAGCAATCATTGGATGTTTTAACAGCAACTGATTCGGCCTTAAATTTTTACAATCAAAGGGAATTGAATGGAAAACCGTTTACAGGGAGATCTGCACGGATTTTTTCAGTATAATTCCATCTTCTGTAATATTTTTAAAACCCATCAGATTAGCGTGTTTTTAGATTCTGCGGTGTCTGAACGGGGGTTGGCGAGCGTAGCTTGCAGGGGGCAGAGCCCCCAAGTATGTATATAATTTGTTTCAATATGTACTTTGTAAATGCACACAAGTCAATGAACCTACACCTTTAGAATCCTCATGATGGGCATAAATTGTCGTTTAATTTTGGCACTGTAAGAGGGAATTTTAAAATATTAACATATATGAAATATCAGGTTGTCAAGGCTGAAATTTATAGAAAAAAGTTCAAAGTTAGTTGATAACTTACTAATATAAGGCATTTATTTAAATTAGGGAATTACTTTATCATATGCACTCTCAGATGGGTCAGACTCAACGACGATCTTTAGTCCGTCATTATTGACCTTTAATTCTGTGCGACCACGTTCTGATGTTAAAGTTACCTGTACGAAATTCGGCGAACCAATTTGATATCATGTTGTAACGAAAGTTTCCCGCCACAGCTAATACGGTCTGTGCAAACAGTTTGCGTTGACGTGTTTGCTCATATTTGGTTAAACTATTTTAGGTATTTGAAAGAAAGAGACTTGCTTTATACACTGTGTTGTGAAATTTGTAAAAAAAAAATATCGTTATCATTAAGTACAAGGTGTCTGGAATGGAACTATCACGCTATTAGATTAGAACCATCATTTACTTCCAGTTCTGCTGCAAAAGGTCTGCTGCAGAATGTCACCCAATAAAGTGTACAGCTTTAGGTACTCGTGTTGTATCATATGACACTGTGGAGGTTTGGCGGAATGGTGGTTATATATAATATTACAGCTAATTATATACATTATAATTAGTATTATATAATGGTGATTTGGCGGAAAACTTTCGTTACAACCTAATACTTTCCGCTGCGTAGTAACACTATTGCCAAATACGCTATTATTGTTTCTCGCCGTCTGCGATCCCGTAATTTCATCTAAGCACCCATAATTGATGATAGCGCGAATTTCCGACCGTTCCATTTTCAATAAAATTGATTTTTTTTAAGTTTTAATATTTTTTAGAGCCTACAGTGATTTTTTTTTAAATTGGCGAGATGTATAAATTTCCAAAAAAAAAAAAAAAAAAAAAAAAAAGAGTGGTAAAATGTTAAGCCAATGTCAAATAATAAGCTATTAAAGTTAGCAATATTATTAATTACAAATTTTATTCTAAACGACCTTATAGAAGAAAGTTTCCGGATTGGCAAATCCGGGTTGTTCGTTTTTGGTTGCAGTTTTTGCTTTATATATATATATATATATATATATATATATATATATATATATACATATACATATATATATATATTATCCGGATACATTTCATTTTGGTACATACTCCGAAATTGAACGTATGTTAAGAAAACTGCAAACTGCAGTTTAAATCGAAAAATTAAAAAGATACGCGATAAGACGTCAGATATCGTATTAAAAAATCGTTTAAAAATATTGATGAGAAATTCGAAAAGAATGTTGGCATAATTTTAACATTATCTCATTAGTGTCTTTCCATGACTAACGTAACATCGCTAATAAGCCACCACTAATTTTCTGTAATATGTGAATTAATTTTATCCTGGTTAACCATGTTTCGAACCACAAAATTCATTTTTTTTTTAGTTTTTATTTATTGAATTTCAGTTTTCCACATGGAACTAGTTCATTTGTATTCTTAAAAATAGTTCTGGTTTGAATTGTATAAAACTGGGTCGAATTAAGCCGAAAATATGAAAGATTATTTGGAGGTTGGCACTTATGATCTAGGCTATTAATTTCAATGAAGAAGTGGCTTGGCCCACAAAGAATAACGCGAAAGAAGTTTTAATAGTAAAATCGACAACAGCTAGTGAATTACTGAGTAATTTTTTAGATTTTCATATGCAATTTTAATAAAAATAAAATAAGTAAATCTAAATCTATTTTACACTTTTCAAGCAGATAATATGAAACATCAAGCAGATAACAGGACTGCAGATTCAAACACACTCGAAATGTATTGATATATTTAAAAATTATACATTATATAAACTTTCTAATTGATGCAACTCTTTAAAATTTAGAATTTGGAGTTTATTTTTGAATTAACTATAGCTATTAAATTTTATTTTCCATAAACTTTTGATCAAAAAGGATATTATCATTAAAATTACTTTATAACATTTCTGCTAATGAAGTCAGGCTTACAGGTCAATTCACGTAGTTTGATGTCAGGCAGTAACAGGCATTTTCCCCTTACGTATATTAAAATAATAAATTTACATCTCAACACTTATTTGTGACATATGTTAAAATTTCTCAGAAGTTACCATTTCTAACGTGTAACTTAAATATGAAAGAGAAATACGAATTACTTAATAAAAATGTGCGCTTATAATTTATAAAATTATGATAAAAATCAATTAAGTTATATCAGAAATAAACGGGTTATTACTGCAGAGAGTTGATTGATTTATACTTTGGAAGTATTGCAGATTTGTTATTAACCATTTGAAAAATTGTTATTGTCCTCGTTAACCATTTGAAAAATTGTTATTGTCCTCGTCAGGGTAGGAAATGAAAAGCATATCTGAAGGTTTTTATTGGTTTAATCATCATTTTATTCGTTTTCTGATTGGTCTATGCAGTAATATGTATTTCCCTTAACTTTCAACAGAGATGGATACCTTCTGTTGCTACTATGACAAAAAAGTAATAAAAACTACAAAAAAAAATTATTAACTCAGAAACAAATTGAGATACAGCAAATTGCATTTAAAAGTACATTTTTTACTCTATACGACGGTGTAAAAAGTAATATTGTGGGATGTTTAGAAGTTTAAAAATGAAATTTCATTTAAAACTAGCAGGCTACGCCCGCTACGCTGGTCTGTTTATCCAAATGAACCTTGAATCAAGCAAAATGTATCAGTGAATTTGACACTGTGATTTAAAGCAGGATGGAATCTTACCTAGAATGTCCTTTCGCACTGCTGAAAACGATATAAACGCCATAGTGCTGTTATATTTTCCAATGTGCAGACAAATTTTC
This sequence comes from Maratus speciosus, assembly GCA_963932465.1. NCBI lineage: Eukaryota > Metazoa > Arthropoda > Arachnida > Araneae > Salticidae > Maratus > Maratus speciosus. The sequence continues at coordinate 310,565,727 of OZ010794.1, forward strand.
AGCTATTAAGGTCTTAACCCTTTTAGTTGATCAATCGCAGTAGGATTTGCTAAAGATTGATAGTACAATATGCAATATAATAAACCAAACCCTGACAAATTATTTAACTAATAATGCAAGCAAACAAACTGACAAAATCCATACAGTAAAACTTTTTTTAAAGGCTGATCTTTCATATTGGGGACCATCTGATTTGAGAATTTTCACCCATAATTCAATAACTAAGCAACGTAGAATGATACGCAATAAACTAAAACCTCCCAAAACATTGTCTAATCAACATCATCAATATCCGTCATTTAGAAGTTTTTGAAAAGTGTAATCTTTCATAATCGGTTTCCCATGATTATGGAACTTTTCGCCATTACTTTATGACTAAGCAACGTAGAACAATATACAAAATACTAAAACCATATTTTAATAGCTATCTAACTAACAATGGAATTCCTATCAAAATCCGTTCTGTAGAACTTTTAAAGAATGCTAAACTTTCATAATGGGGTCCAACTGATTATAGAACTTTAAACCACATCTCTATTATTAAGCAATGCAGGAGGGTATAGCATATATTAAAACCCTGCCTGAAAAATTATCTAACTAACAGTGGAAATTCAATTCGGCTGAATCTTTTAAAAGGACTAATCTTTCATGATTGGGTTTATCTGATTATATAACTTTAAAAAATTAATTATATGTATAAGCAACGAAGAACGATATGTTATTTGATAAAATCTTCCCTAAAAAATTATCTGTCTATCATTTCGATTCTCATCAAAATCCATTCAGGTGAGCTCAAGTTATATGCAGCCGGGACGAATTTCCCATTTCCATTTTACTCTCGTATATATAGTAGAAGCAGAAGTAGATAGCTAGATAAGAATATTGATTCTTAAAATTAAAAAAAAACTGCAAGTTACCTCTCGTTGTCGCTGCTGAATAATTTTAAAGACTTTTCAATCAGCCAGTATTGAGATTTACGATTATGTCAACAACAAATGTATTTCATTTTATAGCAAAACATTCTCGGTAAAATGAGACAATTTGGTGTCGGTTCCGATATTATAATTTTTTTCTTTTGAAAATCGCCATTTAAACTAAACACATGAAATTTTAAGCATCTCTTAGCACTGCAGTAAACATTTCCAGTTTTTAATCATCGAAAAATTAAGTTATAACTTAATTTTACTTAATAAAAAATACTTTCAATTTCAAAAAATAGTAAATTAAAATTTTTGGTACTACTTAGTTATCCCGTCGACCAAAAATCTATCGCCAAAATATAAGATTAAATGCGAATAATGGTTGATCGTAAATGTCACATTCACTTACACTTTAAGCAAGTTACGCGTGTTTACATTAACAAGTGATTTTTATTTCGACATTTATTTGTATTTTTATTGATGTTATACGAATTTTTTGTTCTTTCGTTATTTAAAATCAAAATTCTGTCAATTTGTTTAATTTGGCTAGTGGTTTGGCGGCTTATACAATTTGGTGAAATTGGTCGACGGGATAACTCTAAGTAGTACCAAATTGTTTGCAGTGTTACTATTAAACTAGTATCCGTCAGGCAGAAATGTCGGAGCATGGAGTCGTATAAACTTAACACATAACATTTTAAAATAAAAAAAAAAGTTTAATTTTAATGATTACTGTTTAATAGTACAAATTAAATTTGAAATAACACCCGTTGAATCCTCATTTTCTTGTGTTTAATTCAGTCATTAGTTGCCACAGGTAATGCTCAAATGCTAATTTGTGGCATGATAATTAACAAAATGAACCATTATAGGCTGTGGTAAGCCTGGGGGTTGAAATATTGGGTCATAGACAGTACCTTTTACTGTACTCAGTACACCGGTTATTAATCCCCACTCCTCCAGATATTGGTATGTAACATAACTCTGCATCCAACTGCTGAAAAAGTTCAGCCTGAAGCCCAAACACGTGATCATCTTCACTACATCTTACGTTTAATTATTGTGGTCTGCTAACATTATTGTCATTGACCACTTTGATTTAAGAAGTACTTCTTGATTATGTTCTTTCGTTTGCTTGTTTTTGGAAAAAAGGTATGTAGCATCTTGAAATCATTCAAGTTGAGCCGGAAGCAGAGTAGCTTTCCGCCGTTGCATAAGGGATGAGAGTAGTCTGAAACTTGGCCGACGCAAAGCGAATATAGAGTCTTTCGAAACTGTCTTTACTGATCGTCATTTTGTCTCAATGAGTTTGTTAATGTGAAGCAATTTTCAAAAGCTCTAAGCATTTTTTGTCTGCGAAGAGCCAAAATGTCTTTTACAGAATGTCTCTTATATAGAGGGATGTCTTTTACGCGATGTAACTACCTAATACCTCAAACGATTTAACCCTTTCGGCACAGTGTGCCCAGGTCGGGATACCTAATTTTATTCCAAACTTACCAACGGCACCAAGAATATTTTAATAAAGTTTTGCATTAACAATAAAAGTGTAAATTAACAAGTTTTTAATTTCTAAAAAAGTCGTATGCAAATTCCGGTGTCATTCGATGATTGCATCATTTTACAAAAAAATTTGCCTGTGTCGGAAAGGGTTAAACAAAGTACCTTTGCGACAACTTTGTTCAAGATCAGCCATAAGACGGTAATTGAAAATTCGTCAATAAAGATAAATAATACTGTATCCATGCTGAGTTGTAGATTTCTTTCTGCCTGACTTTTTAAATCAGCGAACTATTTGAAACACGGTGTTTTTTTAATCACTGAGTGAATTAACTTTCCTTTGACATTAAGTACAGCAGTACCTGATAGTGCCAAAAGAATGACAGCTTCTGATCCTAACTGCTCTATGATTGTTTTACTAATTTCTTTGATTATCCTACTTTTTCAAGCTCTTGCTTTTCTAATAATAAAAGTTGACTTAGGAAAAATTGTAACTTTTTTTTGCAATGACGAAAGCTGTTCTGTGCATAACTAAAGTACTTTCTGCTGCTCATCTGTAAATCTGATGTCAGAATTATCAAAATTTTCATGCAGCGTGATTTTTTGTTCTTTAAAATAATTCAGAAATGTTAAAAGTAAAGAGAATTCGTTGAATAAGAGAGTCTACGGTAAAGTGAAATAATAACCACCAGGGATGTGTTGAGCGATTTTGATTTGTTTAACGTAGCTCCGGTCTTTGAGACAATCAAAAATTGGAACTGGATGCATCGAGCTAACGGCAGAAAACTTCAAAGCCCCTTCAAGCACTTGCATGTCTGGCATAGCCCAGACGTATTTAATATGGTATAAGAGAAAGGTTTGTAACACGTATGTAACACGCACACATGGGTAATCTGCTATACTCCTCTATCAAATTTGATACTTTTGTTCATCTGAGTTATTGTTATATCGTTATTCGCGCAATTACTCGTAGGCAGCTGGGTTATTTTTATGTGACTTTTCCACATAGATTTACGCTGAATAACTTTTTTCGTCTCAATTGCTTTCTTTTAACCGGTATTTTCGAAACTTTTGTGTATAATGTTACACATATAAAAATATGTACATTTCTTAAAATGTACACTACATCTAGGCAACAGGTTAAAAAAAATCACGGGATGATTTATGACTTTTAGTGAAATTGATTTCTCACGAATTATCTTTAATTGCTGTACCCATTTTCCGATTATAAGCATAAAACTATGTAGTCATATACATTAACGTCAAAATTTTCGACAAGCCTGGAGACATTTCGCGAAATTTCGCGAAATGTGGCGACCAAAAACATGTTGATATAAATGCAGCGAATTTGTCTGTAGCTTCCAAATTTGGCGAAATATCCACTGAAATTCAGCACTGATGATTCTTCTCATCAGTGCTGAATTTCAGTGGATATTCAGTGGATTTCAGTGGATCGAGATTTTCGCATTTTAGCTTAGTGTTTTACCGTAAAATTAGCTAAAATCTTAAAATCAAGAAATAAGTAAGCTACATTTTCTTTAAGCTTTTAGGACTTTTTTATTTTGTTATCTACATATTTCTGTTTTTAAGTTTACATCTAGGCCAAAAATTCTTATCTCATTCACTTTAGAATGTTTATTCGCATTTCAGTTGCAACAAATTCACTTACGGTGAATTTAAAAAAATGAGTAACCTTCTGTAATTGGGACCACTACCAAATGGTTATATTTGCGAATAAAACAGCGCTCCCTAAATTATGAAATTTTCTACCAACCCGATTACAGAAATTTCCTAATACAAACATACATACCTCTGAATAAAAACATACATAAGAATACATGTATATAAGTAATACATACATAACATTATATATTTCTCGGTTGGTTGGTTGTATTTATGTCGGCCAATTATCTGCACGTGGGATATGGGCCCTAAGGGGGGGAAGTGCCTTCCGTGGAGGTCTTTCTAAGGGAACCTAACCCGTATTAGCGCTTGGAGAACCAAGGTTCGAAGAAAACCACGAAAACTCCGAACGATTAGGCCGACGGGCGCGACTGGGATCGAACCCAGCACCTCCCGTCTACCAGCTTCGAGAGCAGAACCTCTCGGCCACTGGTGGGGCTATATATTTCTCGACTTCTTTTATTATCATTCTTTGCCATGCGGTTAATACTGAATCTATTATCATGCAACTAACATCCAAAATCGTATTCTCCGTATTCGATTTCTTTTTATTTCTCTTAATTTAAAATTCAAAGTGAATCGCATCGATTTGGTAGGTTACGGAAAATGTTCACTTGCATTTCAGTTGCAGCACATTCACTTACGGTGAATTAAAAAGAAAAATTAATAACCTTCTAAAATTGGGACCGCTACCAAATAGCTAAATTTGCGCATCAAACAGGGCTCACTAAATTATGAAATTGTCTACAAACCCGATTACGGAAATTTCCCAGTACAAACGTATATACGTTTTAATGCAACCATACACACATAAGAATACATACATATAATACATACATGACATTATATTTTTCTCGATTTCTTTGATTATCATTCGTAGCCATGCGGCTAATACTGAAATCGTTACCATGCAGCTAATAAACGAAATCGTATTCTCCGTATTCGATTTCTTTTCATTTCTCTTAATTTAAAATTCAAAATGAATTGCACTGATTTGGAAGGTTACGGAGAATGTCCATGTGCATTTCAGTTGCAGCACATTCACTTACAGTGAATAAAAAAAAATAGTAAACTTCTGTAATTGGGACTGCCACCAAATGGTTAAATTTGCGCATCAAACAACGCTCGCTAAATTATGAAATTGTCTACAAACCCGATTGCGGAAATTTTCCGATACAAACATGCTGAATATAAACATACATACATAAGAACACATACATATAAGTAATACATACATGACATTATATCAGGGTTCGTACGACTCCTGGAATTTTGCGACCAGGAAATTCTTCTGCACCGTTATTTTCTTACAGAAAATCTCTCCTTAGATGAATGCGAAATTTCACCAGTTTAGCCTAGATTTCTTTTTCTATAAAAAAAATACTGAAAACTCTCCTGGAAAATACCCTAAACCGTACAAAACCCTGTTATATTTTTCTCGATTTCTTTGATTTATCACTCGTAGCCATGCGGCTAATACGAAATCAGTTACCATGCAGCTAAGACCCACAATCGTATTCCCCGTATTCGATTTCTTTTCATTTCTCTTAATTTAAAATTGAAAATGAATTGCATCTATTTGGTAGGTTATGGAGAATAAAAGGTTCGCACTGAAAAAAAAAAAAAAAAAAAAAAAAAAAAGTGGTCGTTACGGACGTAGAAAGTAAAACTTCTGAAAGTCAATCTACATCTCAGGACACAAATATTGACGACGCCATATTCGCATGAAGTTAAAATGCATAATTTACAACAATGGAGCTAATGTTTTGTTTAATAACGAGATAAAACTCGTTGTATTTTGACGAAAGAAATTGTTTAAAAAGGAACTCATACATTAGTTAATACTTACTCAACAAATATTATTTTTAATTTAAAGCTACCAAAATACTAATTCCATAAACTTGGGCTGTTCAACGTATTAAAAAATTAAAATGTATTAGTATATCTAACCAAGATAAGTAATTATGATGAAATTACCCATTGAGGCTCTTATGTTTGAAATTTCCGATTGAAAATCAGCAAAAATGATTTCCCCATGAGCCAATCATAAAATTATTTTTCGCGTGAAATCTAAACTTAACGTCATTTTCTTCGTCTCAAAATTGACATACGCATCTCTCAAATTTACATTCACCATTTCAAAAATATCGCAGTACGCAATGAGTTATTAATACATATATTTCCAAACTTGAAATCAAGTTTGTTAACTACGACTTTGCATGTGAACATTCGCACTCTTGACTTGTGATTCTAATCTCCGTATCGGCGAGTAAAATTCCAGAAATTTATATCTTTTAGAGGCGTTCGTAGTAAAATATTTCGTTTTATCAGAGAAAATGATGGTTTTCATTTAAATATGATGTCACTTTTTCTTATTGAAGCATTTCACATAGCGTCTCAAACTCAGTGGAGTGAAAAAGTATAGAATTGTAATAACTTTTGAGGAAAAATGTAGTGTTTTTTTAAAGCGTGACGTCATTTTCTGTTCCCCTTTTTTACAAAGTTAATTTTGAATTTTATTAGAAATTGGTATCAATAAAGATAAACATATTTTATTAATTTTATTTTCTTTAAAACAATGGAAGTAATCCTACCATTTAAAGAAAAATCATAGAAAATTTTTAAATTTTAAATTTAAATATAAAAATGGGAATATTTAAAAAATAGCTAGTGCCGCAAATCTACAAAGAAGCAGCTATCATTTAAAAAAAGAATTATTAAAATTGGTTCAGAAAAAAAGCTCTTGGTAGATGTCTAAAAAAAAAAAAGCCTTATCTTTCAGATATATAGATTTAAACCCGCAATGTTATCTCTATGCGAAGATTTTGAGCAGACATTTCATGCCGTTAGGGTTGATGAATATTTATGACTTTCAATACGCACCGAGATTTTGGCACTATCAACGTCCATTTAATTTTTTGTGTCGATACGACAAATATTTTAGACGCTATCGTGCTAACAATAAGTGTAATTTTTGCAGGGAAGCCGGAGCTGTGCTCCGACAATAATAATTAAAGCGAAAAGAAATTCCCGTTTAATAAACAGCAAGCCACAATGTTTGGCACAGTTTGCAATTAAATTTCGTACTTTTCCACTATAGGCGCCTTGGCGTTTTTTGTAAACAGCTTGGCTCAGTTCGGGCATCAGAAAGTGAGATTTTTTGCCAGTTGATATAAACAGTTAAGAAAACAAACTCGATGAATTTTTTTGTTTGTTTATATATGTATATTATTAATGTTTTTTACATAAAACTTACTTATGTTTCTATATAAAATTTGATAAATAGCATCTTTATGTTAAATAAATTGTATAAACATAAAAAAAGTGCTTGTGTATATGAAATGAAACAGCGAATAGGTTGTGCTGGTGCGTTTGCACAGCATATCAAGCTTTGGCAAAAAAAATGCAAACTTTAATGATAAAAAAATAATGTACATTAATTAAAGATTGTTTTTATGTATTATGTATAAATGTATGTATATTACAGTGCCCACATATGAGAGTTGCAGGGTCCTAGACCACCCAAGTGGACGGATTTACGACCCGAATTTATTGCAGGGATGCAAATAAGACTTACTGTACAATAAGATGACGTTTACGACAAACAATTATTTATTGAGGACAATTTAGGTCAGTCATAAATATCAGCCTTTACTACAGGAGTGGGGGGCACACGGGGCTAAGAGATGGGGAATCCCTACCCAATCCTTAGCAATGTGCATTATACAGAAATAGCCAATAATTTGCAATGGTGGGCGAGACCCAAGACCTGCCGTGATCCAATGACGGATAGCGTAAAAGGAGGGCGGTCCATACGGCCCCCTGTACCATTCCATCTAAAAGAAAAAAAAAAAGATTGGAGATATTATTCTACTCAGAGGAGCTGACGAGAGATGTGTCTAGAAGGAGAGCCGGGCAACTAAAAAAAATAATGATGTCCAGTTGGCCAGATAATAGGCTTGCGAGTTAAGTCTGTAAAATTTGTCGTGGTAGACAATAAAATAGTATATATCTTTACGATAAAATTTGTGGAATGATTCCACGGTAGTAGAACCATAATAATATCTATATAATTCTCAGACAGAGCCATGTGCACGCTCCGAAGGATGGACTTTGAAAGACCTGACGACAATGCCAGTAAGCGATGGATCACAGGTAGCCTCTATATATTATTTTTGTATGTGCAAAATAAGTATTGTTAATAATACGATAGGGCCTGTTTACAGTCAGGAGTTAATTCTATGATTCTAATATGCTGAGTAAAAGAATTCTACCAAAATTTAATGCTTTTAGCCTTTGCTATGTCGATAATCTGTTTTTCATTAATGCATGTATATATTGTAAATAAAATAACTGTAAATGTAAAATAACTTTCTCCTCATTATTTATGTCTATCTAGTGTGATTTATTAGTTTTTGCATCGAGTTAGAGAGGTATGTATATATTTACATTCCTCATCGATATGCAGGTGTCAAGCTGCAGTTATAAATCTTCTAGATTTTGAGAACTTTAAAGTCTAGTGCAGTCTTTTCCAAAAAGTTGAGAGTTCGTCAAAAATTTACACAGCGCTTTGGTTCGATTTATTTTATCATTTAGAGTAATTAGTGATTGTATTCTTATATTATGCAATTTTACCGAATTACTTTTCCCTCTCAACTAGGAACTTATATGATCCTAAATATTAATTGTTTACCTGCAAATCGATAAAATCAGGATAGGAAGGGGGAGTTTTACCTGTTTGACTCCACCGCTGTGTTTTGGGATGCTCTTTAGGGCTGTAACCGGGTAAAAGTATTATACTTGCCTAGAACTTCCCAGCATTGCCCCCCTCTTATTAATATATTTTTTGTTTGTATGTGATCTATACCATGCCTTAATGTACTTTTTTACAGATCTAAGAAGATGATGAAATGTTCTATTCCTTTTATTTTGTTTTTTATCATACAGAAATCCATTGTTAGCAAAGAATTGCATGACTCTATACTATTTTATTTATTTATTTTGTTGCTGTTTCCTGTCTGTACTCCCCAAAATGTATCAAAACAAAATGTACTGTGTGCAATAGCTATATGAGTAACGCCCCTTTATACAAAATACTATGAGTATTTTTTACCCATTTTACAGTATTACTTTTATTTATCTAATTTTATGCTACCGCTAAAATCCAGTAATGCTCATGCTATTACGCACACGAAAAGTAAAAAAAAAAAAAAACAACAACAACAAAAAAAACTAACTAACACACATTATTTATCCTAACATTATTACACATTATAACACATTATTACACCTAAAAAAGAAAAACGCTTCCTTTTTTTTTTTTTTTTTTTTTTTTTTTTTTTGTAATATATATATATATATATATATATATATATGAGAACTTACTTAAGTTTCTTCGTCACCTGAATCGTTATCTGAATTGTCAGTAACTTTTTTTTTCTAAATCGGCCTTCGCAGAGGGTTTCCACAAATGTGTGATGTGCCTCGCAATTTTTTTTTTCTTCGGTTCTAGTAAATGACGGAGCAAGTAGTTGTGCCTATTTTTCCGTACTACCTCGTATGGGCCATCCCATCTTTTTGCGAGACATAGATGGATCCCAGGGACCTTAAGATATACTTGGTCTCCCTTTTCTAAAATCGTCACTTTTTCAAAATCTTTACCGACATATTCCTGTTGGTATTTTTCTTGATTCTCAAGTGATAACCGCCTCACTTCCTTCATATGCGCAATACGGTTTTTTACGTAATTTTTAGTACATTTTTCTTCCGTGGTATTCAACGCAGTAAAATGATTCCGTATTTCGCGTCCGAAGAATAACATTGACGGTGAAAAACCTGTAGCTCGCGAAATAGAAGAATTATGCGCCAGCTTAAAAAACTGTAATCTCGTGTCCCATTCTGTTGTGTTTTTAGACATCGCTGCAATGGAATTTTTTAAGTGCTTGTGAGTATTTTCAAGAATTCCTTGAGTGGAGGGTTTTAGAATGCTCGAGAATCTAACGTCGACATTCAGCGCCTTCATGTATTCTAAAAACACTGTGCTCCTAAAATATTTTCCGTTATCACACGCTAAAATTTCAGGGTATCCATAAGCGCTAAAATATCCGCTCAATACATTTAGTATTGTTTGCGCCTCAACATTTTTCATTGGGACCGCCTCCAAATATCTCGATGCAGCGTCCATAATAGTTAAAATAAAAGAATTTTTTTTAAACGTGGTATGAAGTTTGCCAACTACATCGGTATATATCACAGATCCAGGTTCATAATCTTTTACTATTTTCTGGATAGGTACTTTAATATTTTGGTGTTGTTTATTTTGATTGCAAGGTATACAACTCGCACAATAGTTTTTTATATCCCGATACATTCCGTACCAGAAGAATCTTTTTTTTATTAAATCGTACGTTTTCGGGAACCCGAAATGTGATTTGTGAGCTTCGCTAATAATCTCAAATATCATTTTATTCGGCGCGATCATGAGTTGCCTATCTTTATGCGGTTGTTTTAAAATAAGAATATTGTTTTCATTTAATGCGAATTTTTTAGTTACTCTATTTTCTTTGTTGCTTTGAATCTTTTTAATAATGAGGCTTAATTTACTATCTTTTAGTTGCTCTTCTTTAACCTTTTCATCTACAAGATTTAAATTGACTTTAAATAAGTCATTTCTTAATTTAGTTTGAGCCTCGTTATTATTAACATACCTTGACAAATAGTCACTAGGATTAGATTCTCCTTTAATGTGCTGAATCTCAAAATCAAAATCATTTAATCTCATTATCCATCTGGCAACAATATCACTTTGATTTTCCAATTTAAGGTGATACGTAAGCGCTTTTGAGTCCGTTAGGATCGTAAATTTTCTTCCTAATAAAATGTGCTCAAAATGTTTTACCGCGTCATGTATAGCTAACAGCTCATATTTCATACTTGGATAGCACTTTTCTGAATCTTTTAGTTTTCTCGCAAAAAATTCTATAGGTATAAAATCTTCGCCTTCCTTTTGCGCTAAAGTCGCGGAAATTGCAATTTTCGAAGCATCCGTAATTAAAAAGAATTCTTTATTAAAATCGGGAGGTCTTAATGTCGGATTCTGAATGATAGCATTTTGAATGGCAATGAATGCCGATTCTGCTTCCTCACTCCAATGGAATTTAACCTTCTCCTTAGTAAGTTCTATTAAGGGGTTCACTATCTCCGAATACTTATGTATTAGTGATCGGAAATAATTCGCCAGTCCTAACAGCGATTTTACTCCTTTTTTATTTTTGGGACGGACTAAATTTTGAATTTTTTTTATATTTTTGTTTGATGGCGCATACCCCTTTTGGTCAATTTTGAAACCAAGAAAATTAATTTCGTTTTGACAAATTTGCATCTTACTCGGCTCAATCGTCAAGTTGTGACGTATCAGGGTTTGCAGTACCTCTTCTAAAAGGGAGGCCATTCGCTCTTGAGAATGGGTTGCTAAAATAACGTCATCAACAAAATATCCAATTTCCTCTTTATTAAAATCGCCTAATACTGTATCGATTAATTCAGAAAACGTATTTGAACTTAATTTTAATCCGAATGGCAAGCGAAGGGGCAAATACTTACCGTGTTCGGTAATAAATGCCAATTTTTCCGTATCTTCGCGCCTCAGGGCTATCTGAAAGAAAGCGCTATGTAGGTCTAATACACTGTAATATTTTTTTCCGCTGAGCCTTTGTAAAATTTCCTTAATGTCCGGAATCGGATAAGGATAACCCTCTAATATTTCGTTAAGCAGTCTGTAATCAATAGCTAAACGAAGCTTCTGATTGTGCTTTTCCGAAGTTGCCTTTTTTACAAACAACACTGGGAATGCATAATGAGAGTCCGTTTTCTCGATAATGTTTGCTTCCAATAATCTCTTTATTTCCTCTTTAGCGAATTCGCGAACCGCATGACATGTTTTATATGGCTTTTCTTGGATTGGAAAATTATGTTGTAACTTTATACGCGGTTTGACTAATTCCGACCGTCCTAAAGTTTTGTACGACTTGGAGAATGCATGAGCGTTCTGCATTAAGATACCTTCGAACTTCTTTTTTACCTGTTCCGGTAAATGATCGATTTTAAAGTCCTCGACTTTTAATTCGGCCTCTCTAAGTTTATGAATTTCCTCTATAGTCATATTATTTATTTGATGCTTAGTGCTCCCTTCAATATCATTCTCGTTATCATCTGTTTTTATCTCAAATTCAGTAATTAAATTACCCATACGAGTATTCGGTCGCAAAATAATTTTTTTTTCTGAATTATTTTTCACTATAATGTAGAATTTCTTATCAGTTAAAACCTGATGTACTGAAGTTGCGCACTCTAAACCCTTTTTTAAGTTTTCTGGCTCAAATAGAAAATTTGTCCCGGATTCTAAGTCATTGCGAAAAAACAATTTAACCATTTTTTCTCGCCCCGGTAATAAAAATGTGCTATTCACAGTTCTTGCTGTTATACCCAGTTGCTTTTTCTCATTACTAGTCTGTACATCCTCTTTTTGTATATTATTTACGTTTATTTGTTGAATTACTGTAATGTCCTCTTTATTGTTTAACTTTACTTCAGTGTTTTTGAATTTTAAACTTTTATTTTGTAAATTTATGATCATCTGGTTGTTTTTCAAATAATCAAACCCCATAAGCATTTTATAATTACCGTTAAAATTTTTATTGGTGACGTAGAATGTCCCTGAAGTAAACGTATTGTTTATTTTGAATGACAACTTCACGCAGCTTTTGAAAGGTATAGAATTACCGTTAAAAGATTGTATACGAATCTGATTACCTAAATATTTAATTTTAATGTTTTTACTTTTTAATTCCTCAAATAAATCTGGCGATAAAAGTGACACAGCTCCGCCAGAGTCCAATAACGATGATATTTTAATACCCTCTATATCAAAATAAATAATTGGGAGGTTGCATACGGAATAAAAGGTACGTAATAAAGAGGAAATTGGATATTTTGTTGATGACGTTATTTTAGCAACCCATTCTCAAGAGCGAATGGCCTCCCTTTTAGAAGAGGTACTGCAAACCCTGATACGTCACAACTTGACGATTGAGCCGAGTAAGATGCAAATTTGTCAAAACGAAATTAATTTTCTTGGTTTCAAAATTGACCAAAAGGGGTATGCGCCATCAAACAAAAATATAAAAAAAATTCAAAATTTAGTCCGTCCCAAAAATAAAAAAGGAGTAAAATCGCTGTTAGGACTGGCGAATTATTTCCGATCACTAATACATAAGTATTCGGAGATAGTGAACCCCTTAATAGAACTTACTAAGGAGAAGGTTAAATTCCATTGGAGTGAGGAAGCAGAATCGGCATTCATTGCCATTCAAAATGCTATCATTCAGAATCCGACATTAAGACCTCCCGATTTTAATAAAGAATTCTTTTTAATTACGGATGCTTCGAAAATTGCAATTTCCGCGACTTTAGCGCAAAAGGAAGGCGAAGATTTTATACCTATAGAATTTTTTGCGAGAAAACTAAAAGATTCAGAAAAGTGCTATCCAAGTATGAAATATGAGCTGTTAGCTATACATGACGCGGTAAAACATTTTGAGCACATTTTATTAGGAAGAAAATTTACGATCCTAACGGACTCAAAAGCGCTTACGTATCACCTTAAATTGGAAAATCAAAGTGATATTGTTGCCAGATGGATAATGAGATTAAATGATTTTGATTTTGAGATTCAGCACATTAAAGGAGAATCTAATCCTAGTGACTATTTGTCAAGGTATGTTAATAATAACGAGGCTCAAACTAAATTAAGAAATGACTTATTTAAAGTCAATTTAAATCTTGTAGATGAAAAGGTTAAAGAAGAGCAACTAAAAGATAGTAAATTAAGCCTCATTATTAAAAAGATTCAAAGCAACAAAGAAAATAGAGTAACTAAAAAATTCGCATTAAATGAAAACAATATTCTTATTTTAAAACAACCGCATAAAGATAGGCAACTCATGATCGCGCCGAATAAAATGATATTTGAGATTATTAGCGAAGCTCACAAATCACATTTCGGGTTCCCGAAAACGTACGATTTAATAAAAAAAAGATTCTTCTGGTACGGAATGTATCGGGATATAAAAAACTATTGTGCGAGTTGTATACCTTGCAATCAAAATAAACAACACCAAAATATTAAAGTACCTATCCAGAAAATAGTAAAAGATTATGAACCTGGATCTGTGATATATACCGATGTAGTTGGCAAACTTCATACCACGTTTAAAAAAAAATTCTTTTATTTTAACTATTATGGACGCTGCATCGAGATATTTGGAGGCGGTCCCAATGAAAAATGTTGAGGCGCAAACAATACTAAATGTATTGAGCGGATATTTTAGCGCTTATGGATACCCTGAAATTTTAGCGTGTGATAACGGAAAATATTTTAGGAGCACAGTGTTTTTAGAATACATGAAGGCGCTGAATGTCGACGTTAGATTTTCGAGCATTCTAAAACCCTCCACTCAAGGAATTCTTGAAAATACTCACAAGCACTTAAAAAATTCCATTGCAGCGATGTCTAAAAACACAACAGAATGGGACACGAGATTACAGTTTTTTAAGCTGGCGCATAATTCTTCTATTTCGCGAGCTACAGGTTTTTCACCGTCAATGTTATTCTTCGGACGCGAAATACGGAATCATTTTACTGCGTTGAATACCACGGAAGAAAAATGTACTAAAAATTACGTAAAAAACCGTATTGCGCATATGAAGGAAGTGAGGCGGTTATCACTTGAGAATCAAGAAAAATACCAACAGGAATATGTCGGTAAAGATTTTGAAAAAGTGACGATTTTAGAAAAGGGAGACCAAGTATATCTTAAGGTCCCTGGGATCCATCTATGTCTCGCAAAAAGATGGGATGGCCCATACGAGGTAGTACGGAAAAATAGGCACAACAACTACTTGCTCCGTCATTTACTAGAACCGAAGAAAAAAAAAATTGCGAGGCACATCACACATTTGTGGAAACCCTCTGCGAAGGCCGATTTAGAAAAAAAAGTTACTGACAATTCAGATAACGATTCAGGTGACGAAGAAACTTAAGTAAGTTCTCATATATATATATATATATATATTAATTACAAAAAAAAAAAAAAAAAAAAAAAAAAAAAAAGGAAGCGTTTTTCTTTTTTAGGTGTAATAATGTGTTATAATGTGTAATAATGTTAGGATAAATAATGTGTGTTAGTTAGTTTTTTTTGTTGTTGTTTTTTTTTTTTTTTTTACTTTTCGTGTGCGTAATAGCATGAGCATTACTGGATTTTAGCGGTAGCATAAAATTAGATAAATAAAAGTAATACTGTAAAATGGGTAAAAAATACTCATAGTATTTTGTATAAAGGGGCGTTACTCATATAGCTATTGCACACAGTACATTTTGTTTTGATACATTTTGGGGAGTACAGACAGGAAACAGCAACAAAATAAATAAATAAAATAGTATAGAGTCATGCAATTCTTTGCTAACAATGGATTTCTGTATGATAAAAAACAAAATAAAAGGAATAGAACATTTCATCATCTTCTTAGATCTGTAAAAAAGTACATTAAGGCATGGTATAGATCACATACAAACAAAAAATATATTAATAAGAGGGGGGCAATGCTGGGAAGTTCTAGGCAAGTATAATACTTTTACCCGGTTACAGCCCTAAAGAGCATCCCAAAACACAGCGGTGGAGTCAAACAGGTAAAACTCCCCCTTCCTATCCTGATTTTATCGATTTGCAGGTAAACAATTAATATTTAGGATCATATAAGTTCCTAGTTGAGAGGGAAAAGTAATTCGGTAAAATTGCATAATATAAGAATACAATCACTAATTACTCTAAATGATAAAATAAATCGAACCAAAGCGCTGTGTAAATTTTTGACGAATTCTCAACTTTTTGGAAAAGACTGCACTAGACTTTAAAGTTCTCAAAATCTAGAAGATTTATAACTGCAGCTTGACACCTGCATATCGATGAGGAATGTAAATATATACATACCTCTCTAACTCGATGCAAAAACTAATAAATCACACTAGATAGACATAAATAATGAGGAGAAAGTTATTTTACATTTACAGTTATTTTATTTACAATATATACATGCATTAATGAAAAACAGATTATCGACATAGCAAAGGCTAAAAGCATTAAATTTTGGTAGAATTCTTTTACTCAGCATATTAGAATCATAGAATTAACTCCTGACTGTAAACAGGCCCTATCGTATTATTAACAATACTTATTTTGCACATACAAAAATAATATATAGAGGCTACCTGTGATCCATCGCTTACTGGCATTGTCGTCAGGTCTTTCAAAGTCCATCCTTCGGAGCGTGCACATGGCTCTGTCTGAGAATTATATAGATATTATTATGGTTCTACTACCGTGGAATCATCCCACAAATTTTATCGTAAAGATATATACTATTTTATTGTCTACCACGACAAATTTTACAGACTTAACTCGCAAGCCTATTATCTGGCCAACTGGACATCATTATTTTTTTTAGTTGCCCGGCTCTCCTTCTAGACACATCTCTCGTCAGCTCCTCTGAGTAGAATAATATCTCCAATCTTTTTTTTTCTTTTAGATGGAATGGTACAGGGGGCCGTATGGACCGCCCTCCTTTTACGCTATCCGTCATTGGATCACGGCAGGTCTTGGGTCTCGCCCACCATTGCAAATTATTGGCTATTTCTGTATAATGCACATTGCTAAGGATTGGGTAGGGATTCCCCATCTCTTAGCCCCGTGTGCCCCCCACTCCTGTAGTAAAGGCTGATATTTATGACTGACCTAAATTGTCCTCAATAAATAATTGTTTGTCGTAAACGTCATCTTATTGTACAGTAAGTCTTATTTGCATCCCTGCAATAAATTCGGGTCGTAAATCCGTCCACTTGGGTGGTCTAGGACCCTGCAACTCTCATATGTGGGCACTGTAATATACATACATTTATACATAATACATAAAAACAATCTTTAATTAATGTACATTATTTTTTTATCATTAAAGTTTGCATTTTTTTTGCCAAAGCTTGATATGCTGTGCAAACGCACCAGCATTTCTTGCCCACATATGAGAGTTGCAGGGTCCTAGACCACCCAAGTGGACGGATTTACGACCCGAATTTATTGCAGGGATGCAAATAAGACTTACTGTACAATAAGATGACGTTTACGACAAACAATTATTTATTGGGGACAATTTAGGTCAGTCATAAATATCAGCCTTTACTACAGGAGTGGGGGGCACACGGGGCTAAGAGATGGGGAATCCCTACCCAATCCTTAGCAATGTGCATTATACAGAAATAGCCAATAATTTGCAATGGTGGGCGAGACCCAAGACCTGCCGTGATCCAATGACGGATAGCGTAAAAGGAGGGCGGTCCATACGGCCCCCTGTACCATTCCATCTAAAAGAAAAAAAAAGATTGGAGATATTATTCTACTCAGAGGAGCTGACGAGAGATGTGTCTAGAAGGAGAGCCGGGCAACTAAAAAAAATAATGATGTCCAGTTGGCCAGATAATAGGCTTGCGAGTTAAGTCTGTAAAATTTGTCGTGGTAGACAATAAAATAGTATATATCTTTACGATAAAATTTGTGGAATGATTCCACGGTAGTAGAACCATAATAATATCTATATAATTCTCAGACAGAGCCATGTGCACGCTCCGAAGGATGGACTTTGAAAGACCTGACGACAATGCCAGTAAGCGATGGATCACAGGTAGCCTCTATATATTATTTTTGTATGTGCAAAATAAGTATTGTTAATAATACGATAGGGCCTGTTTACAGTCAGGAGTTAATTCTATGATTCTAATATGCTGAGTAAAAGAATTCTACCAAAATTTAATGCTTTTAGCCTTTGCTATGTCGATAATCTGTTTTTCATTAATGCATGTATATATTGTAAATAAAATAACTGTAAATGTAAAATAACTTTCTCCTCATTATTTATGTCTATCTAGTGTGATGTATTAGTTTTTGCATCGAGTTAGAGAGGTATGTATATATTTACATTCCTCATCGATATGCAGGTGTCAAGCTGCAGTTATAAATCTTCTAGATTTTGAGAACTTTAAAGTCTAGTGCAGTCTTTTCCAAAAAGTTGAGAGTTCGTCAAAAATTTACACAGCGCTTTGGTTCGATTTATTTTATCATTTAGAGTAATTAGTGATTGTATTCTTATATTATGCAATTTTACCGAATTACTTTTCCCTCTCAACTAGGAACTTATATGATCCTAAATATTAATTGTTTACCTGCAAATCGATAAAATCAGGATAGGAAGGGGGAGTTTTACCTGTTTGACTCCACCGCTGTGTTTTGGGATGCTCTTTAGGGCTGTAACCGGGTAAAAGTATTATACTTGCCTAGAACTTCCCAGCAGGTTGCCAGAAAATATGTTTCCAAATTTCCTTCTCGGCCAAGGCTATTTTCTCTATTCCGACAAGATCCCTATTCTGGAAAAGCACCAAAAAGTCTTTGCACGTTTAGGATTGAAATAAATGGCGCAATAGCATATATTTTGGTATGGTGTTGGTATAACGTAAAAGTAGCAAAAGTTCTCCAAAAAGCTTTCCTTCAAATTACGCCAATTCTGTGTTAATTCGTTTATAGAATAGACCCGCTTTAAAAACACAGAATCAATTTAAACCTTTTCCTAAGTTAATTGTGTGTCAAACCACGCCCGGTAACATACAGCTATTGTCTGTAGACTCAATTATGTAACTTATCGGTACCAAACATGTCAATTGTCTGTGGACTCGATTACGTAATTTATCTCCTTAATTAATGCATAATTTACAAACTATTCCTGATTTTAAGATCAATGGTACTGTTAGATGTTAAAAAGCTTGGCGCAATTCGGGCTTCAGAAAGTGAGATTTGTGACCAAATGATATGAACTGCTATGAAAACAAATAAAATGAATTTTAAGCTTTTTAAAATATATATTCCTATATATAAACTTTTTATTTATGAATATTCATATTTTTGTTTTGAAGGAAATTTGTCAATTTACTACTGTTTTTATATAAAAAGAGATAATTGTCTTCTTTATAGTAAATAAATTATATAATTATTAAGCAGAAAATATGCATGAAAACTTTCCTTCTCTCGACAAGCCCATTTATTTCACCTCGCAATAGGCCCTATATTGGAAAATTACAGACTTTACCCCATTGCTCTTTGACTAAACAGTGTCTAATAATATATTATATACTAAAAGTATCTCTGAAGAATTACCAAACTAACAGTTCAAATTCTATCAAAAACCGTTTATTATAACTTTTTAAAAATGCTATTTTGATAATTGAGTTCACCAGATTACTGAATTTCCCCCAAAACGGTATGTCTGAGCAATGTAGAAGAACATGTTGTATACTTAAACCTTCCCTGGAAAATTATTTAATTAACAGTCAATATTTCATCTAAATACATTCGGCAGAATCTTTTAAAAAGGCTAACTTTTCATTATCAGGTTCATCTCATTAAAGAACATAATTCAACACCAAGCAACGTAGAACGACGTGTTATGCACTGAAACCTTCCCCGAAAAATTACTTATTTAACAGTGTAAAATCAGCAGAATTCGAGTTCTAAGCAGCCGGAATGAAATTTCCATTTGAATTGTAAATATAAATATATATATATATATATATATATATATATATATATATATAAGTAGAATTAGATTTTTCCAAAAATGCAGTCGCCTACTTGAGAAATAACCAATATTGTGAAAGTAGCTCAAACCGATGCCACGCTCATGCATTTTTTGGCTTTATGTTGGTTGCATTTATTATTCAAATACATCAAGGAAAATAAAGAATAAAGGATTTTTTGTTTCTTTATTACTAGTGAAAAATTATTATAGATTTCTATAAAGTGCACTCATTGCGAAGTTGTTAATATTTGTAATACTTCATTCGTTAAAAATAGCAAGGCATTCATTAATTGTCGTTTTAAAAATAGAAGATATTCACTTAATTACCATTTTTATAATGTAATAAAAAATTACAGATTGGTAAAATCTTAAGCTCATAAAAGCTTTTAAATTTTTTAACAAATCGGTTTAGTTTTATGTTTTTTATATAAAATATTGCAGTAAGAAAGTATTTTTATTATAAATTGAGGGATAGCATACCTTTTGACTTAAAAAAAAATCACACACCCTGAGTACAAACATTTGTTATAAACAAGACGTCACCAGAATGCGGGAATTTGCATTTGTCAGTCATGTCCATGTGAAAGGGACATGTTCCTCAAAATATAATACAAATTGATATATGATATTATTATAGAATATTTCTTTCGATTGTTGCATAAACCCTTAAATGCCAGGTGTTGCTTTTCGGCAGCATACCCAATTTAGGCTCTAAAATACTATTAGAATAATATTGAAGCTATAACGCCTAATGTTGCCAATAAAATACATTCTGAAAATATTATTAAATCGATTTTCAGCATGTAGATGGCAACACTTGTGCTGTTTAAGAATAAAGATAGATTTATTTTTTCAATTGTTGCTACTTGTTCTTTTTGTTTTGTTTGGAAGCTTGCGAAATTCCCTATTTTGTTCTGCAGTGAGCAAGTAAAATTTATTTCTTATTATAGTTCCTAAAATTCTTGTGTGTTTAATATTATATAATTTTATCAAGGAAAATTATTTTTTCAATTAAAGACCAGTATTGCCGATTAGAAACAAACTGTTTTTTTAAACGTAAACCATACTTAAAACAAAATATGATTTTTTTAAGTGTTTTTCCCATGATTTATTTAAAAAATGAAAGCCGAAAAACATTATTACAATGATTTTTGAAAAATCAGGCATTTAAGGGTTAAATTAACTGAGTGAAAAAGTGTCCAGCTGGGGATTGGAGACCACGACTTGCTGAAAACGAAATCGCGCTGACTACTAAGCTACCTTAAACGATAACTGACGGACAGAATTCACTAAGACAATCTTTTGGTAATAACATCTGGTCTGTTATCCGAAACACCTCATAAAAATATACCTTAAATAATGGAACTCCATATAACGACACAAACGTACAGCACTTTATTTTTTTTTTTCAACTCAAACGTACTTATTGGTAAAGATATTTTACAATTTAACATTTTCCAACTGTCGGGAAAACTTTTTTCGCTCCATTGACCAAAAAAAAAAAAAAAAAAAAAAAAAAAAAAAAAGTGAGTGCGTATGATGTTTTTACCAATCAGTATGACTGAATAAAAATAATAAAGTAAACTAAGACAAGTCTATTTTGCCCTTTTTGAACGATAAGGATAATCTGGCGGTTAATTCAGATTGCTAATTCTCAGCAAAATTTTCAATGTTTTCTTACATAAAGTAAGGCGAATATAATTAGTCAAAAATACTGATATTCTACCTAATTTTTCTCGAATGTATGGGTCGGCTTATAAGCGAGTACATACGGTATTACTTTAAAATTTATGCATATCTTTAAGATTTAATAAATGTGTGCTTTTAACTATCAATGAAACCAAATTGATTTAACTGTATTAAAAACACACCTTTGATGAAAAAATACTCTATTATAATTCCCTTAATAATTGTTTTAACAAGCATTTTACTCGTGCAGTAATAATTGCTACATGTAGCTAAATAACACATCTGCTTATTAATCTGCATGTCTTACATGTGTTAGAAATAATCATACGTCACCATTCCTAACATGCGTATAAACGGTTGAAATAAAATACAATGAAAAAATGCACGGTTATAACGACTTAATAAATTGCGAGAAAAGTCGATTTAAATTTATTATCTTAAAGAAATACAATATTGTCTAGATATTTTATTATTTTTTAAAATTGCAGGGTGATATCATTTCAGATTTCGTAAAGAATTTTAAAAAGAATAAAATTCATGTACTTTCGAGGACAATGTCTTATAAAGCGTAAAGCCTGATTGTGCGGAATCTTCTTTTATCGCTGATGTCAATGAAGGAGGGACGTTCTTTGTAAACAAGAAAGCGAAATCAGATTAAAATCTGATATCGACATTGACTCGTGAATTACTCAGTATTTCTTTGGATCGATGGATGCAAATTAACTCAAAAAATACTCAGTAAAGATATGCCTATTTTACTGTCATGGAAAGGAATAACGGAAGGAATAATTCTTAAAATTCAAAGGTTTTCAGAAGAGTTTGCGTCTGCAGGGATGAATTTGTTCGTCTAATTTGAATAAATATAAATATTAGTCTTGAATATATTATTACTACATTTTATTGGTTTAGACATACAAGATTTTTTAAAGAAAAAGAAGCTGTTTTATAACTTTTCTTTTTTTCTTTTTTAATTTGAAACTCTGAATTGCGAATATATATATATATATATATATATATATATATATATATTGTGATTTCTAACATGTTATAAATAAAATTTTGCATAGGTTTTATTTAGTTTCAGCTGGATCAGTTTCATTGAAAACAGACAAATATGAAGTAATTATCTTTTCCCTTGTCTTATTATTCTTTTTAAATAAGAATTGTCTTGGATTTTTTATTCATAATCAAAATATGCAAAAGTAATAAAGTATACATTTTATTAAAATAAATAACTAAATAAATAAAATACACAAACTTGCACATATTGTTTTGATTTCTTTCAGCTCATTATTTTAAATTAGTATTCATATCCATTATGCAAAATTTTACAAAATTGAAAACAGAGGAAATGTTAACCTTATTATAATGTAATTCTTCCTTTTAATTGTGTTTCTCTGTGTGACACATACTTGCAAATATAGCGCAAAAGAAATCATACGGCAAAAATCTGGGATTTTATAATAAAATCGTAATAAATAATATAATCGTAATGAATCATGGTAAAATTGCAATGAATTTAGATATAATTATGCTACTGTTGTGATGTCTGGTTTATTAAAACTTTTAAAGCCATTCATTAATATATTACTTTTAAAAAGATCCTTTTAGAAGAACTGTAAAAATCTATTGGGTATATACAAAAGTAAGCTCCGTTTTTTAGTTAAAATTTCATGTTTATTTAGAAAGAACCTAAAAGTTGTACATTATTTAAAGTATCCTCCTTTAGAAGCCACAAATTTCGCCAATCTTTCAGACTATTTACGGATTCCCTGTCTGAAGAAATCGTCGTATTTTGAAGCGATGCATTCGCCAAGCTAATTTTTTATGTTTTTATAAAATGTGATTCGCACTTCTTGAACGGCTGACTGCATCGACCGGAATAAATAGTAGTCCGAAGGAGTAATATCTGGCGGGTGTAAATAAACTTCCTACTCCTGTCATTATAAGTAGGTTTCAATTATGCTTGCAGTATGTGATTTTATGTTGCCATGCTGCAAAATCCGTTTATTGTGCCTATTCTCGCATTCTGGTCAATTTCCATTAACAGCTTGCTTCAAACGTATCCGTTGTCCTCTGTAGACGTCGCCAGTATCACTTTCAGTAGCTCATAATATACAACACCTTTCAAATCCTACCAAATACAGAGGATAACCTTACCAGAATGAATATTTCGATTTAACTATCATGGACCAGCTTCAGCAGGTTGTACCCAAGCTTTTTTACGTTAAGGATTCCCGTAGTAAATCCATTTTTATCTCCACTCACAAGTCGATGCAGAAACCTTTTCCTTGTTGTCTTTAAAGAAGCATTTGACAAGTAATTTTTCGACATTCCATCTCTCTTAGTATTAATTCATGTGGAATCCAATTTCCAAACTTTTGAACTATACCCAATCTATGTAGGCGTCTACTGACAACGAATTAATAAATATTCAATAATTAAGCCAATTCTTGTTGCGTTTGTGTGTTGTCTTCGTTCAACAATGCTTGGAATTTTATCTCTTCAATTTTTTTCCCGTCTACCTTCATGCTGTGTGTCTTCAACATCGAATAAACCTTCTTAAGTGGTCTCAGGACTCTTAAAACTCTAAAAAGTTCGAAATTTTAATTTTTTTAGATGTTAAACCTCTATGTTTTCTGAACATTTTGATATAATTGTTATCTTGACATTCCCATTAGAACAGAATTTATGGTATTTAGAATTATACTAGCTCAGTAGCCGAAGCCGTGTTTCCAAAACTTTGTAGTCATTTTTCTCCAAATGACGTTTTTCGGAATAACGCGCACGATATCTCAAAAACTTCTGAATATTTTTTTCACAAAATTCTTAAAACATATGTTTCATGTTAGTTTAAATAAACTGAACCAAAAATTTCCTTTTTAATGTAAAAAGAAAATATTTTTTTAGTGGATTTATATTGTTGAAATTTTCTAAATTTTGCATTAGCTAAATACAACTTTGTATTAAAAATATAAAAATGCTTTAAATACAAATTTATTTAGGTTCAGTGGTAAAATTGAGGTATAAGTAGATTTAATAATTATATAATAAGTAATTATTAAGTAATAGTAATAAGTAACAGTTATAATAAGTAATTATTATAATCTGAAGTATAAGTAGAAAACAAAATTTTTATTCTAGGTGCAAAATTTATTTTGTAATCGTGCGCATAAGCTATTATGCCGATTTTCTGCTCGTGAAATGTCTGACAGTTTTGAGCCCCCTGTAAATGCTAATTTTGAATCTTGCAATTTTTCAAATATTTGAAATGAATGAACATACTTGTATCTTTCATTCCTATTTAAAATTGTGTCTTAATATCAAATACATTTCAAGATATTAAATGTAGAAAATGGTCCCTTTTTTCATTTTTTCCAATTTTAAGAGTCCTGAGACCCCTTAAAATCGCCTGAACCTCCTTCTAAATATACTATCAGAAAAGCACGTTCATCGTAAGCTTCTACAAGTAAAAGATAACTTTCAGCAGTACATTTCTTTAAATTATAAAAGTAACAAAACTTCGCGCAAATGACAATTAATTGTCACAAAACTATCCCTTTTAAATCGAATAAAAACTATATTTTTTACACTTTAAACAAATGACATATACTACGTTTTAAAAGTTATGAAGAGACTTTTCAAAAGCATGTATTAAATGATTCACACAGTACATATAAAAACATTTACACTATCTATTACAAAAACGAATCTTACTTTTGCATATATACTCAATATTTGTTAAATAAAAACAACTGTATAAATTTCGTAGACTAAAATTACAGTAAGAAAAACATTTCATCATACAAAATTTAAAGTTATTACATCAAAGAGAGATTTATTAAGAGTAAATGCTTCACTTATTAAAAATGAATTACTTATAAACTTTAGTTTTATTGCTGTAGGTTTAAAATTTAAAATGTAGTAAAGGAAATAATGTAATAAATAATATCGATCAATAATTATGCATACATATGAAAGACTATACTAAAGGGTATATAAATAAATTTCACCTTAATAATTAAATGTGAAACGCTTATAAGATATCCATATTTTATAAGCGTTGCATGGCGTTTAATAAACATATTACAATTTAAATAACATCTTACGTTTCATGTATAACGTTTTAAAATAAAAAAAGGCAAAGTAAAAATGTATTTTTTTTCTTTATTATTAAAAATACACAATAACATTTATTAAAACTAGATAATTTGTAGATGAACGAAAAAAAAAACATGTACTAGGAAAATTAATTTTTTGTAGTAAGAGAATCTGTTTTCTCAGGCATAAATTCACTCGCATGCTACTTAACTCTAATAATATTTCACTTGGAGATCGGTTCGTGGGATTGCTTTCGGAGTTCATCTCTCTGATGACTGTGAACGCCAGCTGTTTTACTAATGACTTATTGCTCTATTTTGAACTATCATCACATCCTAGGTCAATGTCAGGATCCTGTATAATAGTTAAGTATTTTTATGTACATTGCTTATGTGACCAAAGTACATACATTTAGTCTGGCAAATGAACAATGAACAAAAAGATAAAGGTATATATTTAGTTGAAGGATATTATTATTACATATTTATAGTATTATTTCCATTAATAGAATATTTTCGTAATATCTTGGGTATACTAAGTAGATGTGTTTGTAAATAAGTATTTAAAAAAAAAACCTACTCTATTTGTTCGCACGTAGGTTGTTTTTAGCCCGTGATATTAATTTTATTCTGTTTTTATACAACTTTTCAAAAATAGGAGGTGTACAAATTTACGCGATATATTTTAAGAAATGTGGTACACATTAAAAAACTAATAATAATGAAAATAAACAACAGAATTTATTGAGTAACTATCTCAATTTGTACACACAAATTTGGTAAACTGTTTTATAAGACTTTATAGATAACCGACTGCGAAATTAAATATAAATTACCAGTAAAAAAGTATTTATTTTATGTATAGGCTACTGAATAATCTGATCGTGCTTACATAAATTCCTCCTAAATCCCTCTAACTGCATTAATATTTTATTTGAAGGTAGTTTGCAAGATTTTTTAAAAGTTTCATCTTTGCAAAATTGAAATTAATTGAAATTGCTTATTGCTTATGTTATTATATATTTATTAAATTAGGCATTTAATATATTTGGTGGTTGTGATTCCTAGTTCATTAGTTAAGTATTTTTTTATTCTATGGGTTACATGATTAAATCACACACTTTTAGAAGAAAAGAAAAAAAATTAAAGATATATTTGAAAAATGTCGTATTATATATATTTATTTATTTATTTATTTATTTATTTATCTTGTATATAATTCTAAAGTAAAACATTCATTCAATTTATGTATATAATGTTTTCTCTAAAAAAATCTATAAATTCATTCTATTTTTTTTTTTTTTTATTTATTATTTTTTTTTTTTTGCTGGAATTTTTAAACAAATGTATGTATACTAATTTTCAAAAGATCGTTTGTAAATGTAATGCAAATAACAAAATTTATAATAACAAACAAAATAAACAAATTCGACTTACATCACTCAATAACAAACTACAAAAAAAAAAAAAAAAAAAAGATAGATAATTACACGATTCAGCAATAAAAAATAATGCAAGTATCAGTAAAATGAATTACTTGTAGCTGTATTCTGCTAAACAGTCTAATCAAAAATGCATGAATTACCGCTAATGCGAATTAAATGTATTGATGTAATATAATTAATTGTAAATGTATTAATGCATCCCGATTCATGTGGGAGGTAGGTTAATGAAATTAATTTCAAGGTTCATCTCCCTGATGGCAATTAACAACAAAGGTTTTAGTGATGACTGGTTGTTCTTGTATCACCTATATCACATCATAATTTAATTTCCTGAGCAAGTATATTTTTTATAATGTAAGGTAAGCATATTTTGATTGTTGTATTATGTAATTTAAACAGATATTGTAAGCTTGAAAGAAAAGAAAACACGAGATATATTTCATTTAATGGAATTTTTTTATAATGATTACCATTATCTTTTCATTATAAGACACTATAAAAATTATTACAAATTACATTAATACAAATGAATACAAACACATTATTACAGATGAATCATCGGGCTTTTATACGTTACTACGTGCGAACTAGGAAACGTATATGTTTCCGTGACATCTCTAATGAGAGGGCGTTAAGTACAGTTTCGCGTTGCCTATGTGTCATACGCGTGTGGTTGCCATGGTTGCAGCGTGAACGTTATATTCAAAATGGCGACTCGACAGCAGAAATCGTTTTGTGTACTAGAATTTTCAAAATTTGAATCGCTTATAACGGTTCGGAGAGCATTCCGGAAGGCATACAAATGCAAACCACCAACCCAACAAAGCCTTCTGCGCTGGTATTGACAACTCAAGGAAACCGGTTGTTTATGTAAAGGCAAAAATTTCGGCCGACCAAGCGTTACTAAAGAAACATTGAACCGAGTTAGAGAACGTTTCATCCGTAGTCTCAAGAAATGAACAAATTGAGCTAGCCACGAACTTTCCATTCCACAGCCAACTGTGTGGAAAATTTCTGCTGTCCAGTCGCCATTTCGAATATAACGTTCACGCTGCAACCATGGCAACCACACGCGTATCCTCTCGTTTGAACTGTGATGGAAAAACATACATTTCCTAGTTCGCACGTAGTAACGTATAAATACTCGATGAATCCTTTGTAATAACCCTGTATTTTTACAATATAAGATGTTCAAATATTCATCGAATAAACTCGGAGAGTTATTAGTGTACATCCAGACGAACAAAAATTGTAATGGAACATTGGGTCGCAAACTACGTGTAGTCGGCGAAAATCGCGAAAGTGCGTATTCTGCTTGTGACTGCAGAGGTGAGGTAATGCAAATGTTACTTGATGCAAAGAGGCATGCGGTTCACGCATGATGGTGTCTCAGCATATTTTCCTCGAGACGTGCGTAAGTACCTCGATGTCACCTATCTAGGGAGATGTATTAGACGCGACAAACAGATTCCATCCAAGTTCACTGCACCTCAGTACCTTGAACGTTATTCTTTTGGGGTGATATAGAAATTGTCGTATATGCGACACCTGTGGATACATCAGATAATACGAGTGCCATAGCGCAGATCGTCCTCACTGCCGGCAGACATTAATTCCACAACTAATATTTTAGAACGCTTCCGGAAATCATTTTTATCTTTTTGTACACCGTGCAATGACTTCCGTGGCAGTCATTTCGAAGAACACTTGTAATAGTTTCCATTTAGTTGTAAATTGATGTGAAATAAACCTTGTTTGTCTTTATATTGTTCAGTTTTCGTTCCCGTATGAGGTCACAACCTGCATCCGTATTTTCGCGATTTTCACCTACTAAACAACGTTTGAGACCACATGTTACACTGCAATTCTTGTTCACTTTGATGTCTACTAGCAACCCTCTGAGTTTGTCGTATGAATATTCGAACACTCTGTACGTCAGATATAAGAATAAAGCTTTTATTGAGCGGGAAAGTTATTTTCAAAGCAGCACTTTATCGATTGATACATATGACATTACTCTTACATCACATCAGTAAAATCAGTTGTTTCACAGCGGAAACTTTATAGTACAAAAGGAATACATAAATTGTTACGAAATCAATTTGAGAATTACCCTCCTTATTAATAATATCTTTAAATTTAGCTACTTCCCCCTCTACTGGAAAACTGCCCTTACTGCCCCTATCCTTAAAAGTTCAAAAAACCCCGAACTTCCAACTAGTTATACACCCATTTCACTTCTTAACTCCCTTAGTAAGCTCACTGAAGCCTTCATTGCAAGAGAACTTAACGCCCACAGCCAAATTAATAACATCATGTCCCCAGTCCAGTTTGGGTTCAGGGAGGAGCTCTCTGCCCCCCATCAGGTCTACAGGCTCGTGGAGCATATTACGACGGGAAAAATCTCCAAGAAGTTCACTGCTGCAGTTTTCCTGGAAATTGAAAAGGCGTTCGACAAAGTCTGGATTTATGGCCTTATTTTTAAACTCATTAAGTATAACTTCCCCCCCCCCACCTTATCAGATTAATTTTTAGCTTCCTTCTGGACCGTAACTTCCATGTAAAAATTACAGACAAATTTTCTAGAAATATTTTTGCCCTTTTCGGCCTGCCACAAGGCAGTCGCCTCAGCCCTTTTCTGTTTACACTCTTCATTAATGATATCCCCACCTCCCCCCAAACTTTCCTTGCAAAATTCGCTGATGATACCTGTGTTTTTGCCATTAATAAAAATCGCCGATACGCCATCCTTTCTATCACCCGTCACCTTAAATTACTCTCCCAATGGTTTAACAAATGGCCTATCGCTGTTAATATTAATAAAACCTAAGCCATCCTCTTCTGTAACCTAATTAACGAAAATAGAGATAAATATAAAATTAAATTTAACCAAACTGAACTGCCATGGTCTTCAAGTTGCAAATACCTTGGAGTCATCCTTGATCAACGTCTCACTTTCAAACAACACATTCACACTACGTGTAATAAATTTCGAGCAGCTAGAAGTAAATTATATCCCTTATTAGCTCGAAATAGTGAATTGTCCCTTAAAAATAAACTGCTCTTGTATGCTTCCTTTTTACGTCCTATTTTAACTTACTGTTGTTGTGTATGGAGTTTTGCTGCAAAAACTCATATTAAACAACTTCTCCAAGCCCAAAATTCAACTATTAGGACTATTTGTGATGCCCCCTATTATGTACGTAACTTTCATCTTTATAAAGAATTAAATTTTCATAAACTTAATGACTTCATTCAGCATTTAAATATTAATTTTCGCCTCTCCCTTGAAACTTCTGATAATAGTGCTTTAAATAATTTACCAAGTTATGACATGCACAACAAAGCTAATCGTAAAAGACCCAAGTTGGGAATTATCTTAAATACCCTTCTTTAATTAATTTCTTCTTTATTATCTTTTTATTACTTTATTTTGTTATTATTATTATTATTACACTTTATACTAACTCCTGTATTTCCCACTATCATTCCTCTGATTCCGCCTTTGGCTCCTCCTTTTTCCTTCGTAGCCTATATAACAAGCAGTTTCTTCATTGTTCCCGTCAGTCTGAGTCCAGCAGTCACGGGGTGTACAGGGCGGATGGGCCGGTC
Organism: Maratus speciosus; assembly: GCA_963932465.1. NCBI lineage: Eukaryota > Metazoa > Arthropoda > Arachnida > Araneae > Salticidae > Maratus > Maratus speciosus. The sequence continues at coordinate 310,596,408 of OZ010794.1, forward strand.
CTTATCAAGACCCACGGCTTTGCCAAAGTGCTGCATCTGGCACTGCGGTGACATTCCACAGCATTCCAGCATGACATTATGCCCCCACAGTCAGGTGATGATGTTCCGGGAAGACTGGCTCTTTTCAGAGCTAGGCTTAGGCATAATGTCATTACCGGCATTGCCTTGACGCTCGGGCGGCAGGAAGTGAAGTCTGCAATGGCATCCCAGAGCGGATCCAAATGGCAACTTCTCACGACTCCTACTAACGAAAGATGCTCACACACACTGATATAGGCTACCCTCTTTCACTACTAACATTTAAAATTTCTTTAGCCTACTACTCATTTATTAGAAAATTTTGAAAAATCTTTAAAAATATTATAAAAATCTTAGAAAAAACTTTAAAAAAATTTAAAAAATCCAAAAATATATCTAGTTGTTGTAATGCTATACTTAAACTTCCTCCTAGTAAATTCTCTCTGTTTTATCTTTTTCTATCATTCATTTTTGTTTTTTACTTCAAGTAGCTCATTTATCCCGCTTGTCAGGTTTTTATTACCCATTTATAATTCTTGCTTCCCCCCCCCCTTATTTTATTGCTACAATCCAGGTCTTAGTTTGTTCTCCTGCCATTTCACACAAATTCTGATCCCGGGGATGTGTGGAGTTGTCCACAGGGGCCTCGGTTAAAAAGGTGTTCGAAGTCGAATTTGAGAATGTAACGGCTTACCTATTTTCTAAACTTCTTAATTAAAAAAAATATATCTGTCATAAACTATACTCAAAGAAACAATGTATTTCATGATTAGTGCCTTTTTTGTTAAGTGGCTTTTCCTACCCTAGCTTCTTGAGTCTCATTTCTCAACAAGGGCTAACTTTAATTTTTTTTCATATATATAGTAGTTTTTGCAATTACAGCTATAACTTAACTTATTTTTTCAACTAACTTTCTTGACTTAAGTTTAATAACTCAATTTCAAATCTTATTTTTTTTATTTCTTAAATTTTGTTTTATACCTCAATTTCTTTTCTTATACCAATCATATAGTTTTAAATCTACACTTTTTCTTTTCCCAAAGGCTCATAATTTTACAAGACATTAAAACAATAGACTGGGTGTTAAGCTGATCTCAGCTGGGTAACAACTCGATGCTGCCCAACTGTTCAGGAGAAAGTAATGCAGTTTTAGAAAGTAAAACAATAAAGCAACTACTGATTAAGGTCACATATTATTAAGGGTCCCAGGTAAGCGAAATTTGGGGAAAAATTGATTTTTACTTTTTTTATATCATTAAATAGTTTAAACTTTTATCTTTCCAACGATGTGTTGCACATGTTTATATATTTAAAAAAAAAGGTTGGAATTATTCATTCTTTCTAAGAGTACTTCACAGCTTAATGGCCATTTAAATCTTTAATTGACTTTTTCTCAAAACTTGAATATTTATGTTTGTGTTCCTTTCTTTCAATATCTATTAAACTTTAAAAACTCATTTTTTTAAATACTTTTATTATGTTATATTGTATAATTTAACACAGGGATTTAATGATTTGTTGAAAATTATTTATTTTATGCAATCTTTATTATGTATCTCTTTTTTATGTAATCTTACCAAAAATGCTAATTTAGAAATTTCTTTCAATAAATAATTAATAATTATTTTTCAGGTTCACTTAGAAAGAAAATGGTTTCTTAAAAAACGTAAAACATGTTCCTCAAACTACTCTAAAAATTCTAGACCCCTATATTTCACCATTTTTGAGGAAAAAAAAGTACATAAAGTTGGTGTATTTTAACATGACGGAGATAGAGATTACCCGGTCTCCTTAAAGAAAACAAGGGACCTTAAAATTAATAAGTGTTTTAATATTTTTTTTTCACTTTAAATACTATTAAAGTTTTATTTCACTTTAAATACTATTAAATACTATTCACTATATGCTTTATGGCATTTATTTATCACACATCATATTAAAGAAAGCTTGGGAGGGGGGAGAAAACTTAGACATTTCCTTGAATGTTTTACGCGTTATGAAAAACTTTTCAAAATGACCCACGCACAATAAATACAATTAAAGTCCCCAATGTTTTTATAAATGTTTGCCATTATATACGTCATAAAACTGTGCATCATTGTTTTGAAACTAAACATATTTTAAAAAGTTAAAGGTAGTAAATTGCAGAAATAGTATGAAAAAATGCAGAAAATTTCAAAGAATTTATAGTTGTTTTCTTACTTTTTTATTAAAATATATATGAGCATGGAACATTTTGAAAAGTTCTCTTAAAATATAACGTGATGTTGTAAGCAATCCTACCACTTAGCACAAGCATTGCTAGCGGAGGTATCAACTCTGTGAAAATATAGCAGCTGTAGAGCGATGATAATATTGGTATAGTCCAATCAAACACTTATTATTTCATTATGAAAACAAGGCAGCGTGAGTGGCGAAAAAAGGCGTATGAAGAAATATGGGGTTTTCTCAATTAAACACATGGAAACGTAGTCATAGAACAACTGTTTATTGAATCAGAACACACCAACACTAAACAATTCCCGCAGATGAGAAATCAGAGCATTCCACTCGAGCATAAACTAGCTACTCATGCTAAATAGATGTTAATTTACGAAATGAATATTCTACATGGCTAAGGACACCGAGTAACAGGTTATGTAAACAATCACAGCACAAAAATCTCTCGTTCTGAGCTCATGCTCTCGCTATTTATGAGAATGTGCGGAGGAATTCCGATTGAAATGAAAACTTCAAGCTAAACCAACGAAAATCACGAACGAGCCTCGAAGTGAAACTGGGATCTGACACTCAGCCAATGGAGAGCGATCAAGAAACGTCACAGGAAAGAATCCCAGCGCAGCTAATGGAATGATTTCTAAGTGAAAAGGCTGACGCCTCGCGGGCGGGAAAATGAGATGAAATAGAATAAAAAGTAAAAATGGTTTTGATAAATATTCGAAAAATAAGTAACTGCGTTCAGAACTTTACAGTTTGGTAGACGATAAAAATTAATGAAGGGATTAAAATTTTAGATTACATTTTGGAATAAATCTATTATTAAGATACGCGTTTTTAAAAATATAGGAATTTAGCTAGAAATAAATGATAGAGCGTATTAAAAAAAAAAAAAAAAAAGGAATTAATGAACAGGCCGGCAATTTAGATTAATTTAAATGAATAGTAAAACGTAAAATTTTTATTTAACACACACACATATAAATATACTTTTTTAATCTATTTTTGTTGTAATTTTGTGAATTCTATTTTTGGAACAGTTTAGTAAACCAAGAATATCTGTATAAGAATGTCGTCGAGTAATAAGAAGTAACAAGTAATATTTTTTTTATTTATATAAAATATTTGAAAGACAACTAGAAATGACGATATTCGGCGCTTTTGTATTAACGCCAAGTTTCACAGATTTTCGTAATATAGATTGAGAAACTCTAAAAAAAATCTTCCGCTATGAGCATGCATATTGCATATATTGTATATTAGTCTACTCTGTTATAAAAATCGTAAAACCTAAGCAGCAATGATTTAAAGGATACAGTACCTTTTTAAAATTTTACATTATTTTAATATTTTATAATACTTTTTTGCCATCCATTTCCGGAACGGATGACGGAACATAGAAGAGCGTAACACCGCCAATTTGGATGGAAGAAAAAAAAAGAGCCTTTTGGACCGGTTTTTAGAAACATATCTGATAATTCTCAATAAATAAAATTCCGACATTCATTTACTTTCGGAGCTGCCTGGTACTGCCCTTATCAAAATTCTCAGATTTCTACGTTATGTAGTTTTCGCCAACCATCACCACCACACAGACAGAGCGATTTTTATGTACATTCCCAATTATATAAATAAGTAGAACTTATAGTCGTCGACTGGTCACGTGCGTCCGTCTGTCCACATGTAACAGAGCTAAAGTTACCAAACAGAATGTTTTGAAATTTAATATTATACAATCGTTACAGAATTTTGTCAAGTTATTGAAAAGTTATTGAAAACCGAATAAAAATTTAAAAAGACATTAATTAAAGTTTTCTTCATTCTATCAAGTCCTATCATATGTAATTAATTCAATGATATCCTTTTATAAGTAATAATTCTACGTTTTCATGGTGATTATGTCATTTAAGATGGAGTCACATAATTTCCGTTTTACTGAATATAATATATATAATTTTAATGAATTTTGTATTCATGCATTTTTGCATAAAGATGCAACATCTATTGCACCAAGATCTAAATATTCATTAAACTAGTTCGGTCACACCTCAATTGCCACGTTTGACGTACAACTTTCGACTTGTTTTTAATTAAGATAGAGTTATAAAGATTTATTTCGTTCTGTAATAGCATCCCAAATCAACTGCTGAATAATTGTTTTAAGTATAAACTATTAATCTCGCCTTAGTCGGTTGCACACGCTTGAGATAAACTTAAAAATAATCCATGCTTGAAAATTGTTTAAAATCTATAAACAAGCAGTGAACTGACAATCAGTTTTAAAACTAATTACATATAAAAGTGCATTTTATTTTGCTATTCAACAACGTATAGATTAAAAATACTATGACTTCATATGAGTTAAATTTGAGTTTTATTTTTATTTATTTTATATAATTTATTTATTTATTTATTGACGAAGTTTGTTGTGAAATATTAGCTGAAGACAAATCTTAAACTATTTAAATTCTTTGAAGTGAAAATGAATTATTATTCATTCATCATGGAAATCTTAATCCGATGGGGAAAGAGTTAAAAAAATCATGATTAAAAATAATTTTTAAAAGGCTGTAAATAGGTAAATTGCTATAAAGCTTTCTAACAAATTGCATTTGAAATTACAGATTTCTCTAAACAATGACATAAAAATTATTGTTTCATAATCGTTTACATATTTATATAATTATCGTTAACATATCGTTAACACAATTATCATTAACATAAAGATACACGCTGTTAATTATTTTTGATGTAAGAAGATAAAGCATCATTAACTTTTATAAATAGTAATCCAATTTCCGGTTAAAATAATTGTTATACATAATTCACCGTCGTTTAATCACTATGTGAATATTGGTACTTAGGTTTGTGGACAATATTAAATAATTTTACATTTATAGTTTTTACATATATCTAAATTTTTTATTCATTGGAATTTATTCCCATTATAACACAGTTGTACGAATTCTTAAAAATACTTCTTTTAGAAATGTTTTCGACAGCTAAGACACTCCTTACGTTACTAAGCACATTAGTTACACAGATTTGTCAAGAAGATAGGAAGCATTTATCAGATAGTACTGACAGTTTGTGGTGGTCACGAAACATTCGATTACATGCATGACAGCAGTGGAGTGACATGTTACAGGAACAAATGTGATCATATATTTGTAGCAAGATTTAAGGACATTAATTGAAATTTATGCTGCAAATGAATCTAAACGAAGCATTTTTTTTTTCTTAAATGTTATCATGAAAAGATTTAACGCAAGGATATAATTTATTGAAATCTGCGTTATTCTTAAGCTATGGATATATGTGTATGTTTTCTTTTTCTGTTTCACTAACAATTAAAACATAGTAAACTACCAAGAAAACCTTCAAAGTGCGTCATGGCATTCGCGGGCACCGTGTTGGATTGTCCTGCTATACAACATACAGTAGCTCCCAAAAGTTTTTTGACAATATGTTTTTCTGTCTTAATTTTTTCAGTAAGCAAAATTTCTTAAAGATATAAATTAGTAATTTATTCCCATTTTAAATCTTAATAAAATGCAACATTAAAACAATTGAGACATTTGCATGAATTAAAAATAATTTAGATATTCGCATAATTACTTAAAAGGGTTCCGGGATTCAAAAATCTTAAAATTTTCTTAATTTTTTTTTATTACATTAAAAATTCTCTATTTTTTTCTGCTTAAAATGATGTTTAAATTATATTTCTATCTTAATTTGAACAGGAAATATTCATTTTTTCGTTTTGGTTTGTTTCCAAAATCTGGCTTTCAAGCAATGGTTGCCAGGAAAACGACATTTTGCGAAAATGTGTTTTTCTTCATGATGTGTTTTTTCACCAATTCCCATACTTAAATCGTTGTAAGTCAAGAACCATTAAAGATAAATTGTTCAAATTTGGAACTTGTCTTTTTCAATTGTTTTACTTTAATTTTGATTCAGCAAATTTGAAAAAAATATTTACCTTTAGAAATACGATTTTTTAATTACTTTTTTTTTTCAATTTTTTTTAAATATTGTTAATTTTTCTTTAAATTAATATGTTTTTTAAATGCTTAATTAAAACATATATTTCTGTTTATTTAAATGCAAAAAATTGAAATTCTACAAATAATATTCCAAGTTATAACGATTCTAATCTACCCCACTTTTTAAATAAAATTTAAATTTTAAATAAAAAAAAATAAGATAAGTTTTATCATGTGATTTTATTTACAAATGATATGGTTCACCATCAGAAAAAACTTCGAAATTTTATCTCAATAATTAAAAATTATTTTAAAATGTGTCCCGGGAAAGTTTTGAGACGATTCCATTTTTTTTTTAACTTTTATTGAAAATAAGCATTATAATACAAAGAAATAGAGCAAATCTAATATTTAGTTTCACATCCTCTTGCTTTGAGGACTGTGGCATATCGCCTGGGCATGAAATTAACAAGACTTTCTAAGGCTCCACAGACTTTTATTGACCCGTTTCCATGTTACTCTGCTAGACGTTAGTTCAGGGGATCCATTCTGGTGCCTTTAGGACGATGACTATAACGTCGGCCATCATTTCCAAATAAATTAAATTCGGATCCATCGCTCCAAATAATCTTCTTCGAATGTTTGATTTCCCACGTTTCGTGCTAGAGAACTTCAATCGGAGTTTCCTGTTCTGAACTCAGATGACAGGATTTTTTGTAGGTACCAGTACGCATACTCTAGCAGCATCCATACGACGTCTTATGGTATCCTTACTTACTGTGTGTCCATGTTTGGCGGTCATCTCTTTACATATTTCAGAAGCTTTCTTGTTTGAGTCAGCGACCGACTTCCTTCGGATCAAAGTGTCTTGACGTTGAATCGTTCTGCTTGGGACGCCTAATATTGGAAGATCGCGCACACCTTTACCATCCTTCATCTTCAATACAATGTGGCCAACAGTTGATTTTGGAATTCCCAATTTGCTGGCGATAGCAGAATATGGCCTTTTTTCCACCCTTCGATTTTTCCGTACGAAATAGGATTCTAATTCTTTAAGGATTAACACGCGTTCAGCAGTTTAAAATAATATTAAAATAAGAATGTTTAAATAAGCTGATGTGATCCAATAAGGTCAAAAATGTTCTTGATAACAACATAAAAATATAGGAATGGGTAAGGCCTTTCAAAAGATCTTAGTCTTTCTTAATCAGGCGCAAAGAACATTTGATCCACATACTACAATATATAATATAACACATACAAATAACGCCTGCATTCAAAAGTTAACCGTATCTATAAATATTATACACACATACATATAATAAATACAATAAACCCAACTGTGGTCAAAAATTAGCCAGAGCCAGGAATCGAACCTGGGTTAGAGCGACAGCCTGGAATGCTTTGGTCCCGGGTTCGATTCCTGTCTCTGGCTAATTTTTCACTCTAGTTGAGTTTATTGTAATTTATTGTATGTATGTCTGTATAATATTTATATACTAGTGTAAATAACCGTCCTAGGACGGTGGGTAAAATTTGTGTTTTTCACTTAAAATTTGAAAAACTGATAAAAAAATAATTGACAATATGGAAGCGTTTAGATGAGCAAAGTTCGGCTAGTTTATGTTCTAATAAACACACAAATAGCTTTTACAATATTTCTGGGTTAACCAGGTTTTCCGGCTAATATACCATAACAAAATTAAGATTTCTTAATAAAAGAAAAATTTAATAAATATGCAATAAAAGTGCGTAATTGAAACAGTCTGCTGCAACTATTAAAATAATACTATTTTTTTAATAACACTTTGAAATTCTATTTTTATCGTTTAACCCCCCCCCCCTTCCTCCCCCCTTCAATTTCTTTTGTTATATGTATATTGATTAATAAATAAGTATCGCGGGTTGAATCCCATCCGTCTAATCCCCTAAGCTTCTGTCCTCCTGATGCAAAGCTATAAATAAAAAATTATTTTACTTTTCGTATAAATATTAATTTTTTACTTTTAAAATATGGGATTTTTTTTAAAGTTTAAATTTACATACACCTGTATATAGAAAAGGAAAATATAAGCAATGTGTAATTTAAAAATAAGTTACAAAATGCCAGGATATTATTTCGGGGAGGGGGGGGGGCGTGACTAATCCCCTAGGCTTCTGTCCTCCTGATGCAAAGCTATAAATCAAAAATTATTAATTTCACTTTTCGTATAAATATTAATTTTTTACTTTTAAAATATGGAATATTTTTTTTTTTTTTTTTTTTTTTTTTTTTTTTTTTTTTTTTTTTTAGTTTAAATTTACATACACCTGTATATAGAAAAGGAAAATATAAGTAATGTCTAATTTAAAAATAAGTTACAAAATAATAAGTCTAAAATATTTAAATTGATTACTTTTTTAAAAGAAAGTCAGTTTTATCAAGTTTTGCAGGGAAAAAAAGGATATTTTTAAAAATACCATGTCATTGTTTTCCGTGATTAAAATTCCTTACATGTCGCAAAGAAAATTTAATATGATTGCAACTTAATACTTGAAATAACCTCAGTTAGGAAGAAGTGTCTACCATTGCCTCAATTATCAGGATTTGTAACCTTGATAAATTATCGCGGTATTCTTGTTTCTTGTCAACCAATGGGAGAATGGAACCTTGCACCTTTGAGTCTCTTCCTCGGAGACTAGTAAGATTAATGGAATCGCCCCGCCCTGCCTGACACTGCCTTTTATTATATAGAGATGCTCTTAACATTTGACCGATTTGAATTTTATTTTGTAACCGCATTTATTTTATATCTTTACTTTTATTATAATTACTATATTACTATATTACTATATACTACTTTTATTATCTCTTTTTCTATATTGTTTTCTCATTTGTTTTATTTAATTTTTTTACTATGTTTTTATTAATCTAGCTTCATGTTTCTCTTCTTATTGTGTGTTCTTGTGATTGGGTATTGATGTTGTGTGACTGGCTGATGTCTTCCGACCTCCTATCGGCTATTTCATGATCTTGTCCCTTTGCTTTATTTTTCATTTCCGTCTCGATCCTGCTTTCGAATAAGAAGCATGTTTTCATTGTAACTATTTAAAAAAGACATATTTTGAAAGGTTTTCGCTTTCCTGTATTTGAAACAATACACGCAAATTTGAAAATGAATATAAAAAACTGTGAAAACTTGGTACATTAAAGTTGATATTTTATGCCCTACAATATCCCGAAAAACATTATTATCATACTAAAAACATGAATTTTTTTAATTATGTTAAATGGCGAATATTTCCATTTTGAGGATATAATTACTATTCGTAAAATAATATGCATGACCACAGATTTAAAAAAAAATAGAATATTTTGCTTGCGCTCTGAACATTTTTTTCACTTCATTAAGTTAAATACACACACACACACACACACACACACACACACACACACACACACACACACACACATATATATATATATATATATATATAGAGAGAGAGAGAGAGAGAGAGAGAGAGAGAGAGGCCCTATGAAGATTCTGTGGGTTATTCATAGTTTCTTATTTTAGATACTGGTTTCCTATGTTCATATCTAGTTCGTCTTTAGAATTTTCCAATTTGTTCTTATATTTGTGATTTCAAATGTATTATACATACACACACATATATATATATATATAAAATACCAAAAAACACACACTACACATCCAATCCCAAAACTACTGAACTACAGAGAAAATTAACAAAATAACCATGGAAAAAACTTAACAAAACCATGAACGAAAAGAAAACAGCCAATGGAGACAGATTGCAAGACTAAAGACTTGCATGCTGGGTTATACCGGTAATTACTCATGAAACTTCCCCCATATCTGTCGAGACCATACTGGCCAAAGAAAACTTTAAAACTGGCCATCCAAAGCAGTAACCGAATTCGAAAAGAACACTTTAAAACTGCCCATCCAAAGCAGCAACCCAATTCAAAAAGAACGACACATCCAGACAGAGCTCCTTATAAAGCCCACGATTATTTGGCGATGTTTTTAATCGCCAAAAGTAAAGCATCGTGGTAATCTTTATCCTTGACGAAATTGTTTGTCAAACTATTTAACAAACTAATAGGATAATTCTGAACCATTGCATCTTGATAGAGATTTATAATGTCATTTATTATACTATTATGATTAGAATTTAACTTTGCTATCCTTATTAAACTATTGATAATGATATTTCTGAAAATGGAAATATGTACATTGGAATTAAAATTTAATATCTTAATAGTTTCAAAGTTGTAATCCTTTCTCTTATCATAAATGCAAGTCCGTAATCCACCCCTCTCATTGTCGATAGTGAGATCCAAATAATTTACATGTTTTTCGTCATATGAAGTTTTTTTTAATGTCAAACCTTGGGGATAGTAGTCTAAATTTAAATCGCTATTGGAATCGTTAATCCTTACCAACAATACATCATCAATATATCTGAAACTTAAAAAATCCTTATCCGTTGTCTCTTTAACCTCGTATAAAAATAAATAAATATCAGCAAGTACCGAACTGCAACTACCCCCAATAGGTATATCCCTTATCTGCTGAAACACATGCTTACCATCGAATAAATAATTTTCATTAACTACGAAATTAAATAAATTTGTCAAATGATCCAAATTTTTACCCAAAATATTGTACCTCTTAAAAAATTCAAATATTTTATTTTTAAGATAATTTAAATCAATACTGTTATATAAATCTTCAAAATCATAAACATATAGACATTTAATATTACTCAAACCTTTCAATCTATTAAGTAACTCAAAACTATTTTTTATAATACATGTGTAATTTTGTTTTAATGCCGCTTCAAATAAACTCTGCAAAATATCCAAAAATTTTTTATTAGCTACTTCCAAATAAGTGCCAAAACCACATGTAATTGTACGAAAGGCAATGGGGTCCTTATGAAATTTAGGAATCAAAACCATATAAGGCAATTCCTTAGTACGTTGTGTATATTTTAACCTTTTATAAAAAGCAACAATTCTACTTTCTGTCTCTTTTACACTGGTATTTAACAACCTATAATTATGTGTATTGTTATAATTAATTGATTGTTGTCTTAATTGATTACAGTATAGCTCTTTACAAATAATAGCAAAATTTGTATTTGCCTTATCAATATATGTTATAACGAAATTACTCTGTAATTCCTTAATAGAATCTTTTAATACTTTATATTTTTCCAACGATATATATATATATATATATATATATATAGTGGCTCCCAAAAGTGTTTGTGCACTTACGAATTTCAGTGAAATAGATGATATCCATTAATAAACTAATTTTTCAAAATGGGTATTTAAGAATAAAATCTATAACTCATTCTTAACAAAATTATATAAAATATTTTAAAAACATAGTAAAACTTTATTTTGAAGAAATAAATAATCAAAAAATAGTAAAAAGGTTACATCAAAAAAGTCTTCGTACACTTAAAAAATATATCTATATACTAGGACTTCCCTCAGAGGGATTAGTCTGAGCGATATTACTGAGAACATAGATTTAATAATAACAAGTGGAAGCAAAGAAAATGAGATGTTATCTTTAATTGTCTATATACTGCGAAAAATTGAAATGATAAAAATAAACGAATTGTAGAATTACAAAATCTTATATATACATTCGTATACACTGTTTAAAAAAAAGGAAATCAAACCATTCAAGACAGCCATGCATGGATATAAAATTGAAAGTACGCAATATATTAAAAGTAAAATAGAAAATGAAACACTAATTTACTTATATCGGAATTTTAACTGTATAAAATGATGTCAAGAGCATAATCAGACGCTCCGCACCAATTTGAATAATTTTAAATGACAAATATATGATGTTTAAAAAGAATGGACTATACTTTATATGGTGTGTGCTCCCCCGGAATAGTTAATATTGTACAATATCTGTTTTCCACGGATGCAATGAGGTTGTCTATAACATTTAAGGAATTCTCTTCTCAAAATCTAATATAGTATCAAAGTACCGAATACATCAAAAGTGGCATGCAATGCTTCGTTAGAGTGTGTTTTAGATATGCTCGATCGGATTTAAATGATGAGTGTATGCTGGCCACTACATACGCTGTATTGTTTTGTTTTCAAACTTATTCTGCACAAGTTGAGCTGTATTTAGCATGTATTAAATAAAAGAAATCGGCAATGATTACAACATAAAGTATGACACAAGATCTGAATATATCATCTGCATAACTTTTGAGCTGTCAAAGTGTCATTTGAAGTAATTTACAAATCCATACATATTTATTCAGCAAATCATGCAAGCTAACATACGCCAATATGAACCCGATTAAAAAATTTCACCAGAATAAGTTAATATATAAAAAATCTACTAATGATAATTGAGAATATGACCTTATGATAAAATGTCTAGAAAAATGAATCGGATAAAAAATTCATATCACATTTAAAACGGCACTTCCCTCTGTTAGTGGCCTTGGCGAGAGAGAGAAAAGCCTACAGAAGGAACACTTTAACAAGTACTTTCGGGCAACCTACTCACTGTTTCATACAGGTCTTTATTCAATATTTACACAATTTATTTAATGCTAGGTGGGTATCTATCAGTTTTGTTGCATTTAAATCGCTTGTTTTGCGGAGGAAATGCAGCATTATGAAATATTTAAAGTTGCTGTACCTAATAATTCCAAATTAATGGTAATTGAGATCGCTTTCCGCTAATTTCATCTTTTTAAATTTAAAAATTTTTAGAAACCATTCATAGAGACAATTGTATATTTTAAAACTAACCCGAAGCAAAATTTCAAGATTTTGGGCTCAGCAGTAACAGAGAAATATAAAATTTTTGAAAGTTTTTTGTTTCTGCACTGTTTTATATAGCAACATTTTTAGAAATTGTTCTATTGCGAGAATTTAAGTCATGATAAATACAGCCATGTTAATATTCATGTTTATATTCCTAACAGTTCCATGTTCTTCGTTACTTAGATCATCTTTAGATCTCTTTCCGCTTTGTTTAGTCTTTCTATTTTTTAGAATTCGTTCTACAACGAGTATTTACATCTTATTAATTACTACCATGCCAAAGTTCTAGTTTCTAACCCCAACAGTATCCCAAAAATTTCAGTATTCCAAATAAATCATAGTTTAGAATTTTTCTAGAAATTTTTACGTTTATCAGTCAAATTGAACCTTTTAGAGAGCGTTCATTACGAGTATTCACATCTTAAAAGTAACTACTGCACCAAATTTAAAGTTTCTAACCCAATCAATATCGCAGAAATCACAATTTTAGAACTTTTTTGCTCCTGCAGCGATGTAGGTTCTTGCACTGACATAAAATAGTCTTTTTTTCGGAGCAGAGATGGCCACCAACATTTTTTTAAGTTGGCTATGTAGTTTCAGAGATAACACCTCACAAACGTACAAGCATTAATAATATTATATACTTTATAATATTATAACGCTTTATAATATTAGCATTAGATGTACAGATACAAAAGCCATTTATCTGTTACAAACTAAAGTGCCAGCGTTGCCCAGAATTTGAAGGATGTTTGTTCTGAAAAATCAATTACAAAATTTAACATACAACACAAAACAAACATTAAAAAAAGCAGTCGAAATGTTGTTGAATGAATCCTATGAAAACGCTACATAAAAATGTATAAATGTATATAACAGACGCAAAAGAATACAGCTATAAATGAACTTATTTCAATTTATAATTGGAGCAATAATTTTAAAATACGCCAATATTTCCCTAATCGGGTTTTTATCATGCTTCAATACATTTTTCACACTCATATGACGCTATACTATATCCACCATGCCCTTTATAATTCCAATATGACGTAATATTTTCCTCTTTCACGTGGAAACCTTGAAATAGAAAAGTTATGAAGTTATATTCACTTTCATTTAAATTCGTCAAACCATTTATTTCATTTTCATATTTCACGTGAATATCTTGCAATAGAAAAGTTATGACATAATATTCACCTTTTTTTTTTCTAATTCGGCAAACTATTTATTTCATTTTCAATTTTCGCGTGGAAATCTTGCAGTAGAAAATTAATTGTTGTAGTAATAATTTTATTGTGTTTTTTAATTGTTGGCAACTGCTATAACGAAAAATGTTTAAATTGGATAAGAAATTGCTGTTAAATTGGTGGTTTTTTATTAATTAAAAATTAACTATAAGTTATTTCGATTCCGGATTACTTTAGTTGTCTCGGCCATGATTTAATACACATGTACGTATCTCTTCACAATTTTTGCTTCCAAATTGTGGATTTTTTATAGAATTACAAACAGACAGATAGACAAGTTTTCATTTATAAGTTTTCATTTTTATATATCTCTCTATTCTATAAAAAGTAACTAACGCTGTTACCGCCGCCGCCGCCGGTTTTGAATTTTTTGTGACCGGAGGTCTTTCTTCGTTAATATTAAGAAAAGTATTGCATACAAATATATGAAAATCGGTGGTATTATAGCGAAATGTTTGATCAACACACTAATGCATACAGTTTTCAAATCGAAGAATTATTTTAAGAGGTATTTAATGCTAAAGTTGGACAAAATCGTTCCATTAAAAAAAAAATTATAAGAGCAAAAGCTATACATGGGAATTTAATCATTTTTAGATCATTTTATTCAATAGAAGTTCCCGGTCTGCAGATTTCATTAATTTATTTTTAATTTGACTCATTTTTTGAGGTTTTATTTCTATTTTAAATTCAAATATTCAGCATTTTGACAGATATTTTTTACATATTTTAGAAAATGGTATTAATTTAAACTGTTGCCAACTGTATAAACAGCGCAAACAATAATGTTTGCTTCAAATAAAAAAAAATTATTTACGCGTTACTATTATAAACAGAAAAAAACCCTTCAAATTGGAATTAAATAATTAGGTATAAAAAGCAGGCACTTATTGGAAATTACGCCATAAAAACTATATTTACATGTGAATTTTAAAAGAGAAAGGATATTGTAAAATAAATTCATTAACATGAGTTAGAAATCTGAAATAGAACAAATTACGTCACATTACACTTATTATACAAATGAACAAAAAATAGTATGGCAAAACAGTTTAAATTTAAAAACTGCCCGAGACAAAATATTAGAGGTTAAATATTACATTTTTTCAAAATTTTATTATTTGTCGTTTGATGTGAGGTGTTCAGCTATAAGTATGCAAATTTTTGTTTCCAGCATAATTAGGGGCTGAGTTAGAAAATTGCTTTAAATACACAAGTTAGAGCTCAGAGGGTTAAATATTAGACTTTTTCAAAATTGTATTATTTGCTGTTTGATGTGAGGTGTTCAGCTATAAGTATGCAAAATGACAAAATGTCATGTCTCCAACTTAATTAGGGGCTGAGTTAGACAAATTGCTTAAAATACACAAGTTAGAGCCCAGAGGGTTAAATAATAGACTTTTTCAAAATTTTATTATTTGTCGTTTGATGTGAGGTGTTCAGCTATAATTATGCAAAATGGCAAAATGTCATGTCTCCAACTTAATTAGGGGCTGAGTTAGAAAAATTGCTTAAAATACACAAGTTAGAGCCCAGAGGGTTAAATAATAGACTTTTTCAAGATTTTATTATTTGTCGTTTGATGTGAGGTGTTCAGCTATAAGTATGCAAAATGGCAAAATGTCATGTCTCCAACTTAATTAGGGGCTGAATTAGAGAAATTGCTTAAAATACACAAGTTAGAGCCCAGAGGGTTAAATAATAGACTTTTTCAAAATTTTATTATTTGTCGTTTAATGTGAGGTGTTCAGCTATAAGTATGCAAAATGGCAAAATGTCATGTCTCCAACTTAATTAGGGGCTGAGTTAGAAAAATTGCTTAAAATACACAAGTTAGAGCCTAGAGGGTTAAATATTAGACCTTTTTCAAAATTTTATTATTTGTCGTTTGATGTGAGGTGTTCAGCTATAAGTATGCAAAATTTCATGTCTCCAACTTAATTAGGGGCTGAGTTAAAAAATTGTTTAAAATACAGAAGTTAGAGACTTGAGGGTTAAATATGACTTTTTCAAAATTTTATGATTTATCGTGTTATCGCAAGTGTTCAGCTATAATTATGCAAACTTTCAAGTCTCCAACTTAGTTAGGGGATGAGTTAGAAAAATTGCTTAAAATACATAAGTTAGGGCCCAGAGGGTTAAATATCAGACATTTTTCAAAATTTTATTATTTGTCGTTTGATGTGAGGATTTCAGCTATAAGTATGCGAAATTTCATGTCTCCAACTTAATTAGGGGCTGAGTTAGAAAAATTGTTTAAAATACATAAGTTAGAACCCAGAGAGTTAAATATTAGACTTTTTCAAAATTTTATTATTTGTCGTTTGATGTGAGGTGTTCAGCTATAAGTATGCAAAATGGCAAAATGTCATGTCTCCAACTTAATTAGGGGCTGAGTTAGAAAAATTGCTTAAAATACACAAGTTAGAGCCCAGAGGGTTAAATAATAGACTTTTTCAAGATTTTATTATTTGTCGTTTTATGTGAGGTGTTCAGCTATAAGTATGCAAAATGGCAAAATGTCATGTCTCCAACTTAATTAGGGGCTGAGTTAGAAAAATTGCTTAAAATACACAAGTTAGAGCCTAGAGGGTTAAATATTAGACCTTTTTCAAAATTTTATTATTTGTCGTTTGATGTGAGGTGTTCAGCTATAAGTATGCAAAATGGCAAAATGTCATGTCTCCAACTTAATTAGGGGCTGAGTTAAAAAAAATGCTTAAAATACACAAGTTAGAGCCCAGAGGGTTAAATAATAGACTTTTTCAAAATTTTATTATTTGTCGTTTAATGTGAGGTGTTCAGCTATAAGTGTGCAAAATGGAAAATGTCATGTCTCCAACTTAATTAGGGGATGAGTTAGAAAAATTGCTTAAAATACACAAGTTAGAGCCTAGAGGGTTAAATATTAGACCTTTTTTTAAAATTTTATTATTTGTCGTTTGATGTCAGGTGTTCAGCTATAAGTATGCAAAATTTCATGTCTCCAACTTAATTAGGGGCTGAGTTAGAAAAATTGTTTAAAATACAGAAGTTAGAGACTGGAGGGTTAAATATGACTTTTTCAAAATTTTATGATTTATCGTGTTATCGCAAGTGTTCAGCTATAAGTATGCAAACTTTCAAGTCTCCAACTTAGTTAGGGGATGAGTTAGAAAAATTGCTTAAAATACATAAGTTAGGGCCCAGAGGGTTAAATATCAGACATTTTTCAAAATTTTATTATTTGTCGTTTGATGTGAGGATTTCAGCTATAAGTATGCGAAATTTTATGTCTCCAACTTAATTAGGGGCTGAGTTAGAAAAATTGTTTAAAATACATAAGTTAGAACCCAGAGAGTTAAATATTAGACTTTTTCAAAATTTTATTATTTGTCGTTTGATGTGAGGTGTTCAGCTATAAGTATGCAAAATGGCAAAATGTCATGTCTCCAACTTAATTAGGGGCTGAGTTAGAAAAATTGCTTAAAATACAGAAGTT
Source organism: Maratus speciosus (assembly GCA_963932465.1). Classification (NCBI taxonomy): domain Eukaryota; kingdom Metazoa; phylum Arthropoda; class Arachnida; order Araneae; family Salticidae; genus Maratus; species Maratus speciosus. Next base: position 310,614,183 of record OZ010794.1, read on the forward strand.
AGAGAACTGGGGGTTAAATATGACTTTTTCAAAATTTTATGATTTATCGTATTATCGCAAGTGTTCAGCTATAAGTATGCAAACTTTCATGTCTCCAACTTAATTAGGGGCTGAGTTAGAAAAATTGTTTAAATTCACAAGTTAGAGCCCAAAGGGTTAAATATTAAGCCTTTTTCAAAATTTTATTATTTGTCGTTTGATGTGAGATGTTCAGCTATAAGTATGCAAAATTTCATGTCTGCAACTTAATTAAATTAGGGCTGAGTAAGAAAAATTGCTTAAAATACACAAGTTAGAGCCCAGAGGGTTAAATATTAGACTTTTTCAAAATTTTATTATTTTCCGTTTGATGTGTGGTGTTCAGCTATAAGTATGAAAATTTTCAAGTCTCCGACATATATAGTTTCTGAGAACGGGCTCTGTGACAGACGGACAAACAGACAGACAAAGGAGTGAGGCAGGTAGGGTTTCGTTAGATGAACGAAACTTTAAAAACATGCTGCGGATGACTGTAACAACATCCTAAAATTACATTACCATCAGCGATCTACCAATCCCGAATTTAGTTTATATTCTTTTCATATATTCTTATTCTTTTGTGCGGCCCTGTAAAATAATTATCAATATTATATACAGTAAAACCTCTGAATAGCGGACACCCCGAGAATGCAGAATTTGTCCTCTATTTAGAGGTGACCGCTACTGAGAGTAAAACATGTACAGTTATTTAAGAGTTGGTAATCAAAAAAATGTCCGCTAAATAGAGGTATCCGCTAATCGGGTGTGTCCGCTATGGAGGTTTTACCAGTAAAACTTCTGAATAGCGAACACCTCGGGAGGGCAGAATCTGTCCTCTATTTGGAGGTGTCCGCTACTGAGAGTAAAAAATGTACAGTTATTTAAGGGTTGGTAATCGAAAAAATGCCCGCTAAATAGAGGTGTCCACTAATCGGGTGTGTCCGTTATGGAGGTTTTACTGCATAATAATATCATCCTTTACAAGAAAATTGCATGCTGTATGATAGACAGACAGACATCCAGAGAAAGATAACCTCCCGGATCAATAAACACTCATGTCTTTTGTTTTAATCATCCGCAATTGTATGTCATACAACATGCCAGATTTTATACAATAGGCTAAAAACGGTCACCGTGGTACGGAATACTGTATTATTATTTGTTTGCCCACCAAAACTGGTTACCACGGGTTGTTGCAAGGTTTGTGATCACGTGGTTGAAACTGATCTATTCAATATTACTGCGTGCGTATTTTTTCTGATTTGCTCCATGTGTTCAAACCAGTTGTCTACGAAAACATCCACCGGTGAAAGTGACGCACACCAAATTTCTGTGACGTATGCAGATAAACTGTGCTTTTTTAAGAGGTTTTTCTATATAATTTTTAAACGGTTTGGAACTTATTTTTTATAGTAGGTGCATTCAGTAGGCGACCCTCATAGGTACCTTCTGGTGCAATCAGAAACGAAATCCGACAAATATTTTTTGAGTTATGCTTGACGAAAGGTTTTTATTAGGCTTTTTTCTTAGTAGGACATGGCGTTAATATCCGTCGTAGTAGTAAAGTGTCCGGACAGTAATATTTCGCTGAGTATTAGCCTTCGCTTCGCTCAGACAATTAGTAAGTATTGAAATATTTCATTAAATTAGTATTTAGTAGGATATATATTAGCATCCACAACAGGTTTTAGTCTGGAAATAGATTTCGCTATTTTTCTTTTTTTAGGTAGATTTCGTATGAAATATATCTATTACATTCTCCCCTATGTTGGAATTTCTGAAAATGTTTTGCAGATCTACACCGATCATGAACCCAAAACCATCCTCAGTAAAAACCTTTTTCTATCTATCTATCTATCTATCTATATATTTGTATTTGTATATATATATATATACAAATCTCTTCCAAACGGATACGGATACATAAAATCAAGGATCATAAAATCTCGGTCAAGTTCGCTAATGGACAAAATCGGACCAAGGGGATGGAAATAGAGAGGGGGTTTGTGAAAACAGAAAAAAACCCATAACTTCTTAAATTTTGTACATATCAAATCAGTTTAAAGTTTTTATTATTTCTAAAAATAGGGCCACAAATTTATGTATCACAGATTTTTGATAAAATTAAAAATGCGTTCAAGGGACGCAAAAAATAGGGTTTTGGGAGAAAAAAATTCATTACTTCGCCAATTCTCAAGATATCAAATCCAATTAATTTTATTATAAATCTCCTTAATGTTATCTACAACTTTTATATTCACAAGTTTTTGATAAGACCAATTCGTACAACAATAAAAAAAAATAAAAAATAATTAAAACAAAAAACAAAAAGGGGAGGGGGTTGAAGAAGAAAAAAAATCCATAACTCCGTCAATTCACAAGATATAAAATCCCCATGAATTATTCATATATCTTCTTAATGTTGTCTACAACATTTATATAGACAAGTTTTTGATAGGACCAATTCTTACAGTAAAAACAAATTAAAAATACATAGCGGTTGAAGAAAAAAATCATCTTATTAAGGGGGTATTCAAATCCAAACTGCTTATTTTCTGACTCATTTTTAAATTAATTTTTTCTCTCAAACACATCCAATTGGTATATTCTCTTATTCAGAAAGTATATAATGTACCGTAATGATCGATTCTTTCATAGAGGCAGAATATATCTTTAAAAATGATGTCAAAGTGGACATTTTGAACAGAATTTTCCGAAGCGATTGTGTTAGAAACAAAAAATATTTTCCTAGTGAAAAAATAATTGTTTATAAATCAAGTTTTAAATAATTGAACGAAAAATAAAAACACAGGTCGCTTATAAATCTCTTCAAAAATCACGTCAGCAAGTTCTATATTTTTTCTATTAAAAATGAATCTGAAATTGTGCCAGAAAATTTCCAGTTGTTGAGCATGGAAAAGTATTTATTTGAGTACCGCCTTAACATGACTCTAATAAAACATGCTATTATATAAAAATGAAATAAAAACTCGTCAAAAGAGGCCAGATAAAATTGTTAAAGTGTGTTTATCTCTAATCATGATTTAGTTTTTGTTAGTGGAATTAGTATACATAACTTCGCAATCTACATTCGCGTGTAGACCGGGCCGGCAGGGATTTTTCCTTTTTGTAATTGCGTCATTAATGTCCATCCGCTCGTCGATCATTAATGCTAATAGTTTGCTTTTCGTTTTAATGTGGTTTCTTCGTACTCTAACGTCCAGTTCTCCCCAAACATGTTCTATTGAATTTAAATCAGGCGATTGAGGTGGTGTTTTCAGAACTTGTGGATAATTATAGAGGCACGAGAGGTGAATGTTGAGAGCCGTGAGCTTAGGATTGTTATCTTTAAAAAAAACAAAAATGTTTCCAATACTGAATTTTTGTGCTGATAATTTAAAATTAAAATTGTCTTCTAAAATATTTAAATAAAGAGCATGATTCATTATCTCAACAATAAATACCAAATTACCTAGTCTTGATACTGCCATGAACCCCAACACACAGACACCTCCACCGCCATGCTTAACTGTTCCAACTACATTCATGGGACGGAACTAATTCGGAACCAAAAAAAAAGTTATATTTCATCGACAAATAAGACATTACACTAGATTAATATTAACACAATTATTCTAAATTGGTAAACATATCATATTAGATGTAAATTTCCAACTGGGCGAAAAATATCCGGACCAGGATTCGAACCCGATACCTCCTGGCTGAAGCCGCCAGTGCTCTGCCATCTGAGCTATCCCGGACGATTCTGGTTGAACTCTTTCACCCAGCCAACCTTGATGATTCTCATAAATCTCATCTATCTCATCATAATCATTATCATCTATCTCATCTATCTCATCTATCTCATCATAATAAATCTCAGGTAACCTGAGATTTATTCTGTTGAGCTGAACCAGGTTTCAGACCAGATGCTGTAATCATCAAGGTTAGCTGGGTGAAAGAGTTCGACCAGAATCGTCCGGGATAGCTCAGATTGAGGAGCACTGGCGGCTTCAGCCAGGAGGTCCGGGATTCGAATCCTGGTCCGGACATTTTTCGCCCAGTTGGAAATTTGCATCTAATAAAATAAGACATTATTGCAAAACGATTTGGGTTTATTTCTCATTGATTTTTGGAAGGAAAGCCTAAGCTTTCTGTTTTTTCGCACTAGCAAAATAATGTCTACGGGCAGAACAGCCATTTAATCCAGCTGATATCAGCACTCGTCGAACAGTTTTAGGTGAAATTTAAGTAGAAAATGTTTCAATTAATTGTGTAGCAACTTTTATAGTATTCAATTGTGGATTTCTCACAATTTTTCTAATTATAAATCTTTGATTACGTTGTGTAAAGTTTGACGGACGACCTTTTCTTACCTTGTTTTCGATTTAAAGCGTTTCTTTAAAGCATTTTATCACATACTACACCGTAGAATGGGTTAAATTAACTAATTTAGAAACTTTCCGAACAGATTTACTACTACTATGATGGAAGAAAATGAATTTTTGAATGCTGTTAGTTGTTTCTTTACGACTATTAGCCATTTTTAAATAAATAGAGTAAAATGAAGAAAGCAAGCAAAAAATAATTCAAGACGATGTTTTAAATGTCACCACATTACAAAAATAAAAATAAAGCGACAAGCGATAATTTTAATTCTGAATTTATTCGAAAATGTTTCAATGTACGAAGACTTTTGTGACGTCTTCTTCTGCATCTTTCCGTTTTAATTTTTATATAAAAAGAAAATTAGTCAATATTTAAATAAAACGTTGGGTATTATTCAGAATAGCATAGAAATCCTGCGGAACAATATTGGACTTCATATTCGAATTTAATTACAGTATACTTCCTTTTTACTAAAATTTTTTAACTGTAGGAAAAGTTTTGGGAGCCACTGTATGTACTATCTTATCTATGCATTTAATATTTATAGAACATAATTAAACTGAATGAGAGATAACGAAAATGAAAGAAAATATTTATGAAATGCATATGAATAATAATTTATATTATTTAAGAAAACATTTCTCAACAACGTTTAGTGTGATTGTTAAGGGAAGGTGACAAAATTATGGATTTTTGTGCTAAAAATAAGCTTTCATCTCTAGTATATTTGAGTGAAACAATATAAGAATTAAAACCGTAGTAAAAACACTTTTATCAATTTGCCAGCCCCATGCTACACCCACTAAATGTTCATACCATCAAATGTTTACGTATGCAACTTAATACATAAAACTTAGAGGTATATAAGTAGCAAATATATACATGTAATATTAGGACAACTGGAATAGTTTTTAATATTTTTTTTCTATGCTTAAAATGGGTAAATTGATTTTTCACAGTTTTCTTTATTTCCAAAATTAGTTATATTTAAAATTTTAAAACGTCAACAACTACTTTTGAAATTTCTTGATTATTTTTTACTAGCTATTGCGCCCTTCGTTGCCGGACCAACCAAAAGTCGCATGAAACGAAAAAAAAAACCCTCTAAAAATTACTATAAAAAATCTCAAACATTTAAAAATTCACTGTTCGAATTTTGAATAATCTTCAGTTAGAAATTTACTATATTGGGGAAGAAGATTGAAACCAGTTTCTTTTTCCTAATGTGGAAAAAATTGGAGCGAATCGCGAAAATAACACAAAAGTATCAAAAATAGCAGAGGTAAAAAAGTACAATATCGGGTTCAACGATTTCTTCTACGAAAGTCGATAAATATCTGTGAAACACGAAATAACTCTAAAAATGACATAAAAATTCATAAAAAATTCTAAAATTGATTCGCGAAATCCAAATAAACTTTAATGAAAATGAGACAGAATGTATTATATTACATCAAAGAACAGCTCCAGATTGCGAAGAAACGTAAAAATAAAAAAATCTTTTTCTGTCATGATAAAAGTTTAAAATCTAATTGCAATTGAAGAGCTGAGTGGAAGAACATATTATGCAGCATTTTCTTAAAAATTATTTTATCTTTTGGACGAAGGTGTTATCAGGTATTTCATCACATGGTAAAGCTAAAATACCAAAGTCCTATTTACCCTTGAAGATTTAAGTCATTTTTCATTAATATTTAATATTTTAATATTTAATAATGCAAATAATATTAATATTTTTTTAATATTTAGAAATTAAATCAGAATAAGTTTTTTTTTTTTTTGATAGAGTTTAGCACCACACCTATTAATATTTTAAATACATGGTATCAAACAAAAAATAAATCATTAAAATTGACAACAAAAACTTTCACATCAAATTTCATCAAATGTATTGTTACTTAACATGTTCTTCCACATAGCACTTCAAATGTGAATTAAAAAAATGCCGTAAAATGCTAAAAATCGCTGTAATAAGCACTAATAAAATCAAACATCGTTCAGGAAAAAATATATTGTTTTAGGATAAATGTTTGAAACTGAATATCGCTTATGAATGTCAAAAAATGGTCAAAATTGCATTAAAAAGCGGCAAAATTCAAGAATCCAAAAAGCGAAAATTTTAAAAACGAATTTCATTTCCGAATACCAAAAATAGCTACGAAATTCTAAAAAGTGCTATAAATGAGATTGGAAACCACACTAAAACTCACTAAATATTCAAAAATCGCTGGTGTGAAAATTTACTATAATGGAATAAAATATTGTAATCGGAAATCATTCATGAAATTAAAAAAATCTACGCGGAACACAAAAACCTCTAAAAATATCTAAAAAATATATTGAATATAGCATTAAAAATCTACAAAATTAAAAATTACAAAGGACAAAATTGACAATGTTACTCTAAAACTTTGAAACCCCATTTCCTTTTATCCTTCTGTGTATAAAGAAAAAAGTAACGATTTGGAATACCGCGAAACGCATCTAATTGATAAGAGATTTGTGACTTTTTTATCGAGAATTGTGCTTGGCGAAAACCATGAAAGTATAGAATTTAGATAGGGTGGGCGGGGAATGGGAAGAACCTTTTGCATTTACTTCTTTTTGCTTTGTTTTGTTTTTTTAGGGCGGGGGGGGGGGGACAGTTGATGGCAAAATTTATTTTTACAGAAAGAAGGTAATAGATGATAATGATAAAGGGGATGTGGGTCATCTACGTTTGGAATCTAAAATTTTAATTCATAGAAAATAAGGGTTCGCTAAGCTATCCGGAATGAAAACGCGAAACAATTACGTCTGGGGTTGGCGAGAAAATAGAGATTACTTCGCGATTACGCGGGGGGATGTTGAGCGTAGTGATGTCCCTGCCTGGTAAATGAAAAAAAAAAAAAAATGCCGCGTAACTCGAGAAGTACCTAATAATCGCAATGAAAGTCAAATAAATCGATAACATTCGAAAATAGTTTAGGACAAAATTTACTATATTAGATTAAAGTTTGAAACCCAATTTATTTTACGAATGTAAACAAATAAATAAATAAATAAATAAATAAATAAATAAATTCCACAGGTCTTGAAAAACCGCTAAAAATCTCATTGAAAAACCGCTTAAAATCTCACTGAAAGTCCAATCATCGTATTATAAATTGTTGTTTTCAAAATATACCATAATGGGATAAAACAATATAATACGGAATTTTTCATGAAAGATAAAAAAAATCACTAGAATTAAAAATATCCGAATGAGAAAATTTCATGTATTAGGCTAAAACATCGAAACTGAATTCCATTGGTAACGTGAAAAAAAAAGTAATACCAAAAATCTGATAAATGATTTAAATCTTGAACTCATACGTTAAATACTGATAAAATGAATTTGTTATGAAATGACTACTCTTAGCTTTAGGCAGCACAAAAATCAAAATTAACACATAAAAAATAAATACATTTTGTGATCCAAGGTTTAAAATTTTAGGAAAAATGAAATTCCAGAAACATCTTTGGGTATTTATCAATAAATAACACGTTAGGTGACTCAATTAATCTACTTTCTAGACCAATTATCATTGTAATGTTATTTACGTACTGTAGAAAAACAAATTAAAGGGTACCAAGTTTCTTTAACACGTTGAGTTCCACGGTGGCTGACACTGAAGCTGAAAAATGTAGGATGTTTTAAGTAATTTTTAAGAAAGTATAATCCTGTAATAAATAAAATGTAAATAAATTTTAAATAATTTTTCAGTAATTACTTAAAACAAAATATATATCTTTATTTTTATTTTTATCATATTTTAGACCGACAGTCATCGGTGACAGAAGCGTTCTAAACGAAAAGTTCAGTGTCAGTCACCAGTGAATGACGTGGTGCTTAACGTGTTAAGGAAAGATTGGTGGTAAATTGCGCTAAGAAATTATCTGTGTTAGCTTTGGGCAGCACTATAATCAATGTTTGACACAAAAAATACACTTAGTAATGAAAGTTTTATATTTTATTTAAAACGAAATTCCAGAAATATGTTTGAGTATTTATCACTACATAACACGTTACGTGATTCAACTAACCTACTTTCTGGAAGATCTATCTTTGGGCGATGGAATGGAAAAAGCGTGAATGAATAATTTAATGCAAGCTTATTATAAAGGTTCAAATAAATCGAGTGTTAAGTGAAATATTTCCTTTTATATTTCGTGGATCATAATCAAATTGCTTATTTTTAAAAAAACGATATTTTGATGATTTTCATTAGAATGTTATAACAAAAGAAAGTTTTAAAACATTGTATTGAATGCACACTTACTTGAAGATGTACAATATTATATATTTAAAAGCCAGAAGAAAAGCCTCGAAACAAATATGTTCAAAATAAGGTAATTTTTTAAATTTATTATTTGATAATTCTTTTATATTCGAAATTTTAGTCAAAATATTGTTAAAAACTAGCTGACCCGCCCGGCATTGCCAGGGCCAATAATAATATTATTAAACAAGCCTGAAATTTGTATTGCAGGTCGGTACAGAGAGGGGGGGGGGTAATGCAAATTACCAGTACCCGACTTTTGTTCAGTTGGAAAGTTGTGTAAAATGTCAGTGGTTAAGGATTTGAATTTTTATTTGTCTCGCACTTAAAACTCTTTTATTCAAAATTAATTGGTGAATTCAATTAAAATTCAATTATGTTTTCAATATTTTAATTTTTTTATTTAAAATCTTTAGATGAAAATGTTAATACAAATCGAAAAAATAGTTGCCCTTATCGTTCCGTAAAATTTTCCAACCCAGCTCGGAATAAAATCCGTAAAAAAAAGGAAATAGCCAATGAAACGGTATTTTACGGATTTTATTCCGATTTTACGGATTTTATTCCAAGCTGTTTCGGAAAATTTTCCGGTACGATAAGGGCAACTATTTTCCCGATTCCTACAGGAAAACTGGTCGGATTTTTTTTTTTTTTTTTTTTTTTTTTCAGTGTATCCTAAAATGTAATCTGAAAAAGAAATAATAAAATTGAAATCAAGTACTACTATATAGATTTTTTTAAAAGATAATTTAATAAAGATAAACAATTCCAGCAAATTTATTTTCTAATATATTAAAGCCTCTTTATAACGGAATCGTACAATAAACTAAAAAAAAAAAAAAAAAAAACGGGTTTCAGCTACCCCTCTAAAAAATGCAATTATGATTTCTTCACTTTAAATAGTCTGCATAAAACGGAATTTATCACTGACCGTTGCGTTTCCGTCTAAGCAGGTTTTATTTTATCTTATTTCTGGTGAGGGCCCTGTATTGGAATTATTACGAGAACACAGACCTTTTGTGCGGCCAAGTGTCTATGGTTTTATATATTTAAACAGTTGTTGGCGCCATCTAGCGAGTGTTTTTATAAGTGAAAGATTGTTTTTATTGGAATAGATTTAAAAAAAACCCCTTAAAATGAAAAAAAAATATTGTAATTAAATCGATTGGACGATAAAAATGTACTTATTATTATTATTATTCGATTCATTTATGCGCAATTTTTTCTTAAATAATTCAATTGATTTAAAATTAAAAAATAATGTGAATCCCTTAAAATTGCGAAAAAAATATAAAAAAATCTTTTAAATAAATACGTTGAACATGAGATTTATAAAATGCAATATATATATATATATATATATATATATCCAAAAACCAAACCAAAAATTCGAAACTACGGAACTGATCCAACAATAAATAAACTAAACCAAATGACAACAACAAAATAACTAAAAACAACTAACTTCAAAAACAACATACTTTAAAAACGGCAAACTTTAAAAACATTCAAACTAAAACCAGGAGAAATTGAATCCATGGAGACAGGCGGCATGCACTTGCGACATGCAACTGCGGGGTTAAAACCAGTTTTTATGTGCACAACGCTCCCCAAACAACCTGTCAAGACCAAAAAGAAAAATCTAACAAATCGAATGAGCTGCCTAGACCCATCGAAAACCAACAACTGAACATGAAACACCAAACAATCCTGCACGCAAACCCTGAACAGTCAAAGCCACAGTTACTCCTCTCTTCGCATCCACATTACCTCTAAATCTCTGCGATAAGTCTTACACTTTACGAATATTTGCAGCAGACTCTTCAAAAATCTCTCAGGATAGCCATGGTGCAATGCCAGAATATACCATTTGTAAAGTTCTTCATTTTTTTCCCCAGTATTTGATGTCAATCTATCTATACGGTTTAACCCGTTAATAAAAATATTTCTATATATTGAGATATGCACATTTGATCCAAAATTTAAGATTTTTATAGTTTAAAAGTTAAAGCTTTTTCGTTTATCATATATATCTGTTTTTATCTCACCATTTTTTATCTCGATACTAATGTCTAAATAATTGACCATGTTTTTACTTTTTGACTCCAATTTCAAATTTAAACCTTTAGGATAGCAATCAAATTTTTCTTTTTTCACATCATTGCATCTGACTATTAAACGTCATCAATGTAACGAAAGCACCTCATATCCTCATTTATATCAATTTGTTCCTCGTACATATATAAGTAGATATCGGCTAAAATCGAACTACAACATCCCCCCATTGGAATACCTCTAACTTGTTTGTAAACAATTTTCCCGTCATATAAGTAGTTCTCATTCACTACAAAGTTAAACAAATTAGTAAACCATTCCTGTCCGATAGTTGAGGAATTATATTTACTAAAAAACTCCATAATTTTTATTTTAAGATTGTCCAAATCTATACTATTATACAAATCTTCAAAATCATACGCTGTTAAACTTGAAATGTTTTTCATTAGATTTAAATGTTTAATTAACTCTAAGCTGTTTTTTATTATACAAGCCGGTTTATCTTTCAATACTTCACCAAAAATCTCTTTTAATAATTTCAACAATTTTTTATTACAATTTTCCAAATATGAACCGAAACCACATGTAATAGCTATAAAAACAACCGGATCTTTATGAAACTTTTGAACCATTACCAAATATGGAAAACTAGTACTATTTTGCTTTATTTTAATTTTTTTATAATATGCTTTTACTCTATTACTAATAACTTGTTTGTTTGATTTGACAATTTCATAGTTTATTTCATTACCATAAGCCTCCCTGAGTAATTTACCATATAATGTTTTACAAATAATTGCGTAATTTGTGTTAGCTTTTTCTATATACGTAATTATAAATTTATTCTGCAATTCTGTTATAGATTCTTTCAAATCCTTATAATACTTTACCGAAACAACCTCAGAGTTACTCTCAAAATTTCTACACAAATCTTTTAAAATATAATACTTCCATTCCTCGAAAACGCTAGCAGGCAAATTGTATTTATAAACTAATTTTTGAATAAAAATATTCAAATTCATATTCAAGCGGTTTTTTTTGCCATATTTCTTGTTAATACTCTCTTAATCCTGTATCTCGTCCCGTATCTCATGATTTCACTCAAATTCTTATTATGTACAATATCCAAACTACCACTTAATACGTGTCCGTATGTTGGATTTATATATTCGTTGAATTTTACTTCGTGACAATAGCAAACACTATTATCGATACTTTTTTTTTCAAATCCTTTGCATAGTCGTTATAATTATATATGAGTCTGCCCATCGGTTTAACATATTTAAAAGCCTTAAAAATCCCTATATTTTTATCCGGCAGCAGTCTATCATACTTATTTAAAACTTTATTAATGTTAACCCCTTTTAGATGTGATCCCATGTACTCCAAGACACAGTATATTTTGTTATTTTCGGCATCTTTTTTATACATGCTCTTTACATAACTATCTAAATTTTGTTTTCTTATTCTAAATCTCAATAGATCTAGAGCCATGTCAATATTGTTGTGACCCGTTTTTTTTATGCAAATTCCTCAAAAGTTCTGGTATCATTTTTTTTTACATTAAATATAATGTTTTTAATTACTGATTCGTTATCGTTTGAGTTGTAATTTTCGATAACTTTTTCGACATCCCTGCAACATTTTAATTTCTTTAATTCAACGTTTGTCCTATGATTTTTATCCCTGTCATAATCCATTATATGTTTTGTCCTTTCATAGATTGAGGCATCCAATAATTTTTCTCTAAAATTCCTTATTACATTACTTTGATCGAACTTTACATTCATTCCATATGGGTATACCGTACCATACTTTACCATCATATTTCTTTCACTGATTAATCTTTCAGTTTTATTAGGAACAATTTTTAAAATAGAAATCTCAATATTATCAATTCCATGCCTATCAAAATGTGTAATCTCAATTTCTTGTTCCTCCTTACCACTTTTTTGTTTTCTTATGTCTATCTTATGGTTGTTAATTCTTATATTCAAAGGAGTTGAAGTTTGTCATATGTACGACATATTACAAACTCTACATCTCAGTCTGTAGACACAATTATAAACCTTGCAGAATTTTAAATACTCTCCATTATCATTAACCTCTACTATACCCCCGGCACATACACACACTTTACAATGTTTATCTGTACAAGTTTTTAAATTCAGTTCGCCCAGACCACCTTCACCCTTTAGTTTTTTGTTATAAAAACATTTGGTTTTATATTTGACTATGATCTTCTCACCTCTACCACCATTTTTTAAATTTTGGGCCACGTTACTGTTATAGAAAATCCTTGTTTTATATCTCAAACTTCCATAGTCAGTGTAATTGGCACTATCATTTTTCAAAGACCAATTCAACATACATTTTTAAATATATTTTTCACCTATCTTAAAATTTTTATATATATATATATATATATATATATATATATATATATATATAATCTTATACTATAATGCGAGCAAAAATTGTGTGTGTGTGTGTGTGTGTAAGCACTTGACAGGAGGTGATACTTAAAAGACGTTGCTGGTAGATTAAATAACTGACTCGGGAGCTCGCTTTTTCAGTAAAACTAGTTTATTTGGCAAATTAGCAGCACAAGACATTCGCGAGTCCGCGGTTTGCCCAATATACCATATATTTATAGGCTCACATACTTGGTCTGTTAGAGCCAGCTCAAATATCAGAATAACTTTCATCTCTTAGGCTGAGAACATGAGTTTTGTTATGAATTTTAGATATTTTACAGCAGAGGGCGAAAGTGTCAATTTGGAAGGAAACTTTAATTTAATTGGCTCAGTATTCTTTATTATATGTGATCTTGTGACGTCTACAGCTCTGACTCAAGCCTGATTGCACCAACAATTTTACACCTTTGACACCTGGTAATTTACACCTTTGACATAAATGATTATTATGTTTTAATAAAATGATTATTTATGTTTTAATAAATGCCAGCTAGATGAAAGCTAATTAGAATTTCAAATACTTATCACCTATCAAATACTTATTTTGTCATTAATTATAATTTTTAACTTAAATGTGATCATAAATCTAATTGTAAAATTTTAAGAATATCACTTAGAATTTCTAGCCTAAATACTATCAGCTGTCATATTTGGAAATGTAAATCACTATTTTTGGTTTTAAGTATTCATTTAATGTTCATTTTAACACTAGTTTGATTTTGTGAGCCCAATAACTATCATAATGATAGTTTATTGTGATCTACGGTTTTCAGTTCTTATCTGAAATAAACATGTAAATCAACTTTTATTTTATTAAAATGACTTCGCAAACAGCAATATGTTTATGATGGGGAATTTCTTTTATTATAATTTCATATATATATATATACATAGGATGTTCCAAAATTTGACTGACAAATTTAGAGGGGTGATAGAACTCATCAAGAGGATGAAAAATTATCACCGAACATGGAGTCGGAAACCACGTATTGAATCAAAAATGCTGGCTGTTCTGCTCTAATTCAATTTGTGTTGACGGCAATAACTTTTAGAAAACTAAGGCATATTATAATAAAAGATTCAATGGCAATTCTCACCTTTGTTGTAAATGTTATAATATTAAAAAAATGAGTAGAAGTTTCTATTATGCTCGCAAACGGTATGCACATGACGCTCTACACTGTTAAAAATTTCTGTAAAAACACAGAAAAAAGCGAGACTCTCTGTAAATTTACACTAGTTCTTGGTTAAATGCATTCAATTGAGTTTCTCGATCACCATTTTACAGACATTTCCCTTATCTTATATCTAATTCCCTGTAGGGATTTCCATGTGTTTATTTAAAGATATTTTATCTTTGTTGAAACTTATAATTCAAAATACACACTTTTATAATTATTTTCCAATGTTATTATACATTTTAAAGAAAAAAAAAATTGTTTAAAAATTATTTTTTTTTTGTTTTACTTATAATAATTTAGAAAGGCAAAAAATCATCTCCTCGGAGTTAGTAAAGATTTTTATCGACAATCACTTTGCAGTTGTTCCCTTCACCATATATCAGAAACTTGGCAATATTAAAAGTAAATTGCGTAGCATTATTTCAAAGCTGTTACTATCATTACAATGCTATTGTTATTATTATTTCACTGGTAAATGCGTCATAAAAAAGGGGTCATAAAAATATATTAATCTTTTAGAAACATATTACACAAAATGAATATAACAATGAAAACGTAAAAAATCACTTTTAAATAATAAATTATATTTATTCTGTTTATTTTCCTACTATTTCTTACTAAAAAAAATTATTTTAAAAATATTAGCACATTAAAAAATAAATAGTATGGGACAATTTGGAAAAATTCTCTAAAACATTATTATTGTAAAAAATGAATAGATTCATTTTTTTTTGTATTACTTAAACTAGGTAAACAATTGAAATTGATTAAAAACAATAATAGGTACTATGTATCGGTCTAAAATAAATTAAAATAAACCGTTTATGAATTTTCTAACGAATATATTTGAAGCGAAATCTTTAAAAAGCACAATAGATTTTTCCCCGCTGAAACATGAAAGACATACTTTGTACTCAATGACGACAGCTCCTATAGTCAAGTAAGTAAGGTGTTCCTCTGCTGTCTGGAAGGCCCGGATTGAAACCCCGGGACAGCTAGAATCAAGTTGTGTAAATATTTAATGACGCAGCAGTTCAAATTTACTCGAAAAATTGAACTTCTTTGAAGCTCACTAAAAACTGAGTGATTCACGAATTTTGAATGCCAAGTTATTTTATTATCATTAAAAATAAATTTACAGAGTCTTGAGTATTTTTAACGATGTTAATTTGCAGAGTCTACTGTAAATTTACCGTATAACTTCTCTGTAATTTAACAAAATCTCTGTTTTCCTAATCTCTGTAATTTTACATAAGACTTAAGATAATGGATTACCCGTATAGGCTCTGTAATTTCACAGAAATTTTTTTAACAGTGTACGTTTTGGACAACGATTGCCAGTTCATACGGTATCATCAACTGCTTCAGAAATAATTTTTACTAGAACTTTTTGTGATGTTATAATATTTCATTCAAAATAAGGTACATATCGTTGCAGTTTCATTGTAAGGTTTTGATTTTTCTCAAAAGTATTACCGTCAACGCGAGTTCATTTAGGATGAAACACCATGTATTTTTGAATAAGTACTCGGTTTGCGACCCCATGTTCTATGGTAATTTTTCATTTTCTTGATGCCGTCTATCACCCCTCTTAATTTATGGGTCGAATTTTGGAACACCCTGAATATATTTGTTAAGAAAAATACTTATTCGTATGTACACTCAGATGCACAAATGAAGAATAATAATTAAGTAAAATCCCAAACAATGTGTGGATATGTGGTCCTAAAAAGATTGAAACGCACTATAATTTTTATCCGCTGGAGATAAGTAGACAATCTAAAACGCAAATATGTTCAAAGTAAGCTTATAATTAAGATTATATTTAGGAAAAACATGCCATTAATTTTCAAGAAGTTACACGTGTTAGTTTTTTATACGGTCCCTGGTCAATGTAAGTTACATTCAGAAAATGTGTTTTCATGCTCTGATAAGTAAATCAGTAAAAAAAAAAAAAAAAGAAAAACAATTCTTTTATATTAAAATTTATTCGTTATGATACGTTGAAATACACGTTAATGTAAAATTTCAGACATATCCAGCACTAAAAATTATCAGACTATTTTTTTTAGTGCCGCAAATGCTACTTAAAGAAATGCAATCCTTCAGCTCTTAATGTAAATAAAAAAAGATCCTCATGTTTCAGGGTCACAAGTCTTCATGTTCATGTATTTTCCTTCCTATTTATTGGCAAAATATACTTAAAAAACTATTGTATTCTGTTATATGGCACATTACACATCTTCAATAAGACATATTGCAGAACTGTTGGCATTCTATAATTTGATACATTACACAGCTTCAATTTAAATGACATAACTTTTAAGGAAAAAGAAAAGTAGAAGAAAATAGTTGCTTGTAAAAATAATATACAATCTTATCTTTCGTTTGTAAACGCAAGTAGCCCAATATAGTGACTTTGCCTATTTTTGGTACACTTACAAAACATTATTTTTTTTTTATCATTTTTTTTTCTCAAATGCTATTATCTAGCTTGGATTCTTTTTTTTTAAGTGTGGTGCAAATCTAACCTGCTGTTTTAAAGAAGCGACGCATTACGGAAGGGGGTTTTCTGGAGAATGTATTCTTATTCTTATATGTGAATTAGTTTCTCCATACAGTAAAATAAATAAGCAAATGAAATATTATAATATGAAACAGGTACTTACGTGATTATCGTTTGTGTAGAACTTACGGAGACAGCTGGTATTTCATCTGAAAATAAAGAATGATTGATCTGCATACCACAAATCTCCACTATTCCTCCTCTAAATGTAAATAGAAATTATTTTGCTGTAGTACTAATATATATTTTTCCGTGTAGCATCTTATTGTTACCATTATAGATAATTTATTAATAACTGATTTTTTTCAGGTAAAACAAAATATTTTATGAAGATATTTTCTTTCAAAATATAATATCGAAAAAAAGAATTTTCATTGCAATATTTGGGTGGAGTTAGAAAATATTTTATAATTAACGTAATGCTCGCAATATCTCCTTCTTGTTAGTTTGCACTTTTGTATACTACTATTTACCAGTTATTTGAAATTTTCCTTATGCATTTTAGTTGGAGCGTGTACATTGCAATAGTTTATGTATGCATATTTTATATATTTTATAATAAACAGTAAAGTACTTTTTTGAATAACTAACAGCAGTTAGCGATTTACGTATTAAAAATATTTTTATTTTTAATGCTATAGGAAAAGTTTACAGAAAATTTCTTTTTAAGCAAGCTCTAAATGTATAATTTGGCGCATTTAGGCCATTAAAAAATATTATCATATCGCTCACCCGCAAGCAAAGTGACACAATTCGACAAAAGTAAATTTAACAGGACAGGCAAAAGAGAATTTGTATGATTTTATTGTAACATGAAATTATGGCTCTTAGTTCTGCATGCCGGAATGGAAACGTGCACAGAACCATAAACCTTAACAGTAAAGACGTAGGATGAGATTGGGAGTGTTGGGTAATTTTACTTCCGCACACAATCCATCCCTCTTCTGTGGTCACCAATGGACATATAGCGTTGTAAAGTGACTTTCCACATAGCTACACCTATGAAACAGTTTGTGTAGCAAGACGCACCTATGACAGACCAATTAGTGGAATAAAACGCAAAATGAATTTTTGGGAGATGTGTCACTTTTCTTGTGGTGAGCGATATTTACCGTAACAATAAAGTAGTTTTTTAATAAATCGTATTATTTGGAGATTTATATATTTTAAAGATTTTGATTTCTAATGTTCTTATAAGAAAATATTTTACAAGATATTTTTTAAGCTAGCGCCAAAGAAATCATTTATACACTTTGAAAATAACATGATGCAATTACGTCTTGTAAAACAAAGTTTCCCATTCGTGACGAGCCGTATAAGGTGTGCAAAATTCTTGAATTTGAACATCAGAAATCGAAAAATTCGTAATATGTATTTTTTTAGGTGTTTATTTACACAGATATTTATTTTTTTTAAGAGGTTCAATAATGGAAAAAAAATGTAAATGATGTTTGTAGCGTAGGAGTTAATAATATAGCAGTCTTATTCAATACTTGCAGCAAGCCTTATATGTAAGGATATGATATTCTGTTATTAGAATTATTATATTCTCTGCCCTAATGTTATTACTAAAAAATAGTTTCCCTAAATAACAATATATATATGAAAAAACCAATTCAACTGTAAGAATTTTATGCTTATTCCACCTTTATCAATTACCCCAATGCATGTTTAGATCATTCGTATAAAAAAATTCAATAACACTGCGGATTCTTTTAAAAGTATAAACTTACCTTTTGATGTATCAGCACTTATATCTTCTGCTGTAACATAATGTAACACATAACTCTCCAAATGCCCTGCTGACATTAAGCTTTTATATCCTACTTAGATAACAAACATCTAGGGCTTTTACTAAGAAAAATATTACATGGTATTGCGTTTTCTTAAAAAAAAAAAAATACGATATATTATGAACACGCGTGTGAAAATCAGATAACTGAATTTTTATTTTATTTTTTTTTTAAGTATTGCAACAATAAAAAAAAAAAATGCAATTAATACATCGTCTATTTTAATGATATTACAGGGAAATACTTCACCGAATCTTTAACATAACTTCTTCTCACATAACTTTAACTTAATTTCTTACAAAATATCTTTTAAAAGATAAACTTAATGCATTTTTCATTAAAATGATATTTAAAAATTGAAATTTTCTAATTAACATTCTGGCTAGTGTTGCTAGGTACAGCGTCAATTGGCTAAAAAATAGGTACAGTGATTCCCAAAATGGAACAAAAAAGTATCGTACACATTAAGAAAACGGAATCTGTCTATAACGGAAATATCATAAACGAAATAATTTTATTGTCCCTACGATAGGTTACCATACAATTATATTTGCTATAACGGAATCCTGATAAAAATGGAATTTTGAATAGTCTCTTGCAATTCCGTCTTTGCAGGTTTTATTATACTAAACAAAAACAACAATCTTATATATACATTAAAATTTGTGAAAGTAGAATTGGTATGGAGTGAAACAAAATTCTACTAAACAGGCATAATTGTATAATATTACTATTGTGTACTGTAAACAAAACTGATTTATGTCTTTAAAAGCCTCAGAAAACAATTTATTTTCGAAATTTAAAGGATAATTTATAAAAATAATTTTGCCCTAGCTGTCCGAAATTTTCGGAAACGTTTCCGAATAGCTTTTAAAATGCAATAGTCTGTTTTTTTACTCGGAAAATCGTTTTTTCAGATGCTATCAATTAGAAAACTGAATAATCCATTATAAAAGCTACTCGGAAATGTTCCCGAAATTTACGGGCAGCTAAAAAAAATATTTTTTTTTAGATTCTTCTTTAAATTTTGAAAGCAAATTGTCTTATGAGGCTTCTAAAGATAAAGGAACGCTTTTTGGACTCTTGAGAGACTCGGAAGAGATTATTCTATATTTTAGTTCAGGATTATAAGCACATTTTTGTAAAGAAATTCTTTTTTATAGTGTAGTGGTATTGAATTTCTTACTTTTAAAACAGAATTTCTCTTTTAACAGGCTCCCTTTTCCCATGGTTTACTGAGTAATGTACATTAAAACCTGTGAAAACAAAATCGCTGGATAGCGCAGTAAATTCAGTTTTAGACAGGTTTACATCTAGGAAGGCAGATTTCTAAGCTATTCAGTTGGAAGAGACTATAAAGTGTTTCTTTTATAGATAATTTCTGTCTTCACAGTTTTTTCTGTGTTATGTTCTATTTGATGCAGTCTATCGACAGCATGTTAATAAAAGAAATTTAAAAGAATTTATGCAGTAAGAAAAACTGGTGATTTTGGCGTCCAGCGCAGAAGTTGTAAGGCACTAGCATCTCTGTTGTAGTGACACTCTAGTGGTTTAAAATGAACGTGGAGTAAAACCTGTGTGCGCAACTGACTGTATACTATAGGGACTCTAATTTCCAGAGGTGCATTTGGATTTCCTTGAAGTATACACGCTTTAAAGTTCCACGCTTTAAACTATAACCGTATACAAATTTAGGTGTTGTTGTTTAGTCTGCAGGAGCCTAAAAATTCGAGTGAGAGTGCGATGCAATGGATTTTGGTCGTGTCCTGCCGTTAAGGTTGTAATGAAGCAGTAACTTAGTTACAATGTCTCTCCAGTGTTTTGAAGGTGAATATGGTGTAAGACGTAACACTAATATAGAGGCACTCCAATTGTCTCCGGTGCATTTTTAATTAGGAGTTCACTGTTCCGCGAGTTAGTGGTAATCGTATGCAAATTTATTTGCTCAGTCGGCCAAAGTATAAATAGGGGAGCGAAAGTATATTAGTTGGTTAGTCAGTGTTTAGTGGGTTAATTAGACATTGGAGAGAGTGTGAGATGGCGTAAGTAGTTTTGGTGTAGAGAAACGGCCTGTATGGCTGGAGCTTAGCCTGGGAACAAGAACAGATTCAGAGTGAGATGAAATCTAGATAGTATTTGACATAAACCTCGCCGTCGCAGCTTAAGCACGCTCTGGAGAAATGAAGTTACGTGAGTTAACTTTTGACTTTATATTTAATTAAGATTGTTTTATTTCTATCAGGGGGTGAAGTCGAAATTTATGAGATCTTGCCTGCCAATCCTTTCCCCGTTGTTGAATAAAAGCTTTATATTTAAAGACTATAAGACTCCTCATGAACTCCCACCACTATAAGTACGTCACATGGTATTTGACACCAGCGTTGAGCAATTAGACTGGGTTCTGTACCGAATTGTTCAGTATTACATTTTGAATCTCATCTACAAAAGATTGCGGGGTGAAAGCTTGGAGGTAGAAAATGCAGAGTGGTCCCTTTTGACAAATTGTGTTGTGAATAAAAGATCTCTTTACATACTCGAGATATATTAACTACATTCATACAGCGTCCATGTGGACATTTCCAGTCTAGAGTTAATTACTGAAGGCGTTCCAGAAAACGATTTATGTGAGTTTGTTTTGAAGTTTATATTTGAATAAGATTTTTATCGTATTGTTGAAGCTAATTTCTTCGAGGTCTTACCTGCCAAATATTTCCCTAAATTTTAAAATAAAGTGTTTTTAACCATATATTAGAATTATGACCTCTCATTACAACAATGGCCTTAGCGGGGTATAGCTTTTGGAGCCTTGAGAGATCTCACGTAATTCGGTAGAACTGGTAGCACTAATTTTTGCGCAATTCCGCCTTATTCCAAAAATTAAGGTTTAAGATGAAAGAAATAATATAAAACTGCGTATGTGTCAGATCGTACTTGATTTGTGCACATTTTTTCAATACTTATATGTTGTTTTCTTTAGCGGTTTAAGAGATCATTATGACATATATTTTTAATGGCCCGGCATATTTCCGAGAAACAAACCAAATATTCATTAAATCAATTTCCAGATTATTTTTTGAAAGATATATGACATAAAAATCAAGGAAACTAAGCTTAGTGGTGAATAAGAATACAAATTGGTAGAAAATGTTAAAATGACTTCCGAAGAAAACAGAAGATGCTATCTAGAATATTGTTAGGTCATAACGTTCTTAATTTAACAGCTGTTGTTCTCTCAGATATCAGGCGTGTCTCTTGTTGTTGCTTTCCGATTAACTTAGTTCACTCTAGAGTGTGGCCCTTTGTCTTTTATTTCATTTGCAAGAAGCAGAAAGAAGATTACTTATGTGTTAGCTTCCATTTTTCTTCTTTTTTTTATTCTTCTTCAGTGTTTAGCTTTTATTTGGAATTATATATATTAGATGCATATTTAAAATTGAATATATCAGTTATATAAAATACTAGTTATAAATAAATATTAAAATGTGATTTTAAAATATTGTTAGACCAATATCTCTTATTTTTCATATAGCTATTGTTGCATTTTTGATTTATGGTAATAAATAAAATTAAACATTATAAGTTTGGTTTCATTAATGATGCTTTATACACACTTTCTATACTGAAAACTAAAACAAGCAAAAAATAAACGTAAATGTTAGTTTTTCAATAACAAAAACACTTTTAATCAGAAATTATTTTCATTTTTTTGCTTGTGTAAAATTCAAAAATTTCATAAATTGAGTGAAAAATTTCATAAAATTTTTCATAAACTGAGTGCAGGTGGATTAAAAAATATATTCAGCTAATGTCCTTCCTTAAACAATACTAAATTTTAAATATTTAGGACTTGTATTTATAAATAATAATTCTTAAGATTCTACACAACTCTTGCATACAGGTCCATGAATTTCATGAAATTATAAGATGATTGGATAATTAACGCGTTATAATAATATTACATATTTCCAATAAAAACTAGTATGTTGTGGCCATCACAAAACTTTCTTCTATACAGGGTGTCCGGTCTCAACGGTGTCCAATGGCTAATTCCTAAACCGTTAGCCATATACATATAGTTCCAATTAGAAAAATGCTTTAAATCAGATTAAGAAATATTTTAAAAGTGATTTGGGTCAATAAAAACATTTCTTAAAAAATTACGGAGTTTAAATTTTTATACGGTCCCTCGGTCCTATAAGTTATATTTAGTAAAATTTTCCTATTACACTGAAAAGTAAGACAAAAGTCCCATTCATATGACTCTAAAATTGTGCGAGTTATGAAACTTTAAAAATGCATGGCTTATGCCACTTTTCTGCTCTGAAAACAAATGAGTTCGGCTTGGCTTTGAGGGGTCATATTGCAAGTGCTTAAAGTATTCGAAGATCTCATTTCATGTGTATTTGCGCTTTGAAAAAAATCGTACAAGTGTTACGATTAAGTTAACATTTATTGAGTTTCAGATTGGCTGAAATAACATATGTTTTATTCTGACAGGATTTGAGACTGTTTCTTTTATGATTTCTTTTAATAAAATTATGTTATTTTTATAAGTTTTTATGTTACTTCAACGATCTTATGTATGTTTTTCGAGTTCAAAATTTGTATTCGAACTTTCACCTGCTTTCAAATATCCGAACGAGATTACATTTTACATACTGGCGCAAATCCGATAACAATCTAATATTATTATGATTTTCGGTGGTTACCATTTATACTTATTTTATAGGATAACACAAAAAATTTCGGATATATTACCGCCAAGAAGTTTATGAAAAACTTTTAGATTAGATAATACAAGACGGAGATTGTTGGGTTTTTTAACTTTTATGTATTTTTTAGCACTGAATCCAAAAATTGCCTTAATTTTTAACCATCATGTCAGTATATTTCGCAAATCATAAATTGTCGATTTTAAAGAATAACAAAAATCGGATACTATAAAGTAGAGGAGATGGTTGTATTTTTGAACTTTTGATAATTGATTTTTACGTACTTTTTAACACTAAATCTGAAAATGACTTTCATTTTTAACCATGACGTTAGAATTTTTTTGTAAGTGTGTAAGTTAAAATATAGCGAAAATCTCATACTATAAAACATATGTAAAACTTTTTTTATTTTATTTGATTCAATAATTTATTCGATATTTCTGCTTATCTTGGGATTCTTATAGCTGAGTGGTGTGATGAGAAGGGGGAGGAGATGAAATTTTAACTTTGAACTTTTTAACTTTGAAATTTACAATTTGCGAAAAAACTTGACGTGATGGCTAAAAATGAAGGTCAATTCCGGATTCAGCGGTACAGAATGCATAAAAATCAATTATCAAAAGCTAAAAAACATGAAATAACCCAACTTTTGCAGGCTATTGTAATCTAATAATATTTTTAAATACGTATCATTTTGTAAAGAATTGAGGCTGTTAATTTAGCATCATTTTATTTAACAAAAATTCTCTTTTTTTCTTTCTTCCTAAATGTGTTTTACAAATTGTATATTTTGCATTAATATGTCAGAAGGACTAAAGATTTCAAATTTATATTGCAATGTTAATTTTACTCTCAACCATTTTTTAACATATCTGACGAAATTATATTTCGACTAAATTTGTGAATGACCCCCAATTTGCAGCAAAAATATACTCCAACTTTAAACAGGTATTACTCGGTCAATTATAATCGTAGAACCACGGGACTTTTTTTGTATTACTTGTCAGTGTAAAAGGAAAATTTTACTAAATATAAATTATAATACCGGGGGACCGTATAAAAATTTAAATTTCGTATTTTTTTAAGAAATGTTTTTATTGACCAAAATCGCTTTTAAAATATTTCTTTACCTGATTTAAGACATTTTTGTAATTGGAACTATATGTCTATGACTAACGGTTTAGGAATTAGCCATTGGACACCGTTGAGACAGGACACCCTGTATAAATCACGTTAATTAAATCATTTAAATAGTACCAGGAATTACATCAATTTAGCACCAATTTGTATCAAAGTTTATCTGAATTTGAAGTTTGATGAAAATTCGTGCATTAGTTCTTGAAATAGAGCGGAAATTCTGAAAAATGTAGCATTGCAGAGCCACCTATTGTGCGATTTACACCAAAACATAAACAGCCCTAATTTATGTGAAGGTATACCTGAATCTGAAGTTTGATGAAAATTCGTGCTTTAATTATTGAGACAGAGATATGGTGGAAATTCTGAAAAATGCTGCATAGCAGCGCCAGCTCTTGAGCGATTTACACCAAAAACTAAACAGCACTAATTCATATCCAGGTATACCTGAATCTGAAGTTTGTTGAAAATCCAAGCCTTAGTTCTTGAGATAGAGATATTTCAGAAATTACAAAAAATGCAGAATAGCAGCGCCACCTGTTGAGAGATTTATACCAAAATCTATAAAACGTCAGTTCATGTCAAGGTATACCTGAATCTGATGTTTGATGAAAATCCGTGAGTTTGTTTTTGAGATAGAGCTGATGTAGAAATCGCGAAAAATGAAGCATAGCAGTGCCACCTGTCGGGCGATTTACTCCAAAACTAATCAGCACCAATTTATATGAGGAACTACTAGAATATAAATTTTTATTAAACTCCATGCATTAGTTCTTGAGATAGAGCGCCCACAAAATTTGTGTCACATACAGACAGACAGATACAACCACAGACTCACAGACAGACATTTCATAAAAACATGTTTTTCGGAATCTCTTACCCCTAAAACGTGTAAATCCGTCGAAAACCGGAAGTCGAAAATTTTCATGAATCCAATACTTTCTTCTTGTAAATATAGAAGTAAGTAAAAATGTTACCTGGTTTTATTTTAATATTCCTTTTCTATTGTTATACGTTTGTAGTAAGGGGAATTTGTATGTTACCTATGAAATATTTGTTCTATGATTGCATGTAAACATTTACAAAATATTTTAAATGGTAACTGAATTTTGTTTCTTTGATGTTAGATATTTTAACACCTACATTTCAGTATGCAATGTGGAGTGTTTGAGATTGCAGTTTTCAACACTTTCGAGGTCAGTTAAAAAAATCTGTAACTTCGGATAGTCCGTCTGTGTGGATCTTGATACGTTGTCATTGAGACTGCAGGTTCGGTAAATCCAAATTATTCCATAATGCATCGAAGAATAAAAACGTCTTCATAACTTAGTTCTAATATATTGTAAATAAAATTCGTAACTTGAATAAGTAAACACACTCTACAGTTCAAATTAAACTTCTTTCTTAAAAAACAACTATATACATTTTATTTACAAATATATAGGTATATTAATATTATTATTACTCTCATTTGAGAGTTCCATTATTACCGTCAGACCGGTTCAAAACAAACTTTACATCTACACTGAAAAGAAAATCGGAAAACAATAAAAAGGGGGTTGCCACAGTGCCGGCTAACAGAAAATGGCAAGCATCGCCAAGTTGGCATTCTCAACATCCTGCCCCGGGCTGAACACTTAGTTCAGCATCTATATTAAACAATTTAATAAACATAAGAATATACTTACATACATGACAAATTTTCAGATACATACTTACATACAGCTACAGATATAAAAGCAAAAATAATAAGAATGCTGCAATCTACGAAAGAAAATAAAACACATGAATTGTATGAAAATTAAACAATAATAAGGGTAAATATGAGTAACAAAACAAATTAAATGTTCGATAATAGTTCTTATTTTTAGTGTAAGAGTTTTAGTGTCTTTTAGTCCACTAAGTCCAATTCAAGATTATATAGCAATTGCACAGGTCGTTTAAGATCGCCTTTTGCAGTCTGTAATACACATGATCTGATTTTAGAGTCACGACCAAATATGAGTTCTTTAACACGACCACACTGCCACATATGTTTTGGGAGCTTTTCATCATAAATTATTACTATATCGTTAACTTTGAACTGAGGCGATGAATTTATGTTTTTCACTTGAAAAGCAGATCTAAGTTCTAACAAATATTCGTTTCTCCACCTTTTCCAAAAGTGGTCAGTAATTTGTTGCTTATATTTATATTTTCTCGTAAACAAAATCTTATTGGATTTCTCTTGCGTACAGACTGGTAATCCATAAGAAGGTAAGGACATTAATCGTTTACCAACTAAAAAATGAGATGGCGTTAAAGGTGATGGTTCAGCATTTTCTTCGTAGAGATAACATAAGGGACGTGAATTAATCACCGCTTCAATTTCTGTAAGTATTGTTTCTAGCTCTTCATAACGGAGACAAGTTTTTCCTAGAACCTTTTTTAAAGGTGTTTTAACTGATCTAACCATCCTTTCCCAGAAGCCGCCCCACCAGGAAGCCCTGGGAATTATAAACTTCCATATTATTTTATTCTTTCTCAAGTAATCAAAAATTTCTTGCTTAGAAATTCTTTCCCAAGCATCTTTTAACACCAAATCAGCCTTAGAAAATGTCTTGGCATTGTCACTGTACATTATTTTGCAGAAACCTCTCCTAGAGAAAAATCTTCGTAGTGCTAAGATAAAGGTTTCAGTACTTAGATTGGTGACTAACTCTAGATGTATCGCTCTGGTTACAGCACATGTGAATACGACAATATAAGCCTTCCCAGTGCCTTCAGAAGTTTTATAATAAATCGGACCGGCAAAATCGACACCAGAGGTTTCAAAAACTGGTGTTTTGATGATTCTATCTTTCGGTAAAGGTGCTATTTCCACCTTTCCAGGAATAGCATTAAGTTTTCGACATATCATACACGATCTTAAGACGGATTTTACAAATCTTCTTCCCTTTAATATAAAATACCTTTCACGAAGGTGAGCTAAAGTGACAGCTACACCAAAATGGTACATTCTTTCATGAGCATCCTTAATTAGTAATTTTACAAAATAAGATTTATTAGGAAGTATCCACGGATGTTTTTCCTGCTCTGTAACTTCAGAAAACTGAAGTCTTCCGGATAAAACAAGTAAGTCATTTTCATCGAATTGTGGATTAAGGTTGTACAAAGAAGAATCTTTATTAAGTGGTTTTTTTTGTTTAAGTGCTTCTATTTCAACTTTAAATGATGTTTCCTGAGTTTGTTTAATCCAGTATTTTTCTGCTATTTCTATTTCTGAGGTAGTTAAAGGTCCTAAAATTTTAGGGTTTTTCGAATTGGCATTATGAATAAAACGCATTATCCAAGCAGTAATATTATACACGCGATTTAAACTACTGAACTTTGCCATATCAAATACTGGCTTAGGAATAGAGTTTGATTCGTTACACAATAATGTTAAATTTGGTTTTGCTTTCATTTCATTAAAAGCTTCGGGAACCATTTCTATAGCCCTTTTTGAAGGCCACATATCTTCTGATAGTGATAACCAAGGTGGGCCGCACCACCATACATTATTACTCATTAACTTCGATAAGTTTTCCCCTCGCGTAAGCAGATCTGCAGGGTTTTCTTTTCCGGGACAATAATTCCAGTCCTTTGGATCTGTCAATGACTGAATTTCGGTTACACGATTGGAAATAAAGGGTTTCCAGTTTGTAGTAGAACCCCTAATCCACCAAATAGTTATTTATGAGTCCGACCATAACTTTATATTTAAATTCGAAATATGTAATTTTTGTTTTAAATATTTCCACATTCTAGCGGCAACTACTGCACTGATCAATTCCAGCCGTGGAATAGTTAACTTCTTGAGGGGGGCTATTCTACATTTACTCCAAACAAAACTTGTTTGAATTTCGCCAGTTAATGAAATGGAACGCAAATAAGCAACTGCTCCATACCCTTTGGGACTAGCATCACAGAATATGTGAATTTGTGAATTTTCAGAAATGTTTATCATATTAGGAAAATATTTTCGGGTTATTTCAAATGTGCGTAAATGTACAACTTCTGAACACCAAGTGTTCCACTCGCATTTCAAATTTTCAGGTAATTTATTGTCCCACTCTAAACCTCTTTGCCATGTTTCTTGCAACAAGGCTTTAATATGTATTACAAATGGATTCACAAATCCTAATGGATCATAAATTTTCAGTAACATTTTAAGAACTGTTCGCTTCGTGGGATCATCGATGTAATATTCTTCAAAGGGCTGCGCATCTAACATCAAAATATCAGATTCAGTATTCCATATCAGTCCAAGCACTTTTAAGATACTACCTGTGTTTTCCTCACTTATACCTAAGTTACCAGATTCCCACATTTCCCTAAGTTTAATAGAACTTGTTTTTAATTTCCTCAAATTCATCCCAGCTTCTTTAAGAATTTCAGAAGCTGTAACTGATAAATAATAAGCTTCGTTATCTAAATCTGATCCGGAAATTAAATCATCGACATAGAGGGAATTATCTAACATATATACAACATTTGGATGTTGATCTCGATAGTTCTTTATATGATGTTTAATTGTGGCAGCCAAAATAAATGGTGAGCATGTAACGCCAAATGGTACACGTCTAAATCTTAAAATTTTGAAAAAGTTGTTTGCGTCATTATCGAACCAAAGAAATTTAAGGTAATCTCGGTCTTCTTCAGCTACAGAAATTTGAAGAAAGGCCTTTTCAATATCTGCACAAAACTCAGTATTGAATTTTCTGAAATTAATAATAATTTCTAATAAATCGGGGTTCAAATTTGGGCCACCGTACAAACAATCATTTAATGATTTGCTATTTTCTTTTGAGGAAGCATCAAATACCATTCTAACTTTAGTTGTGGGTTTATCATCTCGCAAGACAGGTCGGTGGGGCATAAAATAACCGCTATTTACAGTTTTATTAGAACATGCTTCCACTATGTTATTTAATTCCTGTTCAATCACAATTTCTTTATATTTCTGCAATAATTCCTTATCTTTAAGCAATTTTCGATTTAAGTTAATAAATCGGTTTCTAGCATTGTTATAATTACTTCCTAAATCTCTTCTATCATCTTTCTATAACAATTTAGCTTCGTATCGGTGCTCAAGAAAATGCAAATTGTTTTCGAATTTTTCGATTATCTCTTTATCTAATTCAGAAATATTTTCTTCAGTGTTCATCCCTAAAGTTTCTAACTCCCACAATGTTTTCAAATCATTTTGAATAGGTTTCATAACCTGAGTGGACAAGACCCCAGCTTGCTTACTCTCACTATTTTTATTTACGTCAATTGTCCCGCAGAGGGAATGCCCAAATAAATTTTCACAGACGAACAATGATTTATTTATGGGGTATGTTTTGTCATTAATTTGATATAAATAATCAGCTCCTATTAATATATCAACATCACTATTTTCCAAATGTTCCCACGTGTCAAGACGAAATTTGGAAAGTTTTCTCTTAATTTTGATTGGAAGAGGAGGAATTTGTATCAAAGAATTGGTTATTAGCGGTGTGACTAATGCTTCAATTATTATACTACGTTTTCTATTCGTCAAGTGAATTAGCTTTAGCTTAACGACATCATAACATTGTTCTTCAGATTTTCTCGAACCTAAAGTATAGACAATTAATTTTTCCTTTCTAATGACCTCAGGTTTCAATTTTGAAACTAAATTTTCTGTAATAAAAGTTCGATGACTAGCAGAGTCAAATAAACAAAGAGCAGTTTCTGAATTTTCACCCGCTTCCACTTTTACATGAATTGTTTGCAATATTACTTCTCTACTGATATTATTTATATTGCCTTTGCAATGAGATACGGAGGAAATAATACTACGTGAATTTTTTGATTCTTCTGTTTTTTTATTAGAATTACAAAGTATAGTATGATGATATGTTTTACCACACACTTTGCAATTTTCATTCGAAATTTTACAAAAATTCGCGATGTGAAATTTACGGAAGCATTTAAAGCACCTTCCTTCCCTTTTTAATTTTTCTCGCATTTCCGGAATGGTGAAAGACTTACACTTTTCAGTATCGTGATCAGTTTGATTACAAAATATGCAGTTATTTTTAATATTTGTGGTTAAGGCAGAAGCTGATGGAATGAATTTTTTATAATTTTTCTTATAATTTTCCTGCTTCTCAGGGATTTTTTCAAAATGGTTTAATTGGACAGTGGTCTCGCGAGATTCAATTTCATCTTTAATGAAATTTATCAGCTCATTAACATCCCAGTCAGTGTTTTTAATTCGTTTTCTATTAAATTCTAGTGCAATATCTGATGGAATAAGTTTCAGAAGAATCGGACATAACAAGTGCCCATATGAACCTGAGGCAACACCTAAAGAATTAAGATTTCTTATTTGAATTTCGCATTCATCATACAAATCTCTAAAAGCCTTAATGTTACTAGAATTTCGTACTGGTTTCAAATTTAGCAGTTTAGTCATGTGACTATTTATTACCAGGTCATTACGACCAAAACGATTTTTCAATAATTCTATAGCATGAGCATAATTTTCCTTAGTCAGCGAAAAGCCTGCTATAGTATTTGCAGCACTTCCGCCCAAAAGTGACTTTAAGTAGGAAATTTTATCAATCGGAGTTAAATGTTCATTATTGTCAATCGCATTCGAAAACTGACTCCAAAATTCGAGCCATAAACACGAATCACCATAATATTTAGATATATTAAGTTTAGGAAGTTTAATCAAATTTTGATTCAGAATTTTCTGACTTTTTAGTAGAGAACTATTGTTGCTACTACTATCACTTTCAATGTCTGAAGAATCTTGTTTAGTTTCAGGAGTAACTGTGTTATCATTTAAAAATTTGGAAATTTTATATTTCCATTCAATAATATTCTCATTATAAGATTCCGATTTCTCGATTTCTTTTTCAAATTCAGTACTTGGAACCAGTGGTTCAATTTCAGAATTTAATAATTTTAAAGTTTTCATTTTGTCATTCAATTGCTGTTTAAAAAGATCCAGCTGTGATTTTCTATTCTCAAGCTCTAATTCTTGTGTATTATCTAATAAATCCCTTATTTTATCAAATATTTTCGTAGTTTGACTACGAATCGTAGCTCTTTTTTTTTTTCAAAGTTTCGTAATCCATCATAAAATAAAGAATTCAAATTATTCGATACAGTTCAGTTAATAAATGTATTCATAATTCTATTTATTCAATATAATTTAATTTGAGGTACTTACCTCAATCGATGATGAAATCCAGACATCCTGGAGCTTTGACGCCAGAAAAATGATACGTTGTCATTGAGACTGCAGGTTCGGTAAATCCAAATTATTCCATAATGCATCGAAGAATAAAAACGTCTTCATAACTTAGTTCTAATATATTGTAAATAAAATTCGTAACTTGAATAAGTAAACACACTCTACAGTTCAAATTAAACTTCTTTCTTAAAAAACAACTATGTACATTTTATTTACAAATATATAGGTATATTAATATTATTATTACTCTCATTTGAGAGTTCCATTATTACCGTCAGACCGGTTCAAAACAAACTTTACATCTACACTGAAAAGAAAATCGGAAAACAATAAAAAGGGGGTTGCCACAGTGCCGACTAACAGAAAATGGCAAGCATCGCCAAGTTGGCATTCTCAACAGATCTAACTCAAATAAATACACTTGTATCTGAATGGAAATTGTACACGTAAATCATATTAAAGATCTCGTATGTTACCTATGGTATCTTAGCTCTATAATTGCATGGAAACATTTTCGAAAAACTTAAAATGTGTTATGATCAATCTGGTGTTGGTGACGAAAAAAAACACACACATTAATATTAGTTATTTTAACTGTTAATTACATTTAAGCACGCTAAGTGGAGTGACTGAGATTACAATTTTTAACACTACCGAAGTTAGTTAAAATGTGTATGTAACATGGTTCGTCTGTCTGTGTGTACGCTAATACACTTGTATCTGCCCGTAAATTCTGCATGTTATTTATATTAAGTTTAGGAAACTCCACTTTAAGAAAACGTTGTGCAGCATCTGATCTTATAAGGCATATCAATGGCGAAATTTAAAAAAAAAAAAAAACGAAATTTTAATACGAAAACCCAATTATGATATCACATTTGGAGTCTTCGATAAAATTTATCTTAGGATATTAAAACATTTACACATTTAAGATTTACGTATTTACGATTACGACAGTCGGCCAAAGGTAAAAAATGATTGAAAAAATGACCCCGGTATTTTATTCACCAAATTTTCCCATGAAAAACTAATATAGATATTCAACAGGAAATTATATATTCTTTCATGTTATATTAATAAAAGATTAACGTTCGTCTTAGTACTGTAATTGTATGAAACTCTGAAAATTTAAAAAAAAAACACAATAATTTTGACAACATATAAGACTTTGTCATCAAATTTTGCTTTACGAAACCAAACGGAAAGCCATTTAGTCAACTATTTTAGGAATCATAAAGAGATAAAATTTGGAACTCCAAATGTTAAATTCATTCTTAACAATTGAAAAATAGAATGCAATGCGAGTTGATTTTTAAGCATAATTCCAGAACTACTTTACGGAATAAGCGACAATTTTATAATTCCCATATTTCAAACCTTTAAAAATCTATTTTGTTGAAAATATACATATGTTACAATTCATATTTTTTTCGAAAAAAAAAATACGAATTAAATTTTGAAAAAACAAATGAAATGAAACTAATGAATTTTTAATAGAAATTGATTTTTGGAAGTTCCAACTATGAAATATTAAAATTACAGCTCATTCCGCCTATTAGTTGCTGAGTTATGCTTAAGAAACTATCTCCATGGCAATCTGTTTTGCAACAATTGCAAATGACTTTAACATTATGAGTTCCAAATTTTAAATCTTCATAATTATTAAGCTATTTTACCGAATATTTTCCCTAAATATCCTAAGGTAAAATTTATAGAAAAAGCCAAACATGATGTCAAAATTAGGTGTTCGCTTTAAAAATTTCAGAGTTTGGTACAATTTTAGTATGAAAATTACCTTTAACCTTATATATATATATATATATATATATATATATTTTTTTTCAAAATGCTAAAACAACATAACTTCAAAAGGAAGGTGTATATCTGTAGAAATTTTTAAACAGTAAAATATTTATAAAAACAAAAACAAGAAAGACAGGTAAAAAACAAAAACAGTCTGTTCTTCATCAGTGGGAGGACAGACAGAAAACTAACTCCACCCCCCACTTTTTAAAATTTGCAGGTTTCTGAACACATGTTCACCCCGCATTCAATACTGAAAACTAATTTTAGTTTTTTAATGTAATTAGATTAATAAAATGACAATAGTTTTCAGTATTGAATGCGGGGTGAACATGTGTTCAGAAACCTGCAAATTTTAAAAAGTGGGGGGTGGAGTTAGTTTTCTGTCTGTCCTCCCACTGATGAAGAACAGACTGTTTTTGTTTTTTACCTGTCTTTCTTGTTTTTGTTTTTATAAATATTTTACTGTTTAAAAATTTCTACAGATATACACCTTCCTTTTGAAGTTATGTTGTTTTAGCATTTTGAAATGATATAATATGCTTTATTGCATTTGATATGTGCTGCTGTAGCGCCATTCATGCAGTAATTTATCATTAATTTTGGAATAATATATATATATATATATATATATATATATATATATTTTTTTTTTTTTTTTTTTTTTTAAATCATGATTTTCAGTCAAATGGCTATTTCTGTTTTTTTCTCTGGCACTTTGGACGTTAAATTGTTTTTTTTTTTGTTTGTTTTTTTTTTGTCCCACTGTACATCCTTGGATCACTAGATTTAAAATATTTATTGCAAGATGGAGAAGACAAAGGATTTTCCCTACTCAGAATGAGTTTTTTCCTTTTTTTAGAATACAGGAAGTTGTTGTATAGCAAATAAATTATTGTGTTAAGTTTTTCATATATTACATTATTCAGATATCCATTCGATTGAAAGGATTAGATTAATTAAACAACTGGTTTAAAAGCGGAGACATTTTTTAAAGGGTTAATGCATCTTATTGGGGATTTTTGTGCTCGTTAATGTATATCAGCATTACTACACCTTTCTCCATACGGCTGGGTAAATGGTATAATCAAGTTTTTTCGTCTACTGTTGGAGCATGAACCTCACCATTTCTCTCTTTTTAGAGTCAATTGCTTTTTCCACTTACAAAGTGATACAATTAATATGATGTGCACCTTACTAGTATTACGTACTACAACTATGAAAACGAAAAAAAATACTTTTTTCTGTTTTTGTACTGGTTCATAAGAAGGGCTTTTTGTAACTGATGAAGAATTTTTTTTTTTTTTTTTTTTTTTTTTAACGCATTGCATTATATTCTTTTTTATTGTTTATTTAAAAAGTGTTTTTTTTTTTTTTTTTTTTTTTTTTTTTTTTTTTTTAATGAGACAAAAATTTGGAAGCTCTTTTTTAAGTTAGAAAAACAATATCAGTTAAAAACAAACTTTAAAATAGCTTCAGCGCTAACGGTTTAAGACAGAGCAAATAACTTCTCCAATCCCCGTATAGTTCCTCGCAATTTCAAGGAATTTCTTGTTTTTACCTTTTTCATCTTAAATTCGATTGAACATTATATGTAAATGTTTACTTCATTTGATGATTTTCTCTATATCAATTTAGATTTGTTTAAAAAATATGCTTAAATGACTGGCACCTTACAATATCAGAAAATACTGAATGGAAAATATTTGCGAGGCCACACAATTGGACCACATGCAGATATTTTTCTTTAATTAATTTGAATGCAGCTATGATATTTGAAACATTTTAATCTATCATTTCAAGAATTTGTTTTTTTAAGATTACGATATTTTACAGCGAAATATGAAAATACCTCAGAGTAATCATATATTAGAGGGGGAATTCCCCGACGGTTTCTTCAGCCAGGATAAAATCACGTGACTCGGGGCAAGAAGTTTCCCGGTCAGCTTGCAAATAGCATTGATTTCTACGGAGGATATTAGACAATTTCATGTTTACGATTCAAAAATATCACAGTAGCAAGTTGTTGTGTCTATGGATGTACAGAAAGATCAAACAAAACAACTTCTGTTACCTTCCATTGTTATGTATTTATTATTTATTTATTTTTATTAATATTTAAAGGGTCTTAAAAAGATATCATTGGAACTATGATATCGTTTATTCACGTTGTTACGATGAAAATACAAAAAAATTTACTTTTAATAACATAAATGTATGTAATAATAGGATATACTGTTATCTAGTGTTATCAGTTTATATTAAAATTGTGAGTTTGATTAATTTGAATTTTAAGAACATTTCGTATTAAGGTGTTTGGCGATACATTTTTTTTCGCCAAAAGAAACTTGTTTTCGTCGCTTTAAAACCTAAATACTTATGTTTTTGTTTTTTTAAATCTTGCTTTAGATTAAATTTATGCTTTAAATAAAGTATGCTATTAAAGTACGTTTTAAATGTATTAACAGGTAGATCTTTAAATATTACCTAAATTTAATATACTAATAAGATACGCAGCTAAATTTAATGCACTCATAACTTTTAGCAAAAAATAATTATAAGAAAAATTAATTAATCGCTCAAACTTATTAATAATGCCAGTATCAAGAAATCAGTATTTTAATTATTTTACACAAAATATTTAAAATTCAAAACTTCGCAGAATTACGAATGAAAGAAGAAAACAGTAGCTTCGTCGTGCGGGGATAGGGGGGGGGGCAGAACCCCTTCTTGTATAATAAACTTAAAATACAAGTCTGGGCATATTCTTAATGCAATGTATCTTTTTAACCAATTTAACTTAGCTTGATGCTAATCTATATTTATATATTAATATATTAATATAGCTGATGTTAATTAACCGAAAATGAAAATTAGCACTGCAGTATCATATAGTTAATCCGCTTTTTAAATATATATATAACTACTCTGTTTTCTTTCTTTATTTATTTAAACTAAATATATCATTTAATAAAACTAGTTTGTGGATTATAATTTGATTTATTAACGGATTTTTTTGCGGAATAGTTAGGATTCATTGTTATATAGATCAGAGGTTGCCAACCGGTGGTCCTTGAGAAAATTTCGGTGTTCCTCAGAAAATTTTGGACATTATTTGGATTTTGAATGTTAAATTAATAATTGTACTTTATAAATATTAAAACTATTAATGATAACATGATAATACTCTAAAAAATTCCCGTATTTGTAAAAATTTAGATGTGTAGTTTTGAAAATTTAAATTATAGCGGGCATTGGTAATTATATTAATAGAGATTATTCAGTATATGCTTTATTTGTTGAATTGTATTAACACAGATAAGTATTAATTTTGGACTCTCCCGAAAATATGAATATGCATTATTGACTGGAAAACAACGAAAATTTTGGCTTAATTTTGAACTACATATTTGTGCGAAACAAATATTTTGATGATTGGGCCACAGCAATTAAAAATCATTACTGGTCTCAGCGTGAAATAAGAATTGCTCTCTGTGTTCATACGATGTCGTTGATTCCGTATATGAACTTATTTTAAACAAACAGTAATAAATATCCCATCAAAATGCGTGATTCTTAAATAAGCTTCAATTATTTTGTAAGGTTGAAATTAACGTTAAGGCTGTTCTCAACTGCTCTGCTCAACAAGTCCAAAACGATTTTAAGCATTTACAAATTCATTTTTTAACGGAAAGATATAAAATTGGAAAGCCTGACCATGGAAGCGATTTGGAATCGAACTGTGTTTTCCATTTTTTGATCCATAAATTGCCTATTGAGTTAGAAGTGATTTTGATCACGTGACAAACATGTTTTTCATCCTTTCTTGAGTGGATTTTTTTTTCTTTCGCACGGTAAAGCAGTTCAAAACGCTCACTTTGACACTATTTTTTGAAAGATCTATTGCGTTTGCAAAAAAAAAAACGGAAGAAACAGCTCGATTACATAGTCATCACAGTTACATCGTAGTAGTTACATCGACAATAAACCTGCTACTTTCATACATTTCCGAACAAAAATGAATTAAAACTTATGTCATAAAGTTGCCCTTTTGGATTTGAGAACAGCCTTAATAATTTTGATACAATTAAACAAACTTTTGGAGCTTTTTGTTATGATTAAATAAGACGGTGATTATTATTAAAAAATAGTGGTATCAATCACATAGGCAAGAAAGTGACACCCCACATTTATAATTTTATTTTATTGAATAGATACATTTCATTTTAATAGAATAAACATTCTGTGATAATTATTGTACAAATACATTTTTATTGTTAAAAAATTCTTATTAGTAGTCCGTGTGATTTCAAATTTTGAATTTAGTGTTCCGTGAGGTTCAGAAGTTGGCAACCGCTAATATAAATGAATTAAGCATAGCCAAATAACTTTTTTTTTAATTGTATTATTTCTGAAATTGAAATTTTCCACTTTGGACTTTTTCTATTTCTAACTATTTTGTGTGTATTTATGCAATTTGTATTGTAAAATAATTCCTGTATGTTTGTTATAGTTGTGTACTAAGTTATTATTTATAAACTTGCATCCATGAAGCGAAATTTGTAAATAAAATTATGTGTATAAGTTTGAGTTCAGTTAAACATTTCAATTAATTGAATGTGTTGTTA
This sequence comes from Maratus speciosus, assembly GCA_963932465.1. NCBI lineage: Eukaryota > Metazoa > Arthropoda > Arachnida > Araneae > Salticidae > Maratus > Maratus speciosus. The sequence continues at coordinate 310,652,498 of OZ010794.1, forward strand.
TAAGTGTATTTTTTTTGGAAAGAAAAACAATAAAAATTTCATGAATTCAGAAAGTTTAAAGCTGACATTTTTTTTTTCAGTTAAAATGTCCTTTATGTAATATCAGCGTTTTCCAATTAAAATAATTATTATTTTTTTTAATTTACAAAAAAAAAAAAAAAAAAAAAAAAAAAAAAAAAAAAAAAAAAAGACCTGTTTGTTAAGTTTGTAATATTATAGTAATAATAGGTAAATAATTCATCACCTAAATTTCACTTCCCTCGAAATTTCACCTTTCTCCCCCTGCCTTTTGGACTTCTAACACACAAAGTTAAACTTTTTGTCTAATTTGTTTATTTGTTTCTGTCCTATTTTTTACTTTGTATTAACAATAAAAAAATAAGTAGCTAATGAAATTAAATATAAACAAAACCATGTCAAAGATTGAAAACAGATTAAATTATTAATTAAATATATACATACATATTTATCTGAATAAAAGTTTCATAATTTCATTATTTATTTATTAATGAGCCATTCTTTGAATGATAAAGAAAACATTAGGATAAATATCCGGTATACATTCAGATTTCTTTTACTATTGATTTGTCTTTCTGTCAACTCTCAAATTTCTGAATCACAGCATAAAAATACTGCGCTTCTGCCAAGAGCTGCGATAAAGCGAAAAACTAGCGTTGCTACTGGTAAACTTTCATCGCCAAATGCCATCTGTCACGTGGGTCATCCTGGCCCCACTTTTTAGAAGCGAAAGTAACGGGGATGAGCTCTCTATATAATATTTACTCTGAGGAAAATACACAGTTTTGTGGTATTTACCGAGACCTTGGGGAAATACCCGGTTATATATCCAAAAAATAAATACCTATCCCGATGAATATTTAAATATTTTTTATAGACAGAAATAACTGCATTTTGTAATGCCCGTATTGTACGTATACCTTTACCATATATTTCAGATATCAATTATTATCATAGTAGAGATCTATCACAGTATAGACATTTTTGCATTATGTTATTCAAGTTATTAAAAACTATAGGTGCAGTTTTACGGTCGCCAGTCGCCTCGTGGCGACTAAATTTTTTACTACGGTGACTAACTTTCAGTGTCTTTGTCGCCAGAGATCAATTTTTAGTGTTCTCAATCCCCGTCGCGGAATTTTTATATATTTTTTTTCTTTTGCAAATAGAAAAGCGCCTACTCTATTCACTGACGGAGATAAAGTATGAACTTGATAAAAAGTCAGGGAATTTTTGCGATCCCAGTTACCGTCGTCAACGCTTCCCCTGTGATGTACTGCTTTCTTGCCGAACATTATGTTCGAATATAATTCTGCGTATGTCCGCTCCACTACAAAGCTTAGCAGCTGCGAAGCTCGACACATGAGCGCACCAATAGCAAAGCTTCTCCTTTGGGCACCAGCAAAAGCAAGGTTTCGTCCGAAATCCAGAGTTGAAATAAATACCCCTTTACTGCAGATCTGCTCACGAGACAGTCGAAAGTTCCCGATGCGATGGATATTATTTAAGGGCTTTGGATCATGGAGTCGCGAGGATAGAGGATTCCGAACTCTGAAGAAAAAAGAACAAAAAGAAATGGAAGCTCGCACGATAAAATACTTAACGCGAGGTATATTCTTGCTCTATAAATGTTTTCTGCAAGTGCGAGATCTTTATAGTACCAAAATAATTTTACACGTTTCTAAATTTTTACTATATGTATACTTTTATGCAACAAAATCAAAATAAGAAATAAGTTTACCTAATATTTCCCATCATCATGACTGCTTAGCTTATATATTTTTTTTTATTATTCAATTGTATCTTGTCCAAATTTATCTTTTGATTTTTCCAGATTTATATTAAACTTTTTGTAATATTAAAGTTTCAAGAATTTTAGGATTAGATTAACTATACACATTTGTTGTAATTAGTGTGCGTTTCGTTGTACATGTGTATTTATTAATTAAACTATTTTTCATTTTGAATTCCTGAGTTTTTTTGTTAAGTTTTTTTCCATATAAACACTATTGTTTTATGAGTTTGATTCACAATGTGGTCACTAGATTTTGGTTAGGAGCCAAAGTGCCGACTGGATGTTTGGGGTTTTGGAGCCACTGGCTACTTAAAATTTTTGGGAATCTGAACCTATATTAAAAACATGACACAGTATTTTTTCATTCAAAAAATTCCCTATATTTATATACATTTACACTAAAATTAATTTCTATTAAGACATAGTTCGTTATTTTTCATAAAAACTCTATGAGACATTATTCGTATTTTTCATAAAAACATATATTCTAATAGTTTTTAAATTATGCTATAGAGGGTGTCCACTCTCAACGGTGTCCAATGGCTAATTCCTAAACCGTTAGTCATAGACATATAGTTCCAATTACAAAAACTTTTTAAATGAGGTAAAGAAATATTTTAGGAGCGATTTGGGCCAATAAAAACAATTCTGAAAAAAAAAAAAAAATACGAAATTTAAATTTGTATTCGTTCCCCCAGTCCGATAAGTTATAATTAGAAAATTTTTCCTATTACACTGACAAGTAAGGCAAAAAAAGTCCCGTTCATATAACACTAAAATTGACAGAGTTGTGAAACTTTAAAAATGCATGACTTAAACCCCTTTTCTGCAGCTGAACACAGATGAGTTTCGCTATTCTTTAAGGGGTCATATACCAAGTGTTAAAGTATTCGAAGAACTTATTCCATGTGTATCTGCGCTTTGAAAAAAATCGTACAAGCGTTACGATTGTGTTAACTTTAATTAAGTTTCAGATTGACTAAAATAATTGTATTTTAACATATATTTTATTTTGCAAAGATTTGAGACTGTTTCATGTTTTTTCATGATTTCTTTTAACAAAAATTGTGTTAATTTTATTAGTTTTTATTTAACTTCAACGATCGTATATATGTTTTCCCAGTTCAAAATATGTACTCTTGTAAATTTGTAAATTTTACTCACTTTCAAATATCCGACCGAGATTAAATTACTAAATACTAACGTAAATCCGATGACAGTCTAATAGTATGATTTTCGGTGGTTACCATTTATACTTATTTTACAGGATAACACAAAAATTTTGGATAGATTACTGCCAAGAAGTTTAAAAATAAGTTTTAGATTAGATAACACAAGAGTGCGATGGTTGTGTTTTTTTTTAGTTTTTTTACTTTTATGTATTTTTTAGCTCTGAATCCGAAAATTACCTTAATTTTTAACCGTAATGTCAAGATTTTTCGCGAATCATAAATTGTCAAAGTAAAAAAAAAATAACAAAATAACAAAAATCGTTAGTATAAAATAGAGGAGATGACTGTATTTTTTAACTTCTGATAATTGATTTTCATGCACTTTTTAGCACTGAATCTGAAAATGACCTTCATTTTTAACTATCACGTTAGAATTTTTTTTTTTTTTTTTTTTTTTGCAAATCGTAAATGTCAATGTTAAAATATAGTGAAAATATTATGCTATAAAACAGATGTAAAATTCTTTTTATTTATTTTTATTTTATTTTATTCAATAATTTATTCAATTTTTTGGCTTATACTGCGATTCTTACAGCTAAGCAGTTGTGGGATCCGATGAGGTGGGTGAGGTGGTTCAATTTTATCTTTGAATTTTTTAACTTTGAAATTTGCAGCTTACGAAAAATCCTGACATGATAGTTAAAAAAGAAGGTCGTTAACGGATTCAACGGTAAAAAATACATAAAAATCAACTATCAAAAGTTAAAACACAACAACGACATCTATTTTATAGTTCCAAATTTTCGCTATTTTTTCTTTTTTTAACTTTAAAATTTACGATTTCCAAAAAATCTTTATGTGATAGTAAACTAGTATGTTGTGGCCATCACAAAACTTTCTTCTATCTCATACTTGTCAATACTTCAAAATTCATTATCACAGTGCATCTATGCTCATCTTGAGGATTCTAAAAAGATGAAATTCCGTGCATTAGTTCTTGATATATTACTGTCCATGAAATCGTGTAAATCCATCAAAATGCAGCATAGCAGCGCCACCTATTGGGTGATTTACACCAGAACCTAATTATCATCAACATATGTCAATGTCTAACTGAATATGAAGTTTGGGGAAAATCCGTGCATTAGTTCCTAAGATAGAGCTATTGCGCAAATCATGACAAATGCAGCATAACAGCGCCACCTGTTGAGCGATTTACACAACCACATAATCAGTATCCACATTTATCAAGGTGTACTTGAATCTGAAGTTTGATGAAAATTCGTGCATTAGTTCTTAAGATAGAGCTATTGAGGAAATAGTGCAAAATGCAGCATAGCAGCGCCACCTATTGGGCGATATTCACCAACACATAGTCAGCATCATTTCATATCAAAGAGTAACTGAATCTGAAGTTTGATGAAAATATGTCCATTAGTTCTTGAGATACAGCGATTGCAGAAATCGTGAAAAATGATGTATAGCAGCGCCACCTGTTGAGCGATTTACACCAAAATGTACAAAATGTCAATTCATATTAAGGATTAACTGATTCTGCAGTTTAGTGAAAATTGTTGCATTAGTTCTTCAGATATCGCTATAATGGAAATTCTGAAAAGTGCAGCATAGCAGCGCCACCTGTTGAGCGATTTGCACCAAAACACAAACAGCACTAATTCATATCAAAGTATACATGAATCTGAAGTTTGTTGAAAATCCAAGCATTAGTTGTTGAGATAGAGCTATTGCAGAAATTCTAAAAAATTCAGTATAGCAGCGCCACCTGTTGAGCAATTTACACCAAACTGTACAAAACTTCAATTCATGTCAAGGATTAACTGAATCTGAAGTTTGATGAAAATCCGTGCATTAGTTCTTGAGATAGAGCCACTGCGGTAATTGTAAAAAATGCAGCATAGCAGCGCCACCTGTTGAGCGATTTGCACCAACACGTAATCAGCATCAAGTCTTATCAAGGACTAACAGAATCTGAAGTTTCATGAAAATCCGTGCATTAGTTCTTGAGATAGAGTCATTTCGGAAATCATAAAAAATGCAGCATAGCAGCGCCACCTGTTGAGCGATTTGCACCAAAAACTAATCAAAATCAATTTGTATCAGGGACTAACTGAATATGAATTTTTATTAAATTCCGTGCATTAGTTCTTGAGATAGAGCGCCCACAAAATTTGTGTCACATACACACAGACAGACAGACAGACAGACAGACAGACTCACAGAGTCACAGACAGACATTTTGTAAAAACATGTTTTTCGGGTTCTCTGACCCCTAAAACGTGTAAATCCGTCGAAAACCGGAATTCGAAAATTTTCATGAATCCAATACTTTCTTCTTGTAAAGATAGAAGAAAGTAAAAATGAAGGTCAATGTCGGATTCAGCGGTACAGAATACATAAAAATCAGTTATCAAAAGCTAAAACGGGTTAATTATGGTCATTTTATTTTATTTAACAAAAATTTTGGGTTTTTTCCCTTCTTATATGTTTATTACAAATTGTATATTTTGCATTAATATGTAGGAATGATTAAAGATTGCAAATTTATATCGCAATATTAATTTCGCATAATTATAGCAGAATTATCGCATAATTATCATTTCAGCCAGTTGAATGATAGGTTTCTTAGCTTTTTTAAACGTTTTTTAGGTACGTTCGTAATTATATAAATAAAGTCGTCGTTCGGTCCGTCTGCCCGTCTGTCTGTATAGCATTTTTCTTTCTTCTTAAATGTTTATTACAAATTGTATATTTATTGTATATTTTTCATTAATATGTCAGAATAATTAATGATTTCAAATTTATATTGCAATGTTGATTTTACTCTCAACCATTTTTTTAATAAATCTGACGAAATTATATTTCGACTAAATTTGTGAATGACCCCTAATTTGCAGACAAAAATATGCTCCAACTTTAAATAGTTATTACTCTGGCAATTTTAATCGTAGAATAACGGGACTTTTTTTTGTCTTACTTGTCAGTGTAACAAGGAAATTTTACGAAATAGAACTTATAGGACTGGGAAACCCCATAAAATTTTAAATCTCGCAATTTTTAAGATATTTTTTTATTGACCCAAATTGCTTTTTAAGTATTTCTTTATCTCATTTAAAACATTTTTGTAATTGGAACTATATGTCTATGACTAACGGTTTATTAATTAGCCATTGGCCACCGTTGAGAGTGAACACCCTGTATAACAGTATTATATAGTACCTGGCTTGCACGTGCAATTAAAATGTATGTATGCGCTTTTTGCTCATAATGAATTAAAATTTGTAGCATTGTATAAATAACAGAAAACCGAACATAAGAGTAGGGTAGACCGACCAGTAAATGAACACTTAAGCACATTTAAAAAGAATATTATTCATTACATTTTAATAAACAGCCCATATTGGAGTTTGACAGTACAAATACATTTGTTGGTTTACAAATGATTAAAAAATAACAAAAGGATTTTTATATTTAACTTGTTTTTGATGCTAGGGGTATCTTAATAGAAATCGATACAAAAACCAAGTAAATGAACAGTTGTTACCAGTGAATGAACGCAAAATTTTCCAGGAATGAACAGGCAGCAATTTAAAACAACTTAAATTTCATAATCATAATTCATTAACAACTTCTACAAATAACTTATAATATGTTTTTACTGAATTACGGTTCTTTTTAAACCCAGAACGATAAATAATTAGCTTGAAAAATTGTCACTTTTTAGTTTTGAAATTAATCATAAATTACAGATTAAAAAAAAAAAAAAACTAATTCTATTTTTTGAAATTAATGGCTCTAAACTTCTCTATTTCCGTTAAAAACTCCAGACGAACGGGAGCATGTTTCAGAAATAAGTTCGGGTGCTTTTATTATGCCTTTCATAATATGATCCTTAAAATACCAGATCCTATACTGTACTGCAGGCCACTTCCAATTCCACCACATGTGGACCTGTGTTCCACATGTTGCCATGATGCTTACTTCATATTTCCAACCTTGGGTACTATTTTAAAAAAAGAGTCATCCATTTCTCCCCTTGATGTTTGTCTATAAATAGATTTTTCTTTCTTGTTTGTTTTATGACATTGTAAACATCACCTTTTACTTCATCCTTATGCATTGTAAATCCAATTTTCCATATCCAACTATCCAATGTTCAAGGAGTTTTTCTTCTTCAGAGGACAACACAAGCAATGCTTACTTTCAATACAATACGCTTACTTTCAATTGCTTTCCCTCGTAGTTTCATAGACAACGTTGCTCTTGGAATATTAAAATGAACAGATGTCTTCTTTAAAGTGAGCTGGCCTGAGCCTCATAGCTTGTACAGTATTTTCAAGGTCCTCTGTAGAGTACTCGAACCTCCCATATTTCCTTTTTGAAGAATCTTCTTGGTCATCAGTGAAAATATTTCTAACAGTCATCTAAAAACATAGAAAAAGTAAGATTTGAAAGTCATCAATAATTATTACCTTTAAAAATGTGTGTGTATATGTTCTTTTGTTGCGTTTTTATATCTGTTAACTTTTCATTTGTTGCCATTCTTGAAAAATCACTTAATTCAAAATACAGGTACAAAAGAAGCCACAAAAACATAAAGCAAAAAACAGTTCATTCATAGGAAATGTAGCCTAATGTATTCCTTCCAGTGAATGAACGGCTGTTCATTCATTGGATTTCTAACAATTGCCTAACCACTTATTAAACATCCCTATTCTCAAATTCTACATATTCTACAATGGTTTAAAAAATTAGAAGTGTAGTTACAATATATATATTTAATGTATGTACAATAAAATTAGTGCATAATGCAAATAAAAACTGTAAATTCTTATCAAACATATGAAATGACATAGCACTTACCTTATTATTTCAGCACAGAAACAATGTGTTTCTCAGACATAAAAAATAAAACATGTTCTAAAAGTAAAGTAATATGACTTCAGTAACCATTCATGAATGAAATAGCTTCCTACTGAATAGAATTAAAGAAATGTTGTAACCTAATCCAGTGGGGAGGTCTTCAAACCTTATTCTATTAAAATATATAAAAATTGTTCATTCACTGGATGCTGTTCACTTACTGGTCGGACTACCCTATATACAAAATACATACTTTCTCATACATTCCAAATTACAACCACGAATACAAAACATATATTTAAAAAGTCAATTTCAAATTATGCGAATTAAGACTTTAAATGACATGAAAGATTTTTATTTTTTTTTTTAATCATGCAACGAAATAAATTACTGGTTAGAGTGTATTCAATTTTTGTTGATACTATTCTACTACTCTATGTACATTTAAGGTATTAGTTGCGATCAGTAATAAGACAACATATAGATGAAGCTTCCTGTTTATTTTTCAAAGTTTGAATTAAATCTAGGACTGATATTAAATTTTTTTTCGTGTAACACTCATGTAGAATATTTTTGACGATTAATTGTTCGTTGTACTGTTAATCATTATATTTAAGAGTTCAGAAACTAAAACAAGCAAAAGCAATTTCTTTGAAATAAAAATTAAATATATTCTTCAATTTAAATTTTTGAATAGAAATTAGTCTTAATTGTATCTAGAATATCGCGATCCAAAGATACCAGTATTTTGTAAATTTGTTTGACGAGTTTTGAAGATAGTATACACAATATAGTTAATCAGTATTTCAAATGAAAATCAAATTTCAAATTATTTTTGCTTAAAAGGCGCAAAGACCAACTTAGTGAAAAAGATTCCATGCCGGGAATCGAACCCGGGTCATCAGTATAGCGCACTGACGTTCTACCGCTAAACCACATGGAACGATACCCAGCCTAGAACTTCTCACTATTACAAGTTGGCAAAGCTACAAACGCAGCACAAGATGGAATATTTTCCGTGAGCCACCAACATGGGGCAAACACAGACACTTAATTAAATCCAGCATCGATGAATCTATATTAATATTTGGAAATTTTTCCAGAGAGAAACATTCGCCTTGAATACAATATTTCAAATGAAAATAAATGAAAATTGACGTTCTACCGCTAAACCACATGGAACGATACCCAGCCTGGAACTTCTCACTATTACAAGTTGGCAAGGCTACAAACGCAGCACAAGATGGAATATTTTCCGTGAGCCACCAACATGGGGCAAACACAGACATTTAATTAAATCCAGCATCGATGAATCTATATTAATATTTGGAAATTTTTCCAGAGAGAAACATTCGCCTTGAATACAATATTTCAAATGAAAATCTTAGAGGAAGAACGTCAGTGCGCTATACTGATGACCCGGGTTCGATTCCCGGCATGGAATCTTTTTCACTAAGTTGGTCTTTGCACCTTTTAAGCAAAAATAATTTGAAATTTGATTTTCATTTGAAATATTGTATTCAAGGCGAATGTTTCTCTCTGGAAAAATTTCCAAATATTAATATAGTTAATCAGTTCTGCATGAATATTTTAATTTTATGATAACAAGGAAGTGAAGCGAGCTAGCGGTAAGGTAGAAATAGCCCAAATTTAACTTTATTTAATAAAAGGGGGCTCTGCCCCCTGCAAGCTACGCTCGCCAACCTCCGTTGAGACACCGCAGAATCTAAAAACACGCTAAACTAATTGGTTTTAAAAATATTATAGAAGATTGAATTATACTGAAAAAAGCTGTGCAGATCTCCTTGTAAACGCGTTTCTATTCAATTTCCTTTGATTTCAAAAATTTAAGATCGAATGAGTTGCTGTTAAGACATCCAATGTTTGATTTCGTGTTTGATTAAAGAGGATCAGTTAAACGTTTGTAAAGAGGCTAAAATAAAATGAATTAAGTGTACAGAGTCTTTGTCTCCCGGTATTTTAAAACAATTTCTATAACAATAGCCTAAGTCATGTGACTATCATCAACAGTTCCGGGCGAACCACTTCGCTTTTTATATTCCTGTTGCCATTTTGGTACTTTAATGTTAGCCAGGCACAGGTGATATGTAGCCAAATATTATTCTATCGCCAACATTTCATCTATATTATAATAGCCCAATTCATGTAACTGCCATAAATAAATACATTCTGATCCCTTCGCTTTTCATATGAAAGTTTGGCCCATATATCATATACGGCCCCATATTGGCGCGATTTTTTCCGTGGCTAATTTGGGGAAAACATCAACAGCATAAACAACAATATCGGGCTTACCAAATCAAGCAAAATAACGATACTATGGCACCAGTTAAGTACCCGTTGCGTATATGACATTGGCGTCAGAAAAAAATCGCGCCAATATGGGTCCATATATGACATCTGTGCCGAAAGTTTCCCTTTTGATTAAAAAATCAAATTTCTTTTTCGAATAAAACTACATAAAAGTTTCAATGATCGCAAAGAATCCTTAGTACTGTTACGCTAGCAGAGTGCAAATCTCGCCAATAGCTATTTTTCAACTTGCAAGTTAGCTTTTTTTTTTGAGTGATAAATTAAAACATTGCTTTGAAGTTGAAATTAAATGTCATCGTTTGTTACATCATTTAATATTTGGCCAGATGTCATATGCGCACCGGGTTTGGCGTGATTTTTTAAACGAAAATTTGGCGAAAACCTCGTTTTCGAATACCAGTTACACATGTATTTTTGGTACTACTTAGTTACCCCGTCGACCAAAAATCTATCACCAAACTATAAGATTAAATACCAATAATGGTTGATCGTAAATGTCACATTCACTTGACTTTAAGCAAGTTACACGTCTTTACGTCATCAAGTGATTTTTATTTCGACGTTTTATTTATATATTTATTAATTTTATACTATTTTCTTTGTTCTTTCGTTATTTAAAATAAAAATTATGTCAATTTGTGTAATTTGGCGAGTGGTTTGGCGATTTATATAATTTGGCGAAATGGGTCGACGGAATAACTAAGTAGTACCGTACTTTTTAATTATTTTATATTATTTTTAAAGGAAAATAAACAAAAAAAATAATTAACTATAGAACAAAACAATTTATGTAATTTAAAAAAGAAAATAAAGTAAATAAATGTTTATTATTAAATAAACAACAATGGTCGGGTTACCATGTCAACCAAAATAATGCAATTTTGGCGCCAATTAGGTACCCCGGTGCGTATATGACATCTGTGCCTAATACTTTCTTTTCATTTCGTTTAAAAAAATAAAGAAATGAAAGCTATTTATTTTAAATGTATATATTATATGTGTATATGTTTGTATTAAATAACATGATAATGAAATACAATATGAATTTTGAAGAAAAATAACATGATACATTTCTTAGCATACATAGGGAGGCCAAACTTCTCGCCAAATTAGTTAAAATAGTAACCTTTTCTAAAATCTGGAAACAAAATATATGTTATGATTAAAATTTGAGTTGCCATCATTAGAAAAATGTATATAAAATTAGAAAAAAATTAATATTTCGAAAATTAAGTCGAATTTAAAAATTCTAATACCAGTTTTGAGATCTGCGAATCAATATTTATTTTTGGTGTTAATTTCATACAAAGTATTCCATATTTTAGGAGAATTCCCCGTGAAACGTAACCAGTTGCTTAATCAGTCGATTCATATTTCCTTTTCATACTTCCGTTTCATAAAAGCGTTTCATTAGGATTTTATATATATATATGTTATATAAAAATTTTTACTTTTACTATTCATTTAAATTATTCTAAATTGCCGGCCTATTCATTATTTCCTTTTTTTAATACGCTCTATTATTTATTTCTAGTTAAATTCCTATAATTTCAAAACGCGTATCTTAATAATAGATTTATTCCAAAACGTAATCTAAACTTTTAATCCCTTCATTAATTTTTATCGTCTGCCAAACTGTAAAGTTCTGAACGCAGCTATTTATTTTTCGAATGTTTATCAAAGCCATTTTTACATTTTTATTCTATTCCATCTCATTTTCCCGCCCGCGAGGTGTCAGCCTTTTCACATCAAAATCATTCCATTAGCGGCGCAGGGATTCTTTCCTGTGACGTTTCTTGATCGCTCTCCATTGACTGAGTGTCGGATCCCAGTTTCACTACGAGGCTCGTTTGTGATTTTGGTTGGTTTAGCCTGAAGTTTCCATTTCAATCTAAATTCCTCCGCTCATTCTAATAAATAGCGAGAGCATGAGCTCAGAACGAGAGATTTTGTGCTGTTTGATTGTTTACACAACCTGTTACCCGGTGTCCTTAGCCACGTAGAATACTCATTTCATGAATTAACATCTATTTAGCATGAGTAGCTAGTTTATGCTCGAGTGGAACGCTCTGATTTCTCATCCTGCGGGAATTGTTTAGTGTTGGTATGTTCTGATGGAATAAACAGTTTTCCTATGGCTACGTTTCCATGTGTTTAATTGGGAAACGCCCCGATTTCTTCATACGCCTGTTTTCACCACTCACGCGGCCTAACCTACCTTGTTTTCATAATGAAATAATAAGTGTTTTATTGGACTCTACCAATATTATCATCGCTCTACAGATGCTAAATTATCACGGAGTTGATACCTCCACTAGCGATGCTTGTGCTAAGTGGTATGATTGCTATACAACATCACCAGCGGCTGATTAATATGTGATACTAATCAAGTAATATGTCGTAATAAGCACGACGTGATATCTCGACGTAACCTATTAAATTGTTTCGTAACATATAAATATAGGGTAGACATAAATTGATAATAGGAATAGTAGTATAATTTAAGTATTCTTCATCGTGATGTGATTTTTCTGTGAATTACAGAAAATTATTCTTCACTATCTAACAAAATAATCTTTTATATTACGCATATTTTTCAAAAAACATTTGTAACAAACTCTTAATAAATTTTCCTTTAATTTGACGACATAAATTAAAACTAACATAGATCCTAATCGCTACCTAATCATCTATAGTTAAGTTAATTTTCTATTTTTTTCCGTTCTTAAGTAATTATATGCACATTATTTTTGTTACTTTAATGCCGAACATGACTAAAGCGTAGAAAGATGTTGGTGATCAACGTTAGTATATTGAAAGTATATTTAAAATGAGTACATATTAGGAATGTTTTAGATACCATTATATGAGATAATTAAAAAAGTAGTACAAGTATTGCTAAAACTGAATACATTATTTTATTTGTAGAAGAAATTTTAGTTGATATTTGTATAGCTTTTGTCTTTAAACAATCATAGTAATATTTACTTAAACATTTCACTCTATTTGTATCATTTAATAATTCATAGACACAATTACGCTCATGACAATATAATAGATTCATTGCATCAGTTTTCAGTATCTTTAATAGTTTTGGACATTGGTTTTCGATATTGTCGCTGAAAGAACAGATTGGTAAATTACTTTATAACAGGACGTTTTAAAATTCCTATTGTAAAATTATTTTCCTTTTTTTATATTAATATAGAAATAGTAAAATTAACAACAATAAATTAAAATAATTGTCACTTTACATATACATTCTAATTTCCCTGTTTATTCCCATGTTTTCAGTCCAATAGTTTAAACCTTTTTATATTATAACTGTACTCAACTAAGTGTACAAAGAGAACAGTATTCACAAAAATGAATACTCTGTAATAAGTAAACTATTCTGTTTCATAATGAAAAATAAAAACAAAGAATATTTCATGTCCTTTAAAATATATTTCGATTATTCAAAATTCGCTTTTTAAATGTAGGTTATGTATTGGTGGTTATAATTTTTAATACTCTTTCTTTTGTATGTACAAATGTTTCCTGTTATTTATACGAATGTACAATTTTTAATTCATTATGAGCAGATGTTGCATTTCGAACATTTAAATGACACGTTCAAGAACATTCACTATTTTAAAACATTCAGAAACGATCCGTTATCTTATTTTGCATGTTATTTTTCATATTCTTGTTTCAAATTAATTGCTATTCACGTTTATATATATATATATATATATATATTATGAATTATACAGACCTTGTCTTATGCTTTTGGAGATACCGAAAATTACGAAAACATTGAGAAGTGCTTGCTTTAAATATATTTTTTTCGTTTCTCGTAAAAACATAGTTATTATGAAACTTCTCCAAATAAAAGTAAAAAAAAAAATCATATACATATGCTCTTGCAGGACCTAGATATTTGCTAAAAATATTTTCTATTATGAAAAATATTTTTAAATTGGTAAAAATTGTAGGTGACAAAATAAATGTACTTATATGTATATATATATATGTGTGTGTAAATAAACACATTGTTACTCATATTTATCTGATATATTTACCATTAAAATGTTGTCTTTACCAGACCTGGTCTGCCGTACTATTTTTAGTACACGTCTTACCATTGAGTATTATTTTGTAATAGCAGTTTATTTAGTTACAGTCTAAATGTAGTAATGGTATTATATGTGTATTCATTTCTTATTAAAACTTCATTTATGTTTTGACATTTAATAATAAAAATAATATTAAAAGTTGGCTTAATTCTCTTTACACCGTTAAAGAATATTTTAATTGAAACATATATTTCATTCTTTAAATTTAAAATATATGTTACTTTTCTGAATGAATCATGTGTGATAAAAGAAAAAGAAATTACATTAAATTCTGTTGTAATACAGCACAAAGTCTAAAGTCCGGAATCCTTGGGACTTCACCAAGTCCGAAATTTGGATTTTTCCGAACTTTGGGTCATCAAAAATATTGCTTTTCCAATAAAAAGAAAAATAATTTAACTACTTAAAAAAGCAAAATATGATGTTCATATATTAAAAAATGCATATAAGAGCTATTAATACTAATTTAAACAATCGTTTTCATTAAACAAATCATAACAAAATAAAATTAAAACAAAACATTTATTTAAGGCAACATACAATTTTAGAACAAATTGTAATTTACTTAACCTCTTGGGGGCGACCGATCCGTATACATCCCACGTAAGCTGCTCAGAATCTGTGATTATTCTCATCAGTAAATTTTTATTGCAAGTTTTGATCTATTTAATGCGATCATTTTAGTCAAAAATTTCTGTTTTGAAAACCGGTGATAAAAGATAAAAATTCTGTAATATACGCTCGTACCGAAAGGGTTAACTATTGAACATTTCAGTTAATGTGCGCTGCTTTATTAACTTTTTCTTTTATTCTGTTTACATAGATATGAGTTAAGATTCAGTAATAAAGCGTGTTTGATCTGAAAAAAAGTGTCTTTTTGACCTTTTTTTTTTTTCTTTGTTTGTTTCAACTATTTTTATCCCCCCCCCCTTCCTTTCTTGAATAATTACTGTCGCTGGAAAGTCTGAACTTTGGACAGTTCCGAACTTTGGGTGTCCGAACTTTAGACTTTGTACTGTACGTTACTTTTCCAAAACATATTCCTAAGCCTATTATCATACCGGGTGTCCCAAAAAGGACTGACTGATTTTAAAATTCAGTAACTTGCAAACGGTGACAGATATTAAAAAAATTCCTGCAGGAGGGTTATGCATAAGGTCAAAAGTTTTATTACAGTGATTTTCAATTTTAGTTCGATTTACAAACAATAGATGGCGCTGTAAGCAATAGTCGCTAAATACAGGCTCGATTTTTGGTCCTTTATCTTGTTCCATGAATAAAAAGGAGATGGAAATGTATTATCCGGGCCACGAAGTACCAAAAATCGAGCCTGAATTTAGCGACTATTGCTTGCAGCGCCATCTATTGTTTGTAAATCGAACTAAAAATTGAAAATCACTGTAATAAAACTTTTGACCTTATGCATAACCCTCCTGCAAGAATTTTTTTAATACCTGTCACCGTTTGCAAGTTATTGAATTTTAAAATCAGTCAGTCCTTTTTGGGACACCCGGTATGAATATTAACTGAATAATGCGCAAAATAACTATCTTAATTAGATTTCAGACAATGGCATAGTCGTTAAACTTCAGTAAATCTACTTGGACAATTACTTTATTCACTTCTCAAAATTGAAAAATATTCGGACGTGAAAGGGTTACGTATGGAGATCATTTATGAAGCAAAGCCCTTGACTACCACCTTTTGAAAGGTCTTAAAATGCAGAAACGCGAAACAAAATTCATTATTGCTCTGGTGTTAAATAAAAATTCAAGAATAATATCGCAAGTTTCTTAGTTAATCGGATAATACATACAACATCTATCCCAAGGTCCAGTTGAAAAAAAAAATGTTATTACAACTTTTTATTTAATTCAACATATATTTGTATACAAATGCCGAACTTTGTGATCGATCACACTCTTCATGATATGGTAGAATTTGAAAAATTATGTTCGCGGGTGTTTCCAATGGTACCATAATTTTTTATATTTTTAGAATTTATTATAAATTCATGACTTAACTTTAAGGGGGTCCGGGACACATTTTCAAAATTTTTTTATTTATTGAGTTAAAATTTTGAAATTTTTTGTGATGGTTAACCATATCATTTGTAAATAAAATCGCCTGATAAAACTTCTCATAATTTAAAAAAAAAGTATTTAAATTTTAAATTTTGTTAAAAAAGTGGGTTAGTTTAAAATCGTTATAACTCGAAATATTATTTATAGAATTTCAATTTTTTTTTTCATTTAAATAAACAGAAATATATAAATTTTAATTTAGAGCCAGCTTTAAAAAATATTAATTTTTAAAAACATTAAAAATATTTAACGAAAAGATTACAAAAAAAGTGGTGCAAAATTTTTTTCTAAAAAAAATCATATTTTCAAAAGTAAATATTTTTTTCAAATATGCTGACTCAAAAGTAAAGTAAAATAATTGAAAAAGATATGTTCCGAGTTTCAACCCTGTATCTTCAACGGTTCTCGAGTTATAAGAATTTAAATATGAGAAATGGTGAAAAAACCTATCACGAAGAAAAACGCAATTTCACAAGAAAACCTTTCCTTGACAACCATAGCTTGAAAGGCAGATTTTGAAAACAAACCAAAACGAAAAAAATAATATTTCCTGATCTAATTAAGATAAAAACATGATTTAAACATAATTTTAAGCAGAAAACGGCAAAGAAATTTAATACAAAAAAAAAAAAAAAAAAAAAAAAAAAGAAAATTTGAGGATTTTTGTGTCCCGGACCCCCTTAAGGCGTGTTTATGTCAGCAAGTGACAGAGGATATATCGCCAACTAATCTCTGTAACACATACAATTGTATACGAGATGAAACAACAATAGATTTCATCATTCACTATTACTTGCTCTACAAAGCAGGCCAAATGTGAAACAATGAACAATGGAATAATGAAATATTTTAAAGGCTAAAAAAAGAAGATAAATTATAAATAAGACATAAAGAGTGTAATAAAAAAAAAAAACGCTTTTATCATATAACAGCTTAATATTAATTATTTTTCTATAATACGTTTAGTAATCCATTTAGAAATCCAAAAAGATCGTTTATAAAATTACTTACTTTTTATAAAATTATTTATCGTTTAGAAAACTATTTATTTTTCACATATATTAAAAAAAAAGAAACAGAACAAAAAATATGTATATATATATATATATATATATATATATAAAATACACTACCTCCCTCTCTCACTGCTGACAAAAGGTAAAAAATGCAGTGCATTTTTAATAATCCAGTTCGGCGCGCACACGAAATTAATGTATTATGAAATTTTTTTGGGGAACAAAACATGAATTTCAGATGAAAAATTTGGTGTCATTGGCTGAAAATCTACGATTAGTTAAAATTAAATTAGCATGTAGTCCAGGCAATAGGGAATTTTACCTAGCAAAATTAATGGTAGTTCTGGAAATCGGATTACTTTATGTTTTTGGGTCGCTGAATCCGAATTTGTAACTTCCCACCAAAATTTCTCCCGGCAACCCCCTAAATTTTCGTAAAAAGCCCCCCAAAAAGATTTTTATTAAAAATCTTTTTTTTTTTTTTTTTTTTTTTTTAGGGGGAAAAGTATCTAGAAATTCAGAAAGTAGACAAAATGTGCAACAAATTAGATATCTGACATTATGACTTAGGATGAAGGGGAAGGGGGGGGGGGATCTGTCTCGGAACATGCGCGCGGTGCTGCGTGGACTAAGTTGCGCAATTCCACTTAACAACTCACACGTTTACATTTGATAACATTACAAATGTAATGTTAATGGGGTTGAGAAAAGATGCAGAGTGCATGAAGCAGTAAAAGCGTAAAGCTGAATTTATAACCCCGATAATGAATTTAAAAGATTTATGAAATGAATTAATTTCTATGAAATAATTAAAGCGTTAAATATCAATAACTAAATAAAAGAAGCAAAGTAAATGTGTGGTAGAAGAAACGAAAACTAGTTTTAAAAACAACAACATTTATTAACAACTTAAATAAAAACAATAAATAAAATAAGCTTTAAAAACATAACTTAAATATCACTTATCTGTAATTAATAACTGGAACTCTTAAATGACATGAAGCAGTTACTTAATATGACACGCTCAAATGAGCGGTTAAAATATCTCACAAATGTAGACAGTGAAAGCACGGGAGCTAGATCCAAAAACTAATTAAACACTTCATCAAACGATTCACGAAATACAGCATGTTGGTGTCAATACGTTCGCTCAGGAAAAGATGTCAGTTGAGAAGAGCACTATAATATATAAAGCTGACGTCGATAAAATATATACAATTCGAGACGAAACCATTAGACCTTAAAGTCACATAGTAATGAAGAGCTTAAAAATAAATCTCCTCCTTTTCACCACAGCCGGTATGTAACTTCCTCGTAAGTCCACACCGCCACAAGAACCACCACACGGCAAACGCCGGTCCTTAAAATGTTCTACTGTAGAAAAGGCATGTTCGTAAATTACTCTCCATACTTAACACCGTGAAATGGCCAACGTATCGTTACAGGAATTTATTAAACAGAAGACGACATCACTTATTTAAACGAGTATAAAACTTATCAAAAAGAAGGCTTCTCAAAAGACAAAGTCATCATTATTTCAAAACGAAGCAATTAAAGATGCACTTCCCGAAACATTAAATTAACCACTTGCCGACCTCAGTCAACAAGCACCTATAAGAAGGTAAAAACTGAAGCTACTGACAAGGGAAGCTCGATGTATTTATCCCAATCGGAAAAGTCGAGAAACTTCTATTACGTAATACCAGACACACCCCCAAATGCAAAGAGCCGATTCGTGGATGAGGGCGTGTCGTCGAATGACGAGTTCGACGTAATCGCCCGAACAGACGACGTCATCAAGTGACAGTCGGAAAAACTTATTCAATGCAAATGGAATCCAGATGTAATACGAATGTCAACATAATCTCCGGCGGTCGTAAATGGAAAGAAAATAAACATATAAAGTTGAACTGTAAGGGATATTTAGAAAATATAAAGATACTGCTAAAAAGGTAAGTAAAGACATTATTGAAGTATTTAAATAAAGGATTTATAAATAAAAGTATATGAAGTATTTAAATAAAGAAAGAGTTATGCTATGAAGATAGAAATGAGGAAACATGTGTACGGGGATAAGATATATGGGAGTGCATATATAACAACATTCGCCCTCCCATCTCTTCTCCAAACTTTCCTTGTAAGGTTTATTTTAAATTTTTTGGGTCGCTCAATCCGAATTTTTAACTTACCCCCAAAAATTTCCCCCCGTAACACCCTCAAAATTGTTGTTATTAGCATAAAATTTTTATTGTTTCAGGGGAAAAGCATTACGAAATTCAAAAACTAGACAAAATTTTCAACAAATAGAATATATGACATTATGACGTAGGATAAACGGGGAGGGGGCAGGGGGTCTGCCTCTGAACATTCCCCGCGCGCTTTTCTCAAAAACCAATTTTTTTCAAAAAATCAATTTTTTAGGGGGGTGCCGGGTGAAATTTTGATGGGAAGTTACAAATTTGGATTCAGCGACCCCAAAAACATAAAGTGAGTCGAAATACAGAATTAGTATTAATTTTTCCAGGTAAAATCCCCTATTGCCTGGACTTCATAACTTAGTGCACGTTCAGAGGCAGCCCTCCCCCTCCCCGTTCATCCTACGTCATAATGTCATGTATCATATTTGTTTCAAATTTTGTCTAGTTTCTGAATTTCGTAATGCTTTTCCCTTAAAACAATAAGAAATTTAAGTTAAAAACAACTATTTGGGGGGGGGGATTTTCGGGGGAGGAAAATTTTTGGGGAAAGTTAAAAATTCGGATTCAGCGACCCAAAAAACTTAAAGTAAACCTTATAGAGATAGTTCGGAGGGGAGATGGGAGGGCGAATGTAAACGTGTGAGTGGTTAAGTGGAATTGCGCAACTTAGTTCACGCAGCACCGCGCGCATGTTCCGAGGCAGATCCCCCTTCCCCTTAATCCTACGTCATAATGTCATATATCTAATTTGTTGCAAATTTTGTCTACTTTCTGAATTTCTAGATACTTTTTCACTAAAACAATAAAAAAATAGATTATTTTTAATAAAAATCTTTTTGGGGGTCTTTTTAAGAAAATTTAGGGGGTTGCCGGGAGAAATTTTGGTGGGAAGTTACAAATTCGGATTCAGCGACCCAAAAACATAAAGTAAGCCGATTTCCAGAACTACCATTAATTTTGCTAGGTAAAATTCCCTATTGCCTGGACTACATGCTAATCGAACTTTAAGTAATCGTAGATTTTCAGCCGGTGAAGTGGTTTAAAAATGACACCAAATTTTTTATCTGAAATTCATGTTTTGTTCCCCAAAAAATTTTCATAACAATACATTAATTTCGTGTGCGCGCCGAACTGGATTATTAAAAATGCACTGCATTTTTTACCTTTTGTCAGCAGTGAGAGAGGGAGGTAGTGTAATTTATATATATATATATATATATATATACATATTTTTTGTTCTGTTTCTTTTTTTTTAATAAAAACCTTTTTTGGGTGGCATTTTACCAAAATTTGGGGGGGGGGGGAGGGTGTTGCCGGGGAAAATTTTGGTGGGAAGTTAAAAATTCGGATTCAGCGACCCCCCCAAAAAATATAGTAAGCCTTTTTCCCGAACTACCATGAATTTTGCTAGGTAGAGCCCCTATACGGTCTCTATTGCCTGGACTGATATTAAAATTCACTTGGTCTGCCAAGTAATATCTTAGTGGAAATCAATAGCAGCCCAATTAAAGCTAGTAGCGGTTGATTAATTAATTTTAGTGGTTGATCAGTAGATTTACAGCTGTGTTTTACGGAACTCCTTTCTCGATCACTTCTTACCCCCGGGTTATGTAATACAGCGAAATCGAGAATTTTCATTCGATACTGCACCAGAAAAAATTTTTAGTAATATGTATGTCTCATAAAGACAATAAAAACAATTTTTTTTTAAAGTATCTACCAGATTTTTGCAATGTTTTTATAAGAAACATGCTCATGCTCATAATATTAAAAGTGTGAAAACATTAAAATGTTTCTAACAACGTTTAACTTTTTAACAACGTTATTAAGTTTTTAACGACTTTATTCAATGACGTGGAGAAACGAACCTTAAAAATATTTGATATTAAAATGTGTTCCCTTTTAAAGATCTAACAAAAAATGCTTACCATTATTTTTGTTCATTTTTATATCAATAAATCAGTGATATGCGTCAGATGAAATGAATGTTGTTATGTTCAATCTAAAGTTTTCCAATAAATTGTTTCTATGGCATATGGAATTTTTTAATATCGCCCTAGAGAGCAACTACCGAATAGTCGTAAAATATATATTGCAAAAGTTTAAGTTATAACTCTAATTTCTTAAACGGGGTCATTTGAACTATAACATAATTTGTTTTTAAAAGGATAAATTGTATAAAAAAATTATGTTTGTGATTTTTAACGCAAAAAAATAGAAAAAAAAGAAATGAAAACAAAAACGCAATTAAATATTTAATCCCATTTCTGTTTTAAAACCATTTCAATTATTATGAACATGTATGGATTTGGATCTCACTTTGTGGTTCGTGTATATTAAATCTCGAAAATTTGCGTTTAGAAGTATAGAAAGGTTATTTATGGAAGATCTTAGAACACTAATTTACAAAAGTAAATTAATTATAAAAATATTATGAAAACTATAATGTTACGCAAATGATCACAGTATAACAGAAAAGTATTTAGAAATCTGTTTAACGTTTTTATCGATCTCTTTTAATAATATTTCATCAAAATAGGTTATACAATCGCTTGTATGTGTTTTATTTACGTCTATGAATAACCTTTCGGTAAAACCTCATATTCTGACAAATCTTGTTTTGTAGGGTGGAGCTTATTTTGGAGTTGACCATGTGAAGTTTCAATGTGATATAAAAATTGTATGTGTTTGCCTGCCTCTCTGTTTTATTACTTTTTTTTTTAATTTTATGCTCGAAATATTCGAAAACTTTTCAAGTTTGTTTTTTTTTTGTTTTTTTGTTTTTTTGCGTTATTAGTCATTTCTATTACCTTGTTACATTACCTGCAACATACCTAAAGGACAATGTTATATCAAAAGTTAACTGTAAAAGGCTATTTAATGGATTGCTGCTATTTTTCGACGCTGTAGATAACCTAAAGTGTTCGTAGAATACCCCTGAGACTGAAAAACTGAGTTTAGTTTTCATACCAACGTGTCATTTATCACCTGAATAGTTTCACGTGGTTATTTCTAAAATAGGGTTCGTTAATTTAGGAAAATGCAAAACAGTTGAGGCACCAGAAATGCATGTGAATTTTTTTTATAAAGGTTTGTTCGTATACTTTTCTGCATTCTATTAGAAAATGTATACTAATTACGATAAATACAGTGAAACCTCTCTGTAAGGGCCACCTGCCGTTCCATTGAAAATTGGCCCTTATGAGGTGAGGGCCTTTGAGTAGGGGTGATCATTTTTTTCTTTTTATCCCGTGATATTTAAAATCTGCATATTCTTTTAGTAAATTCTCTTTGTTTTAAACAATATTGTTTATTTGATTCTTGCTGCAATTAAACTGTGAAGCCGATTTTTTTGCAGATGTTCCTTGATCATGACAATTAAGAACTTTTATTTTGTCATTGAAATCCAAATGTACTCTTTGGCTTGATTTAGGTGCCATAATTTTAAATTTTACATAAGCCTGAGCATAAAATTTGTATTGTAAAAATTATGCTTCATTATGCATTCACAATATCAGTAAGTGTGGAATCAGTTTTTTCTAGATAACCTATTACCCTACGTGTGTCCACAATAATGGGTCAAATTTCCCTTCCAACACAATCCCTACAGGTTGAAAGGTCAAACAAAGTGTGAGGAACACCTGTTTGTCTCACTTGTGGAGAAGTTTGTGGTCCTTTATTGTGTTAGTAAATCCTCCCCATCTCTCCTTGCCTTCTTTGTATGCTGAAATCTTATCTTTTGGTTTAGGAATTCATTACACCTGTTTAGGATTTAAGGCACACGTGAAAAAAATGGCCTTTAATAGGGGTAGGTGCGGCCCCTAATAGGAGTAAATTTAACATTATATCTATGGGAAGAATTTTTGTTCTTAAAAATATTGGCCCTTAATAGAGGTGGCCCTTGAATAGGGGTGGACTTTAAAGAAGTTTCACCGTATACGATTTTCTGTTAGATAAAAATGTGACGCAAGCCGCTTTTACTAAATAAATCTTTGTAACAACTCGATTTTTAATTCATATGCTAGAATTAAAAGATGTTTTTCACAAATGTGTTTCCAATAGCAGTAGAACGTTTTAATATTTTAAGAACTTTATAAGCATTTAAAACGTTTAATTGTTGCATTTTCAAAACCCTTTGGCCTATATTTATGAGCGCGTTTTGATGCTTAAATAATTCCATAGTCTACAAGTAGAAAGCAACAACGTTAATAGTCCCAGATCATTAAATGTTAAAGCATACTGGTTTCGGTAGCATTAAGCGTACCGACAGGAGTGCCTATCAAACTGAGGAATTTTTTTTTCTACTTATATTGCGCCCAGTATAATCTTATTAATTATTAATTTCCTTGTGGTTGTAACTTGTATGCATATGTGATCTTAAAGATTTTTTTGCAAATTATCAACTGCGCTGAGTGAGGTGAAAATGCCTTAAAATTGGATTATTAACTTATGATTAATTTCTGCAAACATTAAAAAGCTGTACAACTTTCAAAAACACTTCCCTATACATATTTATTTATAAGTCTAGCATTTTAAGAAAATAGTTTAAAAATAAATAAAATGCAATCTTATGAAAACAATGTTAAGTTAAACAAAAGGAATAAAATGACAGAAAATAAAATATGAATTAAAAATAAATACCGTAAGATTTTTTTTATATTCCACTTTTGAACGATTTTTTACAATATAAACATGCTGTATTGTAACATAACCAGTATTTTTTTTTTAATCTAAATAGTTCGATGCCATAATACTGTTTAACATTTAAACACATTTCTGTGAAATCATGTACCTATATTATGAAGAAAAACATGTTCGTGTGTAACGCGGAGTCATATCGATGGTCTCAACAGCCCGAATAATAAATTTCCTTTTATCGAAATTTCTATAAATTTTAAACATCGAATACGAAAACCAATTTTTTTTTTTTCAAAATATTTTTTTTATTTTGAATTGAAATTTTATCTACTTGTTTTATGTGATTTTTGAAGTATTTTTCAAGCATATTTTTAGATGTATCTTATAAACAAACGCGCATCCCGATTATGGACAATTTACTCTTTTGTACTTTATATATTGTGAATAATAAATCCTTTGTTTGCTCGTCTGAAAGTGTAATATTTTGAGGCGAAAATAAACGCGAGTTAACAGAAATTTATTAGAACTTAGCACTAAAACAATTAAAATTAAAAAGTTTGTTATAAATGCAGAAACATTTCGCTATTAACTGCTGACATGCGGCAATTATAATTCAAACGCTTATATATACGTCATGTGTATATGGTATGTGTTACATATACTTTTTTCATGTCATATATGCGCCATATACGTCAGGGAATATCATATACATCATATATCGTTTAGTATAGTGTCTCACAATTTGGAAATACATTGTCGTCGCTTATGATTCACCTTTGTGGCCACCAAAGAAGTACCAAAATTACTTTTTCCATGTTTTATTTGTTTTTCATTCTATTTTTTTTTAACCGAAACATAATCGAATTACTTTTTAGGAAATTTTTAATTTACTAAGTGTGTACATAACAATAAATATAATTATTTTGTTGTTAATACTGCTAAAAATATCGTAATATGTTTAAAATGACGTCTGATGGGGAAATATAAAGCATTATTTATAGTTCAAAGCACGTCAGATATCTCAATCCTTTTTAATATCGCCTATTCTGGTACACCACGCTATTTATATTTCCAGTGTGTACACTTAAAAAAAAAATCTAAATCTCGAAACATTACGCAGCATAGTGACCTGTGGACTTGGTGCATTCTTTTAAGCTTGTACGTAGTTAATTATATTTAAAGTGAACAAACTTTATTTTCAAATTAACCTAATATATTATTTGAGAACTGCACTTTTATAAATTTACAATTACTTTCTCTTTAATGGTATAAAATTAAAAATAATATTTAGCGGATTATATTAATATTTATGAAGAAGTTCATAGTTTTACAAACATATGTTTATTTATTCATGACCGCAACATGTACTCGTTTATGATAAATTTTCTCTTTAAACTGAAATGAAACAGAAATAAATTCAAGATGCTCATTTTTGAGTTGTTTTGTTGAACAAAAGCAAAGTTAATACAGAGATAGAAATAATAAATTTAATGATTATAGTACTTCATTTTTTAGAATTTAGACATTTTTTAAAATTATAGTAATTGTTTTTAAATTGCAACTTTTCAATACATTTTTTTTTATTTTAAGGAACATTTCATCATGGAAAATAAAATAAATTTAATTTTTTTTTTCAACGTGTTATAATTTTATTTTACTCATAGGCAGAAACAGTTGTTTAGAAAAGAAAAAATCAATATTATAAAGCAATATTATATTCTAGCTTCGATTTTAAGAAATATCAATATGAAATGTTTTTTCGCATATGCACTTGTGCATTCATTCATCATAAATTCATACAGAATTTTGTATTGTTCGACAGCATAAAAGTATGCTTGAGAAATGTTAAAAGATTTCTCATATGAGAAATTTTAGTAAAAATAGAAAGGTATAATACATAATGTTACTATGTTCGATTGCTTAAGAAAGTCTTTATCTCTCTATGTTTTACTCTTATGATAAAAAAATAAATGAACATAGATTTGAGTTTATTATTTATGATTAAATTTAATATTTTTTTCATATATTCCATATTGAGTTTGAGCAAACTCATTACGGTAATAAATGCAATAATAACTTTAAATATAATGAAGTAAAATTACAAAATTTTCAATTTTCCAGGTTTGTTTGTGTGTTTAAAGTTTAAATTAAAGAAATGCAATATAAATTTAATCACTCTCCCACCCGCGCTTCTCATAAATTAAAACCGAGATTTCACAATAGCATCGATCCTATCCTTATGGAAGATTCAGAGGACGTATGCATAATCCCAGCTACTATGCTACTTGCAGGCATTCAGCAAATGTGTAGAGGAGAGTTGGAGGTACCTATCTTAGCAGAAGTATAAAAGCATTGTTGATAATAGTTTTTGAAAAAAAAAAATCGTCGAAAATTACTCGAGCTATTAACCCTTAAAGTTACGGACGATTTGGACATGCATAATGACAGGGGCGGCGTACTCTATGTACAGTCGCGGAAAAAAAAAGTGAACACACCCTAGTAACTCGGCTAAAAATTATCGTAGAAGAATATTACTTGTACCACACGATTGGTAATAAAGTCTACTTTTAAATGATGTATGTAAAATTTGCTTAGGGCGCCATCTACATATTAAAACGAACCATAACTTTGTTTTCTTCAATAGCAGTACACAATTCTGACAGCATAAATGAACTCTACACACTTCAATTAGCCTAAAAAAAATTTTTTATGAAATTCGTACGATAAGTTTACGAGAAATTAATTATTTTATAACGAGCGTAATTTAGGGACTGTATCCAAATTGAAGTTCGTTACTGGAATGTTGACCGAGAGAGCCCCATTCTTGATCAAGGCATTTTAAGCGCCACTCAAGCAGTCATTGAAGACTGCAATATTACAGGATAGCATAAGAAATTTCAAAATATCTAGTCATTTCTATCATAGACGGCCCCTTAAACTATTATTTTTACCGTGTTTTAAGCACCATTTAAAAACTACTTGGAAGAAAAATGTGAAATTTTGGATTTCCATAATGCAGGACGTAATAATTTTAAATCCCATCAAAAAAATGTAGGTTGCAATCCATAATTTTTTCGAATATTAATTTCGTAATTAATAATTCATATCATAAAATTATAAAAATTGCAAATTCAACGTATTTATGTTTGGGTATTTTAGTATTATTGCTACACAAAAAATTAGCGAATTAGGAGTTTAATTTCAAAATATATTAGTGAAAATATAATTTAAACTTATAAGCGCTAAAATTTGAATGGTTTGCGCTACTACATTTAAATTCTGTGTTCATAGTGTCCACTATAGTGGACAAGCTATAACTCAATTAATAAAAAATTATTACACATAAAATAATTTTTTTCTCTTTCAGCATGATCCATTTAGTGGGAAAATACTAAATTTAACGTTGGGGATTTGCCAGTTTTAGAATATGCAACAAAGGGTTAATATTCGAACACCATAACAATTATTCTGTTTTAATCAAATTGCTAACGTTAGGACACCTCAAAAAATTTTAAGCGATAGGAACGCCGTCTTTACTTCTTCCAGATTCAAAAATTTTTTGCGGAACCATAATATTAAACAGCATTTAACCTCATCTCACCATCCTCAAACGGACGGTAAATGCGAATGAACCAATCAGACGATAGTAACTAGGCTAAAATGTAATGTTAACTCCACTACCTCTAAAGTTCCTTGGACTAAACTCCTTGCAGAAGTTGTAAATGAATACAATAATACCCCCCATTCAATAACTAAATTCCCCCCTGCTTATTTACTCTTTGGCCAGTTACCCTATAATTCCCCCCTTCAACAAGATTATTACCATCCAGTTAAAGAATCACTTAAAATCGCAAAAGCGCGAACTGATGAATTCCATTTAAAAAGTAAGAAATATTATGATCAAAATTATGTTGAGCCAAAATTTGAAGTAGACGATCTCGTTATTTATGAAGAGTTTCATTACCAAAATACTAGAAAGCTTTCTCAGATATTTTCTGGACCATACCAAATTCTTCGAAAAGTATCCGATGTAAATTTTGAGATCGATAGAAAAACTCCATTTAAAGATACCGAAATCATTCATGTTTCAAAATTGCGTTTCTACTATCATCCTAATAACTTAAAATTGTCACATGAGCAATTACCACAACAACAGCAGCAGACGCAGGTTAAATCACTAACTTAAACTTAATTTTCTAACAATGATGAGTTAAACTTAATTTTCTAACAATGATGAGTTAAACGTAATTTTCTAACAATGATGAGTTAAACTTAATTTTCTAACAATGATGAGTTTGTAAATTAATATTAAAATTAAAGCTTAAGTAAATTTATTATTTCAACATTACGGATGAGTTTTGGGAGACATTCCAAGAGTTTATCTATTTGGGAGTTTATTTAAATTAACTGAGTTATGCGGGCATAAGTTGGTTGATTTATCTAGAGTTCTAATTAATGTTGGATTATAACTTAAACAAAAAAACTTAACTTTACTTAATTTATTACTAGTAATTAAAAACTTAATCTCACTTGCTATAAAAAATTAATAAAAACCTAATTGATATTCTTTCAAATGATTTAAATATTACTCTAACGATTGCATTTTATCAGTTTTTATATAAAAAAGAGAGAGAGAGAGAGAAAAGAAAATGTTTCATATTTTAATTCCGAGTCCACAGGTGTGAAGGTTATTGCGAAACCGCTTGCTTATTCGAATGCAAGACTTAATGATAATTTTCGTCTGAGATTTTTTTTTTTTTTTTTACCACGAAAGTCAAATTTCATTTTGTAGCAACAGATTTGATTTTTTATTTTATTATTTGAGGTAAAGGTAATTTACAGATGCGAATTAAGAAACACTGGTGTATTCAGCTATTTTTTTACTCCCTTTGCAAAAGATTTTTTTTTTTTATTTCGAAGATAATGATTTATTTTTTTTATATTTTTATTAGTTGAGATATTTATAGACATGAATTTATTATGTGATATAGGATTAACATTATATTATTATTATTTAAAAAAAGAAGAAAATACTAGAATTAAGAATGTTATTGAATTATTTATATAGAGATTTAAACAATTTTTGATGATGACTATACTAAAACAAAAGATATAAGTTACTGAAAACAGTGATGATGGTTTAACCCTTGGACGGACCTATGAGGCAATGCACCTGATAATTCTTCATTCCTGGTCACAAATCATTACTTTTTTTCGAAAACTTATCTAAGATTTCATATAATACGAGGAATAAAATTACGTAAGATTTAACATCAGTTGTGATTGATACTGTTATAATACTGAGAGAATACAGATCTGTAATAATGAAAAGACCATGGCAAAAACTATCAAAGATTGTGCAGTTGTAAATTACATTATAGTTGACAAAAATTTTATTTACAATTTTTATTAATTGTTTTGATATATTATTTTTATACAAGGTTATTCTAAGATTATTTATTTATTTATTATTGTCATAATTTATTATTTATTGTTATTAGTATTTAATATTATTAGTGCAACAATGTCTGTGATATAAAATTTAAGCGACCAAAAACTCTTATGAACTCTACAGATCCACATTTCAGTACGGACTAAAAATCACTAGAGGACATATAATTTAGTGAATATACTGAATAAATATGGTATGGTTTTGAAAATTGTGTCACTGTTGCTAACTAATGAACTGATATTAATATTGCTGTATTAATTCACAGAAAGCAAAACTGTTGCTAATTTTGAATTTTAACGAAATATTATTATAATTCTTTTTATTATTGTACATGTACTTATTACAGCAGTTTCCACTAAGACACGAATTTTTTTTAAATTTTTAATTATAATTTTTTTTCTTCCTTTCAAAATGAAATTAAAGCTTTGAGCAACGCGATTTGGTGACCAAGTGACGGTATCATTTTAAAGATGATTGTAAAACAAAGAAACAAAAATTGTAAAACGAGTATCTGCTTTCTCTCAATGAACTCGCAGGTCATCAGGACCTACTAGTTCATTCATTTTTAGAGGGGAGGGATTTTGTTACATTATTAGATCTAATTCCACGATTTCCTTATCTTATTCTAAATTACTACTTTATATTCACTAAATCCTTATCCTTAAATAATCTCTATCGTCAACTCTCTTAAATTCCTTTTAATTTAATGTCTCACTTGTCTTAATCGCTTATATATTACGCTTTTAGTATTCTTAAATTAAATGTTTCATTCCCGCGCTTTTTTCTTTCGAGATTATTCTCTTAGCTTCCATTTTTACTTTCCCGTGCATTTCTGATGTTATCCTTTTTTCCTTCAAATTCATCCGCTAGTTCTGTTCGCACTCTTTATATCACGTGACATTCTTAAATATTCATTGGTTGAGAGCGCGACCTACGTCATAATTGTATCCATACATTGAAGGAACAAAAAGTTGATACTCGCTGTGTTTCAGCAGATTTGAGTCGTTCGTATTTCCAGTTTTCATCCATCCACTGGTCACCGTCCTGTTATTCGATTATCTGGAACTTTGTTTAAACCCAATTACTACTACGGAGCGATGGCTAATTCTCTTGGTGGAAACTGCACTTTTTTCAAGCTGTTCTAACAAAGTGGTTAGCTGATATCATGAGTTGTTTCAATTTCTTCTGGGGAAACTTCACGGAACGATGCATTCCATTGTTTTCACTCGACAACTGCATTTCAACAATTCGTTCTACTAATATAACATATTCGAATTATCTGTTCTGACAACTTCTTTTACGCCATTATCGCTGGATGAGATCCTCAGCTATTATCGTGACAGCCTGTACCGCAATTTCAATGATAAAGCCAATTCAATGTTGCTAGAATGCAACATATATACAGGGTGTTTCAGCGAAGTGCGGACAAATTGTAAGGGGTGATAGAAGGCATGATGACAAACATTAGGACATAGGAAACCATGGGGCGCAAACGTCTTCTGTAGGAGCCAGGGGCATCAAAGTTTAGCGTCCAAAAGATCAAGCGATGATAAAACACGGAAAAAAAGGTCGATTCATTTCCAGTTTTCGCTGTAAACTTTGTTTATATCGAAAGTTTGTCCAAAAAATTTTTTAAAGGGAACTGTCAAAAAATGACGGTAGAGGGCGCTGTAGACTTTGGAGCACGAACAACTACGTTTTACTGATTTCTTTTTTATTCTGTTAACAGTTTTCTAAAGATTGGACCTTAACTTAAATTTTGAGTACAAAATTGGAATCATCCCAAACTGTTAAGATGTGCAAATTGAACTGTGAACAAGGGAGGGGGGGGGGGGTTAAAACGCTCATAATCAATGAGCAAAGTAATCGATTTTGTTGCGGTTTGAGTGCAGGTGATTCCCTTAGTAATTGATTTATTCAAAATGACGTACAATTTTGGTGCCCTCATTTTTAGATACAGGGCGCCGCCGATACTTTTCCGACATTTCATCGACATTATCCCTGGGTGTTTTACTAACAGACCAGCATACTTGCAGGAGGTGTTCGGGATGTAAAAACTACTTGTAATCGCATGGGAATGTAATGTTGGAAATGCTTTGTTTGCGAGTTATGGTTAAAAGAAACGGAAAAAATAGCCACAGAAAGAAGCAGAAAATCAGCAAAAGGTGAATGTGATACAAAACATTTTATTGTAAGGTTTTGCTGCAAAAGGCGATTGCAAAACGTTCTTCAAACTTTGGAGTAATGAACAACCAGTATTTTTTGACGGGATATTTGTAGTTATGTTGAATGTTTAGTAAAGTTTGAACATTCACTTAAATGTTTATCTCAAATCGGAATCGTCCCGAATGAATAAGTCGCGAAATTTCACGTATGTATTGAATTGCGTTTTTTTTACACTTAGGTGGTACAGGCAGCACAAAACCAAAAAAAATGACACGAACAGGATTAGAATACATTTATTATTCTAAGTACAGCCAAAACAAGGCATAAACAACTTAAAGAGACGTTATCATCAAAGTAAGTGCTCAAAATTCCGACCCCCAGCCGTGATGCAAGCCTCACATCTCCGGAGCATTGAATTTCTCATCTTTTTAAAAATATCGGGCTTCTCCCTCACTTCTCCAGCAGCTACCACTATGCGCGCAACAAATTCCTCTTCACTGTCAACGGGAGTTTCGTAGATCAGAGACTTCATGTACCCCCATACGCAGAAATCGAGGCAAGTGAGGTCAGGCGATCGAGCGGGCCAATTCACTGGACCACCCCGCCCGATCCACCTTTGCCCATACGTTGCATTCAAGTGCAGACGTACCTCATTGCTGTAATGGGCGGGGGCACCATCGTGTTGAAACCACATAATCGAACGCCTGGCAGCGGGAACGTGGACATCGACCAACAACTGCGGCAATACTCGCTGCAAGAAGATCAGATATTCAGGACCAAGCAGACGATTCGGCAACAGGTATGGTCCCACCAGATGGTCTCCTACGACGCCAGCCCACACATTTACTGCAAACCGTACCTGGGCTGCACGGGTTCTGGTTGAATGTGGATTCTCCCTCGACCACGTATGGCTGTTTTGCAAATTGCACACTCCCTCCCGCGTGAAGTCTCATCAGTGAACAGAATGCTGCGTGGAAAACAACGATTTACAGTGCGCATCTGTACGTACCACCCTGCAAAAGCCAATCTTGCATCAAAATCTTCTCTTTGCAGTAACTGCACTTGCTGGATATGATAAGGGTGCATGTCATTGCTATTCAGAGTCCGCCAGACGCTCGTATGTGAAATACCGACATGAGTAGCAATTCCGCGCGTACTCATACTGGGATTGTTCTCTACCACCTCCAGCACAGCCTCCTCGTTGTTAGTTGTTCTGACTGTTCGCGAGGGTTCCTGTGTATCCCCGATGAAAGATCCCTTGTCGGACAATCGCTGGTGCAAGCGCGCAAAGTAGGCGTGACCGGGAGTTTGCCTCCTAGGATAACGATAGGCGTACAAGCGCTGTGCGGCTCTCCCATTGCAATTAGAAGCCCCGTATGCCAAATGCATATCAGCTAACTCGGCGTTCGTGAACCGTTCCATTCTACTACCTCTCAGTCGGAAGGCGAAATGAAGCGTCCCATCAAGCGAGGCAGCAACAACTGAGTGTGTGCAGGCAACGTCGTTTGATGTCTCCGTTTCGTAGAGACATCTGGTATCGCGTACACTAACTAAATACTTCCGAGCATGTTTTGCTGTACTTAGAATAATACTACATGTATTTTTATCCTGTTCGTGTCATTTCTTTGGGTTTTGTGCTGCCCGTACCACCTAAGTGTAAAAAAAAACGCAATTCAATACATACATGAAATTTCGCTACTTATTCATTCTGGACGATTCCGATTTTGAGATAAATATTTAAGTGAATGTTCAAACTTTGCTAAACATTCAACATAACTACAAATATCCCGTCAAAAAATACTGGTTGTTCATTACTCCAAAGTTTGAAGAACCTTTTGCAATCACCTTTTGCAGTAAAACCTTACAATAAAATGTTTTGTATCACGTTCACCTTTTGCTGATTTTCTGCTTCTTTCTGTTGCTATTTTTTCCGTTTCTTTTAACCATAACTCGCAAACAAAGCATTTCCAACATTACATTCCCATGCGATTACAAGTAGTTTTTACATCCCTAACACTTCCTGCAAGTATGCTGGTCTGTTAGTAAAACACCCAGGGATAATGTCGATGAAATGTCGGAAAAGTATCGGCGGCGCCCTGTATCTAAAAATGAGGGCACCAAAACTGTACGTCATTTTGAATAAATCAATTACTAAGGGAATGACCTGCACTCAAACCGCAGCAAAATCGATTACTTTTCTCATTGATTATGAGCGTTTTAACCCCCCCCCCCCCCTGCCCTTGTTCAAAGCTCAATTTGAACATCTTAACCGTTTGGGATGATTCCAATTTTGTACTCAAAATTTAAGTTAAGGTCCAATCTTTAGAAAACTGTTAACAGAATAAAAAAGAAATCAGCAAAACGTAGTTGTTCGTGCTCCAAAGTCTACAGCGCCCTCTACCGTCATTTTTTGACAGTTCCCTTTAAAAATTTTTTTGGACAAACTTTCGATATAAACAAAGTTTACAGCGAAAACTGGAAATGAATCGACTTTTTTTTCCGTGTTTTATCATCGCTTGATCTTTTGGACGCTAAACTTTGATGCCCCCTGGCTCCTACAGAAGACGTTTGCGCCCCATGGTTTCCTATGTCCTAATGTTTGTCATCATGCCTTCTATCACCCCTTACAATTTGTCCGCACTTCGCTGAAACACCCTGTATATATATATATATATATATATATATATATATATATAAATATATATCTATACATATACATATATATATAATGATTGGCATCTGGAATTTTAAATGTTATAGCTTAGCTTATTTTGAAAGGGCTCTTATAGTTATCTTTCATTTGTCTTTTCATGCGTCATTTAATAGTTCTACATTTCTTAACTAGTTTTATGTCTCTTTTGTTTATAACTGGTTATTACATAAATTTTGCTTAATTTCATATTTTTAACTGGTACAACTGTTGAGAAAGTTTATATTATATATATATACTATAAAATGCAGAACAATATGAAAACCTGTAATCACAAACATATATGTATAACCATACATAGTCTTCAAATCTGAAATAACTTTAATCGAAAACAAACTGAAGTCTAAGACCGATAAAATATAACCACTATAAAGCTTTAATTTATTTATATACTTCCAAAAAGAAGATTTGGACATGAATAAAAGACACATACATCACAAGAAAACATCAGCGTTACTTTTGAAGTCCTGACGTTATTCCTTCAGAAAACATTTGTATTCAAAATTGCTAAATGTTTTTCATGAAGCAAGTAAAGGTCATGCAAAGCGCGGATTTCTGTTTAAATTTACATAAACTGAAACAATCCGTATTTCATATCTATTTTGTTTAAATTTTCACAAGAAAAATGTTGAAAGTTAGCATTTTTAGGCGATAGAGGTGATTATAGTTTTTAATCCAGTTTACGTTTTATCGAATTTGCATTGCAATTTGGACTTATAGAAAGATTTCATTCATAAACTTCATAAAAAAGTTACGGAGTCTGTGAATATAAACATAAATAAATAACATAAAACAGCATTAAAAAATACCAAGTATTTGCAATGTAGAATGCGTTCAAAATAGAAATAGTCTCAAGCAAAAATTTAAAGTTTAAGGGAAAAAGAGATAAACACTTTCAGCCATACTATATTTTTCAATGATATGTATATTTTCCTGAAAACTGGCGTTTTTTTAAATGAACGAGTTAGTTATATAATTTCTTCCATACCACTATTGTTGAAATGTAATATTTCCTTCGTTTAATATCAGAAATTTAAATATTCAATAAAGCAAAGATATCTATTAGAAAATAGTATTACGAAAATTTAAGAACCATGATAACCCTGTTTTTTTATTATTAATTTGCTTGTCTTTAAGGAAGTTGACGTGAAGTTCCTATAGCTAAATTTGACAAATTTAACATGAATAGAATCACCGAAAAAATATTGAATAGCAGGAGAAATGTAATGAAATGAAAACTTTTTAACATTCTTAAAATTAAGTTTTTAACGAGGTGATAAAGAAAGTCATATCGTACTCTCACTGAACTGGCAAATCTAGTGATTGGAAATGATTTAGGAAATTATTTTCGTATGTATCTTAACCATTAAATAGTCGCCCAAATGTACACATTAAAGCTTATCGCTTGGTATATTTTATAGTAAATGTATTTCTAAATTATTTGGACAATCAGTTATTCTTTCATAAGTTTAATTATAAGTGAAATACGTGTATCATTGTATTTCCAATTTATAATACACTTAACATAGGCACAAGTAAAAATATATTTCGAATAATGTGCATTTGTATTGTGCAAATTTTAATTCGTAACATGCAATGATGTAAAAAATACTACTTTTGAGCCTGTAATATTATGGTATTGCCTTTTACCAATTCTTCTTTTAAATAAACGAGAATTTCGAGTGTCCACTGATAAATAAATGTATTTAATGTATTTCTACACTACTGAGCTTCCCTTTAAACACATATTTGCAAACAAATGGGCATTTTGAAAAGTGGACTTATAGTTTCTGAATACGCATTTAAATATAAATGCATACCGTAACATTGCTACATCTTTACTGATTATGTTTATTTATAACATGCAAGTTTTAATTTGTAAAATTCAATGCTGTACAAAATACAGCATCGCGACTAATTAAAGGTTACGTATTGACATTAAGGTCCTAAATTCGAAATATTAATGATTTTTATTACCAATATTTTGGAATACTATTATTCGTCTTACTCAATCACAGAATTATGTGATTCAATACAGCAAAGACTACTATTCAAATATAGTGGTATTCGAAAACCTAATCCTTAGAATCCCTTCATTAAGACACATAGTCATATTCACTATCGTGTTCATCAAGTTTTCATTCTGTTCGATTGCTGGTTAATGGATTATACCGTTGACCATTGTTTTTTTTTGTTTTTTTTTTTTGTAATAAACAGCAACTTGTAGTGTTAGCAGATAGCTAAACATATGGAATGTTTGTCTGCACTCGTGAGATTACCTTTAAACACACATTTGCCACAAAAAAGTGCATTTCTATAAAAAGTGAACTTATGTACCTTCGAAATTCAAATTTAAAGACAAATATGTACCGTAACTTTGCTACAACTTTGTTGAATATTCTTCTAATTTATTCCTTTGACCTTTTAACCTCTTGAGACCTGAATGTCAAATAACACTACATTGTTTACATATACACATTCATTGCTTTTCTGCGAACAAAAGGACATCATCGATGGCAGGAAGGGACCCTCTTTTTAGGTCCGTTCGTAATTATATAAATACGTAGCACCTATAGCCGTGGTTCAGTCCGTCTGTCTATCTCTCCGCATATAACAGAACAAAAACTACCCAACCGGATGGTCTGAAATTCTAATTTTTTAATTGGTGCAAAATTTTGTCGAGTCATTTCAAATTTTATGAAGATCAGATGTATAGTTTAATTACATGGACAGTCAAAGGTTTTCCGTTACATTACGGCCAATGGGAAAAAAAAAATATTGCAAGTGCATTTTAATAATGTTCACCCTTCCGAATGGTTTGAAATCTTAAATATATAATTGTTGCAAAATTTTGTCGAGTCATTTCAAATTTTATGAAAATCGGATGTATAGTTTAATGACAGGGATAGTCAAAAGTTTTCCGTTACATTACGGTCAATGGGAAAAAATATTTCAATTGCATTTTAATGATGTTACAGACTTTCGAATAAAATGAAATTGATATGCACTAATGAAGGGCACTAAAATATACATTCAGTATAATATGCAGTGCAAACAATACTTAGAAAACTAGTTATAGTACGAATGCACCTCATTTGCCACGTTTGTCAAGCAATTTCCAACTTGTTTAATTGAATATTTAGGAGACTGCCAATTTAGGTTTATAAAATTAAATGAAAAATATCACCCCTTAAAATATTAATTAAATTATCAACGACCTAAATTCACGCAATAACATATTTTGAGTGCTTAAAACAAGGTATTGATTTACAAATCTGATTTTTAAAGATTTTCAACATTATTGAAAAGTGTTTATAAATTCAGTATGTCTGTCTGCCGTTTGTCCTTTGTCTGTGCTATAAGTGTCCGAAATATGCTCGGATTGCGATGTAATTAATACATGTTATTGTGGTTTATCTATAAAAAATTCGGTATTGAAAATGTGTAGAATTTGCGGTTTATTTACATGGACACTCAACATAATTCCGTTATATTGTGGTCTTTTGGGAAAAATCGTCTACGGTGTATTTTAATGATATTGCACTATTTTTAAAATATTGAAATTTATATAGGGTAATTACGAGAGAGATGGCCCACATTGTGAGATGGACCAGCCAAATATTTTGTTAATGCGGCTTCTTACTGTTGACGCAACTATCTCAGTCAGACGCTCAAAGATATTCTGTATGGCATTCAATTTTTCGTTTTTTCAAAAAACATAAGACATTTTTTCTTATGGTAAGTCAATTATTTTTTTAATATGGTTATAGTTATAGTCAGGCAATAGAGACAGTATAGGGGCTCTACCTTTCAAAATTCATGGTAGTTCTGGAAAAAGTCTTACTATATGTTTTTTGGGTCGCTGAATCAGAATTTTTAACTTCGCACCAAAATTTTCCCCGGCAACCCCCTCCCCCAAATTTTGGAAAAATGCCCCCCAAAAAAGGTTTTTATTAAAAAAATCATTGTTGTAGGGGAAAAGTATCTAGAAATTCAGAAAGTAGGCAAATGTTTTAGGGGAAAAGTATCTAGAAATTCAGAAAGTAGACAAAATTTGCAACAAATTAGATATATGACATTATGACTTAGGATGAAGGGGGAGAGGGGATCTGCCTCGGAACATGCGCGGTGCTGCGTGAACTAAGTTGTGCAATTCCACTTAACCACTCACACGTTTACATTCGCCCTCCCATCCGAACTTTCTGTATAAGGTTTACTTTAAGTTTTTTGGGTAGCTGAATCCGAATTTGTAACTTCTCCCCAAAATCCCCCCCCGAACACCCCCCCCAAATAGTTGTTTTTTTAACATAAATTTCTTATTGATTTAGGGGAAAAGCATTACGAAATTCAGAAACTAGACAAAATTTGCAACAAATAGGATACATGACATTACGACGTAGGATGAACGGGGAGGGGAAGGGCTGCCTCTGAACATGCACAGCGGCGCTACGTGCACTAAGTTATGAAGTCCAGGCAATAGGGGATTTTACCTGGAAAAATTAATACTAGTTCTTGATTTCGACTCACTTTATGTTTTTTGGGTCGCTGAATCCGAATTTGTAACTTCCCACCAAAATTTCACCCGGCAACCCTCCAAATAATGGATTTTTTGAAAATTGATTTTTCGCACGGTCCCCGTTTATAAAACGTCATAACGTCATATATCCTATTTACTGCAAATTTTGTTTATTTTCTGAATTTAGTAATGCATCCCCCCCAAAAAAATAAGAAATTTAAGTTAATAACAACTATTTTGGGGGGGTTTCGGGGGGGGGAATTTTGGGGGTAAATTAAAAATTCGGATTCAGCTACCCAAAAACTTAAAGTAAACCTTATAAGGAAAGTTCGGAGGGGAGACGGGAGGGCAAATGTAAACATGTGAGTGGTTAAGTGGAATTGCGCAACTTAGTCCACGCAACATCGCGCGCATGTTCCGAGGCAGATCCCCCCTTCCCCTTCATCCTAAGTCATAATGTCTAATAAATATCTAATTTGCTGCAAATTTTGTCTACTTTCTGAATTTCAAGATACTTTTCCCCTAAAACAATAAAAAATTGACTTTTTTTAATAAAAACCTTTTTGGGAGGCATTTTACCAAAATTTGTAGGGGGGGGGGTTGCCAGGGGAAATTTTAGTGGGAAGTTACAAATTCGGATTCAGCGACCCAAAAAACATAAAGTAAGCTGATTTCCAGAACTACCATTAATTTTGCTAGGTAAAATTCCCTATTGCCTGGACTATTATGCATTTAAAGGTTTTGATTTTTATGTGATCTACCTAGTTTTAATGATGTAATCTCGACGAACAATTAGGCTTCTCAATAACCGCCGTATAGAGTTGGGCTGGATTATTTTTCTCACCTAGGTGACCGGGAAAGATGGATTATGTGTAGACGTGAAAGATGGACCATATAATCTGTAATTTCAAATTTAGTTTTTTAAAGAGCTGAAATTAAAGTGCTAAAGAATTATATTCTCTGTTTTCAGAAAATTCACACAACTTATATCAGAAAAGTTTCGTCTACACGCAGGGAATTGACTGAAAATAGTTTATAAAATGCTATAACAGCCTTTGAAGAAAAGAATATGGATGTAAATCAAGCAGCAAAGACTTTTAGCATTCCTGAAACTACTTTAAAGAGAAAAATGCAAAAACGAAAACAAAATTGTTTCTTTTATAAATAAACTACATAAACGTGTAGAGACTCTGTAATGTCTATTGGATACGAACTAGTGGAAAAACTGATGCTGCCTTATACTTTTAATAAGGGAGAGAAAAAGCTGGTTATAACTTGTTACAATCATTCCTTGCTCGAAATCCAACACTCTTTAAAAGATCCTTACTATGAAACCTCAGATCTTTAAAAGTACATCTGGATATTATTATACATTAGGTGGTTTAAACAAAATTCTGACAACCTTTTTAGCAAAGTATCGAATTTAAAATCTTATTGGGATAAAATTGCATGGGTAGATGCAAAGCGAAATGAATCTTTTGAATAAAATGGCTGTGAATAATATTATTTTTATTATTTTCTTTTCTTAGTGAAAAGAGTTGAGTGGGTTATCTAAGAACATTAAAATAATACGTAAAAGGGAAATAGATTAATTTTTCTCTTAGCTATACAAAAAGACACAGAACGGCGCATATTTTTCTAGATAGCTAATATTAAATTTTAACTATATAGGGATGATATAAACTACTTATAAAGACTTAAAATTTGATATCAAATGATATCACATGTACAGTGAAATATGAAAGCATTTGATATGTATTTCTTTTCAAAGAAGTAGTCTTTCTTTGAAATCATTTATAATTTTTTTAACAAAATGTGAAATGTATGTTTTCTTTTGAAATGGTTTTCATATTTTTCTGGCACAATACTTGTTTAAAAAATATTTATTTTAGCTTTTTGATGTAAATAATTCGTAACTAGACGGTGAATTTGGAAAAGAAAATATAACAATTTTCATTTCGATTGAAAGAATGCATTCATTATAAAAATTTTAAATCACACTATTGCAATCCTTAAATAAATATTTATGCTGTATTATACTTAAGCAATCAAATATAGTTATAATTTTTATACACATATGAGTGGCTCTAATGTATCATTTTTTATTTCATCTTTCTTCTCTGTCTACTAAAAAAAATGATGCCTTACTAAAAACACTTTTTGTTACATTTTTGGAATAAATATTTTGCACTTGTTTGTAAGATCAACATACATTGCCTAGTATTTTTTTGTTACACTATGCTTATATTTTCATGAGAACAAATTCGAACATTTACATAAAATTATAATGTATACATAAAATGTATGCTTTAGTACAGACATAAAATAACTTGTAGAACACAGGAAGAAGTTAATTTATGTATTTTTTCGATGTTTTTTTTAATGCCTAAATGAAAACGTAGATGGAAATATTTAATTACATATAAATTAAAAATCTTTTAAAAATTTCTCGCTCAAAGTTATGTATTATACAATTATCTTCAAGTAAAAATAATTTCCTTTATTGAAAATACTTCATTTTTGGCTATTTTGTGCTTAGTTATGTTGAAAAAAAAAAGTTTAAATAGGACTGCCGTTTATTACCTCCTAATTTAAAGCAGGTTAAAAAGTTCCAAATACTGACAACTAAATAAATCATTCAACGTATGCCAATGCATTTGGGACATCTGCTTCGAGATGCCAGTTGTTTACAAGTTTCGCATTCGCATTGGACGATGAGCTTAAGTCTTCTGTCAATGCCGGCCAAGGCACTCACGAGCTATTGCTAATCCCATGAGGAAGGATTTTTCTAATATCTCGTTTGCATTTCGACATTTTAAAATAATTTTTCTGCATTGGATAGCCGAGATCCGTCACTACATCGCACCTTTTTTCACTTTTTCGAGTTTGGTTGCTGGTAATTTGTAGAATGACACTTTCTCTTTCAGAACCGGTTTTGAAAGTGACAGTAACTTTATAAAAAATATCTGAGGCTAAAATCGAAAAAGTAAAAAAGGTGAGATATAGAGACGGACCTTGGCTATCCAATGCAATAAATAAATAAATATATAAATCAAAATAAAATCAACATGTCGAAATTCAAACGAGATATTAGATAAATCCCTATCCATAGGATTAGCAGTAGTTCAAGAGCGTCTTCACCTGCAAGTAGAGGAGTCTTAAGTAATGTATCTGGGAAAGTTACAGTAGAGATTAAACCACCACACTTAGCGCGGCGTGGTTTCAAGTTATTTTTTGACTGCACTGCATCGCGCGTAATACCCCCCCCCTCCCCCCTTAATCTCTTTCAAGGGTTTATGATTCACCTGTGTGTTTTTTTATTTATTTATTTTTTTTTTTAATGTTCAAGGAAGCCCGCAATTTCTTTTCTTTTGCGGAATTTGGCAAAATCAGTTTGTTGAATTCTTTAAACAATAGTGAAACAAAAAGCGTGAATTTCGCCAAAGATCTCAGAAATGAATAGCGAATTTTTCAGTTGGTGGTAGAAAGAATCGCGAGCTTCAATGATTTTTTGGGGATTAAAAAAAAAAGCGCAAATTTCATCTAATGATCGCGTAAAACAAACCGCTAATTTTGTCAATTGCTTGAGGAAAAAAGTCACGAAATAAGAAAAAATATCGAAAATAGTCGCGAATTTCTTCAAACAATCGCGGAATTAAATTAAAAATGCTTGCTAGTTGTTCTAGGAAAAATATCATGAATTTCGTCTAGGATCTCAGAAAGAAATAGCGATCGTTTCCAGTAGGTCGCTGAAAAAAAATAGCAAATTTTAATAATTGTTTTATGGAAATATCGCGAATAACATTAAATGCTAGTGCAAGATACAATGAAATTTGTGTTAACCAGTTGCGGAAAAATGTCACGAATCACGACAAATCTCGATAAATAGTAAGATATTGTGACGTTTGTCAAGAAATCGCGGAAATACTTTTAAAAAAAAAAGTCTTGGAAATTTGATCAATTGTCTCAAAAAATAAAAATAAAAATAAAAATAAATAAATAAATGAAATAATAATAATAATAATATGCGCTAATCTAACAAAAAAATGCGAAATTTGACAGAGGAGCACGGAAAAAAACCCCTAATTTTGTCAATCGACCAAGAAAAAGAAATCTCGAATTCCATGAAACCATTTCAGAAAGAAATGAGGAAATTTATCAAATAATGCTTGAAAGAAATTATGAAATTCAATCGGTCACGATGTATCAGCTCATGAACATTGTCAATGGGGTGAAACGTTTCCGTAATTAATTAAATCTTAAGTAGAATCCTAAATCTTGTTGCATAATCCGATGTTAACGCAGAAAGAAAATCCTTAATCGGGAACTCCACCACGACCGGATACATTTCAACACGAAACTGAATAAAAGAAAAGTAATCCATATTTTAGTACATTTACGAAAAATAGTTTTCAATCTCTAATATCAATTTTATCTTTCGCGTTGAAAAATGAATACGTGTCATCGTAACATGGTATGCGGATTTCATAATATTCTCCACCTGCAAGCTCTGATTCTCTTGATTGTTAAAATAAAGACTAAAGGCGCATGCGTGCAAATTGACTAAAGTTTTAATTTTGATAAAAACTATGTAGATGTACTTAGAATTTGATAAAATTAAGAGTGTTACGCTCGTTTTTAGAAAAATATAGTCTATTTTATAGATTTAGATTAATTGCATTTTACTCTGCTTTTATAATTGTAATTGTAAATGTATTTAAATATTCTTTGATGTGTTTGTTGTAATTGTATTGTATCGTTATATTGAAAGCATTTGTGCTTTAACCACTTCACCGGCAGCATAAATACGGGAACATTGTTTTTACCCCCCCCCCCCCCCAACTTATCTCA
The DNA here is from genome assembly GCA_963932465.1 of Maratus speciosus. Taxonomy (NCBI): domain Eukaryota; kingdom Metazoa; phylum Arthropoda; class Arachnida; order Araneae; family Salticidae; genus Maratus; species Maratus speciosus. The sequence continues at coordinate 310,696,447 of OZ010794.1, forward strand.
AGGCTACCGTTGAAATGGGTAATTACAAAGTCCTCATTTAGTACTCATGTGAATAGTTTAGATTAAAAAAAAAATTATAGCTTCCTATGAACAACTGAACAGAAACATCGGAATAAAAGAAAGTAAAACGGACAAATACCCGATTCTCGGACCATTTTGATCTTAGAACGTAAAAGAATTTTACTTATCTCTTACCTTAAGATAAATGTTTAACGGAGAGGATTATTATTTATTAAAGAGGGTTTTTAGATATCAGCCCCGTAAAGGCTTGTTTATTTAGTGTAGTAAAATTGGATAAGGGATTAATGTCGCGGAATCGGATCAGAGTCTGGTAAACGTGCTTCACCAAACCCGATGCAGTAAACTTACAGAAACCTAACAAAACAAATTTATTTTATCAGAAACTCTCTATCGGAGTATAAAATTGAACCACTATTTAATGTAATCGAAAGCTAGTATATAATCATATTACTTCTAGTATTAATTTTATGTTCAAAATGGACTTGTAAACAGTTGTCTATATTCAAATACACAGTTTTCATCTGAAACAATACAATTATATTTACTTTAAAAAATTGGATTAAACTGAATTCCTCAAAAAAAAAAAAAAAAAAAAAAAAAAAAGTTTCTACTCTAAACCGACTCGAAACTGAAACAACAACACGAATCGACCCGGCACAAATCTCCGAATGGTTCCAGAAGATACGTTAAAATCAATTACCTGGACCGACACAGTTACTCTAGATCGGGTAACATTCTTTAAATCTGGGCAGCGTTGTTTATAAGTACGCTGCCTAGATTACGGTACGCTAATCGGTACGCTAATACGGTACGCTGCCCAGGTACGCTAATATAATTAAAATACTTTAAAGTAAAATCCTACTTCAGAACAGATAAGCTGATTTTTACACGTGTGGGGTTTCTTTCCTTCTTTTACGTCTGTGTACGTCTGTGATCATCTTAGTTTGAATTTATAACTATCCTTGGATTCAATAGAAATACTTAAACGTAGAGTCCTGCGTGAAGTCGAGTAACTAGACATTATCGAGATTTTTTTTCTTTTTTTTTACATGGGTGGGGTTAAGTACATTTTTGCCATATTGTAAGAACTGTTGCAATTTGTTAGATGTATTTGTTTACCAAACATATTTTTAGCACTGCTTATGGTGTTTTACATATATTTAGCATTACTTATGCTGTTTCATTCTTCAGTGCCCTTTTTTATGTCTCGTTTGCGACTCATCCGTGCTTTTTCTCCCTTCTCCGTTCAATTTCTTATCCCCCCCCCCCAATTCGTGTTATTTTTTCTCATCCGCAATGCACTTTTCTTTAAAATAAACTCTATACAGAAAAAAAAAAGGTTCAAGAGCGAGTATACTCGCGCTCAGAGGGTTCCGTACAATCAGTAAATGGATTATTAACTATATTATTTTTAAAAAATCGTTGCTAATAGAATAATAAGACTTTGTAAAAAACTATACAACGTTGTGTTATGTATAGCCGTATATACTAGAAAAAGTATGAATGGGTATACTATAAAAGTTCAAAGACATATGAAGACAAATCAATATCAAATATTGTTTTAGTGTATAACTCTTTTTTTAATCTTATTCTAATATATTTATAATCAACGTATTTCGGTACTGGCAATAAAAGTAGTGCATATTAAAACTTCATTTAGCATTTTGTAAAACTAAATTCAGTGTAGTAATAATCTTTTATTTTACATTGTATGTAAAACAGAACCATTGTTCAAAGTTTAAACTTGACATTCTGCTAAGGCCCCTACGAAAGGAGGTTGCAAAAATGCAACGCCGCCTTGATCCGTGCCGCGTTTTTCCAGGTATGTTTCTAATTAACTTTTAAAGACACTGGAGGCGTATTGAGAGATCAATGCAAATTAGTCGCGAAACCAATAGTATTTATGTGATTAATTCTAATTAAATTAGATTGTTTTTAGCAATTTGACATTTACTGCTTGTATACTGCTACTGGCCATTGCATTACACAAATATATCACTAAAAGTTGTTATCTAGTCTTTAAAAACCGATAGTAGATAGAGTACGTCACCCTTGTATTTATGTATGTACTAGGGTAATCGCTATAATTTTTCTGAAAGGTTTAAAATAACGTCCACTAGCTCTAATTCTTTCATAATTTCAATTTCATAATTTTAGTTTCATAATTTTAGTTTATATCATTAAAAGTTGTTATCTAGGTTTTAAAAACCGATAGTAGATAGAGTACGCCGCCCTTGTCGTTTTGTATGTCCAAACCGTCCGTATGTTAAGGGTTAATATCTCGGCTAATAACCGACGATTTTTTTTTGAAAATCAATATCAACAATGGTTTTGTACTTCTGTTACGATAGGTCTTCCAGCGATCCTCTTTGCTGAATGACCGTTAATCGAAATTTGTGTGTAACGGGAAAATGCACGTTTCTCAAAAACTATGCGACCTGGGGTAATCGCTATGATTTTCCTGCAAGGTTTAAAGTAACGTCTACTACCTCGTATTTTTTTCATAATTTTAGTTTCATTAGATTTGAAATTAGATGGGGAACATATTTTTGCACTACACTTTCGCCAGTCTCTCCTAAAATATAATACCTATAATTAACAGAAATGTATTTTTGAGTTCAGCATTACGAAGCTTTCACAGGATACCCCACACGGTATACAAATAAAATATTTTTTTCAAGTAACTGAATTAGCCCCTGTACATATCCCAGAAATATGTTTGTGAATGTTTAATAATCTGTAAATATTTGGGTCAATAGTCTTTATTACATCCCCCAATTTGAACTCTACACGTTCCATAATTTACGAGTAAAATGGCTGTGACAGACAGACAGACACAAGCGTGATCTTATAATGGTTCCGTTTTTACTTTTTAAGTACGGAACCCTAAAAACTAAAAAAATGAATGGTAAAGAATAAAGTACTTATATTTTATTCTATTTCAAACTAATACATACTTATATGTCCCACCAGAAAAAATTAAAGGAAATACTAAATTAAAAATATAAACAAAAATGATAACACATAAGGGGCTCTTCTTACACTGTCTAATCAAGCTACCTAACTGTGTCTCTTGATTTGGTTAGATAGGCGAAAATACTAAAATAGAATATACCGAAGAGCCAAAACATTATGATCCCCCCTCATTTTGCAATGAATTTGCTTTGTTGACGTGGAGGGCACATAATCAGGTGGGAGTGGTATTTAACTACTGCTAAGGAAAATAAAGAATCATTTTTGAGCTTAATTCTGCCTGTGATGTGAAAGGTTGCTGATATAAGCGACTTTGATAGAGGTCAGAATTCAATGGCTCAGAACAGGTATCTCCGAAACTGTTCGACTCGTGGGTCGTTTGCGACATACCGTCGTTAATACTTATGCAAAGTTTTCATGAATGACGATTTAACCATCAGCAGACGCGATGGCGTTGGACATCGACGCGTTGACAAGGAAAAAGTGCGTCGAAGGCTCCCTCACTTAGTACAAAAAAAATCGGTAACAGACATTGGCTCAGCTGACAGCCCAATACAATACATGTCCAAGTAGAGTTACTTCAGAGCACACAGTTCAGCTGACACTGTTGGATATAAGGCTATGCAGCAAACACCCCACACATGTGCCTCTGTTGACCAAGCATCATCGCCAACTACTCCCACCCTAGGACCAATAACATCGTAACAGAACCATGGATAGTTTGGAGAGAACTGCCTTATCAGATGAATCACGATTCATCCTTCAACTCATCGATGGCCATTTCAAATTACGCCTTCTTCCATGAGAACTGTTGCTCCCCCTTATACAGCAGGCCATACAAAGTCCGGTTATAGCGATATTAAGTTTTGGAAAACGTTCTAATGGGCATCTCTGGGTCCTGTGGTTATGGTAGAACAGATTACGAAGGTCGCAGACTATCGGAACATCATTGGGACCTCTTGCACCCATACAATGTTATCTCTCCTCCCAACTGGAAATGAAGTCTTCTAGCAAGACAACACTCCATGGCACAGGGATGGAATTGTGCTGGACTGGTTCTAGGAACATAATACTGAATTCCAGTTAAGGTCCTGGCAGCCTAACTAAACTGATCTTAATATGATAGAGAAGATTTGGGGTATCATGGAACGGCAGCTCAGAGCTAAAAAACAAACAGAATTTAATAAATGCCATAATATATGAATTTTACAGACACGAAATTTTGCAACGAAAAGCAGCCAAACATTACATAAATTACTTTACCCATTTTTTAAAAAATATTTTGTTCATCAATTTTATGCATTCCATTTGAAATAGATATATAATGTATAGAGAGATAAAGTAGATTTTAGATTCATAAAATGAATTTTGCCACTTATTTTATTCTGTACTATTGTTTTGCGTGTGGATCGTACCATATGGTTCATATAACTAATTCATGAAAATTTAAAAAACTTTTTAAGAAATTTCTTTAAATCTTCAAAAAGTATTTCAAAATATCCAAATAATGCACAGACATAAAACTATGTAGAATAATAAAAAAACATTTTGTTACTAAGTGTTTAAAAAATGTGGGTAATTTAAAAAAGATTATTTAGAAGAATATTTTGAAGGTTATAAAAATATTTTGTTATGGCGTATTTAAAAATTGCTTGTAGTTTTTAAAAAATATTATTTAACCCTTTCCGGCTCAATTTATTTTTGTTGCTAGAATGTTGAAATAATTGAATGTCACCAGGTCTTTCGAACAAATTTATTTTGAAAACAAGTAAAACCTTTTCTGCACGTACAAGCAAAAATTCATTTCAAAATACTGGTGCTGTTGTGGCAAATATGGATTAAAATTAAGTGGGACAGAATTTAACACACCTTACCAGAAAGGGTTAAGGGAATACTTTGAAGGTTATTAATAAAGGATTATATGATTCTGCAATACTTAAAATTTCTCTAATTTTTAATATTCTTCTAAATCTAGTGCAAAGGAAAGAGTGGGCCTTTATGTTGTTATTATTTTAATATTTATTTGCTAAAAAAATATTTCTTTCATAAAAAAGTCCAACAATAAATCATTGCAAGGAAATTTATTATCCGAAATTAAAATGTATTCGTCACGAGCCTAAGAGGCGTCATAAATTATAACAAATATTGTCTGTAAAAGTATTACAGACACTTACGTGCCTCAATTTAAAATTTCAGACATCATAGAAGAATATGGAATGTAAGACACAGCGAAGAATTTCTGGTATTATGAAATACCATTTTCATATTGTTTTGTAAGTTAACATAAAAATCAGAAACATTGAAAATCACTAAAGTACAATCTTAGACTATTTCTTAATGGACTTTTAATGCATTTAAAATGGAAGAAAAAATACCTATTAATATTTAGATTAAAGAAAAATTATATTACATTTTTGGGGTTATGAGCTCCAGCCGGGTAATGTGAAATAGAGTTATAAAGAATATTAAAATTGAAAAAAAAAAACAGTGATTATTTAATGAGAAAAAAGTAGTACACAATCTAGAAATCCTCATTTTTTAAAATTGTTTAATTTTTAAAATAAATCACAAATTCAGACTGCAGTATCGGCATCAGCACAGTCCACACGTGTCCAGATCGCACATATCACTGTTTTTATCCAAGCCTCCTTTCTTCCACCCTCTGAAAAATTTTCATTGCAAAAGAGGCACCCTGCATTTTCCTCATCTAGTATACAACCTGGTAAAAAACACATCTCAGGAGACATACTAACTATTCCCTATTAGCCAATACGCCATATTGAAAGTTAGTATCTTTACTCGCACATAATTTTTCATAGAGGTAAAATGACTAACACATCAATAAATAAAACTGTTTAACTTAATACGAACTTGGTTAACATCACTGGCGGAGAAGTCTATAATTAGTAAGAATTTTATAAACTTACCTTCAGAAAATTGCAACAATTGAGAACAACATTTGATTTTTCCGTGTCATTTGAAAAAGAGGTATCCAAACAGAAATCACCTCAGTGTATCATGGAAATAATAGAATGTTTTTCTGCTGATTTACACATGCTTGCAACACCACATGGGCCAGATATTAAAATATTGCATATTGACCGACAATTCTATAATACCCGAAATTGCTTTAAATATTTATTATTTATTATATATTATATATATATATATATATAATTTCTATTCCGATTAAATAAACTTGACTGAGAAAAATATCTTAATAATGATGAAACTAACATATTTAGAAATTCAGACTCTTAATTATCTTAATGTGACACAACCGTATAATATGTAACTCATGACTATGATACAATTGTGTTACTACAGCTCATATTCAAAATATTAGAATAATTCCTTTTTTCTACAAATTGAAAATATCGTTTAGTAATTTAATGCCTTTAATGCAAATATGCAAACGGTATTTTAATTAAGAACTTATTGTTGATTAAACTTATTTATTATCTTAAAATTAATATCGTTTTTTGAAAAAATTAATTGAGAAAAATTATTTTGAAAAGTCAAAATATTAGAATATTTATTCAAGTGGTTCAAAATATTAGAATATTTTACATTAATTCTCCCCAAATTATCATCAATTCATAACTGGTGTAATCATTGATTACATTCAGACGATTTTATTTAAAATCAGTATTCTTTTGCAGTTTGTTTGCTTTTACGTCTTAAAATGGGTCGTGTGAGTGATATTCCTGAATTTATTAATTTTCGTATGGTTGATTTGTATCGGTAAGAATCAATGTTATATAGTGAATTATTTACATTGTTTGCAATCAAGCGTTAGTAAAATACTTACACAATATTCAAAAAATGGAAAATTTCGAAATAATCGTCGAAATGGTGGCCGAAAACCAAACACATCTGTTAGAGAGGACATGAAACTGAAGCGTATAGTTAAGAAAAACCATTTTAAAAGTGTGCGATTCTTGCACCGAAAATGGAAAGAAGAAGGAGTTGAAGTTTCTATATCGACAAAATTAAGTCGTCTCCATAAATTTAAGTTTGAATCTCGTGTACCGAAAACAAAGCCTCTCATGACTGCAAAATAAAAGCGTATAAGATTGAATTTGTGTAAATCAAAACGTTTATGGAGCGAAGAAGATTGGTAAAATATATTATTTAGTGGTGAAAGTATGTTTTGTGTTTCATATGGTAATCAAGTATTCGAGTTTGGAGAATGAAGCAAGAAGCATTTGATAAAGAATGCCTTAAACATTCCGTAAAATTTGCTGCGAATGTCATGGTTTGGGGTTGAATAAGTGCAGAAGGACTTGCAAAGTTATGCATTGTCTACGAAAAGGTTAATTCTCAGATATTAAGAAATTTTGGAATATTACATGATTCGAACATCAGAAGATTTATTTGAAGATGATTTTATCTTTCAACAAGATTTAGCGTCACCGCATACATCGGTATCAACTAAGAATTAGTTCCGCCAACGCAACATTAAGGTACTTCCTTGGCCCCCAAACTCACCGGACTTTAAGCCCATCGAAAACTTATTGTGTATAATGGAAATAAAAACTCCAAGAAAAGCCTCTTTCAAGTAAAACTGAGTTAGTAAACTTTATTTGAGCTAATATTGATAGAAATGTTTGTAAACACCCTGTACATACTGTGCAAGATCAATTGTACGCTATTATGAAAGCTGAAGGGATACTACAAAATACTAACTACCATTTACTTCATATTCATAAGGTAATATTGTTGCGTAAAATAAATTATTATAATATTTTGTACCAATCTAAATTTTATTCTAATATTTTGATGTGTATCGGAAAGCTGTATACCTAATTTATTGTACTTTATTTTACATTTTGTAAATGTTTAAATCTTATCTAATCATTCCAGATTTAATTTATAAGAAATTTAATTGCATTTACTTAGTATCAAAACTAAATAAATGAAAAATATTTTTTTCTTTTTACTTTTTCTCAATTATTCTAATATTTTGAATATGAGCTGTACGTATTCAGCACTATTACTTAATATTTTCGAATAGACGAAAGTACTTTTGTTTTTGAATAGTACTTTTAAAAAAGTCCACTAAATTTGGCATTATTTTAATATTGAAGTAATTTAATTAGATTTTAGAAAATTTGTCCAGTTAGTACAACTCCGACTACTCTTAGGAATAAGTATTTTTGTGAAATATGTAATAGAAAAATTGCTTTTTACAAAAATATAAAATTCTCCAAAAAAAATCTCGCGGAAATAGGCAGTGTAGTATTAGAAAGGCCATAGATATTCCATGTTTTTGAAAAATAGTAAGATATAGATTGGAAAACTAAGAGTCATGAGAACCGGCAAGAACATAATGTAGGGGGAGGAAAGATTTGGAAGTAAATGTGCCTGTTGTCCTCAACTTGGTCTGCAATTTAAAATTACCGAGTACAAGTTAAAGTAATGATTTTTGTCAGAACTCCTCGCGAAAGAGAAATTTTAAACGTAAACGTAACACACAAATTTAACACTAAAAAAGAATTAAATATTCAAAAAAATATATTTTTAACAACATTTATTTATTTATTTTTTTTTTTTTTTTTTTTTTTCCAGCGGGGCACACTTGACAACTTTTTTTTCTTGAGCGTTTAATTTTTATATGACATTTGTAAAAATGTTATTTTTATAACCAAACTAGGGGGGCTCTGCCCCCTGCAAGCTACGCTCGCCAACCCCCGTTTAGACACTGTAGAATCTAAAAGCAAGCTAATCTGATCGGTTTTTAAAAGATGAGAGAAGATTGAATTATACTAAAAAACCTGTAGCGATCTCCCTATAAACGGGTTTCCATTCCATTCCCTTTGATTGCAAAAAATTAAGGTAGAATTAGTTGCTGTTAAGACATCTAATGGTTGTTTTCGTGCTTGGTTAAAGAAGATCAGTTAAACATTTGAAAAGAAGCTAAAATAAAATGAATTAAGTAAATAGAGTCTTTGTCTCTTGATATTTTTTAACAACATTTAATTTTTTTTTTTTTTTTTTTTTTTTTTTTTTTTTTTTTTCCAGCGGGGCACACTTGACAACTTTGACGATTGACATAGTACAATTACTAAAATTTGCTGCTTTAACCCCTTCAAGGTCGGTGGTTCATTTTTTGACCACTTAATTTTAATTCTTAAATGCCACATTAGCATCAGAATATTTGGATGAAAATTTCCCTTTTATTAAGTAAGTGAACAAAAGCATTTTTGTATTTCGAAATTTGTTTCACTGATTTCAAGATTTTACGAATAGAAGTGCCTTGTCCGTGAAAGTGTTAAACGCATATTGATGTATTTATTATTTTAAAGTTTCCTTTCCCTTTTAATATTCACGTGTAAATACAATTTTTCAGGACATAATTTTCAATATTTTCCTGCCTTTAACACGTACTCATTTAATAGTAATTTTAAAGTTTATTTTTTTCTGTTTTTAATAGTCACGTGAAAATAAATTTTTAATCGTTAGGAAATATTATTCTTTGCGTCTTTGCGCTGTTTTTAAAATTGAAAACAATCTCTATAATAAAAGCCTAAGCCATGTCACTATCATCAACAGCTCCAGGCGGATCACTTCGCTTTTTATATTCCAGGCGGCCATTTTGGTACTTTAATGTTAGCCAGTCAAAGGTGTGATAGGTCGCCGAATATTATTCTATCCCCATTATTTCGTTTATATTACAATAGTTCAAGTCATGTAACTGCCATAAACAACGTGCTGATTCCTTCGCTTTTCATAATAAAGGTTTCCATTTTGATTAAAGAATCAAAATTATTTTTTCGAATAAAACTACATAAAAGTTGCCATGATCACAAAAAATTCCTGGTACTTTTATGTTAACCGGGTGAAAATCTCGCCAATAGCTTTTTTTTTTTTTTTTTTTTCGAGTGGTAAATTAAAACGGTGCTACTTGGTTATCACATCGACGAAAAATCTGTCGCCAAACTATAAGATTAAATGCCAATAATGTTTGATCGGATATGTCACATTCACTTGACTTTAAGGAAGTTACACACGTTCATCAAGTGATTTTTATTTCGACGTTTTATTTGTATTTTTTTTATGTTATACTAATTTAATTATTCTTTTGTTATTTAAAATTAAAAAAATATGTCAATTTGTATAATTTGGCTATTTATATAATTTGGCAAAATTGGTCGACGGGAGAAGTAATAACATTAAAACGTTGCTTTGAAGTGGAAATTAAATCTCATGATTTGTTGCATTGTCACATACGGTTTGGCGTGATTTTTTTTACGACAATTTGGCGAAAACCTCGTTTTCAAATACCTGTTACATATGTATTTTTAAATTATTTTCTGTTATTTTTAAAATGAAATAACAATAAATAAAATAATTAATTAATAACTATAGAACAAAAAAAAATTATAAAATTTTTTGTAAATAAAAAGAAAATAAATTCAAATAAACATTTATTAATAAATAAGCAACAATAACCGGGTTACCATGTCAGGCAAAATAACGCCATTTTGGCGCCAATTAGGTAGCCCGTTGCGTATATGACATCTGTGTCTAATATTTTTCTTTTCGTTTCGTTTAAAAAAAAGAATGAAGTAAAAGTCATTAATTTTAAAGGTTTCAATTTTAAATGAAAGTTTTGTATTAAATAAAATGATAATGAAATACAAATTGAATTCTGAATAAAAGTAACATGATGCATTTCTTAGTATACATTTAAGGGAGGCCAAACTCGTCGCCAAATTAATTTAAAATAACATTTTCTAAAATATGAAAAAAATATCTGCTATGATTAAAATTTGAGTTGCCATCATTAGAAAAAAAAGTATTTAAAATTAGAAAAAAATTAATATTTCGAAAACTAATTCTAATTTTAAAATTCTAATACCAGTTTTGTGATCTGCAGATCAATGCGGATTTTTGGTGTTAATTTTGTGGTATTAGGACATTAACTGTAACCGAAATTAACCTAGAACAAGAGCTCATATTGAAACTTATGTTTATGTGATGTTGTGTCGTACTTGTATCTGTAACCTAAATAGAATAAGTTATGTGTGAATAAATCTATGCAAGTAATTCCGCTGTATACATCCATTGGAGCCTTCGACGGTTCGCTACATTATTAACATATCTTCATAACAACGCATGGTGGCAGTCGGTTAAAACGATGTTTACTACAGTTGAATACTGAAAACGGATTCATATCTTAAAGTAAGAAGTTTCCTTTTCTTGCATAATTATACGGCACATTTATATTCATTTTGTTAAGAATTAAAATGTCTAAAGATATAGAGTATAGAAATTCATATCAGGTTACACCGCCAGAATCATTTACTTTTTCATCACCGGCACTTTGGTTAAAATGGAAGCAACGTTTCGAAAGGTATCGATTCGCTTCGGGTTTAAAAAATCAAACAGAGGTAGAACAGGTAAATTCTCTTATTTATCTCATGGGAGATAAAGCAGAAGATATTTTTGCGTCTTTTAACTTGTCGGAAGATGACCAGCAGAAGTATAACATTGTTCTGAAACATTTTGATGATCATTTTATAGTAAAGAAAAACACAATTTTCGAGCGGGCGCAGTTTAATCAACGCATTCAAAACGAAGGGGAATCTGTTAATGATTTTATAACTTCACTTTATTCACTAGCTGAGCATTGTGATTACGGAGTTCTTCATGATGAACTGATACGCGATAGAATAGTTGTCGGTATTAGAGATAAATCATTAAGTGAGAAATTACAATTGGATCCAGACCTTTCTTTGAGCAAAGCTATAGAAAAAGTTCGGTTATCGGAATCAATTAAAAAGCAACAAGAGATTCTTACTTCTAGAAATGCTTCTGTCCATAGAGTTTCTAGTGTAAACAAAACAAAGGTGAATTTTAAGAGAGGGGTATCCAGTCAAAATCCACGGTTTAAAGAAACTGATAAAAGGAATAATGGGAAAAAAGAGTATCCAAAACCCTTTGATCTTTGCAAATGGTGCGGTAAATCTACACATAACAGAAAAATATGTCCAGCAAAAGATGCTAAATGTCTGAAATGCTCCAAATTAGGGCACTATGCACGAGTTTGTAGGAAAAATGAAAGTAAATCTGAAATTTCATTCTTAGGAACAATTAGGGAAACACGCTCTAATAATAGTAATGATTTGTTATGGTCAGTACCTATTCAAATAAAAGGTAAAACCATTCGCTTCAAAATAGATAGCGGAGCAGATCACACTGTTATTCCTGCTACTTCATCGATTTTAAAGGATTCGAAAATCTTAAAACCAGACAAAAAGCTTTGCGGCCCGGATGGGAAAATACTAAAACACACAGGAAAACTTATTGAGGAGATCCAATACAAGGAAAAGAAAATAACCGAAGAAATCCATGTAACTGAAGGATTGCAGAGCTACTTATTGGGAAAACCTGCGATACTAGCTTTTGGATTGGGACCGAATATTTCAGAAATCACAATAAGTCCTAAGCAAAATTTTCCTGAACTGTTCACAGGCCTGGGGTTACTGAAAGGTTGTTATACGATTAAGCTTAACCCGAACTCTGTCCCGTTTGCTATTTCAGCTCCAAGAAGGATACCAATTCCACTGCTGAAGAAAACTGAAATGGAAATCAAGAAAATGATTGCACAAAAAGTTATTGTTCCTGTAACCAAACCGACAGAATGGTGTTCACCGGTCGTTATCGTTCCTAAAAGTGATGGTACTGTTCGCTTATGTGTCGACTTAGTCCAGTTAAACAAATCTGTGGAAAGAGAATTTCATCCATTGCCTTCAGTGGAATATTCATTGAATCTACTGACAGGTGCTAAAATTTTTTCAAAGTTGGATGCTATTTCAGGTTTTTGGCAAATTCCACTTGATGAATCTTCGTCATATCTCACGACTTTCATCACTCCTTTTGGAAGATACAGATTTTTAAGATTACCTTTTGGAATCTCATCTCCACCAGAACATTTCCAACGTAGAATGTCACAGCTGCTAGAAAATATCCCAGGTACTATTTGTCACATGGACGACATCTTAGTGTGGGGAAGCGATCAGAGGGAACATGACCAAAGACTGAGGATTATTCTGAACAAGCTTAAAGAAGCTGGTATTACTCTAAATGACAAGAAATGTAAGTTTTCAGTCAAGAGAATCAAATTTTTGGGACATATTATTGATGACAAAGGTATCCATCCTGATGAAGATAAAATTAAAGCAGTGAAAGAATATCCACCACCAAAGAACAAAAAGGAATTAAAGCAAATGCTAGGCATGGCAAATTTCCTCGCTAGATTTGTTCCAAATTTTGCAGAAATGTTTTCACCGTTAACATCTTTGTTAAGTCAAAAGAATGAGTTTGTCTGGGACGAACCTCAAAAACAAGCATTTCAAAATTGGAAGAATGTCCTGACATCTCAACCTGTTTTAAAGGTTTATAATCCACAGAAAACTTCAATTGTCACAACAGACGCTTCTTCTTATGGAATAGGAGCCACCTTGAGGCAAGAACAAGAAAATGGAGAAATTTCTGTCGTGGCATATGCATCCAGAACACTCACACCTACTGAAAAGAGATATGCTCAAATAGAAAAAGAGGCACTTGCTCTAGCTTGGAGTTGTGAGAAATTTCGAGATTACCTAACTGGAACTCACTTTAGGTTAGAAACCGATCATAATCCTCTAATTCCAATCTTCTCAAAGAAAAACCTTGAAGATTTATCTCCACGGTTGCAAAGGTTGAAGATGAGGATGATGCGATATTCTTATTCTATATTCCACATACCAGGGAAGAAACTTTATGCAGCTGATGCCTTGTCAAGACAACCTCAAGAAACTAGAGAAAATGTTGAAGAATTGGAGGAAGAAATTGATGCTTATATTCGTATGGTAATTTCCTCATTACCCGCTTCATGCAACAGGTTAGAAGAATTACGACAATCCCAAAAGTCTGATGCAACATGCAAAGAACTAGAAAATTTAATCCTGAATGGTTGGCCATCAAGGAGAAATATAGAACCAAGTTGTCTACCTTACTGGAATCATCGATATGAAATATCGATCCAAGATGGACTCATAATGAAGGGCTGTCGAATCATCATTCCTGCCTGTCAGCGAAAAAAGGTTCTGCAACAAATTCATGAAGGACATTTGGGAATTACGAAATGTCGTGCAAGAGCAAGATCATCTGTCTATTGGCCTGGAATAAATAGAGAAATTGAAGAAATAATAAAGAATTGCACATCATGTATCAAGGAGACCACTTATCGCCATCAACCACTTATCCCTACCGAATTTCCTGAACGACCATGGGAAATTGTGGGCATGGATCTTTTTAAGTTTTATGGATTTTGGTACTTAATCGTGACCGATTACTTCTCAAGATATCCTGAAATCGCCAAACTGGAAAGATTAACTTCGGAGGAAGTAATTCTCCACTGCAAATCAATCTTTGCCAGACATGGGATCCCTAACGTGGTTAGATCTGACAATGGTCCACAATTTGAGCCAATTAACTTATCTGAATTTTCAAAATTCTCAAAACTTTATGGATTTCGTCATATCACATCAAGTCCTAGGTATCCTCAAAGTAATGGTTTCATTGAATCTGCAGTAAAAACCATCAAGATGCGACTCAAAAAAGCTGAAGACCCTTACGTTTCTTTAATGGCATATAGAGCATCACCATTAGAGAATGGCCTCAGTCCGGCGGAGCTTCTTATGAATCGTCGTATTAAGACAACACTGCCAATTGCAAGATCTCAATTAGAGCCAAAAATTGAAAACAGGGCTGAACTTCAAAGGAAGGAAGAGAAGAGAATAGAACGGCAAAGAGAAAACTATAACAAAAGTCACGGAGTACGAGACCTTAGTAATCTTGACGTTGGAGATGGAGTGTGGATCACAGACAAGCGAGCTACTGGTACGGTTCAGCAGAGATTAGATTATCCACGTTCGTACATAGTCAAATCTGGAAAAAGGGTATATCGTCGAAACAGAATGCATCTTGTTCCATCAACTAATTTCCAGCCGGAAACTGATGATGTGGATGATCTTCAACCAGACGTTTCCAGTAATGAGTTTCCAATACTACAGAAAGTTCCTAGTCCAACGAAACAAAGCTCTCAGAATCTTCATCCATCCTGTAACAATGATAAACGTAACTCTATGTCTCCACGAAAGCATCAAGATCAGTATATCACCAGAAGTGGAAGGGTTGTTCGCCCTCCGCAGAAATTGAATTTTTGAAGAAAGGGAGATGTGGTATTAGGACATTAACTGTAACCGAAATTAACCTAGAACAAGAGCTCATATTGAAACTTATGTTTATGTGATGTTGTGTCGTACTTGTATCTGTAACCTAAATAGAATAAGTTATGTGTGAATAAATCTATGCAAGTAATTCCGCTGTATACATCCATTGGAGCCTTCGACGGTTCGCTACATTATTAACATATCTTCATAACAACGCAAATTTCATCGCAAAATATTCCATATTTTAGGAGAAATCGCCGTGAAACGTAATCAGTTGTTTAATCTGTCGTTTCATAGAATCGTTACATAAATTCGTTTCAATTCGATTCCTTAGAATTTTATATACAGGGTGATTCAGCTCGTCGGTGACAAACTTTAAGGATCGATAGAGCACACCTAGACGAACATTTTTGAATAGGGAATGTAGGGTCCCTGACGCGATGGTAAGGCGCTAGGCGCTTTCGAAAATTTGGGTGCCGAAATTCGAAACGTCATAAAAACTAGGGAAATGGTTAGATTTTCTTGCTTGTTGCGTCGAAATGATTCTGTTTGTTTAGACTTTCTTCAGTACCAATTTGATAAGCGTATCTCTTAAAACATGGATAGGGGGCGCTGCAGACTTTGGAGAGCTAGACAAGAACTTTAAGCCCGTTATTTTGATAATTTAACACATGCTCGCCAAAGTTTATACTCTAACTTAAAGTTTGAACCCAAAAGTAGAGCCCTGCAAAAAGCGTAAGAGCCGGAATAAAATGTCAAAGTACAGGGTGGTCGAAACTCGAAGGCTCCTAGGAGATAAACAAACAGATTTCTTGACTTATGGCATGCATTTTCATGATTCTGTTTGCTGGGGCTCTCTGAAACTCAGTTGAACGGTACAAAAAGAAACATCGATAGGGGGCGCTTTGGGCAAAAAACATAATTCGTTGACATTTCGGACGCTAACTGGAAACGGGGCGCTACGATCAGTTAGTAATAATGAAAACACATTTTCTACCTCTGCTCAACACTTCTGAATAAATTTAGACCAAAAACATCAATGATACTGGAAATTTATTTACAAAAAATAACACTACAGAAGATGCTCGAAATTTCGACCTTGGGCCATGATGCAGGCTTCGCACCTCCGTCGCATTGAGGAGTGTGTGTTTCCAACAATGCCAGGAGTATCTCTGATCTGCCCTGCAGCTGCCACAATGCGCGCCACAAGTTCTTCAGCACTGCTGACAGGTGTATGGTATACCTCGGCCTTCAGGTAACCCCAAAGGAAGAAATCCAAGCAGGTGAGGTCTGGTGATCGGGCAGGCCAGTGAACTGGACCCCCACGCCCGATCCACCGCTGGCCATACCTTGCGTTTAGATGGAGACGCACGTCGTTCGTGTAATGGGCCGGAGCTCCATCGTGCTGGAACCACATCTGGCGACGCGAACCTTCGGGTACGTGCGCCTCATCCAGAAGCTGCGGCAGCACTTGATCCAGGAAAATCAGGTAATTTCCACCTGTCAGCCGTTCAGGTAACAAATAAGGGCCAATGAGGCAATCCCCCAGAATGCCGGCCCACACATTTACTGAGAAACGCTCCTGGGCTGCTCGGCTTCTGGTTTCATGTGGATTTTCATCACACCACACATGACTGTTGTGGGCGTTCCACATTCCCTCCCGGCTGAAGGTGGACTCGTCCGTAAACAAAATGCTGTTTACAAAACGGGGATCCCTGGATCTCATCGCCAAGTACCATCTTGAGAATTCCACTCGAGGGCCAAAATCCTGCTCTCTGAGCAACTGCACCCGCTGGATGTGGTAGGGGTGCAGATTCCGGGAACGTAAGATGCGCCACGCAGTTGCTTGCGAAATGCCAACATGTCTGGCGATATCTCTCGTGCTAAGACCTGGGTTGTCCTCAACCAGGTTAAGCACAGCCTCTTCGTTGTCGGGGGTGCTCACTGATCGCTCCCGTTCAGGCCTGCCTCCGTCGAAAGATCCCGTTGTGGACAACCTCTGGTGTACTCGAGCGAAGAAGGCATGGCAGGGGATTTGCCTGTTGGGGTAACGCTCGGCGTACAACCGCTGAGCGGCTCGTCCATTACAACCAGCAGCGCCATACGCCAAATGCATGTCAGCCAATTCAGAGTTTGTGTACCGTTCCATCCTACTACCGATCTGCAGACAAGTAACCCGAAGCTTAAGTAGGTACCGCACGTTCAAAAGACGTGTCTGCGCATACAACTACGTCATCTCGCGTTGTTGTCTACGCATTACGTATCTTTTGCATATCGATATGGTACGATATCTTTTGCATAAATCAGCAAAAAGCACCTTATGTAAATTTTATTGCGCGCATTGTGCATGATTGAAACCAGCTATGTTTGTTAAAAAAAACAAACAAACTGCAGTTTTAATAGCTTCTTATGATAAGTAAATTACTCTCTTGTTTTGTTTCTAACTGATCGTAGCGCCCCGTTTCCAGTTAGCGTCCGAAATGTCAACGAATTATGTTTTTTGCCCAAAGCGCCCCCTATCGATGTTTCTTTTTGTACCGTTCAACTGAGTTTCAGAGAGCCCCAGCAAACAGAATCATGAAAATGCATGCCATAAGTCAAGAAATCTGTTTGTTTATCTCCTAGGAGCCTTCGAGTTTCGACCACCCTGTACTTTGACATTTTATTCCGGCTCTTACGCTTTTTGCAGGGCTCTACTTTTGGGTTCAAACTTTAAGTTAGAGTATAAACTTTGGCGAGCATGTGTTAAATTATCAAAATAACGGGCTTAAAGTTGTTGTCTAGCTCTCCAAAGTCTGCAGCGCCCCCTATCCATATTTTAAGAGATACGCTTATCAAATTGGTACTGAAGAAAGTCTAAACAAACAGAATCATTTCGACGCAACAAGCAAGAAAATCTAACCATTTCCCTAGTTTTTATGATGTTTCGAATTTCGGCACCCAAATTTTCGAAAGCGCCTAGCGCCTTACCATCGCGTCAGGGACCCTACATTCCCTATTCAAAAATGTTCGTCTAGGTGTGCTCTATCGATCCTTAAAGTTTGTCACCGACGAGCTGAATCACCCTGTATATAGGGTAGATATAAAGAGAATTTAAATACAGAAATATAAAAAACCAGGCAATCCCAATGCCTCACCAAAATTACGAGGTTTTATCTGAAAACAAGTCTGGAAACGGTCACTTTTTCTACCAACACTAATATTATAAAACTACTAGGGGGCTCTGCCCCCTGCAAGCTACGCTCGCCAACCCACGTTCAGACACCGCAGAATCTAAAAACACGCTAATCTGATCGATTTTAAAAATATTATAGCAGATTGAATTATACTGAAAAAAGCTGTGCAGATATCTCTGTAAACGGGTTTCTATTCAATTACCTTTGATTTCAAAAATTTAAGACCGAATCAGTTGCTGTTAAAACATCCAATGGTTGTTTTCGTCTTTGATTAAAGAGGATCAGTTAAACGTTTGAAAAGAAGCTAAAATAAAATGAATTAAGTGTACAGATTCTTTGTCTCCCGGTATTTTAAAACAATTTCTATAACAATAGCCTAAGTCATGTGACTATCATCAACAGTTCCGGGCGAACCACTTCGCTTTTTATATTCCTGGTGCCATTTTGGTACTTTAATGTTAGCCAGGTACCGGTGATAAGTCGCCAAATTTTATTCTATCGCCATTATTTCATCTATATTATAATAGTCCAAGTCATGTAACTGCCATAAATAAATACACTCTGATCCCTTCGCTTTTCATATGAAAGTTTGGCCTAGATACCATATACAGTCCCATATTGGCGCGATTTTTTTCCGACGCTAATTTGGAGAGAACATCAATAGCATAAACAACAACATCCGGCTTATCAAATCAAAGTAAAATAACGATACTATGGCGCCAGTTAAGTACCCGTTGCGTATATGACGTTGGCGTCAGAAAAAAATCGCGTCAATTTGGGTCCGTATATGACATCTGTGCCGAAAGTTTTCCCTTTTGATTAAAAAATCAAATTTTTTTTTCGAATAAAACTACATAAAAGTTTCTATGGTCGCAAAGAATTCTTGGTACATGTTTGGCGCCCCAACATTGTTACGCTATTTTCCAAGTCGCCAGTTAGCATTTTTTTTTCCGAGTGGTAAATTAAAACATTGCTTTGAAGTTTAAATTAAATGTCATGGTTTGTTACATCATTTAATATTTGGCCAGATGCCATATACGCACCGGGTTTCGCGTTATTTTTTTTACGAAAATTTGGCGAAAACATCGTTTTCGAATACCAGTTACACATGTATTTTTGGTACTACTTAGTTATCCCGTCGACCAAATATCTATCACCAAACTATAAAATTAAATACCAATAATGGTTGATCGTAAATGTCACATTTTCTTGACTTTAAGCAAGCTACACGTCTTTACGTCATCAAGTGATTTTTATTTCAACGTTTTATTTATATAATTATTAATCTTATACTATTTTCTTTGTTCTTTCGTTATTTAAAATAAAAAATTATGTCAATTTGTATTATTTGTCGAGTGGTTTGCGATTTATATAATTTGGCGAAATGGGTCGATGGAATAACTAAGTAGTACCGTATTTTTTAATTATTTTCTATTATTTTTTATTTTTAAAGGAAATTAATAAAAAAAAATAATTAACTATGGAACAAAACAATTTACGTAATTTGAAAAAAAGAAAATAAAGTAAATAAACATTTATTATTAAAAAAAAAACAACAATAGCCGGGTTACCGTGTCAAGCAAAATAATGCCAATTTGGAGCCAATTAGGTACCCCGGTGAGTATATGATATCTGTGTCTAATATTTTTCTTTTCATTTCCTTTAAAAAAATAAAGAAGTGAAAGCCATTTATTAATGTTATACTAATTTATTTTTTCTTCCGTTATTTAAAATAAAAAATATGTCAATTTGTATAATTTGGCGAAATGGGTCGACGGCAGAAGTAGTACCATTAAAAAATTGCTTTGAAGCTGAAATTAAATGTCATGATATGTTGTATTGTCATATACGCACCGGGTTTGGCGTGTATTATTGTTTTCGAATACCAGTTACATATGTATTTTTAAATTATTTTCTGTTATTTTTAAAATGAAATAACAATAAATAAAAAAAAGTTTAATTAATAACTATAGAACAAAACAATGTATAGCATTTTTTGTAAATAAAAAGAAAATAAATTCAAATAAGCATTTATTAATTAATAAGCAACAATAGCCGGGTTACCATGTCAAGAAAAATAACGCCATTTTGGCACCAATTAGTTAAAGCGTTGCGTATATGACATCTGTGCCTAATATTTTTCTTTGCATTTCGTTTAAAAACATAAAGAAGTGAAAGCCATTTATTTTAAATGTTTCAGTTTGTATTAAATAAAATGATAATGAAATACAAATTGAATTATGAATGAAAGCAACTATACATTTCTTGGCATACATTTAAGAGAGGCCAAACTTCTTGCCAAATTAGTTTAAAATAGTAACATTTCTAAAATCTGAAAAAAAAAAATCTGTTTGAATAAAATTTGAGTTCCCATCATTAGAAAAATGTATATAAAATTAGAATAAAATTGATATTTCGAAAACTAATTCGAATTTAAAAATTCTAATACCAGTTTTGAAATCTGCGGATCAGTATTGATTTTTGGTGTTAATTTCATCGCAAAGTATTCCATATTTTAGGAGAAATCGCCGTGAAACATAATAAGTTGTTATAATTAGTCAATTCATACTTCCGTTTCATAAATTCGTTTCATTAGGATTTTATATATATAGGGTAGATTTTTATGGCTCATCACTACAAGAATTACAATAAAAAGTTCGCCAGGTAGCAGGTTCCTATAACATTTCCAAAATTAATCAAAAACGAAAATATTCGTAAGGAAATGGTCTCTATAAAAAGAACTGCTCCAAGACCGGTGAAAATAAGCAAACATATCTGAAAAACAAAATTAAAATAAAACAATCAAAATTCACAAAAATGTATCTAAGCTTTTTCTTAATTAAAATGTTTGCTCTGTTATATTTTGTTGAGAATTTAATTTCCTTTATTTAAGATAAAGGAAATATGTACGTCCTTAATTTGTTCAAAAGTTATTGTGCAAAACAACTGAAAAACAGAGTTTTGACAATATTCAGTTTTACCCGGGTCTCCTGCGGTTCAACTGTTACAGATAGTACGACAGTAGGGATTACTCTATATGAAGAATGCATACTAATGCCACTTGATTCTGAAATAACTCTTTATTGGATACAGCTAGAATTGCGGAGCAAGCATCTACCTATGGTAAAATGACTATGTCCTATCGTATAAGAGTGACTGCAACGCCCCCAGTGGTGAAACCAGGAAGTTACTGAACGCACATCTAAACCTATCAGATATAGCGAAATAAAGTAATATAAAATAACGTATTGCATGTAAAAATAACCTTATTATAAACTCCAAAATTTTTATTTTTTGGACAACCAATAATCGCCTCAAATATGTCACTACAAATAATATTTTAGAGAAGTGTGGCATTATAATACAGATGCATATTTACTAATAATTGTACTAATACGTGTATGAAAGGTACAATTTATTTTAACTCTTTCAGGGGCAGAAAAAGTCTGTTGGGAAAATGATGAAATAATGCTCTTTATAAATGAATTTTTCAGAGAATAGTAACCTCCTTCTCTATACTTTAATTAAAAAGCAAAATTTTATTAAAATATTCCTGGTGTCGTTTGTTAGTTTTGGAATTAAAAGTTGATAATTCACTTGAGTATTTTCAATATGTTTACAGCCTATTCAGAAATGCATTTATAGTGCATGTGTATTGCTGCTGATTCTGAAAACACTGAACATATTTAACTTGATTTTCTTATTAAAATAAATTACACAGTGTTCAACGTGTTAGTTACTTTAGTTAATAGTCATACGTATTATAGTGCAATGATTCTCTAACAGTTGGTGAAATAAAAGCGATGATTAATTATCGAAAAATTTACATTACAGAGTTTCTAATAATGTTTTATGTAAACGATAAATGACAATTCTTACTAAATCGAAGTTGGTCTATACTTGTGTAATTGACTTTGTTCAGCTATATCTTATAGGTTTCGAGATAAGGTCCATAAATTCCAAATTTCGCAGTTAGGAGAAGGATAGTTCCTCACATGTTATAGGGCATCGTTTTACTATTAAGTACATACGGGTCAATATCTGAAAACTGGACAATTTCACTCCAGAATTTTTATTTTTTGAATTAATGTACCAACTTTCAAATACATTTATATACTATGATACATGATTTGTCATTTGATTGTTGTTGTATTTTGAGATTAAGGATGTATATTTTATGCGTAGGCTAAACTATTATGGAAGAAAGTGTCTGTTAACACCATAATCAGTGTCTAATAATTGGGACTGAGATGATGGGGACTGAGGTGATGTTTTTGTCTTAACAGCTGCACAGCCATTTTATTGAATCATTTTGAACACATGTAAATGATTAAATAATCCATGTGACATTTGTATGTTACATAAATAAAGCTGCAATAAGTTTTATTTTTATAGATAAAAAGTTAAATATGGGGACATGAATGATGCTATAAAAAAATACTCATCCCTTTTCAGAACAGAAACTAAATATTTCTAAAAAGGAAACAATGAGAAAAACAACTTACCTTCATCCATGGGGAATAGCTGAACTGTAGTTGCTGTTGCAATGGAAATAATTCTGCCAGCGCCACCTAGTATCTGTTAACATAAATGTGTGGTTAGAGGGACTGAGATGATGGTCAACCTCAGGTGCAAATATATTTACTAGAGTATTTTACAATGAAATCTATACGAGTAAAGGAGAATTATATTTTCCCATACTGTATATATATAGGTATGAATATATAACAGCAAAAGTTAAACATATTTATAATTTTTTTTACAGCATACATTTAATATTGGATATTTGTACCAGGGACTGAAATGATGATTTTGTTTGTTTAAAACTTAAAATTAATTACTTATACATCATCATATGCCCATTTATCATCGGTAATTGTTATAACACATGTTACAATATATTACATTTTTCAGTTTTTGGTTTTAGAATAATTAGTGGAATATTATTGGCAGTGGACAAAAATTGTCCTATATTCAGATATTGACCCATACGCGTTTCACCATTCTACTTTTAACCTTTCAAGATATTTTTTGGATAAAGGGCGTATACTTTGCACCCTGTATATTGTATTAATATTGAATCGGACTATAATTTTTATAGGCATTCTCTACTTAATAAAAAGTCTTAAGAGGTCTCAGGACTCTAAAAGATTCAAAATGTTCGAAATTTTATTTTTTTTAATCTTCTATTTTTTCTGAACATTTTGATATAATTGTTTCCTTGAAATTCCTATTAGAACAGAAGTTATTGCTTTTAGAATTAACCCTTAAATGATAGGTGTTGCTTTTCGGCAGCATACCCAATTTAGGCTTTAAAATACTATTAGAATAATAGTGAAGGTATAATGCCTAATGTTGCCAATAAAATACATTCTGAAAATATTATTAAATCGATTTTCAACATGTAGATGGCAACACTTGTGCATTTTAAGAATAAAGATAGATTTATTTTTTTCAATTGTTGCTACTTGTTCTTTTTGTTTTGTTTGGAAGCTTGCGAAATACCCTATTTTGTTCTGCAGTGTGCAAGTAAAATTTATTTCTTATTATAGTTCCTAAAATTCTTTTTTGTTTAATATTATAGAATTTTATCAAGGAAAATTAATTTTTCAATTAAAGACCAGTATTGCCGATTAGTAACAAACTGTTTTTTAGCCGTAAAACATACTTAAAACAAAATATGATTTTTCAAAGTATTTTTCCCAGGATTTATTTAAAAAATGAAAGCCAAAAAACATTATTACAATGATTTTTGAAAAGTCAGGCATTTAAGTGTTAAACTCGCTCAATAACTGAAGCGGCATTATCGAAACTTTGAAATCATTTTTCTACAAAAGACGTTTTGGGGAATAACACGCAGGATATCTCAAAAATTTATGAATATTTTTTTCATGAAATTTTCAAAACGTATGATTCATGTTAGTCTGTATAAACTGAATATAAATTTTACTATTTATTATTGAAATAAAATATTTATTTTAGGTGATTATACAGTTGAAATTTTCAAAATTTTTTATTAGCAAAATACAACTCCGCATTATAAATATAAAAAAGCTTAAATACAAATTTCTTTAGGTTCAAGTTAGTTATTACATGTGAAGTATAAGTAGGCACCAAAATTTATTTTGTAATCCTGCGCGTAAGCTGTTATATCAATTTGCTGCTCTCCAAATGTCTGACAGTTTGGAGCCTCCTTCAAATGCTAATTTTGCATGTTGGAAATTTTTAAATACATGAAATGAAAGAAAATATTTATATCTTTTATCCCAATAAAGATTGTGTTTTAAAATCGTATGCATTTTAAGATATTAAATGTTGAAAATGGTCTCTTTTTTCATTTTTTAAAATTTTAAGATTCTGAGACCCTTTAAGTGAACTTTTATCGAGAATTTTTAAAACATTATCAAACACGAAACTATAGTTTATTGATTTTTTTTTTATTCAAATGCACATGAATTACTTACCAAAAGGTAAATAAAAAGTACCATTACTGGTTAAATGAAAAAAGAAGATATAGGATGAGTTTGAATTTATTCTTATGTAATAAAAACTTTATATTCAATATGCTAAGTAAAATGAAATACACATGCAAGTATGAATTCTTTTAAATCTCTTCGTTCATATGTTCTTTTTACTTCCCTTAATCAGTCAACATCTAATATTTCAAAGGCATTTAATTGCTTTTAGCAATTGTTTCTGCTCATTGAAATTTTATACACTTATGGAAAAGAAAGACTACACTTTTTTTTTCTTTCTGCATATAAAATAAGTTTAAAATTTTCCATTTGAGAAAAAAAAATTAAATCATATAAATCCATATAGAAAAAAACTACATTAAATACATCAATGAATTTTTAAATAATGTGCAGTTTTCTTTATGATAAATATTTTTAAATATTTAAAGAGGGCAATAGAAATAAAACCATGCTAATTAAATTTGATTTTTTTCGTTAAGATATAACTTTTTGTTCACATTAAAAGCTTTTTATGATGATTGAATATCAAATTAAAAGTATTGGTTCTCCATTAAATTAAGAACATTTAATTGTAAACTTGGGATTAATTCAATATTTTATAAAATCGTTAAAGAATTCTTTAATTCGTAGGTTTAATATATATAACTAAGTATTGTTATTAATTAATAGAATATTCATAAAAATTTTAAGTCATTATCATACATATTATGTGTTTCATTTATGTGTCATAAAATATCACGTTTTATATTACAAATACAACATTTAACTGTAATGTTTATAAATTTTTAATTCAGAATTACTTCTTAAATCTTAATGCTATTCTGTCAAAAGAAAAGATATATATATATAGAGAGAGAGAGTGAGAGAGAGAGAGATCTGTATTTATTCTTGTGCTATAAACAATTTAATATAATTAGTAAATAAAAAAATTCTTAATTGTTTTAAAATCTTTTAAGATATAAATTCGTTAATGTTTCCTTAAACTGACAATCTTCGAAGTTTAAAATTATCACGTCAAAACTTAACATTCATAAATTCCCTTTCGAGATTTTATGTAAACGAGTATGAAAAATAAAGAATATTCTATTTTCGATGTGTATTTGAAATAAGTTAAAATTTTTCATTCGGAGAAGAATTTAATTTGTTTGGAGAACTTGCGAATGAAATTAAATTTCCATTCAATATGGCAATAAATTTTAGAGATAAACTCTTATTTTAGGATATTTTTCTTTGACTATTTGAATAGAGCAAAATAGAAAAAAAAAAAAAAAAGAGAGAGAGAGAAATGCTTAATTAACGTTTTTGCTCATTCCTCGTTGAAATTTTTATCTATATTTTCAAACATTTATTAATTATTAATTAACTAAAAGAAATAATGTATAAGTCAAATAATTATAATTAAAAATTAATAGACTATGCATAGAATTTTTAATCATTTTTACGCATATTCTAGTGCCAACGTAAAGCTTAATTACATATTTCAAAATTTTTAAATGGCAAAATTATTTCTTAGCTCTTGCAATCAAGAAAAACAAATAGTTAAAACAGTATGTATTTATTCTTATGTAGTAAAAATTTTGCATTTAATTTAATAAATAAAAAACATTAGTAAACACTCACAAATACTTTTAAAAACTGTTTGCTGATAAGTTTATTAAATTTGCTTAAAGAATGAAATGTTCTCTTTTTTGAAAATATTTAATTATTTTGAGTGTATTTTTCCATTAATTGAAATTTCATATACGTAGAATTAAAAATAATCGAAGTCGTAATTTCCCATTTCAGTTACATATGTGTTAAAAAGATTTCATTTACAGAAAATTTTAAATTATTTGGCAAAATTAAAGTGTATGAAAGAAATTAATTTACATTCAGTATGTCAATGAGTTTTCAAATAAGCACTATTTGTTTTAGGATATTTTACCTTGTCTATTTGAACAGAACAAAGGAAGTTTAAATATTACTTTTCATTTATAATAAAAGGTTTTTTGAAAGGCCATTAATATTTAATTGCAAGTTCTTCAATTTAATGTAGAAAGAGTTCAAATTGGTGTATAAAATTTTTAGATTAAATTTAGGAAAAGAAATGGTAATTTTATAGCATTTATTAAAATATGGTATTTTTAAACGATTTAAATAATCACTACTTTTTTAAAATCGTAATTATTATCAAATTAAATCTGATTTCTTAATTATATATTTGATCCATGCTGAATTAACTTAGTAGAATTAATACTTGCAGCAACAATTATTGCTTCAGTTTATATATATGTCGTAGGCTAATTGAGAAATCCGGTTCTTTGCAAACAGCCTATGCTCTTTGCAAAGAGCCGGGCTAATTGGAGAATCCATCTCCCTTTTTCCAATTAGCCTGATATTTTTCAGGCTTATTGCAAAGAGCCTAGAAAGCGTTAGGCTAATTGAAAAAGGACCACTTATTATCTGATCAGGGTGATATTTTTAGGTCACAGGTTATCAAAGCCTGAGTGCTAATGTGCCCTCCGATTCTATATGTACGTGTGTACGTACGTACGTACGTATGTACGTAACACGATAACTCTTGATAGAAATATCCGATTTGCTTCAAATTTCTTTTTCTAGGTTCATTCTGATAAGGTGCTTCCCTGATTAGTTTTTGGGGTTCATTGGTTAAGGATAAAGCGGGAAAAGGGGGGCTTGTCCCCCCCCCCCTTAATTTATATAAATAGGTTTTTCATGGAGAAAATTCGATTTGCTCCAAATTTGGTATACCGGTTTATTGTGGTAAGGAGCTTCCCTGATTAGATTTGGAAGCTCATTATTTAAGTATAAAGGGGGGAAAGGGGGTTACCCCCCTTAATTTAGATAAATCGGTTTTTCATGATGAATTATTCGATTTGCTCCAAATTTGGTATACCGTTTTATTAGTTAAGGAGCTGCCTTGATTAGATTTGGAGGTTCATTAGTTACATATAAAGGGAGGAAAGGGGGGCTATCCCCCCGTAATTTAGATAAATGGTTTTTTCATGCAGAATTATTCGATTAGCTCAAATTTGGTATACTGGTTTATTATGTTAAGGAGATGGCTTGATTAGATTTGGAGGTTCATTAGTTAAATATAAAGGAAGGAAAGGGGGGGCTACCCCCCCCCTTAATTTAGGTAAATGGGTTTTTAAGGCAAAATTATTCGATTTGCTCAAAATTTGGTATACCGGTTTATTATGTTACGGAGCTTCCCTGATTAGATTTAGAAGTTCATTAGTTAAGTATAAAGGGAGGAAAGGGGGGCTAGACCACCCCCTTAATTTAGATAAATGGGTTTTTCATGCAGAGTTATTCGATTTCCTCCAAATTTCGTATACCGGTTTATTATGTTAAGGAGCTGCCTTGATTAGATTTGGAGATTTATTGGTTAAGTATAAAGGAGGGACAGGGGCTAGTGTCCCCTTAATTTAGATAAATGGGTTTTTCATACAGAATTATTCGATTTGCTTCAAATTTGATATACCAGTTTATTACGATATGGCTTCCTTCATTTGATTTGGAGGTTCATTGTTTAAGTATAAAAGGGGGAAAGGGGGGAAATTTCCCCTCCCCTTAATTTAGATAAATGAGTTTCCATGCAGAATTATCCGATTTCGTTTAATTTTTTTTCAACCGGATCGGAACTTGAAGATTCCATTTGAAGTCAACCCGAAAACCGACCACAACCAGGTTTCGGATTGAGTTCAATTAGAACTTTCAGGTTCGGATCGGGTTGCCGGTAGACGGAGATTATTTTGTCTGTCTTGCATCGGGGTATAGTTCTTTGGAATTTTTTTGTCGGTTAAGATTTGGTTCGGGCGGGTTTCAGGTTGACTTCGAATGGAATTTTTAGGTTCTGGTAGCGTTGCGTGTCCACGGAAACTAATTTGTCTTGTTTGGATCCGGTTATGGATCATTGGAATATTTTTGTCGGTTATCAGATTTGGTTCGGGATTTCGGGTTTTTTTCAAATGGAACTCTCAGGTTCGGGTCGGGTTGCATGTAGACTGAAATTATTTTGTCTTGCTCGGATCGGGGTAATTTATTTTTCGGGTTTGGGTAGGGTTATGCGTTAATAAACCTAATAAAAAGAAAATTGCCCAGTTAAACTGATGGCATTGAGCACACAGGCTATTCACACTAATTGTATATTATACTCTTATTTCAAAGAATAACCCCTCGAAAAATAAATGAAGGTATTAGTCCCCGTTGCTCCCCCTTTCTACTCAACCAAAGAACCTCCAAATCTAATCAGGAAAGCTACTTAACATAATAAATTGGTATACCAAATTTGAAGCAAATCAGATAATTCTGCATGAAAAAACCATTTCACTAAATTAAGGGGTGGGGTATTAGCTCCCCCATTTCTCCCTTTATGCTGAACAATGAACTTTCAAATCTAATCAGAAAAGCTCCTTATAAGAATGAACCTAGAAAAAAAAATTGAACTAAATTAGATAATTCTGCATGAAAACACATTTATCTAAATTAACGGGAGGGGCAATTGCCCCCTTTCCCCCCTTTTATACTTAACCAATGAACCTCCAAATCAAATGAAGGAAGCCATATCGTAATAAACTGGTATATCAAATTTGAAGCAAATCGAATAATTCTATATGAAAAACCCATTTATCTAAATTAAGGGGGCACTAGCCCATGTCCCTTCTTTATACTTAACCAATAAATCTCCAAATCTAATCAAGGCAGCTCCTTAGCATATTAAACCGGTATACGAAATTTGGAGCAAATCGAATAACTCTGCATGAAAAACCCATTTATCTAAATTAAAGGCGGGGGTCTAGCCCCCTTTCCTCCCGTTATACTTAACTAATGAACCTCCAAATCTAATCAAGCCATCTCCTTAACATAATAAACCAGTATACCAAATTTGAGCTAATCGAATAATTCTACATGGAAAACGCATTTATCTAAATTAAGGGGAGAGGCAATTGCCCCCTTTCCCCCCCCTTATACATAATAATGATCTTCCAAATGTAATCAGGGAAGCTGCTTAACATAATTAACCGGTATACCGGATTTATAGCAAATCGCATATTTCTGCATGAAAAAACCATTTATCTAAATTACGGGGGGGGATAGCCCCCCTTTCCTCCCTTTATATGTAACTAATGAACCTCCAAATCTAATCAAGGCAGCTCCTTAACTTAATAAACCGGTATACCAAATTTGGAGCAAATCGAATAATTCATCATGAAAAACCGATTTATCTAAATTAAGGGGGGTAGCCCCCCTTTCCCCCTTTATACTTAAATAATGAGCTTCCAAATCTAATCAGGGAAGCTCCTTAACACAATAAACCAGTATACCAAATTTGGAGCAAATCGGATATTTCTGCATGAAAAACCCGTTTATATAAATTAAGGGGAGGGGGACTAGCCCCCCTTTTCCCCCTTATCCTTAACCAATGTTAGCCTACGACATATATATATATAGTAAAGGTTGCACCTGAAATGGTCAGCGGTGTAAGTGGTGATAAAGGATCTCGATCAACAAACAATTTTGTATAAGACACCAGTGTCGCCAACATAATATATCAGAGTATAATCAAATAAACATATATTTAAAATCACAACATATATATTCCCAAATATGTATTCATAAATATATTTTTTCAGTTTCACAATAAATGAAGTTAAAGTAGAGTTCTGCACGGGTGCGGTTGTATCCGGCATGAACCCGAAAATTCTGCTTAAAGTCAATATTATAGAGACAAGAGTAGTAGAGATGTTATTTGGTAAATTTACAATATAATCTGTAAATATATTTAGTTTATTGATTTTTAATGATAATAATTAAATTTATTTTTAAGAATTAGTGAATTTTTAGATTTCGAAGAATTCGAATGTTTCGACTGAATTTAAACTACTGTGTGCCATTAAATTTTTACGATATTTACTTCTAGCTGGCACGTGATTTGATTCCGAGCTTCTTGTTTAGTTACAATCACCTTACGGACTACCAACACCGCATGCTATGACATATTTTATGATTCAGCAGGAAAATACTTTGATTTTACTTTTAATTTACTTTTAATATTATTCAGCTGCATACACATGATGAAAGAAATACACTACAACACAAAAAGATTGTCGATAAAATTCCTTGCTGACTCCGAAGAGACAAATTTTCATTTTCTGGAATATTCTAATTTTTAATAAAACAATTTTTTAAACCACATTTTGTTCTCTAAATATTTCTAATAGAATTATAAAAGACTTTTAAAAGTGTGAATTTTAAATTAAAGCTTATGAAAAAGATGAAATTATATTTAAATTAAAAAAAAGCAATCCCTAAAGAGAATTTGTTATACGAAAATGGTAAAATATAGGTCTGTAAAATGATGACCGAGAAACTAAATCAAATGCGCAGAGAGTCTCTTTTTTCTGAATTTTTA
Organism: Maratus speciosus; assembly: GCA_963932465.1. Lineage (NCBI taxonomy): Eukaryota > Metazoa > Arthropoda > Arachnida > Araneae > Salticidae > Maratus > Maratus speciosus. Next base: position 310,727,735 of record OZ010794.1, read on the forward strand.
TAGAAATTCTTAACAATGTATGAGTTTTTTTTTATTATCCTGATGCATAGTGTAAGGAAAGAATTTTAATTATGATTTGTATGTGTATATGAATGAAGATGATAACACACAAACGGTACCTACGATTGTGTTCCCATTTAGCAAATATATTGAAGACCATTGCCGAATGAGCTGCATAGATATTCGTAAAAATCTTCTGACCACGGAAATAATCTTTAATTTAAATCATTTTTCTGACTAATTTGAGACAGATTTTTTTTTTCAAATCACCCATGTAATGTGACAGAGTATAAAAGATAAATATTGAGGATACGCTATCAAGCATTAGTAGCGGATATGTAACACGTCCAGATTCAAAATAAGTTGTCCAGTTCTGGAATCCAGTTTATCAGATTGTGTACAGCAATTATAAAAATCTACATTTATTTATTAATTTCCTGGACACACTCAAACGTGTTTGGAAAATTGAGTGGGGGCAAGCCAAATTTTAATAGCTGCGAACATTCCGGATAGTTTTTTACAAGTCAAATAAAGTGGTTTTAGTCTTGTAATATGTGCTTGGATAATGTATGTCATTTTATAGATTTATCTTGTTGCAATGTAACTTCGCAAATGTCTCTTTGTTGTGTCTATTTGGAACTCAGTTTTTAAGTAAAATTTCTGATTCAGAATATATTTATCGGACGTGCACATAAAGCAAAAAATTTTCAGCTATGTATTCTGTATTTTTGAATTTCCATGCTGGGATCCTAGACAAAGCGTTTTTGTCTTGATGGGCATTATTATCCCTACAGTTGTGATTATCAGATCAGATACGCATTAAAAATAAATCATATTTTTCAGAAGCTTACGAAAAACGAAATTAAAGAATTTTTTTATTAATATTAATTATATTTATGTTAAGACATCATTGAATAAATTGAAGTTATAGTTTAGAATATGTAATTATAATGGTTTTCAGAGCAATTTACTATCAGCTCTCATTGACTGTAGTGGAAGAGAGTATTTATCCTGGCAAGGACAGAATATGTCTTTATTCTTCACGGGATAACTACTGTCTGGTCCTACACTTAAAAAGAGGTAGTTGATAATTGATTGCTCTCGAAATTTTACATGATTTCTTTAGTCATAATATGGACAAAAACAGATGATTTATCTCCATACATAAGGGCACAACAGTCTTGGTTGATCGAGATTAGCCATGCGTCATATTAAACATCCCTTTGCTACTATTAAACGACATATTTTGTTATTTACAATTGAACAATATGATGAAAAATGTTAGTTGCTGAGCGTAAAAATTTCAATAAAAAGTTTTCAATAACAAATTTTATATTGATATTTCTAGTTCATCTTCAACATTTTTATCAAGATTATATAAGCGATAGTATAGTCTTCAGTATATTTGATTTTTAATTTATTTTTTAAAAGATTTAGGTGATACTTTCCTTAACATTTTAGTACGGAATGCACAAATACGAAGGATATATTCAACAACACAATGTTTCGTTTTATAAAGCCAGGTTTTTTTCAGAATAGAATGTAAAACTTGTAGTTAATAGTTAAAAAAAGTTTTAAGTATATGAAAATATTTTTTATTAAATACATCGTATTTACTTTTTACATCAAGAATAGAGGAAGCATATATTTAATGAATATTCCTAATTCAGTGAAAATGCTTCAAAATTAGGAGAAAATTGACATTGTATGCATTCACAGCTACTAACTGAAATGATAAAGTGGTGCCCTAACCACCTGAATATTATATTAGGCGACGAAGGATATTATAGTTTGGAAATTATTACACAGAATTTTATTGTACATACAATAAAATGGGGATACAATAAAAGCTTGTAAAAGTAATTCCAATAATATTTAAGGGAAAAAGATGAGATTTTAAAAAATGCATTATTGAATTAATAATATATTCAATAGACATTCACGGAATAAAAAAAGAAAATAGACAGAGAGATTCTGAATCACGCATTCATATAAATACGCATATATACACACTTATATATTACATATGCAACTATATACTGATACACTACTTATATATTAAAGTATATAGAGGGTATAATAGCATCCTGCAGAAAAAAATAACAAATCACCAATTTTTATCAAATCTATATTTTTAATGTATTGTATTATGTAACACCTCTCTATAAAAGAAAATTAAAAAGAATTTCTGTCAAAATTTAAGCATTACGTAATGAAAATATAACGTATTTTGTAGAATAACCCATATATTAAATGTCATTTTCATTTCATAGCTGTAAAAGCTTCAGTAGTTTTTTTTTTCTATTTCATTTTTGGTATAGCAAATTGATGTGTTTATAATCTGTTTTTAAAAAAATAAGAGAGCCGATAGTACCCATCAAGATGAAATATTTTGCATGGTAATCATTGGTCCGTTATCCTCTTTTCTATCGAAATTACAGTTTATGTGTCAATACTAGCTTAATTCACATTTTGTCGATAGCTTTAATATATATGACATAAATAATGATGCATTAACAAAAGTTTCATTAGAATATCTATGATTTGTTTAAAATGCGATGACATCACGAGAATTGTTGTAAATGTACGCCATTCACATCCAAAAAAAAACATGAATTAGATGTTGGCTGCGACTAGATTCTGCATAATTCATAATGTAGCTGACATTATATAAGATGTCAATGACCGAATTCCAATGCACATTTATCCTTGCGATTTCATCGCAGTTCACACAAAGCAAAGCCAGTGTTTTGAAAGTTTCGCTAAAATGGCTTGATTTTTGATAAAATTATGTAAAAGAAAAACGGGTTCAACTTGGAGTAAGACACACTGTATTTTTGTATGAATATGCTGAATATGATAATCGTTTCCTATTAAAAAAAATTCTTTTTGATGAAACTATTACTTAACATAATCATACAGATTGGGAAAGTTAGCTTACAAGTTGAAAATTTTCAAACTAATTGAAAAAGAGTCCAAACTGGGAATCGAACAGAGAACTTTTGGCTTTCAATATACTTGCTCTTCCAATTGAGCGAACGATAAGCGGCTGACCCAATTCTAATAGATAAGATTTATTTTGGCAATAGCATTTGATCTACCATGTAGACAGCTCCAGATAAGGCAGCAGATAAATTAATTACATTAAACGATGTACACGTTGATTCCCTTTATTATTTTATCAAAATATACTGTTTGGTAAATTTATCATACAGGATAAATTTTAGAACTCAGTTGGAAAATTTTCATCTTGTGTGATAACTTTCAATTCATAAACCTACCTAAACAATCAATGCGATTGTGTTAAAATAATAAGGTATATCTAAGTTTCCATTGTTTAATAAATACTATCGCCTATCTTATTATGTAAAAACAGTTTATGGATAACCCGTAAGCACATACCATCAAATTGTTATCCGTTGTTGTTTCGTATGGTGTTTTCGGATTTTCTGCTTGGTTTTCCCCAGTCTTCTATTTTGTTTGTCAATAATAAACATTATTAAGATTAGAACTTTTTTATGACTTCAGTTTGTCTGTATGTCTACCGTATGTCTGTCCATGCTCTGACTCGATTAAAAATACTTGGATTAACATGTTCTTGGTATACGAGATTGAGATTTGCCATTGAAAGTTTGGTATTGAAAGTAAAGTGAGTAGCATTCATAGTTCAATTATAGGGGCACTCAAAACTCTTCCGTTACAATATGGTCTATGGGAAAAATTCATGTTCGGTGTATTTTAATAGAGTTACACAATCTTAAATATAATTAAATTTATATGCATTATTGAGGTGCCGTAGAAGATGGTTACTATCGCATGTGTTATGTTTAACGCTTACAACATGCATACAGTACTCATACAGGGGAACTAAAAATACTCCATTATATTATGGCCTATAAAAAATCGTTTTTGGCCTATTTTGTGATGCTATTCTGTTACAAACATAATGTAATTGATATGAATTCATGAGGTGCAGTAAAACATGATTTTTGTTGAACATGGGGTGCGAAGCATTTAAAATTTATTTACATGGTCACACAAAATAATTCGGTTATAAAATGGTCTACAAAGAATTGATATTCTCAGCGTACTTTAATTATATTACACTATTTTTAAAATCATGAAATTGGTACACATTACTGAAGTTTAATAAGATTCTTGCAATAGAATATGATGTCCATCGCATTTATTGTTCATTTACAGGAACACGTAATAAATATTGGACACAATACTGAATGAAAAGTATTGTCAAATAGGGATGAATGCGGAAAGTGAGTTTTTAGTTATGGTATGCGTTTTAAGCTTAACTAAAGTTTTGCACACTACGGTATGTGTGTAAATTCTATAGACCATATACAGGGCCACGCAAAAGAATTCGCAACTATAACTGCGAATGAGCGTGAATTTTTTAAAAGTTGAGTTATGCATTTTTAATCTCAAGATGACCACATATGGAAAGTGGATAGTAATTCCTGGAAGTGTGGCTTCAGTAATTTTAAGCTTGTTTTCTCTGATTTAAATTTTAGCTTAATTTGAGACGTTTATAAAAATCTGTAATTATTATATAGGGATATAATATATTTCAGGTACATTGTCGCCTACTGCTAGAAATTACTGAAGGTGAATTTTCAGTTGTGTTATGCGTTTTCTAAGTAAAGTAAATTTTAGTATAACATGTAGAATATATACAAGTCTATAGATCATATACAAAGCTGAAAAAAGAATTGTAGTACCTTTCTGACTAAGTGCAGTAATTGTTGCAATCTGGATTTATTATGCGTTTTATAAAGCGTTTACTTGGGTATATTCTTTACATTATTAAACGGCAAATTTTCGTTTATATATTCTGGAAGTGTTGGAAAGTGGTTCGTATTATATGCTTGATGCATGAATTTTCTTTCTTGTTTTTAAATAGAAAGGTACAACTATATTTTAAAATACTGTTTTATGACGGAATTTTCAAACACTACATACACACGGAAGCAGAATTTAAATGTATAATAATTGTAACGTAAAATTGCTTCTCGTAAATGAAAGCAAACATAAAACAGCACTTATTCCTACTTAATGAAAAAAATATATTTAATATTCTAAAAAAAATAGTTCTGCATGAATTCTTTTAAAAATTCTTAATTTTTGATGTCTTAAATAGTCAACCGCTGTCTTTGCCCTAAATATTTAATTCATTTTAATATTTTTATTCTCTTTTCCAATTTTGTAGTTGTAAAAATAAAAAAGAAAAGCATTTTTTTTTTTTTTCATTTGCAGTTTGAAATCATATAAAAACTTTATATTTCCAGAAAATCTTCAAATATTTGGCGAAGCGAGTGAAAAAAAAATAATACATTCAATACGATAATGAAATTTCAAATGAGTGATACTTATTTTACTTTATTTATATTTAAATATTTGAAATGAACAATGGAATTTGGGCATTGACATATTAAGGTTTCTCATTGATTTCTCGTTGAAGTGTCACGTTTCAATTATATTAAAAAGATTTTTTTCTTCTCTTTTTTGAAAGTAGTTCAAATTGTTGGGAAACAAAAGATTAAGTATTGAAAAATAAAATAATAAATTGCAATGTTTAACTTTATAGCATTCACTAAAATATGATAATTTCATTAATAATAATAATCGATACCTCATTAATATTATATGGATTATAAAGTAAATATTACCTTGAATAAATATTTTCTCTTTAAAAAAAGATTTAAAAATGTTTCATATTTCATTAAATTTATCGTGCCTAATTAAAACACATATCAATCATCACATATCATTTAAAACGTAGGATTATTCAGCTTTTCTCGGTGGATTCTATAATTCATGATACAAAATACAGTATTATTTATTTAATAATACAGAAAGAATCTATTAAAAAATAATACACTTTTTTATAAATTTGTAAAATAAGAAAAGTTTTTTTTTTTTTTTTTTTTTTTTTTTTTACATTTTATAAAAAGAAATATAAAATTTAACTACAACATTAGCATTTAATAAAGATTTGATTGTTTGCAGTTTTGAAATACTGCTATTAAACCAACATATTTGAATCCAACTTCTATTTTAATTTAAAATGCATACAATAAGTTTTTACAGTAGAATTTTCAAATAATTATCATACATATTTAGCTACATAATCAGCATTTAACTTAGGTTTTTTTTTTTAAATTCAAATACTATATTACTTTATTAATCTTGAAGCAGATAATTGCAAACAGCAAAAGAGTTTTCACATATTATGTAAAAAAAAAAAAAAAAAAAAAAAAAAAAAAAAAAAAAAAACTTTAAATATAATAAAGTAACTAAAAAATGAATTTTCCATGAATTCGTCTACAAATTTTAAGTTGACAAGTTGAGTAAAATTGTCTTTATGAAGAAATATTAAACTGCTTTCAGTATTTTTATCGTCTTTTCAAATTTTAAACACACACGAATAGATATTAAAGGTAGATATTTATATTTATTTTATTTATTACTTTCTTCTATCTTCAATAGAAGAAAGTATTGTAATCAAAAATTTTTTCGAGTTCCGGTTTTCGACGGATTTACACGTTTTAGGGGTCAGAGATCCCAAAAAACATGTTTATAGAAAATGTCTGTCTGTCCGTGTGTCCGTATGTCCGTGTGTCTGTATGTCCGTGTGTCTGTATGTCGCCATTGTACCATCGAAAATTATATGAAGTTATGCATAGAATTGAACCAATTTTTTGTAAGTTTGTGGCTATGGCAAGCAGGTCCTTCATTAATTTGGAAAAAATCCGCTGGTAGGGGGCGCTGTAATAGCGATTTTTGTGGCATTTTGAATATTGTACCATCGAAAACTGTATGAAGTTATGCATAGAATTCAACCAAATTTTTTTGAGTTTGTGGCTATTGCAAGCAGGTCCTCTCTGAATTTTGAAAAATTCCGCCGGTAGGAGGCACTGTAATAGCGATTTTTGTGCATTTTGAATATTGTACCATCGAAAAGTGTATGAAGTTATGCATCGAATTGAACCAAATTTTTTTTTTTTTTTATAAGTATGTGGTTATGGCACGCAGGTCCTCCATTAATTTGGAAAAATTCCGCCTGTAGGGGGCGCTGTAATAACGATTTTTGTGCCATTTTTGTGCATTTTGAATATGGTAACATCGAATAGTGTATGAAGTTATGTATAGAATTGAACCAAATTTTTTGTCTATGTTTATGGCCAAGGCAAGAAGGTTCTCCCTGAATTTGGAAAAGTTCCGCCGGAAGGTGGCGCTGTAATAGCGATTTTAGGGCCATTTTCAACATTGTACCATCGAAAAATGTATGAAGTTATGCACAGAATTGAATCAAATTTTTTGTGTATGCTTTTGACAATGGCAAGAAGATTCTCCTTGAATATTGGAAATTCCACCGGAAGGAAACACTGTAATAGCGATTTCTGTGCAATTTTCAATATTTTACCATCGAAAAGTGTATGAAGTTATGCATAATTCTAATAAAAATGCTAATAAGACTAATAAAAATGAATTATTGGTATCTGTAACAACATTTTGAAATATTAAGATACATGAGATAGAAGAAAGTTTTGGGATTGACACATCCAAATAGTTTTTTTTTTTTTTTTTTTTTTTTTTTTGTCCGGGGGCGGGGGGTGTAACATGAAATCAACTAAAAACGTTTTTCTTTGGAGGAAGTATAAATTCTTTATAGAACTATATATATTTAAAAAAAATTACATTCAGTACGTCATTGAAATTTCAAATGATTTATATTTGTTTTATTATATTTTTCTTTAAATATCTTAGCAGAGCAAAGGAAAGGGACATTTGCTAATCAAAGATTTTCATTTACTTCTTATTGAAATATTAAGTTTATATTAATTTGTTTTATATTTTATTAGAATTATAATAATGATATGAAATATTTTCTTTTAATGAGATCATAAAAAATTCATTTTAATAATTTGACATATTACATTTCAATCATAATAATTTTTTATGAATGTAAATAGAAAGCTATTATGCTGTGGAAACTTAGCCTTTTCACAGTTTCCACATATAAAAACCCTCATAAATGCTACAGAATCACGGCCTATGGAAACTCCATGTATTCGGGAGTGACACTAGAAAATTCGTCTAAGTCTCAGAGTTTGCCGGTAACTTAAAAGTAAATAACTTCAGTGCGATCGATCTTACAAAGATGACACTTTGGATCATAGTACATAAAAGGAGGACCACTGGTTCCCACTTTGTAACACCGAAATATGCCGTTAAGTGCTTTTTGACATTGCATACATTGACAGGAGAGTTTCGTGTGCAAAAAGGGGGAAGGGCCGCCGACCAGCCACTAGAAGGTCAGCTGTCAAAAGGATCTTGACAGGCGAAACAATGACAGCGGAGGTTGGAAACTCGCATTGTTTTCCGAGAGAAAAATTAAGGATATATGCGAGATCTCTGAGGAGATCTAGAGAGGAGATCACTTTTAGAAGAGTTTAGCAGAAGCTAAACGGGAAAAGAGGTTCTTTAACCTGAGGGAGAGAAAAGTTTCTCTCTAGGTTTTTCACGTGATTATCTTTCGAAGGTCGCTCCGAGAAGGGAGGAGATTTGTTTCTCTCGAAGGCAACAATAGCCGATCAGCTGAGCTACAGCTGGGAGCATCAGCGGGAAAGCAGAATGCACGGAGTACTGCTAGTCCGCACCTATAACGGACATTATTTACTTAGAAGGGACCATAGTGTTTCCCAGAGACTCTTGAATTAACTAATCTGGACTATGATTTGTTATCCGGTCAAGGACTTTTATTAGATATTCCTACCTTACAAAAACTTTATTTCATCAAACTAAATTCTTAAGTAATTTGTTATGTTAGTGTAGACATTGTATTTAGCCAAGATTTCTTGTTGTTTTTACGAGAATAAAACCTTTAATTTCCATCTTAACTAAAACCTTTGTCATCACGCCTCTGAGGAGATTACGTCACGCTACCGCCATCATCTGAGACCCCACAATATTTAATTAAAAAGATTGTGATTTAATTAAAAATACATTAAATCTAATGAGAACTGAAGGATTTATTGGCTTATTTGAGTTTATTACTAATTTATGCTGTGAAATAAATAACTTTGTATGTAATAATTTAAAATATTTTCCTAAAAAAAAATAATAAACGTTTCGTTAGAGATGTAAACAGAGTAAAAATTTTTCCTTATTTAAAAAAAGTACTTTACAAAGAATTATTTAGAAGTACAATATTACCATTTATTAATGTTTTAACTAAAAGTAGAGATTGTTTCAAGAACCTTAAACACGGTTTAAAGAACATTTTTGTTATCTTTTACTATCTTGAAATCTTGCTAACTGGAAAATACATTATTAATGAACATTTTAATTTAAATCATATTTTAATCACACATTAAATACTATTCAAGGGCACACTACCTGAATTATGGCATATATTTATCACACAAGAAATTAAAAAGGTATTTTATTGAATATTTTAGGCGTTATGAAGAACTTTTCACAATGCTCCATGCGCATTCCATATCAATTAAAATCACAAATATTTTTTTATTCCAGTTTGGTTTACATATATAAATAAAACCGTGCATAGTTCTTTAAAACAAAGTACAACTAGAAAAGTTAAAGGCAGTTAGTGCAGAAATATGATGCAAAAATACTGAAAATGTCATAAAATTTATGAAATTTATTTTTTCCTACGTTTATATTCAAATATATACAATTAGATGCACAGTTTTATTTCTATATGTAAATAAAAATTCGCATAAATTTTTTCCGGATTTTAATTGTTATGGAAAGCGCTTGCGCTTGTGGTCATTTTGAAAGTACTTCATTACGGTTAAAATAATCAGGAAAATTCTTTATTTTTCTCCAAAATCATCCTTTTTTAATTTCTTTTGTGATAAATATAAGCCGTAATTCATACTTTGTTTCCTTGAATAGTATTTAAAGTGCAATCAAAAAGAACAATAAAAAAATGAGTTTGAAAGTCACTTTTCCCTTAATTCGATTTATTTAATTCCTTTGGGTATATTTTGGTTCATTTCAAATTCCATACATCCAAGAAAGAAAAATTAATGGAATTTTTTTTTTTTATACGTAACTATAAAAAGAAAGAGAAAAAAATTAATGTTATTTATTTGAAAGACGAATTCATTTACATTCAATACGTCAACGAATTTTCTAATGAACGCTATTTATCTTATGATATCTATCTTTGAATATTTTAATAGAGAAAAGAGAAATGGACGTTGTCTAATTAAAATTTTCCATCGATTTTTCTTTCAAACATCACATTTCATTCGTATTAAAAGGTTTTTCTGAATCTTTAATATTTATGCAACATTACAAAACGTAAAATTAATGTAAAAAATAATATATAAGAGATATATATTTAATTATTAATTTTTTTAATTAAACTTATAAATCTTAAATTAATGCAAAACAATTAAAATTTAATAAAAACCTTTGAAGAAATCTATTTCTTTAAAGAGCTGCAGATTTATTAATTAAATATATTGTCATATAAATTGAATAATTATAATTAATATGAAAATTAAACATTATCATAGAATATTCTGCTTCCGTAACAGCATTTTAATTAAATGCTTTTAATTTTTGAATAGCTGAAATATTTCATAAATCTTTACTAGCTGACGTAGCAATCCGATGTATAGCATTTTCATTTGCATTGCTTAATACTTTCAAATTGTTTTTTTTTTCATTTGTCAATTTCAATTGTCAAAATCTCATTATAAATTTTAAATATATTTTTAATATTAATTGTATTCAATTTCTTATTATAAGCAAAGGCCATGTGTACAATGTAAATGAGATGAAAATCACGACAATTACATTATGTACGTTAAATGATTCTGATGCAAGGATAGTAGATTGCCTTTATAAGAAAATGACAACATACGTGTAATGAAAATTCCAATTGTTAGAAAGAATGTTGGTATAAAATTTTAAAATATGTTTATAATGTAAAGAAGCTGAAAACTATGGAAAATAAGATAAAAAAGATAAGATCTTAAAAATAAGATACTCGTTTGTAATGCAATTAACGTATAATGCCTACCGTCAACTGGGGTAACTTTGGACCACATTTCTCGGTTTCATGGCATGTTCGGCATATCCAATCTCTTATTTTATTTAAAAAATGAATATCGTGTTAATTTTTTTGTTTGCTAAAAACATATGGAACCACACCATTATTATAAATCTGTCGACATTATTATAATTTTTTTTTTCAAAAAGTGTTTGCGGAGGTTTTGGTCTAATGTTAACTTGAATTAGGGTAACATTGGCTCATGTGTTAAAACGAATGTTATAGCGCTACAACATGATGTGGACCAATGTTATCCTAAAGGAAAAGAGGGATGAGAGAGTGTAAGAAGTGTAAACATGTAAAAAGACAGAAAATTAGCAAACATTTTTATAAGAAAATTATAACAAAATCCATAAATACAATTAATCCAACTGGAGTGAAAAATTAGCCGGCGCTAGGACTCGAACATGGGTAGACTGCGTAACGCGCTGTTGCTCTACCGTTAAGTTAACTTGGCCGATGTCCTAGCCTGGAAATTTCTCACTAATAAACCAAGTTGGGGAAGGTCACCGTCCATCTATCATATAGCACTGGACGACGTGACAACGATGAATAAATTCTAAAAGTTGTCCAAGCGCGTTACGCTGTAGACCCAGGTTCTAGTCCTGGCCCCGGCTAATTTTTCACTGCAGGTGGGTTTATTGTATTTAATTGTATTTATAGTCTGCTTTACTATATCTGCACCTTTAATTAAAAAAATGGAAGTCGAACGTTAATTTATGTGCTTTAAAATCCAAAAATATTGCTTAACGTGTATTGTCTACGTCTGGGATTGAATACTGTTTTCTATTAGACAGACGTTAAAATAAAATAAGTTTTGACACAGTATCGTTCTATTCATACATAATTTAATCTGGTTGCTATGGCCAACGCCAATACTTTACCTTATTTTACATGTAGTCAATAACACAACCCACCTTTGATTTAAAAATATTCCTTCAGGGATGAAGATTGACATTAAACAGCACAAGTACCAAATTCCCAACTATAAAATTGTCTTTGTCAATAGCTTTTTTGTTTGGTTCAGTTGGAATTCAAACTAATACATTGGATGAATCTTCAACAAAATTATTGTTTGTATAAACACAAACGTCTATTTCCATAAGTATGCCAAATATAAACTAAAACAAAAAATATCAATGTTTAAATAAAAAAAAAATAAGAAAAATCTCCTCTTCAAATATAATATTATTTTATGGATTGATAGGAAATAAATACAAAAATTAAAATTGTAATTGGTTGGGACAATTATATCGTAAATGTTGGGCCAGAGTTACCCCAACATAGAAAAGAGCATTTCTTTTTTGTCTTAGGAAACACAACACATAGCCCTACATTAGGCATTGATCTAAACTAATTATGCTAACATGTACTTGCCAAGATCGAAATGAATTAATTTACAGCTTGGCAGACAAAAGTTATAAGAGCACTATTCTCACCGTCTTCAAACGATTTTTTTAACTGGTGCTGTAATGGTAAAAACTTGACGAATTAGTAACAATGAGCTGTCATCCTCAAGCTATTGCTGCCTCCTATATTTTGAGACCAAAACTTTGTCGATAACTCAAGCGATGTAGAAAAATTTTCAGATTTAATCTTTTTTTTCTCTTTTGGGCCAAAGTTACCCTTAATGGGTCAAAGTAACCCCAGCTGATGGTATGTAAGAAAATGGGTACAACGGGCAAAAAAAATAATAAAAATAAATAAATAAATTCCATTGGTTGTGAGGATTTTGGATAAACATTTGGAGAGCTTGCCATTATTGCCAAGCTAATGTCAACGTACATGTCTATCTCATCTAAGCGATTGACCTTGCATGCGCATTCTCATGTTCAGTAGTCTGGGTTACTATAGTTTGGACAAAAACTTTTAATCTGAACATATGTTCTGTACGTACTGTGGGGGCCAAAATTTTACACACTTTTTGAAATTTTCATGTTTTATAATTTTGTGCGCTTGAAGAATATAATAAATTTCACTTAAATGCAAATATTTATATATCAAATTCAAGGAAATTCCATGTAGAATTTATTTTAAAAAACATAATTAAAATATCTGCATTACAAAAAATAAGATCTATCTTGAATTTCATTATATTTTAAAATTACACATTCAATATTTAGTAGGATAAACCTTTTTTTTTTTTTTTTTTTTTTTTTTTTTTTTACAGCTTTATATCGTCTTTTATTGAGAGAACTAGTATTTGGAGTTTATCCTTTTTAATCACATGATAAGAAGATTCAATTATAGATTCAATAAATTGCGTTTTATTAGATGAATGCTTTTTTTGTAAAAGTATTTTCAAACGTCTCCACAAATTTTCTATAGCATTCATATCAGGCTGATTCCTGGCCAGGGTAATAATCGTATTCTTTTATTTTCAAACCATTCTTTTCATATTTTTGCCGTATGGCATGGAGCTGAATCCTGCTGAATGATAATTGGTGCTTTACTGGGGAAGATATCCCTGATGGAAGGTATCGATTTTAGTCCCAGGACAGTTTCGATGTATTTTTTTTGCATTCAGAATGCTATAAATCACTTGCGTTCGGCCCACACTATCTGCAGACATACAGGCCCAAATCATGACATTTGTCGAGTTCTTTGTGGGCTGCAATGCAATCAGGATGCAGCTGTTCTCCTACTCTACGTCTCACATATTTTCGTCCATCAATACCAAACGGCGATATTTTACCCTCATCGCTCCAGATTATTTGCTTTCACTGATTTTATAACCCATTAATGCGTTCTTTTGCCCACTGAACTCGTTTCTTGTGTAACTGAACATTTAAAAATGTTTTTTTCCTCGGAATTATACCTTCCAGTCCAAGGTCTACTAATCTTCTGCTATTCTTCTTGAATTAACTGAAATACCCATTGCATTCATTCCACATTGAACAGCATCTGATGAAATTCTTCTATCTTTGAGGCATATTATTTTTTCCCCTTTCTATCGTCAGAAGCACTTTTGCATTTTTTGGCCTGATCTTGCATTATTTATCACAGATTTAGTCTCTTCATAACGTAAGCACAACTTTCGTACGCCAGATAAAGTGATTGATCCACCAACCTGTCTTGCAATTTCAGCTTAAGAGAGGCCATTTACTCTATATGTGGCAACTCTGCTTCGTTTTACATGTGTCCAATCAGTTCTTGTTGTTGATGACATAGCTTTAAATTATTTAGATTAAGAAAATGAATAGAAATAGTTAAAAAAGCCATTATTATATTTAGTTACACTAGTATTCACACTTTTGCAAAATTCATTCCAGCAAAATACCGCTTTTACAAATCAAAATATATTACAGTTTATTTTTGATTTTTTATTGGTTCTCAGAAGAGTCATTGTGATTAACTAGGAAGCTTTTATTACAATACACTTCAGTTTCATGACTGATTGTGTTTGTATTTTAGACTAAAGTAAGCGTAACTTTTTTTGTAATGCAGATATTTTAATTCTGTTTTTTTAATTAAATTATACATTAAATTTCCTTGAATTTAATTTGTAAACATTTTTTATTCAATTGAAAATTAATATATTCTATAAGCAAACAAATTTATAAAACATGAAAATATCAAAAAATGTCCACAATTTTGACCACCACTGTATGTTCGGACTCCATGCTCAAAGCACCATGTGCTATCACTCTCCCAATTTAAACAAATAAGAATTATACACTTGTTATAAAAATTAAAGGATAATGAGGAAAATTGTGCTCATTAAGATAATGTTGCAACCAATGCCCGATGCTGCAATTATTTATGCCAATTAAATACTATTGAATACAAAATTGTTCTTCCGCGCATACGTTAGCTCCGGAAATATGCAAATTAGGTGATTGACAATGTGGTGCGCTATAGACGTATGTTGGAATTCTGGTTTGTAGTGTTTTTTAAAGTAAATTCGGTGTCTGAGAGTGATCAGTATTCATTAATTATGGCTCAAAGGCATCATTTAAATGAAGGTCAAAAATGGCGAATAATGGTTAGAATCGAGGATGTTCGAACACAAATGGAGGCCGCCCAAAATTTGAATATCCCCTAAAGTATCATATCAAGAGCTTCGAGCTGATTTTTAACACTGTATCCATTGACAAACAGCTTAGTCAAGGAAGACGAAGAGCAACAACTGCATCCGAAATCCGTTTTCTGTCATTGCGTCTCGAAGAAACCGCGAAGCGACTACAAGAGATGTGATTTAAGACCTTCACGCTGCCACAGAAGCTCGAATTAGCCATTCTATTTCTGCACGAAGACATAATGATGGTGGTCTGCATGCGAGAAGGCGAATAGTTTGTGTCCCACTCACCCCAGCTTCCCAAGGGCCAGTTTAAACTAATACTGTCTTTACGTTCAATTTAGCCAAGAAGACTGGGCTCAAACGGGATATTTCACGGACAAGGGAAGGCTAGTTGCGTGTTCCTTCCTCTCTCAAGATCAAAATACGTCTAGAATCATTGTTCAGACTATATCTAGACTCGTCAATAAACAAAATACTTGAGCCCAATCTTCTTTGCTCCATCGAATATGATGAGGGCGACAGTTTAAACAGGCCCCTTTGAAAGCTGGAGTGAGTGGAACACAAACTATTGGTTTTCTCGCATACAGTCCACCCTTTTTAGGCCTTCGTGCAACAATAGAACGGCTAATTCGAGTTCCTTTGGCAGTCTGAATCTCTCAAATGAAATCTCTTGTAGTCGCTTCGCAGTTTCTTCGAGTCACATTGACAGAAAACGGTCTTCGATTACAGTTGCTGCTCTTGAACTCCCTTGACGAGGCTGTCTGTCAACAGATACAGTGCTTAAAAAGTGGCTTGAAGTTCTTGAGGGGGGAGGGGGGATATTCAAATCCTGGGCGACCTCCATATGTGCTTGACCTTCCTCGATTCTACCAATTATTCGCCACATTTGACCTTAACTTAAATGATGCCTTTGAGCCGCAACTAATGAATACTGATCACGGTCAGGCGCTACATTCGCTTTATAAACCACTACAGACCAGAATACCAACATACGTCCATTGCGCACCACATTGTCAATCAGCTATTTTGCATATTTTCGACGCTAACGTACACGCAGAAGTACAATTTTTAGTTCAATAGTATTTAATTAACATAAATAATCGTAGCATTTCGCATTGATTGCAACATTTACTTAGTGAGCATATTTTTTCTCATTATCCTTTAATTTTGATGATCAGTGTACGGTGTACTTTGCTTTTCAAGAATTTAACCGCAGAACATTCACAATTTGTCAAAGGCTAGATTTTATAAGAAATATTAAAATATCTTAAAAAATCTCTCGAACAGGAAATTGAAATAATTTATGTAATAATTTACAATCAGATCGCACACGAGAAAAGACGCCATTTGACAGATTTGGCGTTTTCGAACTAAGATGCCACTGGGTTTCGTCTAACGGAAAAGAACCAATCTCTCTCTCTCTCTCTCTCTTTATATATATATATATGTATATATATATATATATATATATATATATATATATATATATATATATATATATATATATATATATATATATAACTCCATGCATTTAGTTCAATACAATAAAAAAATGTAATTGAATATTGTGAATAAAATATAATTGTGTATATTTTAGAAGTGTTTTAAACTGTTAGTTGATAGATTAATTAATGTTGCCTTAATTATTCAATCGTTCTATTTCTCTCTCCCTGTCTTTATATATATATATATATATGTGTGTGTGTGTGTGTGTGTGTGTGTGTGTATAACACATTCAATTCCACTGAGTATTTTACATTGCACTTTTGGAAAATATATACACGTAAATCAATATAAATATTTAAGTTATTTTTCCGCTTTCAGTTTGAAATATGTTAAAAACTTTTTATTTACAGAAATTTTGAATTATTTCGGTAACTGCATTAAAAAATTAATCTCTATTCAATACATTATTTATTTTTTAATGAATATTTACACTAAAATATTTTTCTTGATTATTTGAACAAAAGTGAAAATAAATGAACATTTCTAATTAAAGATTCTCATTGAAATATAATATAAATAAAATAATTATTATATATATTTAATAATTATGGATAATTCATATAATAATTATTATACGTATTGAAAATATTGAATCTTATACATATATGGATATAAAATTTATTTTAGATTTACTTAGTAAAATTAGTTTAAACTAAATTCATGACAATAAAACTGAAATATCTATTTGTATATCTATCTATTTATCTCTCGCTATGTATATATTAAGAGTATATATGTGATACTTCTGAATATCAACGTAAAATATCGATGTCGAAAACACGCAGTATGATTGCCAACTATCAATTATTACGTAGAATATCCATATTGCAATCGTAAATGGCAACGGTGGAGGACAGGACTTAAAAACGTTAGGAATAATTTATCTTTCAATCAAATAATAGAGGCGGCATAACCTTTAATGATTTTATTGTAATTCACATCACATCACAATTCCACTATTGATCCAATTGCCTCTCCTGTCTGACTGTACCTCTTCATACTAACGATCGAAGGAGTTTGATTGCTTAAAGACCCCACTAATTTAAAAACCAGCTCCGCCAAATGACAGGTGTTTATTTGCAAACGAAAAAACGTACAAATATTCTCTTCCAAGCCAGTGAAAGCAGTGTAAATATCACGATAAAGTGCAAAGTTACACTGACGTGTTTTAAACCTGAGCCAACAGGACTTAAGTTGGGGGGGGGGGGGGAGAAGTGAAAGCGCGCTTAGCGATTGATTGAAAAGGATGCGTAGGGCAGGAAAATCTTGACGTAGTGACAGAAATAGTTACTTATAGTGTAAATGTTATAAGGAAAAATGGAAGACGCGGCAAAACTTGCAATCGATCATGGGATATCGAATAATAATTTTAATAAAAGATTAAAATGTTATTAATAAACAGACAAAATAAATAAGAATTTAATGTCTCGAAATATGACGGAATAAACAGATTTGGGGTTTTAACGAAGTGTAGTTTTTAACAGATTAAGGTATTTAGAATAAGAATAAAATGATGCGCTGAATTAAAGGCATGGGATTAAATATAATATATTTAAGATATTATTAAAAGGACACGTAAAAAAGGTAGATATTATAAGAATTTGGATTAATTAACTAAGGTAAAATAACGACAATTTTTTACTATTACACACACATATATATATATATATATATATATATGTATACACTGTTGGGCAAAACTTAAGGACCACTGTTATTTTCAATGATTACAGTTAGAAATATATCCTCAGCAGCACGTGTAAATTTGAATGAATGCGGGATATACTCTGTTTTGTTGAACGTAAGCAAATTTTGTACTTCCGCTTTTGCGGATCACATGACAGCAGAGATAACAGATTTTAGGCAATCGGCGGGTTCTGTGAATTGTCATTTGATGTAAAAATTGAATGTGATTGAGTGAAGCTTGAACATGTGTTCAAGGCATCATTTAGATGATATTACTTGTGGTAGAATAATCGGAAAGTTGGAAGAAGGACGCAAAATGAGAGATATAGCCCGTAAATTTAACATCGCACACAGTATCTTTTCTAGGCTATGGGTGGCATTCCAAAATAGTGGAATATGTACTAGGAGCACGGGAGAAGGTCGTCCTAGCAGTACAACGTCCCAAGAAGATCGCTATATTGTTATTTCAGCAAAAAGGAACCGACGCAGCACAGCTGGTAAATTAGCAGATCAACTTTGTGCTGCCTCAGGAACTTAAATATCGTGTAAAACTGTTGCAAGACGTTTGGAACAGGGTGGACTATACGCCCAAAAAACTGTTGTGTATGTCCCACTCTCGAGACGCCAACGTAGCGCCTGTTTACAGTGGTGCCGTATGCCAATTGGACTGATGACGACTGGTGTAACGTGCTCTTCTCAGATGAGAGTAGATTCAGTCTATCGTCTGATCGTAGACGTAAACCGATATGGCGCAAGGTTGATGGTGCTTACTGTCGCAAAAATATTCTAAAAAGAGATCAATATGTGACTTCAAGTATCATGGTGTAGGCAGGCATTATATTCAATGGCCGCACGGATCTTTATGTGCTTGTCCAAGGGTCCATGACCAGTAGACCGTACATTGAAGACGACCAGCTTCCACATGTTCGACTTTTTCGAGGTGCTGTCGGTGCAAAGTTTCGTTTTATGGACGTTAACGCACCATGTCATCACACACAGCCTGTACAAGATTGTGTTGAAGCAGAAGATATTCATCGCATATGCTGGCCAGCACGTTCCCCTGACCTGAATTCCATTGAAAATGCATGGGATGCCTTGGGGAGACGTATTGCTGCTTGACAATTTCCTCCCACAAACAAGGAAACCCTCATCCATGCAGTGAAGGAGGAATGGAGAAACTTGCCTCAACAGCTACTGAATCATATTGTTCTGAGTATGCCACTAAAAGTTTTCTCGCATTACACTGTAGCCACACCCCTTTTTGATATGGCACTGACGATTGTTAATTGTGAGTGTTTTGCTTTCTTTGTACAGTCATGTTTTAGGACAATATTCACGTTTCAGAAAAGGAACCTCTGGTAATACCCTGTATACATCCTTTAAAAAAATTTTTTATATTAAATCCTGTGTAATATTCTGTTAACACTATTGTTTGCTTCTTGAATCACAATCTCACGTAGATTCTCATTTACTGTTCATTTCTTCTTGGACCTTAAGTTTTGTCCATCAGTGTATATATAAACTTTTTAATATACATTTTTCTTTTTTCTATTCACTTTACCTTTATACACATGATTTCATTTATATACATATGCATATAATTATTATGATACATATTGTGCTAACAAATCCTTATTTAAATAAATTGTTCTTTAAATCCAATTGGCAAAATAACTTCATAAATATCAATACATAATGAGAAAACAATTAAGAGAGTTTACAATCAGTCTTATATAATAAAATTTTTAAATTGAATATGGTATTTAAAATAAGGGTTCATAAAATTCAGTTAAAAATCGTTAACTGATAGGTTCATTAATGTTGCCTTAAACTTTCAATTGTTCTATTTTTAATAAGTATTTAATTCCTTTGAGTATTTTTTCATCATTTGAAATTTTATACACGTAAGTATTAAAATAATTGGGGTTTATTATTTTTTTTTTTCATTTTCACTTCGAAATGAGGTAAAAACGTTTTATTTGTACGGAATTTTAAACTAATTTTAGAACTATATTTAAAAAAATATAAACTCTATACATCAATTATTTTTTTTAAATAAAGTACTATTATTAAGTTCTATTTTAGATTTTTTTGGAATGTTTGAAGGGAAAGAAAGGAAACTGGAGGTTTGCCAATTAAAGTATTATTATGGATTTCTCTATTAAATAAATTTTTTTATCCATATTAAAAATTTTACTCGCTTTATTATTTAATTAAACATACCCAATGTTTAATAATATACATATTCTTAAAACAAATCGAACACACAGAAATAATTAACAAACTTTTAAAATTGATAGTAAATTTATTAAATCACCTTACAAAATGAATAATTTATTGTGTAACGTGACCTTGGAGAAAGGAATTTTAAGTTAATGAAAAAAAAATTTAAATTAGGAAAAATTAAAATGTTAAAATAATTAAATGAATCAAGCCAAGTTAAAGTAAAATTAATTAAGTTAAAGTGTCAGGCTAGCTCAGTTTCAATTCACTCAGAAATTTCACATAATTTCAAAATATCACTTTCTCGGGGTAGTTTTTTTAAATATTTTTTATTTAATCTTGATAAGACGGCACATCACAAGTAGAACGGCACATAACACGTATACACAAAATAATAAAAGCGCGAATAACTTTCTACATGTTAGCACAACTCAAAACAGAACAGAGCTGCAGTCAACGCTGTAACAGAACACTCTCCAACTCACAGCATTTCTCATTCGGCAAAGCTCACGGAAAACGGTCACGTGACTGCCGGTAGAGTCTATTTGTTTTAAAACGGGTGGCGCGCGTTACATCCTCCCCCTCTGTTTCCGATTTACGTCTCGGAGAGGAAACAGGATGCTTTCTGGGTCTTCCTCTTTTCCTTAAGGGTGCAACTGGAATAGTTTCAGTTTCTTGAAATGGTGACAAAGCGGAAACATGGTAAGACCCAATTCGCTCAGTAGGATTGTCCAGGCTAGCAATGTCATATGTCACTAGTGACTTTTGAGTCAAAACTATGTATGGCCCATCTCTCTTAGGCATAAATTTGGCTGTTTTATTTTTACTTGCTTTGCTCACAGGATGTAGGTTAACCCATACTTTATCACCAGGTGCGAAATACACTCGTCTACGATTTTTATCGTAATATTTCTTCCGCTGATCTTGTTTCATTTCAACACGCTCTTTCACACTTTTTGAAATATTTGCAAGACGTTTAAGATATGGGGTTATTTCCGGAACAAAATTGTCATTTTCCACAACAGCTCTAAAATCGTTTACCACGTCATCGATTGTTCTTAATTCTCGACCAAATTGCAGATAGGCGGCAGTTTGGCCAGTTGTATCAGATTTGGCAGAGTTCATAGCAAATCTAATAAAAGGAAGTTTATCAATCCAGGAACTGTGTTCATCTCCAACAAGGATTGCTATTCGAGGTTTCAAGCCTCGATTTTTGCGTTCGACTGGATTGGCCTGAGGATGGTACAAAGGTGTCAACGATTGGTCTATTCCAAGAATGTAACAAACTTGTTGTAGAACAGCGCTCACAAACTGAGGGCCGTTATCACTTATGAGTCTTCTTGGGATACCATAACGAAGGAAGATCTCTTCAATCAGAGTAGTTGCACATTCTTGTGCAGTGGCAGTTGTTAAGGCAAATAGTTCGACCCATTTAGTGGCACAATCTTCTACTATAAAAATCCACCGATGCCCATCTTTACTAGGAGGCAATGGTCCAAAGAGATCAATGCTGAGGGTCTCAAACCGCTGAGCATAAGCAGGTGTTCGTAATAAACCGCCGGGTTTCTGATTTGTTGCTTTATAACGGGCGCACTCTGGGCACTTTTTCACATATTCAGAAATGTATGCTCTCATGCCTGTCCAATAATATCTTTTAGCAATTCTCTGATAAGTTCCTGCTTCACCATAATGTCCGGCTGAGGGGTCGTCATGATGAAGTTTCAAAATATTTTGTCTTTCTGGTACTGGAACGACCAGTTGCGCTTCTTCGGCATCTGATTCGGGAGCATACCTATAAAGCACACCTTGATTCATCAGGAATCCTCTATCAGTCCAATTGGCGAAATCTTCGCTTTTCTGTTCGTCTTCAAAAGAATCTATGATCTTTTTAAGGTTTTCATCTTGCAACTGTGCTTCTCTGATATCTTTTCGACTTCTTGTTGGCATGTCTATGCTGACAAAATTGCATGTCTCACAGAAAGCAGATTGATGATTACAGACAGGGCGTGACAGAATGTCAGCCACGACATTAGATTTTCCAGGTTCATATTCTATTTTCTTCTTAATAATTTCTTTCTTAGCAGGAGTCATCTGGTTAGGTGGTGCAGCAACAGGAGCACTATCACCTGTATTCATACGATGCTCCACAAACGGGGTTGTCTCTCCCCCTGGTTGAAAACAGTTTTCATACCTTTTCAGATCATTAAGTTTTTCTCTTTCATCGGAATTTAGATTTTTGCCTTCATCTTCATGTAAAGCATACGGACTGACTTCGACCGCACCAGCTAACGTGCTATTTTCTTCTTGGTATTCATCAACAAGATAAAACTTTTCCCGAGGTTTATCGCTGAAATACCATGTTTTGTTGGCAGTATCTAACACCATGTTAGCATTATGTAAGAAATCCATACCTAAAAGAGTTCTATTACCCTTGGCATCTGGTAATACTATGAACTCCGTTTCGAAGACTCGGCCTTCAATCTCTACGGGCACAGTGGCAGACAAAGTGTTTCTAACTACTGTAATTCCGTCAGCTAACGTTAGTTCATGAGTATGTGGGTTCAATGCAACACCAGTTTTTAAAAATAATTTATACATACGTTCTCCGGCAATAGAACGATTCGCTCCCGTATCTGCACAAACCAACACTTTTTTATTGCAGATCGTGATAGGCACATTTGGAGCTGAAACTGCTGATGTATTTAAACTATATAGCTCAAGACGATGTGCTTGAACAGTTTGTTTTTTAACCGTAGGGGAACAATCTGGACATTTCTTCTTTATAAATCCCAATTTACCACAACCATAGCAAACAATATCGGATTCTATGCGTCGATTAGCAAACTTAGGAGAAGATCTGTCTTCTTTTGGAGGCTTACTCTGCTTCCAATTATTTTCTCGACGAGAAAACTCTTTTTTATCTTGGGGTACAACCGGATCCCTTTTAGGAAACGTAGATCTAATAATGTCATACGCATCTAATTTTTCGGCAAGGTCGACTGGCGAATTTAAATTTTCCCAATCATCTAACATATGTTGTTTGCATTCAACAGGCACGCGCCTTTTCATTTGATCAGCTATGATAAGATCCTGAAGATCTTCAAAAGACGTTACAGTTAATTATTTAAGCCAGTTTTCAAAATAAGCTCGAAGTTCAAAATAATAATCTCGCCAAGTTATTTCCTTGGACTTGCGATGCGTAAAGAACAGCTGTCTACACTTTTCGGCACTAATTTTAAACCTTTTTAGAAGTAAATCTTTAACATGTGAAAAATTTGAAGCGTTTTCTTCTGATTCACGAGCGATAAGCGTAGAGATAGAAGATGGTACAACACTGAGTAAATACGAAACCCATAGATGCTCTGGTACCTTCGAGAGCTTTAATTGACGTTCCAGGAGCACCAAAAACAATGTTACATCATCAGTGTCTGGCCTGAATGTAGGCAACAGCTTTTGGATATCTATCTTACTCTCCGGGTGAGACATTACCCCTGCTGCATTACCACCTACCGCTCCACTGGAAACACTTTGGCTCTGAGCCTGTAACTTGAGCTTCTCAAGCTCAAAATTCATCTCAAGCTTTTTTAACTCTAACTCTTCCGCTCTATGCTTTTCTTCTAATTCTAATTTGCGCTGTTCTAACTCAGCTGCTTTTTGTTTTTCCTCTAAGTCCCGTCTGCGTTGTTCTTCCTCGCGAGTCGAAATTTGGTTTCTGACTAATGAATTTACAAAATCAACTTCGTACGAGGGGGAGGATTTAATTTTTTCACGCAATGTGACAACTGTCATAGAGGGTTGAACATCTAAATTCATTTCTAACGCAACCTGATATAAATCCTCTTTGCGAGCTTTATTAAGTTCAGACATTTTAAACTTTAGCAAAACAACAAAACGAGTACCCCACAAATGCCGAAAATTCGTTTAAATTATTCCCCAAACGTGTGAGCTTTGCCGTTACAACTCATATAAACAAGACTTTAAGCAAAACAGTAAGGTTTAACATTAGCAAAACTCTTGACTACAAAACAAAACAAACTTTAAATCCCTGCAGGTATAAATAAACAGTATGGCCATACCGCGACACTTAATCTAAACAATATTTTAACCAATATAAAACCATTTACTGAATAGTTAACACTTTCAAACAATATTCTAAATAATATAAAATACATAATGAATAATTAAATTTGCAACCAATATTATCATTATATTACTAAGATTACTTAATATCAGTTTCATTCAATATCACTTTAAAAGAAAATAAAGTTTCTTTTATAAACAAATAATAAATACAAAAACTTACTCATTCCGTTTTGGAAATGAATCACATTCAAGGCTTTTTCATCAGTAAATCAGCAACTCAAAATTAAATACTTACGTTTAGCATTTAAATAATAACAAACACTTAAATAAAAATAGTAATCATTTCTCTTACGAAACCAATAAAAAAATAATAAAAATAAGCACATATCTTTATGAGAATTGCGATAAAATTATGAATCATTTTAACAACTTCTAATTTGACTGACAACAGTTTATTTTCCTCTTTTAAAAAGAAAAGAAAAAAAAAATCAACGAAAACGTAAATGAATATTTCTTTCGCTTTCTCTCGCACTCACTCTTTTTTTTTTTTTTTTTTTTTTATGAATCAAAATATTTTACTTAAAGCAAAGTAAAAATTAAACATACATGAACAGAATCAAAGTAAAATTTTCAGAATAATGGATGAGGGAGGGGGGAAGGGGAAATATGCAATACAAACATGACAGGAAAATAATAGAATGAATTAAAATTTAATAATGTCAAAAATATTTAGAATTTTTAGAATATCAATGTTACGAAGTCAAGAATCTGAAGAATGCATTATTTTTTAATAAAAATATTATGGATCCATTCTATTTAAAACGCTTACTTGGTAAAAATATTTTGTAGAACAAACAAATCTTGTAGAATAAACCACTATAGGCACAAACACTGTAGGCACCGTTCTAAGAACAAATGAAGTGAAAGGTTTTTTAAAAAACACTCATATCGCAGCATTTTTCTTTGTCGTAAACAAAACAATTTGCAGAATAGCTTTCGAAAATAACAACACATATCACATCGTGTAAAGCTGATGCATGAAAATGGCAAAGGTAACGAAACAAAAATTAATCTATAGACCATGGCGAACATACCTCACAAGCTTACGACGACGAATTATTCTGTAGAATTATAGGAACATATTTTTATACGCAACGACCGGTCGTGCCATTTTTTTTTCTCTGCTAGTTGAAAACCACACTTCTTGAATAAAAATATATTACTATATCACTTGACTTGAAGAATGATGAAATAATATTGCGAACACTTTTGAAAAATTTGGATGTGATCATTTTTCTTCGAATTCGTGGCCCGAGTTGGGTAGCCAATTGTCAGGCTAGCTCAGTTTCAATTCACTCAGAAATTTCACATAATTTCAAAATATCACTTTCTCGGGGTAGTTTTTTTAAATATTTTTTATTTAATCTTGATAAGACGGCACATCACAAGTAGAACGGCACATAACACGTATACACAAAATAATAAAAGCGCGAATAACTTTCTACATGTTAGCACAACTCAAAACAGAACAGAGCTGCAGTCAACGCTGTAACAGAACACTCTCCAACTCACAGCATTTCTCATTCGGCAAAGCTCACGGAAAACGGTCACGTGACTGCCGGTAGAGTCTATTTGTTTTAAAACGGGTGGCGCGCGTTACAAAAGTACATTTCCGAAATCAGTTATGAGTCATTTTTCAAAAAGCGTAACATTTCCGTCACATGCATTTTAGTGTAAAATTTTTAAGGAATTATTCATTTAACTATATTTTTAAATTGCAATAAGATTATGTCTATTTATATCAGTACCCACTTTTTTATAATATTTTTTTATTTATTATTTTTTGGGCTCACATTATGTGATTTCTCACGTCTGTGGCATGTGACCCACATTATATGGCTGTTAATGTTGTTTAATAACTTGTTTAATTTTAAAAATATATTTACATATTTATTATTGCTTCTACAAGTGTCTCAAATACTAAATATTTAAGCATATTTAAAATTTTTATATTGTGATTTAGTCTGTTTAAGTAGAACAATTAATACTGTCACACAATAAATTCTCACCTCCATTACCCAAACATAAAATGCCATTTTTCAATAATAGATGGCGGTACTGACATCACATTTTATTTCCCATGATACAAGTCTTTCACCTTGTTTACTTACAGATATGAAGAAGTTCGGAGATTTTGGTTGAGAAAAAAAAAATAAATTTTCTTTTTGTGAATCAAGCGTTGTTATTGAGAACTCCCACCTCCGTGAACATGAAGTTCAGGTATGTAAAACAATGTAAAAATACAAGTTTACCTGTTTTAATATGCTTAACATGTGCAAATTGTAATAAAAAAAAAATAAATTTCTTTTCTTGAAAAAAAAAAAAGCATACATTAAACCTATTTTTATTGAACATTCCTCACTTCAGTGAATTAAAGCTCATCTCCGTGAATAGGGACATCAATCCTATTAAGGCCTTGTTAAATCCTATTGTTGCCTTTAAGTCTGCTCGTGCAGATAATATAAAACTACTGGATTGTGTACCGTACGTGCCCCGTAAAAGGGAATGAAATCATTCTTCCTCTATCCCTAATTCCGATTTTTCTGCCGCAAACATTTGTTTCTTCTTTTGAAGCCAGGAGGGGCGATAAATAGGCCAAATGAAAACAGTTGGCGACTGCAAAGTGAACTGCTCTCCCTCTATTATATTTCATTTAATCGGGGATTCTTCACAAATTTAATCAGGATAGATTTATGGATTGCAGGACTTTTGTCGATAAGTTTGTAAGAAATATATGACCTGTATTATTATAATTATTTTATAACGATAGCTGATAAATTATGATGCATGGTAAATTATTTATTAAAAATACTAATACGAGGGTTTGTACGGGTACATTTATTTTCAAGGCTAAATATGAGTAATTTTTTTTTACAGAAAAATAAATCTAGTTTAAATGCGCGAAATTTCGTTTTATTTAAGGAAAGATTTTCTATAAGAAAATACTGGTACCGAAGAATTTCTTAGTCTGGAAATTCAAGGACCCGTACGAACAATGAATACATGAATACTTATAAATAAAAAAAGTTTTTTTGTAATTACTTGAATACCAATGTGTATAAATTTAACTGAACAATATGATTGTTTTGTTTACAATATCATTGTTACAATTTTGTTTCAACATTATTGTTTCAATTTTAATAAAGAAAAATAGTCTTGAACAATTCGAACATTTTAAAAGCGTTAAAATTTTAATTTTTCATGCTGTTTGATGCCGAGTAATAAAAAAAAACGATTCTTAATCTATTATAGTTGTTCATCAGGAGTGAAAGCAGCCAAAAAGGAAAAATAGAAAAAAATATCTGGCTATTTTTATTTCCTTTTAAATTAGTGATGTATATAAATAATTAATAATAATAAAAAAAACTACAAATAGAATAAAACAATAATCTGTATTATCAATTCATTAATTTATAAGTACTGATTTGTGTATTCACGAGATATTTGCGAGTTATTTTATTTTTATTAAACACTTTTTTTAAAAATTCAAAACAATATTTTGTATATTTTGTTTGCAGTGACAGAAGTACTTTTCGTATTACCACGTTTATACTTTTTAGCGCACAGGACTGCCACGGGCGATTATTTTTTAATACTATTTTGCACCACTTTTTTCAAAACAAATTATATATATATATACGCTTTGACAACATTTGCAAGAAAAATATACTACAAAATGTATTTTTTTTTTAAATAGTAGTGCGAACAGAATATAAAAATAGTCGCCTGTGGACGTCTGTGGCAGGCCTGCTGTCAAAGCCTGAGAGCTAATGTGTCCACAGGCTCTGTATTAGAGATGAGATTTCCGCGTTTTTGCACACCAATATATTCTTAAGGAAAATGTTGTTTTGTTAAATCGCAAAAATGTTCAGATTAAAGAAAATATTTTCTCTAACAAAATACCGGTGTGCAAAAACGCGGAAATCTCATCCCTGCTCTGTATGTACGTAACGCGATAACTCTTGATAGCAATATCCAATTTGCTTCAAATTTTGTAAATAGGTTCATTTTCATAAGGCGCGTCCCAGATTAATTTTAGGGGTTCATTGGTTAAGTATAAAGGTTTAACCTTAATTTAGAATGCCCCCCCCCCCTTAATTTAGATAAACGGGTTTTTCATGCAGAATTATCAGATTCGCTTCAAATAATTTGGTATACCAGTTTATTCTGATAAGGGGCTTCCCTGATTAGATTTGGATGTTCATTGGTTAAGTATGAAGGAGGGAACGGAGGTCTAATTCCCCCTTAATTTAGATAAATGGGTTTTTCATGCAGATTTATTCGATTTACTTCAAATTTGGTATACTGGTTAATTTTAATAAGACGCTTCCCTGATTAGATTTGGAAATTCATTGGTCAAGTATAAAGGTGTGTGTTTGTGTGTGTGTATGTGGGGGGGGGGGGGTAATCACTCCCTAAATTCAGCTAAATGGTTTTTTTTTTTTTTTTTTTTTTTTTTTTTTTGTCGATTTCTTTATTTTTTGAGGGGCATTATTCTTTGAAATAAGAGTGTAATATATAATTAGTGTCAATAGCCTGTGAGGTTCAATGCCATCAGTTTGACTGGTCACTTTTCTTTTCTCATAAGCATTCAATGTTCATTTTAAACTTGTGGTATCAGAGTATTGCAAAAGATTTCCCCGAATACATTTTTTTAAAATTATTACGTTAGATTTAAATTTCTTAATAATATTCTGTTAGTGTTGCAAATTGTTTCATAACCTATGCGTGATACATAATTTTTCGTTTTTGTTACTTTTATATTAGCCCTCATGCTATCAAAGTCTGAGAGATAATGTGCCCGAAGGTTCTGTATGTATGTAACGCGATAACACTTGATAGAAATATCGGATTTGCTTCAAATTTTGGATATAGGTTCATCTGATAAGGCGTTTTCCTGATTAGTTTTGGGGGTTCATTGGTTAAGTGTAAAGGGGGAAACGGTGGAGTAATCCCCCCCCCCTTAATTTAGAAAAAAACGAGTTTTTCATGCAGAATTATCCGATTTTCTTCAAATAATTTGGTATGCCAGTTAATTCTGATAAAGCGCTTCCCTGAATAGATTTGGAGGTTGATTTGTTAATTATATAAAGGGGGGGGGGGGTAGAAATGGAGGAGCTAATGGCACCCTTAATTTACTTTCTTTTTCTTTCTTTCTTTTTTTCCCAGTGTGGTTGCACCTTACTATTTATTTTTACCCCTTTCATGAACCCTAAATTAATATTAAACAGTTTTGTACTTTTTTTCTTTATTAAGTTAAAATATCCTTTTTAAAAAGAAAGAGATGACTTTTCATTATCTAGTAATGAGAGGGGGCAGAGGCCAAAGTTACAAACAGAAATAGTATAAAATATTCTTTTTAAATTGTTAGCGAAGAGATTTTTTTTTCTAAATGTTTCCGTTTTTTAAGTGAGTGGCGACTCTCGCACATTTTCACTGGTGGGACGCATAATACGATTTGTGTAGTAGAAGTCTGTAAACAAACAACAACAACAAAAAAAAAAAAAATAGGAATCATATAATACTTTCGACTATGGATGCGCATATTAAGGGAGACCGGGCTAGTAGGCGCACTTTTTAGTTATTGATTTTTATTAATTTTTTGTTTAAGTTTTTTATGAAACTTTCACTTTACTTTTAAAGAACAGGCATTGGGCTATAAATAGCCGGAGTTTTGAGTTTGTAGCTTTTAGAGTTTATATTTAGCGGAAGCCTAACTAAAAGGCAAATTGTGCGCCAACCTACCCCGTCACGGAGCAAGTTGCCTATACCTATGGGGGAAGTTGGCACACGCTTTATAAAAATTTAAATAAAACTCAAATAAGATACGCAGTTAAGAGAAATCAATTTCATTAATACCAGTAAGTTTAAACAAAGGCGTTATCGCCGTACATTGTAAATTCTAAATTATACAGACATAAAAATAATGAATAAAACACTAACATTGTGTAACTTCTATCTTACTCGATATCATCATCAGGGTTACAGTTATCACAAATAAAAAATCGAGTGTCTCCGTTTGGGCAAGACTCGTGTGCCCAAAATCTTGCATTGCAGCCAATTTCTCGGTGTTGTCTGTTTTTCATGCTACCAGCACACACCAGACATCGCGCCAACTTGCCCCGTGTTCAATGTGCCTACTAGCCCCATAATGAATTTCTTCACAAAAGGGACACGCAACCATCTAAGCATATATGATCCAAGTAAATCACATATGGGGTAGGTACAGTTAATCAATAGTACAATAATACAGTAACAGTAGGTACAATTCACCGGCTCCGAACCAGTTTCAGATAAGGAAAGAATGTTACTTTGAAATTCTCAGTACACAGACCATGCAATATATAATATAGTAAGACAAAATAATATAGGACCATAGTTCTAATAGCAGATGTTTCTCAGAACCTGACAATACTGGTGACGTATAAAGAGAGCGGCTCAATGCAAACTAATCGCGAATCTCACAGTAATTATGCGATTAAATCTAATTAAATTAGTCTGTTTTTAACAATTTGACGTCTATTGCTTTTATACCTACTACTACTGCGTATTGCATTACACAAATATATCACTAAAAGTTATCTAGGCTTTAAAAGCCGATGGCGAATAGAGTACGCCGCCCGTATGTTTATGTATGTCCAAACTGTCCGTGTCTTTAAGGGATAATATCTCTGGTAGTTACCAAAATATCTTTCGAAAATCATTATCAACAATCATTTTATACTTCTGTGACGATAGGTACCTCCAGCGCTCCTCAACTCGTTTGCTGAACGCCCGTAAATTGAAATTTGTGTGTAATGGAAAAATGCGATTTTCTCAAAAACTATGTGATTTATTGAAATCGCTGTAGTTTTCTTGCAAGTTTTAAATTAACTTTTACCACCCCTATTTTTTTATAATTTTAGTTTCAGTAGATTCGGAAATATAGGGGAAATATTTTTACTATTA
Source organism: Maratus speciosus (assembly GCA_963932465.1). Lineage (NCBI taxonomy): Eukaryota > Metazoa > Arthropoda > Arachnida > Araneae > Salticidae > Maratus > Maratus speciosus. Next base: position 310,759,366 of record OZ010794.1, read on the forward strand.
CCTTTTAAAAAATAGCAGATAACAACTTTTGAATTAATTTTCCAAGAACTGCAACTGTAATTACATCAACTCCTTTTAAAAAACCCTGTTTTCACACATTTTTTTTTTAATTCAACAATGAATTGACCTTTACAGCAATACTTATCTACATGAAATTCGATTCTTGCTCCTATATATTTTAACATTACATAATTTTAACAAATGTGCATCGAATTTGCAAGATTTTAACACTTCGATGACATGCACTTCAAGAAATGTTCATAATTAAACAAAACAATAATTTTTTATCTTATCAATAACTGAAAAATTCACATTTAAAAAAATATTTTCGTGATTGTACATATAAAAATAAGAATTTACAAACCAATTTCCATAATTTTATCACATTCCAACTTAATTTTTATACACAAAACATTGATTGTGCATATAAAAACAAGAGTTTACAAACCAATTTCCATAATTTCATCACATTCGAACTTGATTTTTATGCGCAAAATATTTTTAAATCAAATTCTATACTTTATGTTTCAGTGAAATTTGTACTAATCTAGGTTATTCTGCTCATATTATTAATCAAATTCTCATATGTTTCACCTTGCACTTCAGAATTTTTTGAATTACCGGTCATCAAGTTGTTTAAAATATAAATACTATTTTTATAGTTTTAATGGTATATAGTGTACTTGACTAGACTGAGTTATTCTATCCATATAATTAATCAAATTATCATATTTTTAATCTTACACTATGAAGATTTCTGAATTTCCATCCATTAAGTTTCTTAAAATATTAATACTATATTTATAGCTCTAATGATGCATAGCATACATGAATAAAATCTTTAATTTTAACATTTCATATTTCAAAACCAAACTATATGAATTTTTACTACAACGCTTATCAACATCACAGAATGCTTCAGAATTTATGCTTCACACTTTTCTAATAATTATGAGATATGTATTCCTCAGAAATATTACTATCATATGAATAAGTAAAGGAAATTTAATATATATTAAATAACCTCATACACGAAAAGTATCACAGAAGGAAAATATTAATAATCAATTAAAATAATTAACTATCGCATAAAATTCCATCGACTACTTATAAAACTTCAACTGATGAATGAAAAATGTGTAAATTAGCAAAATAAAATTTACAAAAGTAAAAAAAAAAAAAAATTACAAAAGAAAAAAAATTACAAAAGAAAAAAAATTACAAATAAGTGCAAGGTGAAACATATGACAATTTGATTAATAATATGAGCAGAATAACCTAGGCTAGTCCGAATTTCACGGAATAATAAGGTATACAATTTGATTAAAAAATGTTTTGAGCATAAAAATTAAGTTCGAATGTGATGAAATTATGGAAATTGGTTTGTAAACTCTTGTTTTTATATGTACAATCAATGTTTTGTGTATAAAAATTAAGTTGGAATGTGATAAAAATATGGAAATTGGTTTGTAAATTCTTATTTTTATATGTACAATCACGAAAATATTCTATTATATGTGAAATTTTCAGTTATTGATAAGATTAAAAATTACTGTTTTGTTTAATTATGAATCTTTCTTCAGGTGTATGTCATCGAAGTGTTAAAAACATTACAAATTCGATGTACATTTGTTAAAATTATGCAATGTTAAAAAATATAGGAGAAATAATCGAGTTTGATGTAGATAGGCATTGCTGTAAAGGTCAATTCGATGCTGAATTTCAAGAAATTGTGTGAAAATAAGGTTTTCTAAAAGGAGTTGATGTAATTTCAGTTACAGTTCTGGGAAAATTAATTCAAAAGTTGTTATCTGCTATTTTTTAAAAGGTAATAGTGAAAAGATCTAAGTAATATTTGCTCTTATGTGGTGAAAATTTCAAATAGTTTGGTTTGAAATATGGACTATCTGAAATATGAAATTTTTGAAAAATTAAAGTTTCTATTCATGTATACTCTGTATCATTAAAAAACTGTAAATATAGTATTCATATCTGAAACAACTTGATGAGTGATCGTTCTTTGATTTAATAATTTTCTGATAGATGGATAAAAAAAGTTGTTAAACTTATGTAATGTTAAAATATATAGGAGCAAGAATCGAGCTTGATGTTGAAAAGTGCTGCAATAATTCAGAAATCTTCGATGCTCTTGTAGTGCAGTCGGATAGTGCATATGGCTGTTAACCATGGGGTTGGCAGTTCGAATCCGCCCGAGGGCGACTTATTATTATTATTTGTTTTTACTTAGTAAGTTTAGAGGTTTCAAGAATTCATTTGTTTTTCATTTTGAGGGAAATTTACGTATTAAGCAATTATTTAATAACTTCTTTTTTGTTTGTGTTTAAATTTTAGTGTGCTGCTAATTCGTTTCGTTTCACTCAAAGCTGTAAAATTATAGGAGGCGCTCATGTTTTTTAATTCTTGGGATTGCTTTAAACAGGGAAAAATCACTGACTTTCGTTAACCCCTTGAAGGGAGGTGATACCGTCACGGCATCACATAATTTTAATCCCAAATTGCCACATTGGCACCGGAATTTTATTATGAAAATGTCATCTTTATTAAATACACGAAAATTTACTTTTACTTGTTTACAAATAAAGTCTCTTGTTAATACTGGTGTCATTAAATTATTTGAACGTTTTACGAATACCAGTACCTTGCCCTGAAAGGGTTAAATTAGAAAGTACTGAATTTGACTAAATAATGTTTTGTGTATGAAAAATTAAGTTTGAGTGTAGAAAAATCCAGTTAAATGTAATAAAAATTATGATATTAGTTTGTAAATTCATATTTTTATATGTACATTCATGAAAATATTTTTAAAATGTGAAATTATCAGTTATTGATTAGATTAAAATTAATTTATTTTTGTTTAGTAATGAGTATTTCTTGAAGTGTACATCATTCAAGGGTTAAAATTCTACATAGCTAGCATCTAAAAGTATGATAAAATCTCAAACTAGTGTAAAAGCTAATGAAATTCGTTTAAATTCGTCTTTTTTCATTAAAAATCATATTTTCCTTTTGTTATTTGTCCAATTATTAAAATTCATTAAGGTAATGGTTGTTCAAAACTGAAATATATGTTTAAATTTCGTTTTTAAGTTGAAATCCTAGTCACTTTTCTCTAAGTTGATATTTTCATCTTATAGTTGAAAAAATCTAAAGAAATCGGCCCTTTTCCTTAAAAATTGATATTTTCCATTGTTTTGCTTAATTATTAATATTCATTATAGTGTTGTTCATTCAAAATTCAGATATCTGCTCAAAATCTCAAATGTTTCAATGATCAAATGATCTCGAATGCATAAATCAATTTTATTCATTTCCAGTTTCCAATATAGGGAAGAAATTTGTACTATTGGTTTCAAATGTAGTAGTCATGATATGAATAGATGTAAATATGAACACTATATAAAGGTAATGAAGCTTTTCAAGATAGATAAAGTTTAACAATATAATTAGTATCTTGTAACAATATATAAACAAATGTATTTCAAAGTTGAAAATTTGCGTAAAATTTCATCTTTTTCTTGAAAACTGATATTTTTTTTTGTTTAATTAATGATATTTATTAAGTTTTTGTTGTTAAAAACTAAAATACGAGGGCTGTAAATTAAGTAATGGCAACATAGGTATAAATCAATTTTTAATGAACTTACAAGTACAATTGCATTACATTCCTTCTATGTAATCACCATCAAGGCTTATAACCTTTTGTCAAATGTCGGGAAGCCGTTGTAGACCAGTGGCAAGGTGTGATTGTTGATGTGAGCGACCGAGCGCCCTACTGCGTAGAGTACAGATGGACTCAGATCAACCTCTAAGGATAATTCTCGGACAGTCCATCGACGGTGTATGGTAAGGAGACAGCTCGGGATGTCAATCTGCTCTTGAGGAATGGAGGGCCAACCTGTGTGTTGCAAATCCGCAGTCTCATTCCGACCCGAACGAAATGCTTGAACCCATCGTGCTACTGTCCTATACGGTAACGCATTTGTGCCACAGGCTTCCACTAATCCTCGATAGCATTCTGTTGCATTTTTGACACGGGCAAACTCGATTTTAAGCCACGACCGCTGATCCCCTTTTGAAATCATGCTTTAGAGCGATGGAAACGAAATTCCTTATTTTAACGCCACACAACAACTACTCTTCTAAGCAGACCGACTGTTTTTTTGCATTCTACACATCGACAACAGCGCCACAACACCGCTCCGATATCCTATTTGCGCATGCCCGCCCTTCTGCGAGTTTCAAGGTTAAGTTGCCACTATTTAATTTACAACCCTCGTATAAGTTTAACTCTTCTCTTAGAAGTTGATATTTCCATGTTACAACTGAAAAAATCATAAGAAATTATCTTTTATCTCTTAAAAATTCATATTTTCCACTGTTCGGCTTAATTATTAATAATCATTAAGGTAATGATTTTTAAAAACTAAAATATAAGTTTATATCTTTCACGTAACAACTGAAAAGAAGCGTAAAAATTGATGTTTTTCTTGGATGTAAACAATTTCCGATATGCTTTTGTGACATCCAAACTATATTGTTGCGAACCCCCCAAGTTTAGGGAATGTGAGGGGGTTGACGGTGGTAAATAGGAGTTGTCTCGTCGAAAAAATCCTATTCAATCTGCTAAAAGATAAGAAAATTAGAATAAAAAATCGTATTTTTATATGCGTTTACGTGAAAATATTTTTCTATGTGAAATTTCAAGTTTTGAATTTATTTTGTTCAAATATACTATATTTTGTAGTGCTGTAGTCTAAAGTTTTATATCTTACATAACTAGTGTTTAAATATATGTTAAAATCTCAAACTAGTATAAAAGTTAGTAAAATTCGTTTAAATTCGTCTTTTTCATTAAAAAATTCATATTTTCCTTTGTTTTTAAAATTGGTTAAGGTAATGGTTGTTGAAAAACTTAAATATATGTTTAAATTTCCCTTTTAAGATGATATTCTCATCTTATAGCTGGAAAAATCCAAAGAAATCAGTTTTTTTTTCTTGAAAATCGTTATTTTCAATTGTTTTGTTTAATTAACAATACTCATTAAGATGTTAATCATTTAAAATTTAAATATATGTTTACCTTTCCTCATTTAAGTTGATATTCTGATCTTGTAGTTGAAAAAAAATATAGAAAGCAGCTGTTTTCCTTAAAAATTGTTATTTTCAATTATTTTGTTTAAGGGTGTTCTCAAATCCAAAAGGGCGACTTTCTGACATAAGTTTTAATTTATTTTTGTTCGAAAATGCATGAAACTAGTTGGTGTTGTTGTTCAGAAACTATGTCATTGAGCTTTTTCCCCCATTTTTTTTACAAACGCAATAGATCTTTCAGAAAAGAATGTCAAAGTGGGCGTTTTGAACCGAATTTCCGCGCGAAGGAAGAAAGAGACTCAAGAGCGAGCGAAAAACGTGTTTGTCACGTGATCGAAATTCCTTATAACTCAATAGGTGATTGATTGATCAAAAAATGGAAAAAACAGTTCAATTCCAAATTGCCTCCATGGCCAGGCTTTCCAATTTTATATCTTTCCGTTAAAAAATGAACTTTTAAATGTGTCAAAACGTTTTGCGCTTGTTGAGCAGAGCGGTTAAGAACAACCTTAATTAATAATACTCATTAAGACGTTAATCATACAGAATTCAAATGTATGTCTAACTTACCCCCATTTAAGTTGCTATTCTGATCTTGTAGCTGAAGAAAAATCTAGTAAAATCAGCCTTTTCAACAAAAATTGTTATTTTCCATTGTTTTGCTTAAGGATGTTCTCAGCTGCTCTGCTCAACAAGCGAAAACGTTCTGACACATTTTCAAATTTATTTTTTAACGGAAAGATATAAAATTCGAAAGCCTGAGCATGGAAGAGTTTTGGAATCCAACTGTGTTTTCCATTTTTGGATCCATCATTTAACTATTGAGTTAGAAGCGATTTTGATCACGTGACACGGTATTTTTCTCCCCTTACTGACTGGATTTTCTTCTTTCGTTCGGAAGTTTTGTTCAAAATGCCAACTTTGACAGTACTTTCTGAAAGATCTATTGCGCTTACAAGAAAACGGAAAAAACAGTTCGATGGCATAGTTTCTGAATAACAACACTTTCTAGTTTCATGCGTTTCCGAATAAAAATGAATTAAAACTTATGTCAGAAAGTTGACCCTTTGGATTTGAGAACAGCCTTAAGGTAAAGGTTGTTCAAAATTCAAATGTGATCCTTAGACGAAATTCGCGCCTTTTTTCTGTTGACGATTGAGAAAATTGATTTTTTTCGGCGACTAACTGTCGAAATTCTCGATATTTTTCCGTGATATTTTTTTATTTCCAAATTTTCGGAAAATTCGGAACAGAATCTCCCATGTAATAGTCTGTGATAATTTTTTTTTTAAAGATAATTTTTCTTGTGTGTTATTGAAAATGTTTGAATTGTATTGTGATCTTTATAGTGCAAAATAATGTCACATTCACATTTTTTTTAAATATTTACTCTTGTGTGACAAAATGAAAATAAGAAATATTGTTTTTCTAATATTCCCCACTACCATGATTGCTTAGCTTATTCTTACAGATATATTTTTTTTAACCTCTATCTTGGCCAATTTTATCTTCTGACTGCACATAACTAAAGATTTATATTATACTTAATTTAGATCCAAATTAGAAGAATTATGTGATTAAATGAAATATAAACATCTGATGTAGTCTGTGTTTCTTTTGTACATGTGTAAGTTATTTTTCACTTTGAATTCCTGTCCCCCCCCCCCCGTATAAACGCTATTGCTTTTATACATTTCTTTTATAATGTGGCGACTGGATTATTTGGGTTTAGGAGCCAGTGGCTCCTTTAAAATTTTTGGAATCTGCCCCTATACTCTAAATCATATCTTCATTCTTTGAATCCTTTTTCCATTTAGTTATTCTATTCTTCCGTTTCTAGATTCCAGTTAAAATCCTTGGGCACCCTAGAAACACATAGGACACTAGAATCAACGCAAAAAATTCTGACTCATTTTTTAACACAAATACATTATACTTGCAGAAAAGATTATTAAAGAGATTTGTAATCAACGTAAAATTTTAAACAAACTCTGACTTTACATATTTTCAAAGTGGAATCCCTTTAAAGACCCAAATAAAAGTATTTCAGTTTTTTACTTTTTTCTATCTTTACAAGAAGAAAGTATTGGCTTCGTAAAAGTGTTCGAAATCCGATTTTCGACGGACTTACACGTTTTAGGGGTCAGAGATCACGAAAAAATGCTTTTACAAAATGTCTGTCTGTGTGTGACACAAATTTTGTGGGACCTCTATCTCAAGAACTAATGAACGAAATTTAATAAAACTTTATATTCCGTTAGTGCCTGATATAAACTGGTGCTGATCACTTTTTGGTGTAAATCGTCTATAGGTGGCGCTGCCATGCTGCATTATTCACGATTTCCAAAATAGCTCTATCTCAAAAACTAATGCACAGATTTTCATCAAACTTCAAATTCAATTAGAAATTGACATAAGTTGTTGCTGATTAGATTTTAGTGTAAATCACCTAACCGGCGACGCTGTTATATTGCATTTTTCAGGAAGTATTAACATGAATGAGGTAGAAGAAAGTTTTGGGATTGTCACATCCGACTAGTTTATATTGTCTTTAATTTTAAAATATTAAATCCAAAATTGATGAAAACTAGTCGGATGTGGCAATCCCAAAACTTTCTTCTATCTCATGCATGTTAATACTTCCTGAAAAATACAGCCGGTTAGATGATTTACACCAAAATCTAATCAGCAACAACTTATGTCAACTTCTAACGGAATCTGAAGTTTCGTGAAAATCCGTGCATTAGTTTTTGAGTAGAGCTATGGCGGAAATCGTGAAATATTCTGCATAGCAACGCCACCTGTTGGGCGATATATACCAAAACCTAATAAGCAACAACTTAAGTCAACATGATAACTGAAGTTGAAGTTTGATTAAAATCCGTGATCTTCTTGAGATAAAACTATTGCGGGAATCAGGGAAAATGCAGCATAGCAGCGTCAGCTGTTGGGCGATTTACACAAAAACGTAGTCAGCAGCAACTCATATCAAGGACTAACTGAATCTGAAGTTTGATGACAGTCCACGCATTAGTTCTTGAGATAGAAACATTGTGGAAATAAGGAAAAATGATGTATAACAGTGCCGCCTGTTGGGTGATTTATACCTAAACGTAGTAAATATAAACTCATATCAAGGACTAACTGAATCTGAAGTTTCACGAAAATCCGTACATTATTTCTTGAGATAGAGCCATTAAGGAAATCGTAAAAAATGCAGCATAGCAGCGCCAACTGTTGAGAGATTTGCTCCAAAAACTAATCAGCACCAATTTATATCAGGGACTAACTGAATATAAATTTTTATTAAATTCCGTGCATTAGTTCTTGAGATAGTGCGCCCACAAAATTTGTCTCACACACAGACATACAGACAGACTCACAGACATACTCACGAACAGAAATTTTCTAAAAACATATTTTTTCGGGATCTCTGACCCCTAAAACGTGTAAATCCATCGAAAACCGGAATTCGAAAATTCTCACGAATCCAATACTTTCTTCTTGTAAAGACAGAAGAAAGTAAACTAGTCGGATGTACAAATCCCAAAACTTTCTTCTATCTCATACATGTCAATACTTCAAAATTCGTTATCACTTTACCAAAATTAAATGGCAACCTATGCTCATCATAATGATTCTAAAAAGATGAAATTCCTGCTTTAGTTCTTGAGATATGACTATCGCTGAAATCGTGTAAATACAGCAAAATTCAGCACCACTTATAGGGTGATTTACACCAGAACCTAATCATCATCAACTTATGTCAACGTCTAACTGAATATGGAATTTGGGGGAAATTCGTGCATTAGTTCTTGAGATAGAACTGTTGCGCAAATCATGACAAATGCAGCATAGAAGCGCCACCTGTGGAGCGATTTGCACCAACACATAATCAGCAGCAATATTAATCTAGGTGTACTTGAATCTGAAGTTTGATGAAAATTCGTGGATTAGTTCTTGAGATAGAGCTATTGAGGAAATCGTTCTAAATGCAGCACAGCAGCGCCACCTATTGGTCGATTTACACCAACACGTAGTCAGCATAATTTCATATAAAGGACTAACTAAATCCGATTTTTGATGAAAATGTGTGTATTAGTTCTTGAGATACAGCTACTGCGAAAATAGTGTAAATCCTGCAAAATGCAGCATAGCAACGCCACCTACTGGGCGATTTAAACCAAAACGTAAACAGCACCAACTCATATCAAGGAATAACTGAATCTGACGTTTTATAAAATTCCGTGGAGTTGTTAATGAGATAGAGCTATTGCGGAAATCCTGCAAAATGCAGCATAGCAGCGCCACCTGCTGGGCGATTTACACCAAAAACTAATCAGCACATATCTATATCAGGGACTACCCGAATATAAATTTTTATTGAATTCCGTGCATTAGTTCTTGAGATAGAGCGCCCACAAAATGTGTGTCACATACAGACAGACGGACAGACAGACAGACAGACTCACAGACAGACATTTTGTAAAAACATGTTTTTTGGAATCTCTGACACCTAAAACGTGTAAATCCGTCAAAAACCGGAAGTCGAAAATTTTCATGAATCCAATACTTTCTTCTTGTAAAGATAGAAGAAAGTAAAAAGCGACAAGACACAAGAGTCGAACTTCTGTCTTGATTTATCTAAAGCAAACCCCCTCCCCTCATTTTTAATTGTACTTAAATTAAAATGCAAACAATATTTATAAATATGTTTTATGTTTACATATGTTTTTATGAAATTTGGAATGACACAATCAAAAGCGAATACTGAAAAATAAATAAGATGGTAGATTTTTCTATTGCTTTGAAACTAACTGCTTTACAACTACTTCATTAAAATTTTTAGCTCAATACATAGAGAAGTAACTATGTAAGAATTTCTTCTGGAAACGGAACGTATTCCCAGAAGCATTTGATGGATACTGTGAATTATTAATATGTGAATGTGACTGGATCTAAACTAGATCTTTTAGAAACAATTGTCAACTATGTTATTTTTATTATTATTATTATTTTTTTTTTTTTAGAGAGCAGAAAGTTGAGCCTATATTACCCCAAGGTTACTTTATAGCATCGTTCAAAGTCAATTGATAACGATCAAGTGGGGTGTTTACCTTTAGCAGAAGGGAACGTTTACGGAAGGTGTGGGAGGGATTTGAGGGGATCCTCCTCGTCTCTAACTTTCTAATTACGTCCGCTTGACCACATATTTCCTGGAAAAAAAAAGACCATTCTTCTGGAGTATCTCTTTTGGCGAGCACTTTGCAAAGGTCACCTATATCAGCTTTTATTTGAAAAATAAGGATCGAAATTTTAGTGATGAAAAAAGTTATGATAAAAAAGGATTCAACTGTATCTTATAGTTGTTAATTATAGTTTATCCTGTGTTGAAAACTTGTATTTTTTTTTATTTATGTAAAAAGTAATATGCAAATTTCTTATTATTGAATGCAATTGTTAATTTTTATTTATAATTGAAAACTTTTTATTCATAATTTTATTAATTGAAATGTAACACAAAAACATAGATTATGTTAGCATTCAGGAAGTTAATTGTTTTAGAAATTTGGAATTCTTGATAGCTATTCAGGTATTTTAACACGGGGAAAACAAAATCATATAAATCAGAATTAAATTAAAAAAAAATCTGTTTTTCAGAAATATAGGACATAGTCTTTCTTTTTTAGCTTATTTATAAAATCTTACAAAACACAACACAGAAATATAAATCACATGTTTTAATTCAAACAACTGTTGATGATATATTTTTAAAATATGAAAATCAATAAATTATTTTCGTAAATACTTATAACTCATATGTTTAAATTTATTTATTTTCAAGAATTAATTATCTGCATTTGTACAAAATATGAATTAAAACGAGAAAGAAAAATTATGCATCAAGCATCGAAGAAATAGTTCCACTGTTTAATAAGATAACAAAGATACCAACGTAAACAATTTGGAAAACGCACAATACATTTGAAAAAACAATTTCAGCAATTAGCATAAATAGTTGGGTAAATTTCCGAATTACTGTGTGGAGACCTGTATATAATCTATAAGATTTGTATGTATACTACATATTAAAATGTAGTTCAGTTAGGAAACATACGGCACAATTGAAAATTATCCTTCAGCAATTTCCATCAATAAGCGGAAATTGGAAATGTACTCGAGATCTTTTGTGCATCCCTGTATATGAGCTATAATATGATCTTAGTAAAGGTTATATATACCAAATTTTGTGTAAAAAATAGCGCGACACATTAAAAATGCGTACCACAACTGAAAACGCACTTACAGCAATTATTCCTCATAGACATACACAATATGTTCCTGTAAATAAAGGATGAATGCATCACACACTATATTTCGTTTTAAGCATGCCGTGGTGCGCTTCAGCGATATTTATTAATTTCAGTATGTTTGAAATAGTGTAACATCATTAAAATTTACCGCAAACGATTTTCCCTCATAGACCGTAATGTAACAGAATTCTTTTGTGTGTCCCCTTAAACAAACTATACATGCTATATTTTCTATTTTTAATAGGAGACATGCTATAAGTAAACCCCAATAGCTTATACCAATTTCACAAGTTAATTAGCTAAAGTCAGAGCAAGCACAGAAAAATACTTATTTTGAAATATATACATAGTTAAAAAATACCAAATTAATCCAGAAACTGTATCACATATAATTATGCATATATTTCAAATATAATAAGAGTATGTAAATTTAATACATAGGGGAGATGGGGGATGAATGGGACATTTTCACAAAAATATTTATTTTTATTTTTTTACTTAAGTTATTATCAATATTATATATCACATTTCATACATTAGGTATTTGACAACACATATGAACAATATTTATTCTAGATTATGATTTATTCAGAAAAATATTATGAATTTAAAAAAACGTTCCTCCCTGTCCCAATCATCCTCACAGCAGGGATGAATGGGACACTAATGGGGATTGATGGGACACAAAGATTTTTCTCCCTGTATTCAATTTTACCAAATTAAAATTTATAATTATAACCTTATATGTAATTATATTTGTAATATATGATTTTACAGCACGAATCGATATGTTTTTTTTTCAAAAACTTCTTTTATTGCAGTTTTAACTTTTAATGCAGATTTCAGCTATCAATCTGTTCTTTTTTCCCACTTATGAGACATTTTAGATTTGAAATGAAAGTGCAAAATGTCTTTTAAATATGGCATAGCTAATAATTTTCAATCATAATTTATTAATTAATATTAATTAAATGTATCATGCAGAACGGAAATTATTGGGTCGATGGGAAAGTCGTGTCGTGTTGGGAAAATCAATTCGCACCAGAAAATTCTGCCCAGTAATTATTAGACATTAGATATCGGAATCAATGTCTAATAATTAAATGATAGAAATGATGAATGATATTTTCCGGTACGAATTAATTTTCCCAACACAACACGACTTTCCGATCGACCCAATATGTTAGGGGTGGGATTTATTTGTGCAACATTTCAAAATTCAATATAATTTCCCCCATTTGATCAATAAACATAAATTTATATAAAACATATACTATTTTTAACAATTTTATCTATTTTGATTAAGTTTTAGTACCAATTTTTTGATAATCCATTAATAATTATTACAATTCAATAAATAACACTCAGAAATTTTAAACAATAACAACTCATATAATGCTATTTAATACTATTAATTAACGTAAATTATTAATTTATCAACCTATATAATACTATTTAGTTAATAAATAAAATTTTCACCATCTCTAGGGATAAATGAGAATGTCCCACTCATCCCCATTTGAAATGTCCCAATCATCCCCATGATGCATATATTCCCTTCTCAACCATTTTACCTCAAAAATTATTTTGTCACATTGGTTACTATTCATTCAGTTTAATTATCGATATTGAACCTTAAAATAAATAGCTACAACATAGCTTAATTTTTTTATATTGTATAAGATATTTCACATCTTCAAATGTAAAAAAAAACTTACTTTTAAGCAGAGATTTCAGAAAATGCAACTTTGAAGGAAAATGAAAACAGCAATGTGGTCATACTTTTATTTATATTGTATAAGATATTTCACATCTTCAAATGTAAAAAAAACTTACTTTTAAGCAGAGATTTCAGAAAATGCAACTTTGAAGGAAAATGAAAACAGCAATGTGGTCATACTTTTAGTTCTGAAGCACACTGTGGTAGAGCCTTATATCGTTTTAGGAAGCAATTTAAAATAAATGTTTATTGCCGGAAATATTGAGAATGTCCCATCCATCCCTTGTCCCATTCATCCCCTGGCTCCCCTACTCATCATTCATATTGAAAATTTGTATTTATTCCTAAAGTGTTAAAAAAAAAGAAAAAGAAGAAAAGAAATATATACAATAAAAGACACAAGAAATGGTTTCAAATGCAATAAATAGATGAAACATTAAACATGCTGTCTAAGTAATCACGTTGCATTAATATAAGTACTTTTTTAGAAGTAAATTTTTAAAATGAAAAAAAAAAAATATTTTTTACATTTACTTAAAAAAATGTATATATATATATATATAAAATAATAAATTTGAAATCACAAATATATGAAGAAATGGATAAAGTTTTAAAGATGATCCAGAAATGAACATATGAAACCAGTATGCAATATAAGAAACTATGAATGACTCACAGAATCATCAGAGGAGCTTGTGAGTTCATTCATAGAAGATGCGTTATTTCATCCAATTTTGTCGGCATTAAGCCTAAAATGACAAAATTTAGCTCTAATAACGCAAACATTACAAAAAACAGATAATAAAACGTTTACCATACTTTAGTATTGAGCTGGTGACATGAATTAATAGCCGAAGAAATAGCCAAAAATCGCTATTTATAGGAATTTTTTTTATTTATTTATTCTGATAATTTAAGTGGTTCAAAGCGCGTAATTTGATTAAATGTCTTAGATTTTTGTTTTATTGATATTTTTATTTATTTAACATATATACCTGTACATATATTGGCATATTACTATACATATTACTATAGGCATATTACTATACATATCGGCTGTTAATTCATGGCACCAGCTCAATACTAAACTATCGCTTTTAATAAATTTCAGATCCTTATTTGAATTCCAAAATTTTTCGTATTGTTAGGTGGAATCTAAAATAAAACAAATCAAATATACAAGGTCTATTAGAGCTTTCAATTAAAAAAAATGGTTTTAATCTATACTCTATAACCCGGGAAGCCTGTTATGGTTCCCCTAGGGATATATAACGCTACAACTGGAGGAAGGTGGTGGGCCAAAAATTTTTGTCGTTGAGAAATTACTTTTTAAAAATTATTTATATATTTTTGCTTGCATTCATTTTTAAGCCAAATTCAAATACGCCTTCTTCTTTCTTTCTTTTTTTCTGTACTTCTTCTTTTTCTTTCTTTCTTTTTTAGTCCCAAAGAGAAAATAAAATACTTCATTTAACTGATGAAGACATTTTCAAATTGGTGAGGGGAAAAAAAAAAAAAAAAGTATATGCATTAATTTTATATCAATCAATTTAATCGTTATATGACCATTGAAGCGCTTTTGAAGTTCATTTTACTATTTGTGGAAGTTAACTCTTAGTTTTTCTGGGAAGTGTTAAAAAGAAATATCTAGGTAAGAACAAAGTGTTATAATTCTGTGCATTTTTTAAGTTTAATGGTCTTAGTGATGCAAGAGAATTTGAATTTATAAGTAGCGAATAAATTGTGAGTATTCTAGCATTATTATAAAGTAATTAAAAGAAAAAAATGTGCTTGATGTAATCTTTATTAAATGGACTATATTTTTTTCTTATGATTTCGCCCCCCCCCCCTTTAAAATTGACATTGCTAAAGTACCTTTTTAAAATCTCATAATTTATTTTTACCTCACTTTTTCTAAAGACCTCCTATTTCTGAAGATGTTATTTGATACTACTATACATGAAAATTAT
This sequence comes from Maratus speciosus, assembly GCA_963932465.1. Taxonomy (NCBI): domain Eukaryota; kingdom Metazoa; phylum Arthropoda; class Arachnida; order Araneae; family Salticidae; genus Maratus; species Maratus speciosus. The sequence goes on from OZ010794.1 coordinate 310,774,482, forward strand.
AATGTGACAAAATTTCGGAGACAAGTAAACGACCCGAAAACAATTTTTAAACAATCGCGAAATGTAAATATTCTATCGTATTATATACTGAATATACAATCTACTAACTTGTTATTCTACTTTAATAAGAATACAACCCCCTAAACAAACCTTACCACTGCTTTCCCTTCACGGTGGAAGGTTAAAATAATTATCGCACGCATCTCGTACGCGCCAAGTAAAAGTGCCAATTACATCTTGGAGGGGGAGACCGTGCATTGCAGGAAAGAAAAGAATGAAGACCCCAGCTCACATCGGGTCACGTAATGGACCTGATCCAAACTACTATATTTATTAATTTTTAATGAGGATAAAATTCGTGAAAACAGAAAAAAATTAAGAGCTTTTACGGGTTTTCCGTTTAAAATAGATGATGCAGATTTTGCAGAAAATTTGACACAAACAATAGCAGATTTTTCTCAGATATATTCAATTAGTATCGCAAATCTGCTCCACATCGACATACACGGGACAGAGCAAGAGATTGCGCGTAGAATTCAAGTGGCACTTACAGAATTGAAGCCTTTAGTACAACTTTCCCCGCACCCACGGATTCGGAAATCGAATCTGAACCCAATGATAGGACAAGGGATGTTATGCATAACCCGCCCTCTAGTGTGGCAGGAAATACTGGCGTCCGTTACTGATAGAAATAGTGTATCTTATAGACACCAAGCAACCCCTCCTCCCCCTAAACAATCTATTTCTTTTTCGGATATCGATAATTTAACTCCCTCCTTCCTTTTCTGGGTCAAAATCTACCAACATAGAGACGTGGATAGCCCGTTTCGAAGCACTGGCGGAATCCTTAGAATTTTCAGAAGTGCAGAAATTTATTTTCATCGAACGATCTATGTAAGGACTCGCGTTACTATTCGTGCAGAGTGAACTCAATTTAACATCCTATGCCGCACTCAAAAAAGCGTTACTCGTAGAATTCGGACATTCCTCGTCGCCGGCTCAAATTCATCAGCTGTTAGCCACCCTTTATTGTCGATCTAATGAAGGATTGTTAGAGAACTTTTTGCATATGCGAGACATGGCAAATCACTAGACTCTAGGGAGAGTCCTAACTATCGTGCAGGCTACTCTCGTCCCCAGAGCTTTATCAGTTCCCGTAAGAAAAACAAAACCACGTGACCAATGACGCAACACGAACGATATACGCAGGAAATGCAGTTTTGCAAAATGAAAAAGATAGAGAGATATTTGTAAATAAATTATTTAGAGCCTTTAAATATATAACAAATCCTTTGTTTTTATTTGGGTTAAAACATACACAAGTAATCCAGAATCCACAGTTTTATAAACTATGGACATTGCAGCAGGTTTCATACATCTTTTCGTAAATTATACACAGCATTTTCTACAATATATGCAACATCCACATAAATATGAAATATCAGTAAGAAAATCTTAAAACAAAGTTTCCATTAATTTATGTGTTGTTGCCATTGCTTTTGTCAGAGATAAGAATTTCTATTTTGTGAATAAATTATTTAGAGCCTTTAAATATATAACAAATCCTTTGTTTTTATTAGGGTTAAAACATACACAAGTAATCCACATCCACAGTTATATAAACTATGAACATTGCAGCAGGTTTCGAACATCTTTTTGTAAATTATGCATAGCATTTTCTACAATCTATGCAACATCTACATAAATATGAAATATCAGTAAGAAAACATTAAAACAAAGTTTCCATTAATTTATGTGTTGTTATCATTGCTTTTGTCAGAGATAAGAATTTCTATTTAACCCCGTTACTTTTATATATAGCCATTTCATTACATATTCCTTATGATTCATCTATTTTTAACTCATTTAACAAAAACTGTTTATAAAACTTTCTTCTGAAAATTGTGTATTATTAAAAAGTGTCAACAATCAGAATTTGTATTGAAATTTCTTTCTATACTATTAGAAATCATTAAAAAGAGCATGGAGCAATCATACTGCTTCTTCAGTGTTATTGTCACAGCAATTTCAAAAGGTGTTGGTGTTGTTTTATGACAGCCAATTATCAACACGAGGGATTTAGGCCCGAAGGTGGGGAGTGCCCTCCGTGGGGGTCTTTTTAAAGGAACCTAACCCATATTTATATAAAGAATTCAAGGTTCGAAGTAAACCAAGGAAAACTCTGAACGATTGGGTTTAAACCCAGCACCTCCTGTCTACCAGCTTCGAGAGCAAAACCTCTCGGCTACTGGTGGGGCAGCAATTTCAAAAAGCAAAATATAAAATTACACATTGTTAATAACTTTATAAAGAAAATGTTCCAATCATATTTTTTTTATAAAAAATAAATACAGTATAAGATCTTTATAATGCAATTCTCCATATAACGCACAGCTTCTGAAATGTAAACAAATGAATTTTATACTTAAGAAGAGCCTGCAATTTATATTGTAGAAATGTTGCTAACTTCTAGAGGACTAAATTTCAAATGTTATTTCCTCTTTATCTATATAATTAATTTTTTTTTTTTTTTTGGAAATAAGTAATGTAATGTTTTGTTCGTGCGTATTTTGATCATGTTTGTAAGGTAATTTCACAATATATGAAATGATCTGTATTAATGCAAAAATTTATAATCTGCACAAACAACCCTAAAATCCACACATCATCACAAATGTAAACAATAAAACTTTCAGTTCAAATGTAGGGGAAAAAATTAGAGTTTTTTTTAATTTTTATATCATTCCATATACATTTTCATATGTAATTCTTGTTCATACGATTGAACTCATGCTTTTTCTTTAAGGAGTATAGATTTATTTCTGAAAAAAAAATTAAGGTTTTGCTGGATACTGGTGATCACAATTTCTTTTTTGGTTATTAAGTTTGGCTAAATCTGAAATAAAGCTTCCCTATTTTATGATTTTGATGTGAATTAGTAAGGTAGCTTTATGAGGCAAGTTTTAATGAATAATTTAAAAAAAATGCAAATCTTTATTATGCATTATTATTTACTTGACCTTTACTTTTAATAATTTAGCCATTTTTAAAATTATCTTAATTTTTATTATTTTACTTTATTACTTCATTTTTTCTACTTAATTATTTTACTCTAAAGCATTCATTATAATTTTGATTACAGTATTGCATTCAAATTGCTGTTTAAAAAATGTAAACAAAGCGATGACCAGAAATCCGCAAAATTCTAAACTCTGCTCAACCTCTGGTCCCAAGCTGTGCAGATTTGAGGGAGTCTACTGTATTCAGGGTTGGATGGTATTTACTGGTTTTAACCATGGTTTTTACCGTCTTTGGAAAAACATGTTTTTACCACCTTTGAAAAACTTATTAGTTTGGCTGTTTTTGCCACTTTTTTAAAAATTTATCTGTTAATTGTTCATTTTTCCAGGGATGAAAGTTTTCCGGGTATTTAATACCACTATAACAATATTCACCTAATTTAGTTTCTGATTAGGTAAGTAAAAGAATGCTATACAAGAATAGTGGATTTTAAGGAATATGAAAAGGCCTGCTAAACTTTCATCCCTGTTTTCCTACTACAAGAATTCAAAATTTTAAATATATTATTGTATAGTTATCATATAACTATTATTATCAGAATTCGCATTACATTATTTATTATATTTATCTTAATGGTGACTAGTTTACAAATTTTTACTTAAAGATTATAAGTACACTTTTATCACACTTAATAAACCTTAATCATTTTAATAAAAACCAAACACTTACAAATATTAGTTATCACATAATGTAGTTTGTATAAATGTTAGTACTGTTTACCAACCTGTGTCCTGCTGGAGTATTCAACCTGCAACAGCAAATTCAATTTGAAGAGAGAGTTTATTCTATCCTTAGGTTTTTACCACTTTTTCCCAGGTTTTTTACTGGTAAAAACCTAGTTTTTATGATGTCCTGGTAAAAACCAGTTTTTACCAGTAAAAAGACAACCCTGACTGTATTACAAAAAATACGATATCAACTAATGTTTGAGAAAAAGCAATTAGTTACAATATAGTTTCCTATTTTTTTTTTATAATCTCTATTTTCTTGCACAGGTACTTTAAAAGTCAACTAGCATTGCTGATAAGTAATACTTCATATCAATTTTACATCATTAAACATACATTGTTGAAAATATGTTCCTTCTGTTTGCTTTTCTGAAAACGTTTCATGATTTTAGAAAAGTAATCTAAATGTTAATGGAGAAAATATATGCTTTATGTGCCATTAAACATATTCCTTAAATGTGTTTGTTACATTATACTGGAAAATATTAGATCTGAATGTATGAAATTTTTTTTCATCTATCATCCGGCAGTTCAAAAATAAAACCACTAAAAGTTCAATAAACAAAAATTCTTGTATCTTAGCAATTGAAAAATAAATATTAAATTAAAATTCTGAAATCTTTCCTATTCATCCACAAATTTTATAAACTGATGTATTAAATCAAGAACTATATGTAGAGGAAAAAAGATGTTTCCTGTATTGTATTATCTTCTCTAAGGAATTTTTAGCTGACAATATCTATTGCAATTTTTCTATTACGAAAAACAAAATAAATCTTCTATATGTTCTTAAGCATATGAGCAGCTTTTAAATAAAAAATGGTCATGTATAACGATTTAAGTACAGTATGGAACATCAAACCTGAAATCCGAACTCTCTCTTACAAAAAAAGAAAAAGAAAAAAAAAAGGAATTTTTCTCAAAAAAGAAAAGTTTAAAAAGGGACGTCAGATGAAAATATTTCCTGTTAGTGGCAAAAGATTGTGCTGCCTGCTTTAAAAAGTGTGGCTAGTGGAAAAAAACCACTATAAAAAATATGGAGTGCTATGTAGAGAGGGGTTTGCATTCCTTGCTCCGGATAGCTGTAAAACGCTAACTGACGTTTTTTTTTTTTTTTTTTTTTTTTTTTTTTTTTTTTTTTTTTTTTTTAAATAACTATAATAGTAGCTTTAATTTTATGTTCTGTTGTAGTAAAGATTTTTTCTAACATTAGGTAAGCACCCTTTCAATGCTTCTTTTGCTTCGCTAATTTAATTCATTTTTTTGTTTTTAAACCCAGTTTTAAATACTAGAGCCCTACCGAGTACTCGGTAAATACTCGGCACTCGGCCAATTTGCTGAGTACTCGGTACTCAGTGAAATTTTGGCCGAGTACTCGGCCAATACCGAGTAGTTGTAAGAATTTCATTTTTTAAGCATATGAATTTAAAACTGATCTGTAAAAAGTTATTTGAATATCAATGTATAGTAATATATGCAATAATTCATAAAACTGTTTACTTGGTATTTAACAACATGTCTACAAAATATAGAAAAAATTAAGAACAAAAACCCTCGTAAAATAATTCCAGATTAAAATTTAGTTTCACATTTATACAAATAAAAATAAGTTCTTTTTAAATATATAGGAAAACAGAAAAGACTATTATTTTGGATAAAGAAACTGAAAATACAACAAATGTAATAAAAAAATTAATAATTAAATTTATTATATTTCAAATTATGGTGCAAAAACACCAAACGTTCTGCATTATCAGTAGACAGGGCATTTCTTTTACTACTATAAATTTGGCCTGCCTCTGAAAATATACGTTCAGAATAAACAGTGGTTGAAGGTGCACATAAGAATTTTTGGTACTTTTCAGTTAGCCGGGTGCCAGTGTTATATATGCATATTTATATACATACATATATGTAAATATACATATATATCCATATACACATATTGTATATATATATACACATATATATATGTATATATACATATATGTATGTATATAAATATGTATATATAACATTGGCGCCCGGCTAACCACAAAATACCGAATTTTTTTGCAAGGTTGCCCATAAACGGAAAAGTTTTTTTTTTTTTTCTCCCCCCACCATGCAAATGGAGTGTCAGTTTTACATAAGTCTTCTGTTGAGAAAACCTGTATCGCTTTTTGTACCTCTTTTTATTTTTCTCTTTTTTATTTTTAATCAAAAGAAAATAAGGTACAGTTACAAAATAAATATGAAATGTTTTGCATTTTTCAATGAATTGTTACAGTAACCAATAAACATTTTTATTTTTGATAGACAGATTTCAGGTATCGGAATAAATTAGAGGGTTGAAGAATGTTTTAATTTTATATTGGTTAATAATTGTACTTGTTATGTATCCTTTTTTTTTTTGCTGTTTTGAATTGTCAAAAATTGACTTTAAAAGGTGCACAAATAAATTTCAAATTTAATTAGTTAATTTATATATATATATTATATATATGTACACAGGTATATTTATATAGATATGTACACACATATGTACACCTAAGCTCACATTATGTGCACATCAGCATTTTTTTTCCTTATTACACAACTACTCGGTATTCGGTACTTGGTACTCGGCCGAGTAGTCAGTGGGCGAGTACTCGGTACTCGGCCAAAGTACTACTCGGTACACCACTATTAAATACTTTTTTTTAAATCTTTTTTTCTAAAACATTTTTATTATTTTGACTTCTTTTAAAAGCATAAATTATAAGTCTTATGCTAAATACAACAGATATCGAAATTCCATCATATTACTTTCATTTGTTGACTTTTCTTTTGAGTGAAGACCTAAAATCTGGTAAATTCTGAAATCTAAAGCAGTCGTCCTGAGCACTTCAGATTTGGGGATTCCATACTGTATTTTTTATATACTGAATATTTTATGTATTGTAGTACATTAGACTCCCTCAAATCCGCAACCCTAAAATCCACACATCATCGGAGATGTAAACCATGAAATTTAGAGTTCAGATTTAAGGACAAAAATACAGGCTTATATATATATATATATCGTTCCGTTTTGTAATTTTAATATGTTCTCATTAATGTGACTGAACTCATGCCTTTTTCATGAAGGAAGTATATATTTATTTCTTAAAATATTCAAGATATTGCTGATATCACTGTCACTTGTGATCACAATCTTTTTGCCAAATATATTTATGTATTCCTCAAACCTTCTTGGTTATTAAGTGTAGTTAAATCTGGAATGAAGCTTCGTTATTTTAGGATTTTGATGTGAATTAGTAGGGTACCTTTACGAGGCAAGTTTCATTGAATAATTCAAGAAAAATGTATCTCATATTTATTATGCATATTTAATTATACATTATTATTTACATGACCTTTACTTATAATAATTTAATCATTTTTTAAATTATATAACTTCTTATTTTAGTTTATTAATTTACTTAATTATTTCAATATTTACTGTATTGCAAGCATTCATTTATAATTTTGATTGCATTATTACATTCAAATGACTGTTTAAAAAATGTAAACAAATCAATGGCCAGAAATCCGCAAAATTCTAAAATCCATACAACATCTGGTCCCAAGCTGTGCGGATTTGAGGGAGTCTACTGTATAAAATATATGCATTACAATATTACAGAAATAGTCTTTGAAAATATAATTTCCGTATTAATAAAAAAAAAATTTAAATATTAATTTTTTTGACGTTAAACTATTAAAATTATGCAATCTTTGATATTGTATATACAATGTGCTCTAAAAGAAAAAAAAAAAAAAAAAAAAAAAAAAAAAAAAAAGATATTAAGGAAACGTTTCTGTAATTTTTAACACAAAGTTACATAAAAACCAGCACCTCGCCAAAAAATCATCACCTTTAATGACATGGGGGGAGAATTAAAAAAAAAAAATCTGTATCCAACGTTCATATAAAAACTAATGTACACATAAAATAAATAGATAATATCACATAACTGATAATTTTCTTGATTTTCAAAAGGGGGAGATAGGAGGGAAATAGTACTTAATGATTTTACTATAAAGATGGGTACTTCCTGGTTACAGGAGCCCCTGCAATTGCAATTATGAAAGCAAAGGTCGTTGCCAGACATATATGCAACATATGTATATACTATATACATAAACACTGATATGTGTATATACATATGTGTGTGTGAATAAAAATATAAAATACTACATGGTGATTTATTATTTCAAATGTATATTTCTAAAAAAATTAAACTTTGTGAACTGAGGAGGGGAAAAAAGAGAAGAAGATTTTTTTTTGTGTGTGTGGGGGGTGGGGGGCATTATTAGATAACTGATTATTTACCTTACTGAAGATTTACAAATAGGACAAAAAAAAAATAAATATGACAAAGTTTTAAAGGCTTTAAATTTGTATTCTTGGTAAGAAGGTGAAACAATTTCGAGTGAGGATGGAAGAAAATTATATGATTGATTATTTATTGTTGCAATAAAGTAACAGATGGAGCAGAATTTTTTTTAAAAATTGCTTTAACAATTTTAAACTTGGGGTGAACTGAGGCCAATGGGGGGGGGGGGGGGCAGCAGAAGCAGAATGGAGAGATTTTTTTTTTCTTGGAGGGAGCTGGAGTTTATTAGATAACTTATTTATTTACCATGCTAAAGATTTACAAATTATAGTATTTTAAACTAATTAATAAATAATAACATCCTCAAGGTTGAGATGGCCATGTAGATACTTATAGGCCGGGAGGCGACTGCACAAACCATCACCTCATCGAGTTGACGGCTGAAATTCCAGGATTAGTTAAAATTCGATTCGCATATTAAAATGCAACTGGTCGGCCAAGTCATATCTTGGTGGAAGACACCTGCAAACTCGATTTTAGTAGTTATCCTATTACCATTGTGTTTTCCTGCTCCCAGTCCACCATGTCTTCATACCTTTAGGTGCAAGAAAACACCATGATAAACCTACCGATCAACGACTAAAATCAGGTCTGCAAGTGGTTTCCACCAAGATATGACTTGGCAGACCAGTTGCATTTCAATATGTTAATCAAATTCTGTCTAATCCTAGAGTTTCAGATACCAATTCGATGAGGTGATGGTCTGTGCAGCTGCCTCCTGGTCTATTAAGGCTGTTCTCAACTGCTCTGCTCAACAAGTGCAAAACGTTTTGACACATTTAAAAAATTCATTTTTTTAGCGGAAAGATATAAAATTGGAAGGCCTGACTATGGAAGCGATTTGAAATCGAACTATGTTTTCCATTTTTTGATAAATATATTACCTATTGAGTTATAAGACATTTTGATGACGTGACAAACACGTTTTTCTCCCTTCGCTGACTGTTTTTCTGCTTTCTTCAGGAACTTCAGTTCAAAACACCCACTTTGACACTATTTTCTGAAAGATCATTGTGTTTGCAAAAAATTCGAAAAAACAGTTCGATTACATAGTTTCTGAGCAACAACACCTGCTAGTTTCATGCATTTCCGAACAAAAATAAATTTAAACTTATGTCATAAAGTTGCCCTTTTGGATTTTAGAACAGCCTTAATTAATCTTTAATTTTACGCATAACAAACGAACACCAGTTATATACACACACTACACATTTTTGAAACTGTTCTGTTTTTATCAGAAAAGTATAATTTGCTTACATGACAGGCTTTTCAAATACTTGTGATGCCATCTAGTGAGTAATATTCAAACTGAAAAATATTACAAACAGTACATATTTGCTAAGAAGGGCAAAGGAGAAAAGCTCTAATTTTGAGAAGTGGAAAGAGTCGATGGTCGATTATTTATCGTTACAATAAAGTAATAAAAACAGCAGAAACAGTTTTTAAAAAATTATATAGTTTTAAAAAGTTGAAACTTTGCGTATTTTGGTGTTGGGGAAAGAGGGAAGCAAAATTTTGGAAGGGAGGAAATCTAAATGAATTTTTTTACGATTTTTAAAAAAAATCAGAAATTCAACGGAATGCAGAAGAGTTTCACTGCCGATTAAGAAACAATAGGAGAGTAAAATGGTACTTGTGTATTATCCAGGCCAGATAGATAGATCGCCAAAAATGGTTGACAATCATCAATTTGATTTATCATAAAGGTGATACAAAACACTAATTTTGGTACTACTTAGCTATCTTGTTGACCAATTTCGCCAAATTATACAAACTAATATAATTTTTATTTTAGATAACGAAAGAACAAATAAATTAGTATAACATTAATAAAAATGCAAATAAAACGTCGAAATAAAAATCACTTGATGACATAAACACGTGTAACTTGCTTAAAATCAAGTGAATTTGACATTTACGATCAACCATTATTGTCATTTAATCTTATAGTTTGGCGATAGATTTTTGGTCGACAGGATAACTAAGTAGTACTCTAATTTCATATACATTTATTAAATATATAACATCAAATTGATGGATTTTAGCAATAAATGATATTAACATTGGCAGTTTTATTTCCAGTGGTTTGGTATGTCCACCAGAATGAACATAATATAAATATACTGTATCAATGAATATAATATATCTATGCTATAGCATTTATATAATTATACATATATAAATACTTCTGCCACTGCCTTTAATATGACTATTAACTTTGCAGTTAAAATAAACAAAGCAAAAAAAAATAAAAATAAGGGTTACTATAATTAATATTTTTAATGCCATTGTTGGCACAGTGAAGCACCAGTAAAATTAAGGACTTTTAGCAGATTTTTCAAACAAATAAGGACTTTCAAGGACCAAAAATTATTTTAAAAAATTTTAAGGGTTTTCAAGGACCATGTGAACCCTGAAAACTTCATAACTACTTAATTACTATTTGAAATACACATATGCATTAACCCTGTCAGGGCAAAGTACTTCTATTTGTAAAATGATTGAACGACATCAGAATTCACAAACAAATTTATTTGAAAATAAATAAAAGCCTTTCTTCACATGCTTAATAAAAGGAAAAATTTTATTCCAAAACTCTAGTGCCAACATGGCACTTAGGAATTAAAATTACGTTGTACGAAACTGAACCACTGCCTTTGAAGGGATTAAAATGATAAAAAAACGAACAGAAAATAACGTCAATTTTTAATAAATTTACTTTAAAAGTATCTCGGGGGGGGGGGGGGAGTAACATCAACATTTGAATTGCGTGGCAAGGATTTTAACTACAATCAGACCACTGTCCAACAAATCAGTTACATTAAGATATGCATAAAATAATACACTTATGGATAAAGGCAATCATTTCTTCAATATACAAGTCCTTAGTTGATTTAAAACTTGCCAATAAATTCAAAATTCAATCAGAAAATTATTAAATAAATTAAGTTTGATATTTAGTTTTCAGAACATTCTTCCACAATAACAAGTTTATACAAAGTATAGATACCGATAATAAACCTGAAAATTTTGCTGCACTTACTATTCAAAGTAGACGAAATAATTTTACATCAAAGCCAGGGCAAACGAAGGAACTTTGCATTAATCCTAATTCAGCTAGCAGACATAATTAAGATAACTGAAAGATATATATAACACTTCAATTATCATAATTAGACCAACTAGCTAAGAGTTCAAAGAAATTTCACAGAAATAAACAACCTACAGTTTCGTTTTTAACTTCCGCACATCAACAGCTGATTAGCGCAAAGCACACTGGGAAAATACTACAACAGCCGAGGTCGATAAACGCTGGTAACGAGAGTGCCTTGCACGGTAGTTAGGACTCTCCCTAGGGTCTATTTGGCAAATCGAGGAAACTTTGACGACATGACACTCATCCATTATATAATACAGGGTATTGACGACTTTCCCCAAAATAAAGCGATACTTTTCGGATGCACTGATTTGATGCAATTCAAACAAAAATTGTTAATTTACGGCCAAATTAGCCAATCTAACCGCGAGACACGCTCCCGTACACAGAATTTAAAACCCAGTACAGCACGAGCACCGCCACCTAGAATCCAAAACAAAATTAATTGATATAACTATGGATCAATTAGCCATGTTGCCGTTAATTGTACCAATAAAAATAGAGGCTCTAAGTGTTTTAAATGCTCGGCTTTTGCTCATAAATCATTTAATCATGGACAGCAAACCGCAGAACGCAAGACGTCCACACAAGGCACCCTCCCTCCAAAAATTCAAATAGTCGAGCGAAGTCAGCCGCACAAGAACATATAAAAATACGTAAAAGTCGCAGACAAAGCGATAGAAGCCCTCTTCGAAACCGGCAGCGAGATTTCAGCTATGAGACATGATTTTTTACCAAGTAATTGGTTACCCCCCTCCTGCAAGCTGAATCGATACAATTAACAGGTATAGGAGGCTATGGTCTAATTCCATTAGGATCTTACGACGGATATTTGAATAGATGAAACCCCATTTACAGCTACGCTTTATGTTGTAGATTACATTTTATGTCGTAGATTCGTCACAAATGTCCATCCCCATCATTATTGGTAGATATATCCTGGCCCAAGGTACCTTAATCTGTAACGAACACGGAATTTCCTTTGAAAAACCCCGAACTTATCTGTAAATTACATTAACGTGAGCCAAAAAGAAAATTCCCTTAATACGGACACCAAAGTCGTTAATTTTATGTTAACTCAAAAGAGCATAAATGTCCCTCAACGTAATGAAACGATACCAGTAATCACCAAACCCTTAGTTGAACTTATATCCCAGTTAAAAAATCCCCCCCCCAGAAATTTGCCTAAATAAAGAAGCAGATATTCCGTTATAACAGGTTCCGTACAACCCCTTTCGAAACAAAATACGCACTGTCGTTGAAACGCCTGAATTAAAATCTCACCCCTTAAATGCGGGATTTCGTGCAGAAGTGGAAAGAAATATTCTTAATGATAGCACATATCTCTTTGAATTAGTAAGATTCATCAGTGCATTAGCGATAATTATTATCTGTATATCGACTCACTCTATCAAACTCCCAAGATGAAATTCACCTCCAGATTGACCTACTTTTCGATTTCGCGTTATAAGCTCTAACTTTGACGATGTGCCTCATAATACTTACACAACCAGATATTACTAGTGTACCGAAAAGAAGAAAACGAAGGAAAAAAACAGGCAGACGAAAATTCGTATCTGTCAAAAAGTGCTAAGTGCTAAGCAGTTTTATGTAGCCTAATTGGACAAATTTTTTTTTCACTTCTTTTTTCTCAAGAACTGCAAGATGTTTACAGTGTCACTACTTTTTTTCCATCAAAATATTGCAACAATTGTACAGATTACTGTGTATATATTTTTTTCCATTTCATCAAGAATGTCGTGTTTTATAATTAACAGTTATTTATGAGGGAAGGTGCCAAATACCTGATATGCAGTGATTTTTTTTAAAGCAGAGCGGATCACGAGTTATCACATTCTTATAGAAAGTGGAACGAGTGTTTTTTTTTTTTTTCCGTTCCGCTGATATTTTGTTACTACCATTTATCAGGACTTCGCACAGACTAAACCAAAACGTTTTTTTTAATATTCAACGACAACGTTGCTAGGAACGGTGACTTTCCTTTTTTTGTTTATCTCAAATGTTAAGAAGAGACTTCTTTCTGTTTACATAAACTGTAAAGTACAGACATTTTAACACTCTTCCATTTCGGGAGCGACATGGAAAAAAGAAAGAAAAAAGACTATTTTTTTCAGACTATTAATTCGAGATTTTACACATTTTTTTGAAGATATTGTAAGATGCCAGGTTCTAGATTGTATGTTACTAGTACCCATGTTATTATATAAGTGTTTTTCAGATAAATGGTAAGTGTTTTCTGTTAAAAAATGTTCACGATAGAAGACACGGATTATTTTTATTTATTTTTTTTCCTTTGTTGCCTCCTAGATGAAAGTCATACTTTTTTTCAGTTAATTAGCCTTTTTTTTATGCGGTAAAGACATATTTTTTTAAGAGAAAAGACTGGTAGAATTTATTAGCTGGCGTAAAGAAATTTATCGTTCGCGCAGACATATTTAAAGAAGAAAGAAAGAAAACTCATTCTTTTTTAAGGCAGATAGACAAAATTAGTTTTTTTCCCTATTAAGACGTAACTTGTTTTTTGTTATTGTTTTTTAAGATAGTTTAACGAAGATATAGTCTCTTTTGCCGTGTTTTAAAGACGACGGAGAAAGGTGTATTAATGACGTTAGATGAATATTTTAAGATGTATATTTATAAAGTCGTAAATCAGAAATTTGAGTTTAGGCTTCAATTTAAGAAAGTCGAAAAATTTTTTAAGACTATGCAGAAGACGAAAATTCTTCGACGATGTAAAAAACACTACACCAGGACGTATTTTTTTATAAATATTTTTGAAGGTTGTACATGTGACTATAGTAAAGCTTATGACGCTTTAATGCAGTTATTTTTTTTTTCTTAAAAGTTTTGATGAGAAAAAAAAATATATTAGACAACTCAAAAATATGACGAATTAAGCGGTATCATTTTAGTTTTATTTATATAGTATATTTTGAATTCTCTGTTAGTATTTACTGTGTTATATATTGTTTTATATTGTGTGTAGTGATTTGAAATTTTTATATAGTGTTAGTGCTGTTATGTGTTCTGTTTTTACGTTACTTCTGTCAGTCAGAGGTGTGCCGGCGTCGAATGGCCGAGTGTCAAGTGAGAGACGGCTTAGGCCACTGACCGAGAGTGGTGATGCATCCAGAATCATCCACATACAGCACACACCTAGTAACAAGCTATGTCTCCAGTTAATGACGCTGAGACTGGAGAAGTTGTCTCACAAGGGAAATCATTGTGTCAGCAGTTTTCGGTAGGCCACATGATTAGCCACGTTACACAATTCTCTTGTGAAAAGGTAGCTTGATCAGCAGGTATTTCTGTTTAAATACTGTCCCAAATCCTTTGTGAGGACAGACGACTTTGACTTACCCCTGGTTACGGACGCGCACTTGACCGGGCGCGTCTGTGAAACACCCAATCAGCATTGTAAATATACTGTACATATTTAACTTTATTAAATAATGTGTAAAATACGTTCCTGGCTCCTTGACATATATATTTTTTTTATTTCTGAGTAAACTAATTAAAATTAAGTAGGACCATTGTTCATTGTACTTCTAGTAAGTAAAAGTTTCATATAAAAATGAAAAAAAAAAATGGGAAGCGCAAGGTTTAGAAATTGTAAAATATTTTGTTGAAGAGGAATGACTTTCTGGAAAATGACCCTTACATATCTTGAGTTCACACAGATACACCTGATATAATATGGGAATTTAATTCAATTGTAAAACTTAAAAAGTATTTTTTTTTTTACGTGTGTTAAAATCTTGTAATATTAACGAACGGAAAAAAAGATTTATGACTTGTAGCTTCTTTTAAATTTAGCATAATGAGATGACGTCATGTCTGTAGTATTTTATGTGGAACTTATCTGTGATGATATTTATAGTTTATTACTTGCTAAATTTGACGTTTTGTAATATACAACTGCAGCTTTGAGCGTAGTTCCCGGGAAATCATTGACTAAAGAAGAATGGGGTAGGATAGAGGCTTTTTCCGATTGCTTGCTGACTGAAGGGGAAATTGCCCTAAAAATAAATAGAAGTAATACCGTTGTGCACAATTTTCTTTATGATCCAATGAATTATGTTAGAAATAAAAGGGAAGGGCGGCTATCAATACTATCAGCCCGGTGTAAACGGAACCTTATTAGAATGGCAATGTAAGGTTGTGCTTTTTCTTTCAATGTAAAATTTGCTCTAGGACACTCAGTAACGAATCCTGGTGTTTCGATTGAACTTAGCCAATCTCAAATATTAACAACAAATTAATGCAGTAGATTAGATTTTTTAACTCAAAAGTAACACAACCTGTCAACAGCTGCCAGTATTCTACGAACTTAATGCATCCAACTACAATATTGTACTAGCTGGATAAGCTATGCAACATACTATATATATATCATGATATAAGGTCTCTATAAGTATAAAAAGACGATATAGTAGACATGTTGGATCTGTAGCATAATCCTGCTGTGCTTATATAAGGATAAGGTATCATTAGTGATGGTCGATGTAAGATAATACATTATATGATGTAATGGATGTGGATGAATGTAGATGCAACAACTTTACCGATTCAATTGAGCAGCTTAATCTTAGCAGACGTTCATCGTTTCTCATTTAAGATGGGTAGCAGTCGATTAGCGAATGGTTAAAACAATGGATATGATTATCATAGGCGTAACTAGAGGGGGGCCGGGTGGGCCGGGCCCACCCCAGGTAGTACCAGTGCCCACCCCAGAATTTCAAATTCAAGTGAAAATTTTATGACTGCGATATAATCAAAATTTTAATTTCAATTTTTTGAAAAGTTACACATGCAAATATACTATATATATTTCTGATTTATGTAATCAAAGTCGCACGCACGCGTATGTGAATGTGGGTGTGAGGGGTGCGGGTTGGTTGGAGATCCAAAGAAGCAACAGTTGTTTGCCCCGAAGCCTATAGGGACCCAGAAGTTACAAAGTTAAATATTATCGGAAGGCTCTTTAAATCTAACCGAGAGTTTTATCTTTTTGACACAAGGTGATGGGGAAAAAATCCTAATTAGAGATCCAGTTTAATAGTGTTTCAACGGAGTCATAAAATATCATGTGCTTTGGGCAGAGATGCTGAGAGAGAGAGCGGGGGCTGTACAGTGGCAGGCGCTCGAATTGCATGCAACTCTCTTAGAAAATAATGACAAACAGATTTTACTTTTATTTTCATCGGACACTTTGGGTAGAGAAATGACCATGGGAAAAGAAGTATGTATTCTTTGTATTAAAGAAACACTACAAGATGATTCGGAGTTTTACCCTTGAAAAAAATTTTATACCCAACTATAGGGTAATTGAATAGTTTTAGGTAACTTAAATTTTTGTTAGTGGCAACACTGGATGTGTTTGTAAACAACTGTTTCCGTGTGCAGATTTTACCTCCCCAAACTTTCTACAGTGAGATACTGGATAAGAAATACAAATAAGGTAAGTGCCAAAATATTACCTTTAGTAACCTGTAACCCATGTGTGATCATAGTTTTTCCTTTCACTTTTTATTTTGACAGAAAATGTCTACATTTTCATAAAGCTAACATGAAAACTAGTTTTCGAGGGCTACATTGTGCGAGGCCTTTTTTGGTCCGGAAGAGGACCAGATATTTAGAAATGCCTTTTATATAACCAAATCTCTTAAAAAAATGTATTAAGTAACATTTTTTTCAAATGATACTGTAGCAAAATGTTACATTAATTATTTTTGTTCCAGTTGCTGAGGATAACATGATGAAAACTGTTTCTCGTGTCTTTAATATTAGCAATTGGTTTATTGTGTTTAAATGTTTTTTTTTTTTTAAATTGTTTATCAAGTTTGCAGCGTTAATTTATTAGCAGGTCCTATTGCAAGGGGTTTCAATATTCCAACATATGAAAGGTATTCATTTTATATGAAAATTAGTGAATGGACCAAACAAGCCCCCAGCAGGGGCTACTTTGTTCCAAAACTTTAAAAATAGTTTTTTTAAAAAAATTGCCTTTTAAAAACCATACAGTTTGCTTCATTGTTTCATGTTAATTGCTTACAATTCAATTTCGACGTTCAAAAATCATATATAATATTTTTTAATAATGGAAATGTTAGTGGAACCAGGAAAAGGTGGCCCAAAGTATGGATTGGAATGTGATGCGTTTATTGTGTGATTATATGCGGTACGTGTGATATGTGTGAATATATGAATACATGTATATATGTGAATATTAGAATGTGTTAAAAACCAAATTATAATTTCCATTTGCACTATCGAAACTCCAGTACTTCACAAGATCTACTAGTAAGTCTCTTACTAATTGCGGTACTATAGATGACTAATGACGGTAAGTTTAACTATTCTAAAACTTGTCATAAAAAAAAAACTGCTTTGTTGACAGATGTTGTACTCTGGTTGAGATTATAAAATACTTATTGAACATAACAGCGTTCATTTAGTACAAAACAAGAACCACACTCTACGATTCAGTACACCCCAATATATTAAATCAATCCCTATTGAAAGACGTTATACAGCTACTGAATTCTAACATATGACACTACTTCAGTGTGGCTAAAAACATTTACATCTCGAATGTCTAATACCGAATGTATATTTTTTCTATGTTGTCTTATATACTGTATAATGTATGATTGTTTAAATTACTATGAGTGGAAAGGATTTTAAAATATATCGGCTTGTTTTGGACATAGTGTTATAGAAGCTGCACTTCTATGGGGGGGGGGGGTTGCTCTATTAAACTTTCTTATTCAAAAGGAATTAAAAATATCTTGTGGAGTCCCACAGCTTTGACCAAGCTGATGTTGAATCAAGGAGTTTCGATTGCAATCTTTTTTTTTCCCCCACCACACTAGCTACTGGCTCAAGTGGACACTAGTATGCAATAACCAACGCAAACACTAACAGGAAAAAAACTGTCGATGCCAGGAATTTGATTTCAGATTATGAATTTACTTGTGTATAGTGCAAAGTGATTTTTAATCATTAATATTCCTTTAAAATATATTTTAATAATACCATAAACATTATATAAATAATTCATTATTATAAAACTAATTTACGAAGTAAGATTACTTCATGGTCGGTAAAAAATTTGAATCCCGTAATCTTGCTGTCGTCTGTGACAGCTTGATAATTTATTTACATAATGAAAGGCAAGTTACCCGGGAGGAAGATGGAAATTTATCGATGTCAGACGTGTGGTTAAAAAAAGAATTGTAAGAATGAGATTTCAAACGCATTTTTTGTAATGTAAAAAAGGCGGGACAGAAACTGTTATTTAGTGAATATACTGTTATTTGGTGAATTTAGTGAACCTATTTAGTGAATTTTGCACTTTTTCGAAGATGAATTTGAACTGAGCAGATTCCATTTAAAAATTTTGAATTTGAGCGTGAACTATACTCATTATCGAGATGTTGAATTTGGGTTGGAATGTGTAAAAAAAAAAAAAAGGACAGGTGGATACATTTTCCCCGGTAGTCGGATGGGACGTTCTTCCTCAGAAACTAAATTATAATCCACTACGGGAAAGTAACAGACTATACACGGAAGAACCCAACGGTCCTATCGCCCTCTGGCAAAGAGCAGAAGATGGAGAAAGTATATGCGAATTACACAGTTATTTTCCCCATCTGTAGATTAAAATAATTTCAATTTAGTTTTGATAATTTAGTTACAAAATATTTCACAGGAACAAGCAAATGCTGAAATATTTACATTGGTTTTGTTGAAAACGAGTTATTCTTCACTAATCGTGTTGCACGTTTGGTTTTGAGATAGATTTACAAAATTCATGCTTGAGAAATATTTTGAAAACCATAAAAATTCTTTAAATCGAGATGTCGTTTTTAAACAAATCGAATTTGAACTTTTACCTTTTTGGCTGTTTTAAAATTAAAATTTTGCTATGAATATTTAAAAAATTTGCAGCAAAAGCGAAATTTATTGGTTAAGTGTTGCCAATGACAATATGACGCCAACTTTACTCACGAGAATGATTTTGCTTTATGGTATTGATAGATAAGTTAACAATTTTGAAATGAGTGCTATTTATTTTGCGGTATTTCTCGTTAAACATTCGAAAACGGAACAAAAATTTTAAAGAGACAAAAAGAAAAAAAAAGTGTTTGCTTTTATATTCTTATGTAATATTTCTTTTTTTAAATTAATATCATGAATAAACTAGTCGTTGGGGGGCGCTTTAATACTTAACCATCATGAATATACATAATATAAAATATGAAAATAAAACATACGATACATGCAAAGCATTGTATCATGTTACTTTTTTCATAATTTAATTTACTTGGACTCCCTTAAATATAATTAATATAATCCCTTAAGCTAATATTACGTTTTGTTGCATTAAAATATCTCAATTTGTTGATTTTCTGTAAGCAAGTACACACTATTGGTTTACAATAGAAGTCTATGGGAATTTGGCGAAATATTAGAGATACAGCTAATTTGGCGTGACTATTGGCGACTCATTTTGGTTCCGAAATTTGGCGATATATCACCAAGTTGGCGACAAACGTGGCGGCATTTGGCGACAAAACAGGTTCCTTCCTATGGTAACCCCCCTTATAGGTATGGAGATGCATTAAATGCTTGACATTTACGATAAGCTATTGTTGGCATTTACTCTTATAGTTTGGCGAGAGTATTTTGGTCGGCGGAATAATCGAGTAATACCGAATTGCGTAAAAGAAACATCCTTATAACTCGAAAAATTATAATCATATTAACTAACACTTTACTGCATCGGATTAAGCGTCTCATTTCCAATTAAAATATATCTTTGAATTGAAATTTAAATGAAATACAGGGACATGAAAAATCGAATATTGTGAAAAATATGATTACAAATATCTCGGCAAGTAATTATCCGATCGACTTCGTTTTTTTATGCAAAATTTATGTTTTTTTTATTGTCTTTTATATTCACTCCTTCAAATAAACAATTTTGAAATTTTTTGTATGCCTTTTATCAGAACAAATATTTCGACAGTTCGAAAGAAATAGTTCCAGATAATCGAGGTTACTGATATTCAATTGGCTACTTTCCATTGTTACTTCCTAAGTACAGTCAAAATTTTAAGTCTCTATCTCAATTTGTTCGGGAGATAGAGCGTTTACAGACACACACACAGAGACGGACGGCATTTTTTTTTTCTAAAAATAAGTTTTTCGGAATCTCCAGTGTCTGAAACGTGTAAATCCGTCAAATTTTTATTTCGATTTTTAAAACGATTACAAGAGTTACTCTATACTACGTATGATGGGTAAGTAGTAAATGGATAGGTTTTCTGAGTTTACCTTCAAATTCCTTGTTTTGCAGGCTCATTAAAATTTTCATAAGTGGTCAGACTCTTTCATAAGAAATATATAATTTTTTTCGAGCCTTTTTCTCCTCTTTTGAAATTTTATACACGTGAGTACGCAAAATTAGGACAATTCTTTTTCCCTTGTATTTTAAATTTGTTAAAAATGTTTTATTAGCAGAAAATTCTAAGTTGTTTGCTGAAAGAAATCCATTTACATTCAGCACGTCAACGAAGTTCCGATTGAGTATATTATAGTTCAATATATTTCAGTGATCATTTGTATAACAACCAAAAAAAATATTATTACAGAAATAAAAAATAAGGATGATAACAAATGCGTTTGCTTTTATTGTTATGTAATAAATACTTAAATTTTTACATGAGGAGTAAAAAATATGTGTTTAAACACGAATTCATTCATTCGTCAACATTATTCTTTTAAAAATTGTTAGTTCATAAGTTCATTAAAGTTGTTCGAAACTGTAAATTGTAATTTGCTAAAGCAATAATTCAATTAAGCATATTATTCCTTCTTTTGAAATTCCACAGAAGTAGGTATGGCATATTAAGGCGGTTATTTATTTCCATCTGTCGTTTGAAACGTTAAAAATATTTAATTTGTAAAATATTTAATTATTATTTGGCGAATAGACATAGTAAGTCACAATCTTTTAAAGAAATATTTAACAGTTTTAAGCAATATTTTCCTTCTTCAGAAATTACATGAACATTGGTATAGCAGTTTAAGGCAGTATTTTTTCATATGTAGTTTGAAACAAAAAAAAAAAATAGATTTTAAAAATATTAAAATATTTCTTGAATTACATGAACAGTTTCATTAAAATTATTAGAAACAGAAAATCGTAAAATTTAAAGAAATATCACATTCTTTTCAGCATTTTTCCCCTTTTGAAATTTTATACACGTAGGTATGGAAAGTTAAAGACAGTTACTGTCTTTTGCTGCTCTTTTTGAAATGCTGAAAAGTTTACTTGCAGAAAATGTTAAATCATACGGTGGTGTATTCCATGTAATAAATTAATTTATATTCACTGCATCCATGCGTAAAATTACAATTATGAAATTGATGATTTTAATTTGTTTTTGACCATTTTCTTTGAATAGGTGAATTGAACAAAGAAGATTAGACGTTGCCGAATTAACTTTTTCATTGATATCTCGTAAAAATATTCAGTTTCATTCGCATTAGTAGGTTTAAATGACCCTTTAAGCTCTTCGCCTCAAACATTCTACCTCCATTTGTGGTTACACTATCTTTAGAGTTATTGCACCTGGAAAAAAAATAGATGAATGTATTATATTAGATTTCACCTGCCCGTTTTTATTTCCTAGCTATACTTCATGGAATATGGAACTTTGGACGATCAAATTAACATAACTCTTCCGCATGGAATCAAGTATGTGATATAAGGTCTCAGAATTTTAAAATTTGAATATGTTTCCGAGATATTAACTTTTGTGTAATTTTAAAAGACGTTTCTATTATGGAGTGAACTAAATAACTGTATTTTTTATAATGAACGAGAAAGAAGAGGAAAAGACAGCACTCATTATTTTTTTTCTTACTGCCATCAATTTGACATAAAAATTGAAATGTACAATTATCTTTTAATTTAATAGATGGTTCAAACTCTATCTTGATTAAATTATGTGTCTCTAAAAAAACCTGAAGAAGTAAAAACGTAATTTCATGTATTCAAGCTTTAATCAGTTTTTTTTTTTTTTTTTTTTTTTTTTTTTTTTTACAAGAAAAAAAAAAAAAAAAAAAAAAAAAAAAAGTTTAAACATAAACAAATTTAAGCTCATTCTTGGGATTTTGAAATCATTATCGTACATATTCTACTGCAGTATTTAAATTAAATCTACAGTAATGGCCAAAATTGAGGACATAAAAAAAAAAAAAAAAATTCTTGTTTTCAAAATTTGTGTGCTTGAAGAATATAATAAATTTCACTTAAGTATAAATGTTTAAATATCAAATTCAAGGAAATTTAATGTAGAATTTATTTTAAAAAACAAAATTAAAATATCTGCATAAACAAAAAAAAATTACGCTTACAAAATAAAAAAGATCTAGTCTAGATTTTATTATATTTTAAAGTTACACTTACACATTCAACATTTAGTAGGATAACCCTTGTTTTTTATTATAGCTTCACAGCGTCTTTTCATTGAGAGAACTGATGTTTGGAGTTCAGCCTTTTTAATCACATGATACCAAGAATCAATTATAGCTTCAAAAGTTCCGTTTTATTAGATAGACGCTTTTTTTGTACCAGGAACTTCAAACGTCGCCGCAAATTTTCTATAGGATTTAGATCACGGCTATTTCATGGCCAGGGTAATAATTGTATGCTTTTATTTTTAAACTATTCGTTGCATATTTTTGACGTATGGCATGGAGCTGAATCCTGCTGAAAGATAATTGGTGCTTTATTGGGGAAGAGATCCTGATAGAAGGTATCAATTTTGGTTCTAGAACTGCTTCGATTTTTTTTTCTCATTCAGAATGCTATCAATCACTTGAATGCAGCCCGCACCATCTGCAGACATACAATACAGTTCCAAACCATGACATTTGTTGGATTTTTTGTAGTTGTTTCAATGCAATCAGGATGGAGCTCTTCCCCTACACTATGGCTCACATATTTTCGCCCATCAATACCAAAGAGCGATATTTTACACTCATCGGTCCATATTATTTTCTTCCAGTGATTTTCTGACCAATTAATGTGTTCTTTTGCCCACTGAACTCCTTTCTTGCGTTGCTGAAGATTTAAAAATGTTTTTTTTTTCTTTTTCTTTTTTTTTTCCTGAGAATTCTACCTTTCAGTCCAAAACTTGCTAATCTCCTCCTTATTGTTCTTGAAGCAACTGAAATACCCATTGCCTTCATTTCACATCTAATAGGATCTGATGAAATTCTTCTATATTTGAGGCATATCCTTTTTATTTTTCTATCGTCAGAAGAAATTGTACATTTTTTTCGACCTGATTTTGCCTTATTTATCACTGATTTCGTTTCTTCATAACTAAAGCACAACTTTCGTACGCCAGATAAAGTGACTGATCCCCCAACCTGTCTTGCAATTTCAACATAAGAGAGACCATTTTCTCTCAATGTGACAATTCTGTTTCTTTTTGTAGGTGTCCAATGAGTTTTTTTTTATGACATTGTTCTAAATTATTTTCATTAAGTAAAAAATGGAAATACATATTTTTAAAAACATTTTTCTATTTAGTTACACTAGTATTCACCCTTCTGCAAAATTCATTCCAGCAAAATGCCGCTTTTACAAATCAAAATAAACAACGTTTAGTTACTGACTTTTGATTGGTTCTCAGACCAGTCAGTGTGATTGGCTTTGAATCTTTTGCTGCAATACACTTCAGCATTCATGGCTAATTGTGTTTGTATTTTAGATTAAAGTAAGCGTAACTTTTTTTGTAATGCCCATATTTTAACTCTGTTTTTTTTATTATTATTATTTAATTCTACATTAAATTTCCTTGAATTTGATGTAAAAACATTTGCATTTAAGTGATAATTAATATATTCTATAAGCAAACAAATTTATAAAATATGGAAAATTCAAAAAATGCTCACAATTTTGGCCACCGATGTATATTATAAAGACAAAACCGTCAGTAACTCTGATATTATGCCGAACGTGGCAAAGAACTAAACACTTTCTTTCCTCTTTTTCGCACATTTTAGTATTTCAAAACATAGCACGATTTTTAATTTTACATCATCGAATATGGTAAATATAATAAATAACACACAAATTTAACAAACATGTAATCGAACACTTTCTTACACATTTAACCCCTTGGGGACAGGCGACCGGTATACGTGACACTTAAGGTGCTCAGAATCCTTCATTATTCCCACAAGTTCGTTTTTTTTTTCCTTTGTAACGTTTACCATATTTAATCAGGCATCTTCACATTAATTTTTTTATCTTTTACATATCATGCAGTTTCTAAAACTACACTTTTTAGGTGCGTTCGTAATTGTATAAATACGTAGCACCTATAGTCGTCGTTCAGTCCGTCTGTCTGTCTGTCCGCATATAACAGAGAAAAAACTACCCAACCAAATGGTCTGAAATTTTAAATATATGATTGTTGCAAAATTTTGTCGAGCTATTTAAAATTTTATGAAAATTGGATGTATAGTTTAATTACAGGAACCGTCAAAAGTTTTTCTTTACATTACGGCCAATGGGAAAAATTATTGCAAGTGCATTTTAATGGTGTTACAGCCTTCTGAATGTTCTGAAATTTTAAATACATAATTGTTGCAATATTTTGTCGAGCCATTTCAAATTTTATGAAAATCGGATGTATAGTTTAATTACAGGGACAGTCAAAATTTTCCGTACATTACGGCCAATGGGGAAAAATTATTGCAAGTGCATTTTAATGATGTTAAAGCCCTCCGAATGGTCTGAAATTTTAAATATATAATTGCTGCAAAATTTTGTCGAGCCATTTCAAATTTTATGAAAATCAGATGTATAGTTTAATTACAGGGACAATCAAAACTGTTACATTACGGGAAATGGAAAAAAATATATTGCAAGTGCATTTTAATAATGTTACAGCCTATTCACTTATGAAGTGCAAAAAAATATACATTCAGTACAATATGGGGTGCAAAAAATAATTATAAAACTAGTTATAATACGAACGCACCTCATTTGCCACGTTTGATGAGCAATTTCCAACTTTTTCTTTTCCCAATGGCTCATAAGTATATAAGACATTAAATCAATAGACTGGGAATTAAGCTAATCACAGCTAGGTAACTCCTCAGTGCTGCTCAACTGTTCCGCGCGATTCAATTACAGAACATTTTCTGTTTAGAAAAACCGGTAGTAAAAGATTAAAAATTAAGCAAAGGTTCTCCCGTCGCGAAGGGTTTAAATAATTATAATTAAAATAAGCTGCTGTACGTAGTAAAATCTTTAGCAATTTCTTCCGCTATTAACGTATTAAGGGGCCGCTGCACTGAAACACCTAGATCGTAAGATTCCTATGTTAGTCTATGGGATAAATTTGAAGTGCGATTACGTATTACGAAATATAATTATTAAAATACCGTTTTCACTAACAGAAATTAGACGTCAGATGCCGATGATGTGCGTTTTTAAAAATTGTCTACGTAAATTTTAAGTATTTTTAAGAAGATGATAAAATTTAATCAAATGGAAGTTTCAAAAAAAAAAAAAAAAAAAAAAAAAAAAAAAGAGTGGGGTAGTTTTTCTTCAGTCTGTGTAGGATTATTTTAACAAATCGTTAATATTTGATAAAAATGACATAAGATATTTTAAATATATTAAGTTTTATAATATTTTGTAAAAATGAAAAAAAAAAATTGAATTAAAGTAAGTCCTTACGGCTTACTCAGAGTGCGTTCATTTATTTTTAAAATACATACATGAGATTTAATTCAAATTAAGGGTACCGTGGACAATATTTAATGTAATTTTACCATATCTAATAAGAATTTAAATTTTCGTGTAATTACGATCAGCATACCACGAAATAACAAGTTTCCTTCCAAATGGTGAACAGCGCGCTTTTTTTTCACTTTCTAGGCTTAATTATCTTTTCAACTGCTTTTCTTCAGCGACATATAGAGCCATCTCACTATCAAAATTCATACTTTTAAAGATATTAGGGGTGTCCATATTGAGAGCACATTCTATATTGGGTACAAGTACTTTAGATGTACTCCAACATATATACTATATATTCAATGCTCAAAATAATTAAAGGATGTTGCAGTTTTAGGTGGATTTTGTATCTGGTAAACTGTTTAGCTGATTGATACATGGTCGACAGGCATAGTAGGTTATATGAGAATAAATTACACATGTTTGGCAGAAAAAAATGCATTTTATTGCGCATTTGTGTACTAAAGGAAAAAAACACAATTTGTGCATATGAGAAAAAAAGATTAAGAAAAGGTGTTTTCTTCAAAGAAAATAATTTTCAGTAGGGGGTATGGTTTCCACGGGCGGCCAGCAACGTTGAACACCTTTGAGGCATGGACTCAATGAGGGTATTAATGACGAGTTGGGGTATTCTGCCCCACTCTTCCAGAAGAGCTCTTTCCAGTTCTTGGAGAGTTTGTGGGGGTTGTTGGCGGCCAGAAACTCGTCTTCCTACAGCGTCCCAAACGTGCTCGATTGGATTCATGTCTGGAGAACACGCTGGCCATTCCATTCGAACGATTCCTTCCTCGAAAAGGAAATCCTCCACCAGGTTTGCACGATGTGGCCTGCAGTTATCGTCCATTAAAATGAAGTTATCTCCGATTGCTGCAGCGTAAGGGACTACAATATGTCTGAGGATCTCATCCCTATATCGGCGACCAGTCAGAGCTCCATCTCGAATGATGTAGAAGTCAGTGCGCCCGTCAATGGAGATGCCACCATACACCAACACTCCTCCACCGCCAAATCTGACACTTTCGTGCACGAACGCAGGATTATTCCTACTGCCACGGTCCCTCCAGATGAAAATACGCCTATTATCCGGATGCACAGAAAAACGGGACTCGTCAGAAAACAGAATATTGCTCCATTCATTTCTCCTCCAGTTGACATGCTCGGTTGCCCACTCCCTGCGGTCGCGACGATGCCTTGATGTTAGTCTAACACATACCATCGGTCGGCGAGCATACAGACCTACAGCATGGAACCAGTTTCGGACAGTCTGAGTTGAAATCGTGGTGCCTGTAGCCGAGCGAAGGTGTTGTTGGAGAAGAGTAGCGTTCATGGTTCGGTGTCTCCGAGCTGTTAACGCTAAATACCGATCTTCATTGGGCGTCGTTGCCCGTCTACGACCTTGCCCTGGTCTTCGGCCTGCACATCCACTCTCCAAAAAACGGTTCCAGATCCTGGAAATGACACTTTGTGACACTCCAATGGCTTGCGCTACTTCGGCTTGAGTTTGGCCCCCTTCTAACCTACCAACAATTCTCAAAGCTTCTGAATCTGTTAAATGACTTCGCTGAGGCATCGTACTCATCGAAACAAAGCAATCACTGAATGCCGATCATCCTTGTCTTCATTCTCTTTTATCCAGTTGAAAGTCAAATTTCATTCGCTGCCGCTGAAGCGACGTTTTTGACGTCGAACTCAAAATTTGCATACTCCACAGTTTGAAAACCAGAAAAATTTGCATTTGTGATTCTCTTCTTCTATTTTCGGCAAAAAAAAATTCGTTTATATCTTTATTTTATATAAAACTTCAAATATCCTTTAATTGTTTTGAGCAGTGTATATAGCATATATGCATATATATATAAAGTTTGAATTTATTCTTACGAAATAAAAACCTGAAATCTAATGTGGTAAATAATGTTGCAAATTAAGAAGTATTCTTTTCATTGAGTTTTCTTGATTGCGGATTTTTTTTAAAAATAGTATTACTAAACTTATTTAATCTAGCACTAAATAAAGAAAATATTAATATTTTGGAGGAAATTGCACCAATCAAGAAAAAGTAATTTTAAAGAATCTCTTTCAACTGTCGGCACTGATAGTGACGAATAAAAAAAAAATTGTGTAATTTAGAAATATTTTATAAAAATTCTTATTTGTTAGGCTCAAGTTGTCTGAAACAGACAATCTTAATCTTTTGGAAAAGAATCTAATTCCTTTGAGATCCTCTTTTGAAATTTTATACACGTGAGTATGAAAAAACTTAGACAATGATTTTTGTGTAGTTTGAAATGGGTTAAAACTTTTTATTTTCAGAAAATTAAAAATTGTTTGCCGAACTTTATGAGTAAAAGCAATTTATATTCAATACGTCAACGAATTTTTAAATTAGCTTTTTTTTTATTTTACGATATTCATCTGTGTAATCAGAATAAATCAATTTAAAATGTACGCTTAGTGATTAAAGATTTTCAATGTTTTTCTCTGTTAAATAGTATGCTTATTTCATACTATTTTCGGTTTATCATGCTTTGATGTATCCCTGAAATAGTTTTACTCTATTATAAAAACAATTCCAATGTAAAATTTAAATAGTGTGCGAAAAGTTTTGTGCCAGATAAATAACTTTTTATGTAACACACACACACACACAAAAAAATTCTAATGAAATCGAAGATATTGTTTCTCTTTCAGAAATGAAAAATTAAGACAATCATTTTGACTCTATTTTTGAAATGGGTTAAAACTTTTTATTTTCAGAAAATTAAAAATTGTTTGCCGAACTTTATGAGTAAAAATAATTTATATTCAATACGTCAACGAATTTTTATTTATTTTTTTTTAATTGTACGGTATTCATCTGTGTAATCAAAATAAATCCATTTAAAAGGTACGCCTAATGATTAAAGATTTTCACTGTTTTTCTCTGTTAAATATTATGCTTGTCTTATACAATTTTCTGTTTATCATGCTTTGATGTATCACTGAAATAATTTTATTCTATTATAAAAACAATAACAATGTAAAATTTAAAAACTGTATGAAAATTTTTGTGCCAGATAAATAACTTTTATGTAACACACGAAAAAAATTCTAATGAAATCGAAGATATTGTTTCTCTTTCAGAAATGAAAAATTAAGACAATTATTTTTCTCTAACTATTATTTTGAATGCACATATTTATCCGTTCTTTGACTTATCTCAGAATATATTCTATCCCTAATTATTGATTTTTATTGATAGGGCCATGCGTTTGGGAAGATAAAGATTATTTCTCGTATATGTTTTTTTCCTTTTCTCCCACAATACTCGTATGAGTGAGAAGTAATGGTAGCCAAATGATTAGGGTCACAACTATCAGGGTTCGTTGATATATATCAATTGATATATATCATGATGTATATACTGATATATATCCGATATTTATTTTTAAAATATCAAGATTTTTGATATTTTCGATATTTTCAAATTCTTGATACTTATTTTCAAAATATCAAGATGTTTGATATTTTAAATATTTGATATTTATTTTCAAAATATCACCATGCTAGATAATTTTGATATTTTCTTCAGTCAAAACAAGTATAAATGAAATTTTTAACTGTTATTGACTGTGTCATTCTGTAGATAAAGAACTTTTTTCACCGGCAGTGACTTTAGGCCAAGAAAAAACAATATATTTTCCAAGCTTTATATCTGAAACTTTTATTTTTAAATGTAGATCTAATAATTAACTGAGTCAATTAATTCACAACAGCCATCAAAAGATAAACTGTAATTTAGATAATCATTTATATACAGCATTATTGGAAAAGAATCTTTTCTGATTTTGGTTTAGTTGAGTCTAAACTGTACACCAGATTAGGGAATAAAAAATAATACAAGCTTACATTTACGTTAAAAATTTTCAATAAAAAAAAAAAAAAAGATAAAACTATTTTGAATATAAAATTTTGTTATATAAAATATAAAACATTTTTATACTTGGTACAAATCCTATAGTATGTATACGTATACATATATATATAAGTGTATGAAGCATATTGTATCTGTTTTCAATTAGTTGATCATCGATTTTGTTCTAAGTGAAGGGGAAAAAAAAAAAGGAAAATAGAAATGCATTTTTAGAATATTATTTGATTAAGCATTTATGCCACATGTAATGTGTTTCAGTTTCTAATTTATATTATGAAAATATTTATTATCATCAGTAAGTTGAGCATTTTTGAAAATATCCGATATATATCGGAAATATCGGATACATATCAAAATATCGGATATTTTTGAAAATATCATGATATTTACGAACCCTGACAACTATATTCAGTGGCGTACCATGGTTGCAAAAGCAGTTTACCTCCTAAAAAGGCTATATTATTCATAAATGTTTTGCATTGTTTCGGCTTTTTGTATCGGAACTTTTATCACATGCTCTTCATCAAAATATTCCCCGCGATTATTTCTGATATTTTCTGCATATTTAAGTTCTAGACCAGACTTTTCCAAAACAATGGCATGGAGACCTCCTACAATAGTACGCGAAAATTTGGAAAGAAGAGTGCGGAATTAAAAAAGACATTCCGAGAAATCTACACAAAGCCTTTCTTAAGTAATGGCCCTACGAAATCTTTCGGAAGATTGTCAAAATTTAGTTGAATATATCATTAATGCCACCCTTGTACAATTTTATTCGTGGAAAAAATATTAAACATACAGACGCCGCCCCCACCCTCAAAAAAAAGTATACATTTTACCGATACATTTTTTTTCCTTAAAATTGCTACAGAAAAATATGGAAATAACCATTTGACTGGAATATTGTCTTTTTTTCATTTAATGTTAAAAATAAGTTACGAATTCATTGTAACAAACGCAGAAATCCAAACACATAATTTTAAATCCACTTCTGGCACTTTAGTTAAATTTTACCTTAGGATATCAAACGGGAAATCATTATGTCAAATAGTTCAGGACCTATGAAGTATTAAAGTTTGAAATTTATATATTAAATTCATTTATAATCGTTGCAAAATGAGGCTAGTGTTTTAAAATAACTCCAAAACATCTTAATGAGTGGTAATTTTATATTCTAATGTTTGTAGCTTTAAGAAATTGATTTCTATTAAGAATTTTCCAAATTACAATTTATATTTATTCGAAAATGTATTTCGAAAATATATCTAATTTGGTAAAGTATTTTTTTTTTTAGAAAAATATGAATTGTCACAAAACTGAAACATAATTGTAACATATTTTTTTTACAAAAAAGGAAAAAAAATACAGTAGTTTCAAATATGTGAATACAAATTATCAGCTTATTCTGCCAAGTACTTTCTACGCTGTTCTGTTCTATATGTGAACCTTCTGCTTGTTTTTAGTAAAATTTTCTGTGCGAGCTATTTGAAAGCATTGGGCTGCTTTGGGGGGTGAGGGAGTTAATTCCGCCAAATTTCGCTACTATAAATTAGTGCCTAATAGCCTTAGTTATCTTCGTCACTTCCAGTTACGGGAAATGTATAGATGTCAATTTCTAGGTTCAAAAAATGTGTCAATACCAACTAGAGTCTTGCGCGGGACCCGAACAAGCAAATTCCATTTTAAGTCTACCCGCAACCAGACTCGAAACCGCAAAAATAATTTACGACTACCTGCAATCCGACCACAACCGGCAAAAATAATTTCCGATAACCCTCAAACTACCTCTAACCCTCTAACACATTCTGCAAATTATATTTTGATTACGTTCGAGCATGCGCAGTAAACCACTATTTAGTAAATCTGCTCATTTTTCATACAATTTTTATCATTTTTTTTCATTCTGATTGCATGTTATTGTGTACAATGTTGTTTGTCATAATTTCTGAAAATAAAATTTTTTTGGTACTAAGAACTCTGTAAATTATAAGCAAAAAAGTTGGCGAAATTTGGGACTGTTTTTATAAAAACCTTAATTTCTCTACGAGTATACATGCTATCCTCATAAAAATGAACACAGTATATTACAATAATCTCGAGTTTGAACGCTTTTGCTACATCAAATTTTATAGGGTTATCCAAAAGATATCCGTTCTTTTTCAATATGTTGACGGTCAACTATGGGGTTTCGGGAAAAAAATCTTCACCGAAATATATGACTAATACTATACTGTTTACACAACTGCAGTTTCAGGTTAATTCCTCATGTATTTTTCTATATATTGGACAAAACATCTAAAATTGCAAGTGACCGGTCACCTTTGGCCATATAGTGTATATGGGCGATTCAAAATGTGAGCACTGGACACACGTCATAACTTTAAGCCTTTCAAACATAACTTTAATTATCATTGAATTTATTTATTTTTTTTTTTACACTGAGTTTTTAATTCTATTCAGATGCAGAAAATGACTTAATTTATTATAAAAGCTTTGTATAAATATCTTAAAATTTTATTATTTAATGCTAAAGAGGCCAATTCCGGACATTCATAACGTTGACTGCTCCAATGTACCACCAAGAAAAGAGTTTTAACTTGCTTCCAGGTGGTTCTAATGGTAAACCACGAATGTATAAAGGAAACTGATGGTTTTTTGATTTCTTTAAGATATGGCAGGCTAATTTATTGCTTTTTTGAAGATAGAAAGATTTTTCTATAAAGAATTTTTTTGTATTTTGTTATGTCCGAAGGTAATGTACGCGACAAAGCTATCATTTCCACGAAAAATACATCAAGTAAGTACTTTAAACTATTTTATCTAACTTTAAAATTATTTTTAAAAAATAAAATTATTTGTATGTGTTTTTATAAGATTTTTTTGCAATAAATGCACTTTTCTCAAATAAGAAAGTGGAATGTCCGAATCGTGTAACGATGGAAACTCCGATTTTATTTTCGGTAAATTTATTTTTAAAGATGATTTGGTGTCCTGAAACGTATAAAAAGATTTTTATTATAAGGTTTTATCGTAAATAATTACCGTGTTCTGTATAAATAATGTGTATTTAGTACGTGTAATAATATAACTTGACTTGAAGCATGCTCAACTAATGTGTGTAACGATAGACGCAATATGGCGACCGCTGCGATCGTTACGAAATTTCGGACATGCTTATTTAAAAGTATGATTTAAAATTAATAGTAAACTTCTTTTTTTATTTCAAAAGTAATTCTTCAGTGATCTTACGTGTTTTCATGTATTTTGCAAAGTTTTCTTTGTAGCAAATGTACCCCAAAAGATTATTTAATAACAAATCGTGGAACGATCTAAACATTAATAATTTTAATTTTCTAAACACATAAATAAATATATTATAACATAGTCCATTGTTCTAACATACATCTTAAAAAATAAAATAAATATTTTTTTGTTAAATTATTGTATTTGAGTTCTTTTTTTTTTTAATTCAAGGTTTAAGAATCCCGTCTCCTTAAAATTCCATTCTTCCTCTTTGCTCCCCCACCAAAATGCAAGGCAAATAAAAAGTTTGAGCCACTTGCCACTTCGTGCTGTAACTTTGGTTCAATTAAAAAAAAAAAAAAAAAAAAAAAAAAAACAGAAATTGTCAGTATTCAAAGTATAGAAAAGTATAAAGCCAGCGAAAACTGTTAAAGGTACTCAAAAGATTCACTCCGTACACACGAGAAACAAATTTGGTTCTATTCAAATAAGAAATAGATCTGGTTTTCACAATCTCTGTAAAAAACAATCAAGAATGCATTACCAGTGAAGCTGGTGAAAAAAAAATATTGTTTCTACAATTGACTCCTCACAGTTGAAAATAGATTGACATTGGTGACTGGTACTTTGTATTAATTCATGATGAAAACTTATGGTCAGGTATTATTGAAAAGATCAGCATTGATAATGTTGAAAAAATATTTTCTATAAATTTTTTTACTCCTCAGGCAGACATCGATTTTAACAGGTTTCGTTATCCATCTAAAAAAGACAGCACAAATTTAAAATATGAAGATATTTTGTTGAAATCACCAAATCCACCTCACCTGGTGACAGCAAGAGGAGACTTTTCGTTTGATAAAGAAATTATAGATATGTGCATTAAAAAAATGGCAGTATAACCTTTTTTTTTGAGAAAAATAAAAAGGACAACATATAATTTATTCCTTTTTTTTGAGAGAAAAAAAGGAATAAATTATATGTTGGATACTTCTAATATTATGTAAAGTTATGTTTTTTGCATAATGTGTAATTCCTATAAAATTAAGATATTACTTCTAAAAAAGTAGTAAATATTTTAATATCAGAGATTAACATTTGATTTTATTATTATTATTACTGGATAACAAAAAGTTAAATTACATATATATATATATGTATACACATACAATTATAGGACACATTTACTACATTCTTAGTCTTAAGAATTTTTTAAATACTAAGCGCAACGTCCAAAATCTGTCAGCAATGTCCAAAATCTGTAACGTACGTGCGAAAAAATGTCCAAAATTTGTAACGTACACTACTGCTAATTAAATGCTTTAATAATTAATTTTCCAGAATAGTTGCTGTCTTTTAATGTTTGTGTATAATTTTGCAGACTTATATACTATACTATTAAAAAATTGGCCTTAAATTTGAAAATTTGAAAAATTACATATAGTTAACGTTTAATGATCCCACCTTTTGAGAATCTCCCATATGTTCAATTTACTGCGTGAGAAATAAAGTGTATATAAGAAATGTGATCATAGATCATTCTTTCTTTAAGAACCATTTTTTCTTTTTTCTAAGTATGAAAATTTTTATCATTTCGTTTTTGATACACACAAAAACAGGTTTATCATATTATTGATAGTTTATTTACATGTGCACATGCTACGTGTGTGTAAATTGAGAGATGCGCGCGCTATTCAGAGATATAAGGGTTCAAATATATAAATTTTAGGAATTGAAAAAGTGTCCTCTAAATAGAGGTGTCTGTCTTTCGGGAGATAAGGTATAACGGAGGTTTTGTTGTATATAGATTTTTAACGTGAAAAAATCTTTTTGAAATTCTTTTGAAATTCAGGTAAACTTTACCCGACAAGCTAGAGTCAAAACGCAACCAGAAAGTTTGAAATTCAACCTGATCCGCAGTAGAAAAGTGGAAGTCACCCGATCTGAAATTGACCCGCAACAAAAAATCTAGATCCAACCGCACCCGGGTCTGATCGGGTGCGAGTAAAAGCAGGTAGACCCACCCGATGCAGTACTGTTAAAGGTATGAAACTAAAAATCTAATCTTTAAATATGCTTTAAAATTAGTTGCGGCTTCAAAAGTTCCACTTATACGCAACAAAATGGTAAATGATCCTACCTGTCTTTCACACACTAGTTTTTAGCTGTGTTCGTAATTATATAAATACGTAGCACCTATAGTCGTCGTTCAGTCCGTCTGTCAGTCTGTCTGTCTGTCCGTCTGTCTGTCCGCATATAACAGAGCAAAAACTACACAACCGAATGGACTAAAATTTTAAATATACTATTGTTGCAAAATTTTGTCGAGCCATTTCAAATTTCATGAAAATCGGAAGTATAGTTTAATTACAGGGACAGTCAAAATTTTTCCTTTACATTACGGCCAATGGGAAAAATTATTGAAAGTGCATTTTAATGATGTTACAGCTTTTCAAATCGTATTAAATTTTAAATATATAACTGATGCAAGATTTAGTCGGCACATTTCAAATTTTATGAAAAACGGATGTATAGTTTAATTACAGGGACAGTCAAAATTTTTCTGTTATATTACGGCCAATGGGAAAAAAATATTTCAAGTGCACTTTAATGATGATACAGCCTTACGACCAGAATTAAATTGATATGCACTTTATAGAGAGCACTAAAACACACATTCAGTACGATATGCGGTGCAAAAAACATTTATAAAACTAGTTATAGTACGAACGCACCTCATTTGCCACGTTTGACGAGCATTCCAACTTGTTTGTCATAACAAAATTAGAAGAGTAAAGAAATAGAATTGCAACTATTCAGCAGAGTTGCTTTCAGAGAGAAGTGCAGAAGCAATCCTTATAGTACCAGAAGTTGAAAAAGTATGTTTATATTAACTTCCAGAAACGATTTCTAACACTAGATAAAGCAGACAGGCACGTATTTTGCTCTGATGAAACTTTGAAGTGCGGTTTATATAGACTTTTAACGTTAAAATGATATTATGGAAAATAATTTAAGAAATCTGTTCAACCCGAAACCGACCCGCAAGTGTCAAAAAGCCAACCCGAAACAATTAAAGACAACGCACCCCGAACCCGACCAGCAACAATATAGTTGGAGTCAATCCGAACCGAAACCGACTCGCAACGGGAAAATGTAGCGCCAACCCGATCGTACCCGTGTTCAGACCGCGTCGGGTTCGGGTAAAGACGTTCAACCCGACACGATGCAGGAATCTAATACCAACCAAATTGAACCTTCGGCCTGACTGTTTTGCCTGTGCAGGCGAAGTCACACTATCATATTTTTAGAAATATTAGTTCCGCATAAAAAGTATCTAAGAAGTTCGTTAATGTTTCATACATTTTTATGGGAAGGCAAAATTTGTGCAGTATTTATAATTTAAAATTTTGAAAGGATGCTAAATGTCATTTGCTTATTCATAAGCTCTTTTTACATCAGCCCTCTAATGAAATATCATTTAAAATTATTTACATTCTGAAAATATAAAAAGTTTTTGCAGCGGACAAGAGTGATATTTATTAATGATAATCTTCTATTTTTTTTTTTTTTTTTTTTTTTTTTTTTAGAACTTTTATGCTTATTACGCAGGTAATACTGATTATATTAGTTTCATTATATTGTTTTGTCATACTAATTTTTATTCCATTACTATATCAAAATAATTTCTTTACCTTATAAGTATACAGTGTTATATTCCATCTAATGTAGCAAATAAAAGTTTGTGGTCTGCGAGAAACAAAGTTGTAATACTGCCGGTCTTAACGTACAAATTCCTTCCGGATTTTTAAAATTACCTCCACCAGGACGGTAAAAATCCGACTCGCGAAAAAAAATAGGGATTTTAACCCTAACGGTGCTGCAAAGGGTATCCACACAGACACAGTTGTATGTCCATCATTAGTGATTTTAACGCTGACGGTGCTGCAAAGGGTATCCACTCAGGCTCAATTGTATGTGCATTTTTAGTGAATAAAATTGCGAAAAGAAATTACTGGCATTTTTTATATCACAATAAATATGTTCCTTACACGAGAAGTTCAAAAATGGACAACGATAAAAAATGGAATTAAAGAAAGCAAAAGTATATGTAGGATGTTTATTTATATTTTTAATTATTGTAATTAAAAAAATAGTGAATAATAAACACCGGAAAATTAATAGAATAAAATGTTTCATTAAAAGTAAAAAAATTACAGCAATTGACTAATTTCTCTGAAATTTTCATTCCAGACGCCCCACCGTTCTCCCGGGGACGGTAGGATTGCAGAAAAAATAATTTAGACTGTCATTGCATCGTCCAGGTTGTCCCCAGGATTAGCAGTTCCTTTCAACAAATTGAAACCGGTTAATTGGGGCTGAGTTTATTAAAATAAGAGCAGTTGTCTTTACATGCTTTATAGAATCATCGCATTAAAATATATACTAATATTTCGTTTAGAAAATAAATTAAAACAAGATATCGTTTAATCCTTACGTTTTATCTCAAACGTTATTTTTGCACTTATTATAATAAATTTATACTTTGCATATTTTTTAACTTAAATTTAGTCAAGAATTTCTTTTATATTGTTGCACATCATTTCACCTTATTTAAATA
This sequence comes from Maratus speciosus, assembly GCA_963932465.1. Taxonomy (NCBI): domain Eukaryota; kingdom Metazoa; phylum Arthropoda; class Arachnida; order Araneae; family Salticidae; genus Maratus; species Maratus speciosus. Next base: position 310,812,479 of record OZ010794.1, read on the forward strand.
TTATACAAATTGAGAAATATATTTTATTTATTCTTATACTAATGTCGGTTTCAAGTAAACTGACAGTGATAGGGTGAACACCATTTTAAATATATTTTTTACGAAAAAAAATTGAAACTTTTGTTAATATGATGATTTATCGTTTCCTGACAGTTATTAAACTAAAAGTTTTTAAGATTTAAACGAAACATACAAAACTCTTTAATTTAACATATTTCATATCATTTTTTGGTTCAGTTGTGTTTTTAGAACTATTTTTTATAAATATTTTTTTTATTGTTTCATCCATTCACTCAGGTTCAATGTAATCATTAAAAATCATATTTACTTACATTTTGATGTTAGTACAATCACAACTTGATTTAATTGACAAAAAATAAATAAATAAATAAATAAATAAATAAAATAAAAGTTCAAATTTATTATTCCGGGTTTCATGCATTTCATAAGAGCTATTAATTTTCTTCAAATTAATAAAAACTATTTACGACTTTTAATTGTATTGCTTTAATTACGTAAATAATAAATGTCTATTTATTAGTAAATGATCTATAATTATTGAAATAATGCGATGTAATTTTTTAAATAATTAATTTAGAGTTATTATTTTTTATCTCAATCATACTGACTTTAAAAAATATGATACGGCTTAATGTTTGTTCTAAATGAATGAAAAAGTGTTCTGAAAAAAGTGTTCCGGAATTGAACTCAAGACCTCCGGCTTTGGTTGACAATTAAAATAATAAAACTTTGTAAAAAATCACCATAAAATAAAAACAATGTGTGTATATAAAACAATGTGTGTAAAAATATGTATTGTTTTTATTTTATGGTGATTTTTTACAAAGTTTTATTATTTTAATTGTTGGATATCGCCAGTTACGGTGCTGTTTCGTTTTGGTTGACAATGTTTCTGGCAAGTTGCTCTGTCTATTGAGTTATATAGACAACCACCGACGAAGAAGATCAACATTATAATTGAAATTTTTCATTCTTTTGGAAAAATATCAATTCATATGATATCTTTACCAACCAGTAGGATCGAGTAACAAAATAACAAAGAGTATTATCTTATCCATCGCTTAATGTATAATACAGCGTCTAGAATATATAGTTTGGAAATCGGCTATCCCAGCAATACTTAAAAAAGGGGACAGTACACCACAGTCATAAAACATGCGAAATTTTTCATGAGATTAGCAATTTTTTATTTAAAAAAAATATAACCATTCTAGAAGCACAAAAATTTTGCAGTATATTTAATTGTTATTGAACTATGTTAAACAATTTTTATTTGGATATATCATAATTTAAAAAAATCCCTGCCAGCTCGGGCCTACAGGCGGAGGTAGATTTCGAAGTTAAGTACTAAATTCACCAAAAAAACTTAAATCAAGATTAGACATAAACCCAGTTCCTTCACTAAGAATGAGCTCTAGGGAGCTAAACATTTTGTGAAAATTCTAATATACACGAATACACACACGCATGTATATGGAATAGGTTTTAAAATGGCTAAAACAAATTCGGAGAACCTCAAAGTATTAAAATATGTTAATATTTCCATAGTCGGGTTTTTATCATGTTTTAATACGTTTCTTCAAACTCGCATGACGTTACCTATTCACCTGCTGAGGTCCATTATCTTTCCAATATGGTGCAATATATATATTTTTTAATTCGTCAAACTATTTATTTCATTTTGAGTTTTCATGCTGAAATATTGTTCTAGAAAACTTATGACGTAATATTCAATTTGTTTTCAATTCGTCAAACTATTTATTTAATTTATTTTTTCACGAGAAAATCTTCAAATAGCAAAGCAATTCTTGTGGTGAGAATTTTATTGTTTCTTTTTTTAATTGTTGGCAACTGCTATAAAGAAAAATATTTATTTTTTCCTGCCATTGTTGTGTAAGAGCTGTTTTTAACAGAATCTTGTTAAGACGATATTCAAAAATTTGAACCCTCCCCATTTCCATTCCCTTGAGCCGATTTTGCCCATTTTCAATCCCCGCCGAGATATTAGCCATCTCAAAGTTGTTGGCGAGTTTGAAGACGATCCGTGCATTATTGCGACTTTTATCGTGCGGACAAAATTTAGTACATACATACATATATATATATATATATATATATATATATATATATATATATATATATATATATATAGAAACTTTTTAGGTGGGGATGGTTTTGGGTTCCTGGGGTCCTATGATGAAAAGTTATGAAGGAATTTTTCAAAAGTCGCACCATGGTAACGACTGCAATAGGTAGTATTTCTTACGAAATCTACCCAAACATTCTAGGGATTAATTTCAAAGTGCTATTTAAAATTTTTACACTGGATAACATTTCTCTGCGCGCACGATATCTCCTGATAATTTCATAATATATGCATAAAATTTATCTTAAATTAAAGATAACACTATGGTCTATAATTTGAACAAGGATATTTGTGATCGGTTAATTAGATAAGGTGTAATTAACTTTTAATTAGAAAAATTAGAAAAAGTACGAAATTTTACAAGCGTTCAATCATATAATTTTTCTCATACTAAACACAGCTTTATAATTCTAGTTCATTTTCATGATAATATAAATATTTATGAAGGGTAAATTTTTTAAAGCTATACTTCAAATAGTTTTGGAGATATCATGCGAGCAAGAGTAAAAAATGCCATTTTGAGTAAAAACCGTTTGAAGATTAAATTATATTCTTTTAATATAAAATATAAAAGAAAAGAAACAAAACTGCTAATTATATGACGTATTCTGCATTAAAAATAAAATTAGATGCTAATTTAAAATGATAAATATAAAATTGCATTTTACAAAAATGTAGCATTTACTATTTAAAAAAATAAATTTTAAACATATAATTTAATTTTTTTTTCGAATTGACTGCAAAGTGAATTAAATATGCGCTTTTTATAAAACTAAATTATTTAATGTAAAATATAGGCCATTTTTTAGGGATTCTCGTATTGATTCACATACTTTGCTGCATAAAAATTATGATAGTTTACTAAAGAATTATATGAATATCAATAAATATGTATCCTAAACTGTCATATCAAATTCACCACTTTTTAGTTTTCTTAAAGATAGCACCTTAGGATATATTTATATTGTCACATTTTGTATAGAGATTGCCATTAAACTGGCTCATTCTTCGATGCTCTTCTGAAGCCCATTTCGCATTATCACTCATTAAAAATGCTAATAAAAACTAAGAAGTAGAATACTATTATAAAATCAGGAAACTTTTTCTCTAGGAAAAAAAACGGTTTTGTTACAAATTAAGCAATTAATAGCTGAACAGCTAAGCAAATTTAGGATCGCGTTCGTTTCCTAGCAAAACGAAGAAAGTAAACAAAATTTTGCGAAAGTGGAAGTTAAGGTTAATATTTTAAAGCTTTTTTATTATTATTTAAAGCCTTTAACTAAAACCAATTGACTCATTTTAGCATATTTTCAATGTTTCGATAATGAGAAAGCTCGAAAATAAAATGTAAACAAGCCGCCATGACAGTTGCCGCAGGCCATTTAAATGGGAAATGAAGGAGTGATGGCTACATTTCCCCTTAAACCTCAGTAAATAATTATCCCACACTTAAGAGATTGGTATCAATTTATTCAGAATATAACAACCTTTCTAAAGAAGTAAAAAAAATCGATTTTTGAAAATTTTAAAAGTGTACTGCCCCCGTAAGAAAGTGCTAAAATATTGGATCCATTAAATGCCGAACGATGCTGAAATCCAATGAGTGTGTTACAGCGACAACTGCAGGATATTTTCCAAAACTCCAAGATGATTTGGTCTAGACACTGTAATAATACAATGTTTAATTTGGAATGTGAAAATATATCGTAGGTGTCGCTGCGATCGGCTCCCTGGATTTCAGCACCATTGCACATTTAAGGGATACAACTTTTTAGCAGATTTGGATAGCAGATTTCCACACTATATAGTCTAGACGCTGTAATGCATAAGTCAATTATATGCGGTATATTCTGTTGAACTGTTTGAAATAACAGGTCAGGTGCTATTTAGTTAAAAAATTGTGTCAGTGAACTGTATAGGCCACTTTTCGGTGCATGTAACCCAACAGGCATTGTCATGGCTATTTAAGCCAGAGGTCTTTGATTCGACTGCTGGATGAACACCTTTTCACTCATTTTAAAAAGAGCAATTTGCATTATCCAGTAAGACATTTATTTTAAAATTATTTTATATAAACACTTTCTGAAATCACTTCAAAATGTTTGATTCTGTTCAAAAATACCCCATATACATACATGAAATTCAAGTGTATGAAAGTGTACAGTCGTGGGAAAAAGAAAAAGGTAAACACCACCTACTAACTCCTCAACAAATTATTGTAGACGAAAGTTACTGGTACCGAACGATTGGAAATAAAGTCTACTTTTAAATGACGTATCTAAAATTTGCTTAGGGGGACATCTACATATTAAAACGAATCCAAATCTCATTTTTTTTCAATGGCAATACCCAATTTTAACGAGATATTTCAAATCTTTGGTTCAAACTATGCCTAGACCCCAAATTTCAAGTCATTTGTAGGATAAGTTTTTGAATTATAAACATTCAAAATTTAGTACTTCTAATGATAAATTACATTTTCATATTTTTATTTATAACTTCTGAAATTATGATCCTAATGTTCTAATTCTTTGTGTAGCAGTAATACTAATATACCCAAACATAAATAGGTTTAATTTACAATTTTTATAATTTTCTGATATGAATTATGAAATTAATATTCGAAAACATTATGTATTGCAGCTTACAATTCTTTAATGGATTCAGATTTATTAAGTCCTGCTTTATGGAAATCCAAAATTTCACATTTTTCTTCCAAGTACTTTTTAAATTATGCTTAAAAAACGGCAAAATGATGGTTTAAGGAGCCGTCTATGATAGAAGTGACTAAATATTTTGAAATTTCTTATGCTATTCTGTAATCTAACAGGCTTAATTGACTGCTTAAGATGCCTTGATTTAGAAGGGAGCTCTCTCGGTTAACAATCGAGTACCGAACTTCAATTTGGATACAGCCCATAAAATACGCTTGTTTTAAAATAAATAATATCTCAGAAACTTATAGTACGAATTGCATAAAAATTTGTTTTTAGACTAACTGAAGGGTGTAGAGTTCATTTTTGCTGTCAGAATTGTGTACTGCTATTGAAAAAAAAAAACAAAGTTATGGTTCGTTTTAGTATGTAGATGGCCCCCTAAACAAATTTTATATGCATCATTTAAAAGTAGAGTTTATTTCCAATCGCTCGGTACCAGTAACTTTCTTCTACGATGATTTGTTGAGGAGTTAGTAGGGGGTGTTTACTTTTTTCCCCCCCACGACTGTACATAAGCACTCCGGAGTGAACGTGCCATCTATAAATTTAAAACACAAGTGCGTATGTTTAATAGTCATCTGCAATGTGTTTTCTAGTGAACTGATTCTGCTTATTATTTTTTTTAAGAAGCTGTTTATTTTGTATGTATGCAAGCTAATAAAAATGAAAAAATAAATAATAGCCTAAGTCATGTGACTGTCATCAAAGGCTGACAGCTTCACTTTTTATATGCCAGGCGGTCATTTCGCTACTTTACGCCGGGCGCCGGTGAAAAATCGCCAAATCCATCCACATCATGTCATCAGTATTTAGTCCATTTCATGCAACTATTAAAACAATTTTTCGGGTAGTAAATTTAAACAAAGCTTTGATGTTTAAATTAAGTATCATGATTTATGGTATTATTTATTACTTTTTTTAAAAGAAATAATTGAGTCATAAATTTTTAATTTTCAGTTTAAAATTTATGTATTTTAAATAAAATGAGTGAAAGTATTATATTTTAAGTCAAATTAATAAAATACGATAACGTACGACGAGAACAATGATTGGCGATTTATCGCCTGTGCCCGGCTAACATAAAATTACCGAGTTCATGATTTCTGTATCAGAATCTTCCGATTTGGCGAAAGATTGAGCAAGTAAATTTAATTATGAATAAAAATAAATTAATACAATGCTTACCATATATTTAATGGAGACCAAACTGGTCGCCAAGGGCAGCTAGTTTTAAAAATAAATAAAATTATATATTTTATTTTTAATTTAGAAAGGATTTTATGAAATTCCTTCAAAGTGACGCAATCAGATTACTTTCATCGTTTCAGATACACGATAAATAATGAAAATATTGAGACACGCGACTTTTTTTATGTATTTTTTCATTTGTAAGTTATATTTCGTAATAACATTTCTGCACATGTACTTTGTTTTTCTAAGGAAATAAAAGTTTATATTTACTGCGACATCACGAGAATACTCTTTACTGGTTTCATCCATTTATCCGAACAGCCTATTTTTATCCAAAAATTTTTTAAACCGAATAAATTTCCAATTACCCAAACACCCTGCTTCTCTCATTTTCTTTTTTTTTCCCTTCAGATTTAGCATACGAAATCGAATTCCGATTAGTGTGCCGTTGGGAGCAGTAATAACGAAAAAATACGAAAAAAAACCACTCCAGCACTAACTAGTACTGCCAGTCCTAGGCCTCGATAAAGCATGGATGTTTCAGTATAGTCAGGAACATCCCTTAAATTATATGTCAATTTATCAAAATTTTTGTTTATCCGACCTAGTTTCGATCCCGACTTGTTCGGATAATCGGCGATCTACTGTACTTTATTTTGAATGTCTCACATTAGCACATTTTTTGGGTGTCTCAGATTTTCAGCTATTGACACTATATTTTTTACAAGACCTGACCGATTGTTCCACGAAATACCAAGCCACCGCCCACGAGCCAACAGAAAGTCACAACCCATAGTTTGGGAACCTCTGGTACATGGCATTAATGACACGAATGCAGTACCATTAGTGACAACAGACGCAAAGCTAAATATAATTTAAATGTCCACACAGTTTTCTTCAAGACTGTCTACATATATTATATATACCGAGTAGCCACAATTAAAACACTGCTACTCTGACCTCCGTATATATCGAACACTCAGTGTAATGGCTTCAGATTTTATGTACAGACTATTCGAGACATAGGAAAACGGATTTTCCAAAAAAGCTCCAGGAACACCGATAGATGCCGCTGCATAACAGATTATGGGAAAAAGTCAATAATAATAATAATAATAATAATAATAATAATAATAATAAAACATGTGGGAAATAAACTTTTTTGTTTTAATTTCTGCCCCACGAGTGACTGAGAGTTTCTGCTCTCGAAGCTGGTAGACGGGAGGTGCTGGGTTCGAACCCAATCGCGCCCATCGGCGTAACTGTTGGGCGTTTTCGTTGTTTTCTTCGAACGTTGGAATACCTAGCGTAAATACGGGTTAGGTTCTATTAGAAAGACCCCGATGGAGGGCGCATTCGCTGAGGTCTCTATCCTTCGTGCAGATAATAGGCCGTCATAAATAACACCATACACCATTTTAATTTCTATTGTCCTAATAGAAAAAAAAGTAAATAAGTTTAAGCTGTACTTGTAAAGTGCAATTTTACTTTGTAAGCTCAAAACGTTCTATAAACCGATGGTTTTGAATCATGTTCTGGATGAAAATTGGGGAAAACTTTATTTCTTCTGCAACATTTCAGTAATGACAAAGCAACCAGTCATGCGTTTCTGACAACATGGGCAATTTGTCCTCCTGATGTTAGTCCTTGTTATTTCTGCTGTGCGGAAACATAAAAACTCGTGCTTACCGAGGACTACTGTTAACCTTCGCATACCCGAAAGAAGGTATCACTCTACATGTGAGAAGCAACTCAGTCGACTAGTTAAGATTTTCAGTTGAACAAGCTGTCCACAGTCTGCAGTTTTTTTCACTTTCATGAAGAAAACCATATTGACCAGCATTCCGTGTGTAGATGAGGACCTTGTCTCGTGAATATTAGGCAAGTTCAAATGACGTTTGTAGAGATCCATCTTTTCAGCATATAACCAGTTGTACACCACCATCTATTGGTAGTTTCTGAATCTATTTGTTTCGTCTAATTCGTTTCCCCATGTCTTGAATAGCATGTGCAAAAAAATTTGAAGGTGATAGTTCACTGAGTAGTTCAATATATAAAGAGGTCGAATTAGGGTGTTTTAATTATGGCCACCCTGTATATATTTTCAAACTTTGAAAATATTAAAACTGAAAAAAATGCTGCAAATTCAAATACTCTATTCTTGAAGATCAAACATGCATGAATTTCCAATACCACTCAAATATAATAACAAAATGCCTCCAGTATAAATGAGTAACCCACTATAAGAAATTGCCAGATTTGTTTTTGAAATTTAAACAAAATCCAAAAGCCATATCACTCACAAAATTGCTGTTTTCAGACTTCCATGAATGCCTTCAGCAAGTAGAATAATATGGCATTTGAAGAGCTGCTCATATATGCATAAAATATTCTGCTTTGCATTTTGCATAAAAGTTTTTTCATATTCTTCAGTATGATAAATGTTGAATGACTTCACTATTTGACAACTTCAATTGAAATCTGCTTTATGAGCCAGTTTTCATTTCATGTTATTTAAATATTAATGTATAAGGAAAAGGATGTGCGAAACGTCGTTTATACAGATATGCCTTTAAAACATTTAGCATATCAAAAATGCTAACTAACTATTGAAAGTAAAGAACGAAAAGTAAAAAATAAATTTAACTGTATTTTCCATCTTTGTGTATTATTTCTTTGTTCTAGTAAAATGAGATATTTTATATATATATTTCTATCGGCGAAAGAAGTGCTGTCATTTATGATAAAATGATTGTCATCACGGAATGGACACATTTTTTTTATCATTGTAATATTGTGGAGCGAAATCTGTCATCCATTCATACCTGTACGCTCTTTATTTCAAATAAAAATTTGACACATCAAAAATCCTAAGAAACAATTATAACTAAAGCACGAAAAGTAAATATTTTTAAAAGTATGCCAGTTTATTTAAAATAAAAATAAATTTATCTGTGCTTTCCAGTTTTATCTATTAGGCAATTTGGTACTTTGTTCTAGTAAAGTGATCCCTGTGTCTATTCTATTGGACATTTTTATTTTTTACCTAATTTCAAAATACTTAATTTCAGTTTAAACATCTAAATACTTGCTGGCCCTTTTACTAGATAGTCTAGTGATGCTACAGGTATGCCGCAATGATAAACAAATTGCAGCTAAATATGTATTTTAATCATTTGAAAGTGGCAGCGAACCAAAGAAAGATCGTTGAAGGTAAGCAGACAGTTTTAACGCTAATTTTATATATATATATTTTTAAAGTATTTTTATATTAATGCTATACACTTCTAATTTTACATGTTGTATCAATGAAATGACATCGCAGTTTAAGTAATTTACATTTTAGAGAATAAACAAATGTTATTTAAATGTCCATTCTATTGGACGTTAGGTCTTCAACAATTGATTTCATTCATATTACTCTTTTTATATACTACTGAACAGAGGCATTAGTTTTTAATTAAAAATCAACATAGTATTGAAACAAATAATAGATATATAAGTAGATAATATACTTTCTTTAAAAAAAAAGGTCTAAATGTTATTCTAAATATGTACAATTTTACTCATGAAATGTTTCTTCTAAATCAGTAGATTGTTAATATTTTAATTTCCGTGAAATATTTTTTTACAGCATTTGGTAACTATAGATATTCATAATTAATCTTTTATTATGTTTAATTTTCATTAATTGTAACTATTTTTGGTATTATTTTTATATTAGTATGCTATAATTGAATTAATAAATTTAATCATATTTAATTAGCAACAACATTTAACCCCTTCAAGGGCGGTGGTTCATTTTTGGACCACCTATTTTTTTTATTCCTTAATGCCACATTGACACCAGAATATTGTAATGGAAATTTTCCTTTTATTAAGTACCTGAACAAAATATTTTGTTTATTTTGAAATAAATTTGTTTGTAAATTCTGATGTCGCTTACTATTTTCTGCATTTTACGAATTTAAGTACCTTACCCTTGAAATAGTTAAAAGAAAATATAATTAAATATAACGGTATAAGATTATAAATAAACTCATTCTGGTATCTTTTAAATTGGTTCTTGGCATTTACTTACCAGTTGTGATAGCAGTATCACTAATTATTTTCATTATTCTAACAAACAAACGACTGGTGCTGAGAAGACTTAAAAACACAACAAAACGTTATTAATTGTTTTTCAAAATTACTGAATTGATCAACAAATTTCTTAATTAAAGTACACTTTTTCTATTTCATGATGTAAAAATTGATTTATGCTATAGTTGGAAGTGACGTATAAACGATATAAACGCACCTCTGATGACAACAATGTCTGAAGTGAAAGAAATATGAACTTGAAGCTAAAACTCAGGTTTTTGAAGCCTATGTAACAATCTTATCTTACTTGATAAGTATAAAATAAAAAAAAGGTTTTGTGCATGAAATTCAACTTGTATTTGCATATTAATTTAACTATAAAAATAATTGACTTGCAGAAGCACATCCATAAGCTACTGAATTTCAGGTGGATCTATGACTTTTTTGTGGGTAATGAACTTTTAAAACATTTATTATTATTATTTAGTGTCTATTTAAATTTTGTATCACTATTTTATGTCGTATTCAATATTTTGTAATTATTTTTTTGTCAAATATTAAGAATTTTACAATCTGATTCATGTAATTCAATAACATGTTTTTACAGGACTAAGACCCAATGTCCATTTTATTGCACACGCAGAAAAAACAAATTATTTTGATGTTTTTTTAAATAAATGAAAATGTGCATTGCTTTCTAGACTCTAAAGAAACGGAAATATCAACGTAAAACTTGCTCAAAAAATATGAGCTTGCGTCACAAGAGGATAAATTTCTATCAGCGAAAGATATGCTGCCATTTATGGTAAAAGCATCAAGATTACGGAATGAAAACATTGCTTTATCATTGTTGTATTGTAGAAGGGAATCTGTTTCCGATTCATATCTGTACGCTTTTCTTTTCAAATAAATATTAAATGGAATCAAGGTTTGCATTAACCTAAAAAAGTATTAATTATTAGTTGTATAGTGATTGCGGAAAATTCCTTATTAAATCCTATTACTTTTATTCTTCAGAAATTGTAATGTTATTACACTCTCGGAAATACTTTCCTCAATTCACGAAACTATTCTTCATTTCCATTTTTTGAAGAATGTCAGTTTATTATTATTATTTTTTTTTTTCTGTGACAAGAGTGAAGATATCCGACAGTCGAAGAAACATTTTTTTTTTCCGTTATGGGAAAGAAATTATACGTATTTCGAAGAAAAGTGTTTCTAAAACTAGAAAACAGAAATTCTTCTTTTTCAGAATTTAGTGTCGACCCCGATGAAAAAAAAATATATGCATATAAATATAGATATTACAAAACATATTTCAGTTTTAACCCGTAAGGCATGGTGACGTCACGGCGACGTCGTTGTGAAGTCGCACTGTGATTTTGTGACCGTCGATGTGACGTCACAGTGACTAGAATGCGAGGTCGTTATGGCCGTTTTAGAGGTCGTTTGTGACGCCACATTGTGACCACTCTGTGAAGTCACGGTGTGACAAATTTGTGAAAAGTGTGTCTTTGTGACTATTTTGGCATTAACTTTGTGACGAACCTGTGACGAAAGCGACAATGCTTTGACGTCACACTGTGACCAATTTGTGAAATATGGGTCATTTGTGACGAACTTGTCATAAACACTGTGATTTCAAATGAAAATCAAATTTCAAATTAATTGCTTAAAAGACGCAAATAGTGAAAAAGATTCCATGCTGGGACTCGAACCCGGGCCATTAGTACAGCGCACTGACATTCTACCGACTAAATCACATGGAACGATAACCAGGCTGGAAAATTTCTCACTATTACATGATGGCGAGGCTACAAACTCAGCACAAGATGGAATATTTAGCGTGAGCCACCAACATGATGCAAACACGAAACTTAATTAAATCCAGTATCGATTGAAATTATATTAATACTTGGAAATTTTTCCAGAGAGAACCATTCGCCTTGCATACAATATTTCAAATGAAAATCAAATTTCAAATTAATTGCTTAAAAGGCAATTTTAATTTGAAATGTTGTATGGAAGGCGAATGTTTCTCCCTGGAAAAATTTCCAATTATTAATATAGTTTCGATGCTGGATTTCATTAAGTTTCGTGTTTACCGCATGTCGGTGGCTCACGATAAATATTCCATCTTGTGCTGCGTTTGTAGCCTTGCCAACCTGTAATAGTGAGAAATTTTACAGACTGGGCGTCGTTCCATGTGGTTTAGTCGGTAGAATATCAGTGTGCTATACTGATGGCCCGGGTTCGAGTCCCGGCTTGGAATCTTTTTCACTATTTGCGCCTTTTAAGCAATTAATTTGATATTTGATTTTCATTTGAAATATTGTATATAAGGCGAAGGATTCTCTCTGGAAATTTTCTAAGTATTAATACAGCGATGAATTTTGAAATAACCTTTTGCTGTAAATATAAAATCTTATCTTTTTACCGTACTTTTTAGCAAAATATCGCTATTTTGGAGTCCTATTCTTCTAAATCATTTTAAATTTTTCCACTTAAAAAACAATGCTTATCAACTGACATATTTTTTTATTCAGTTGTATGCTTGATATTAAGTTCTATGCTTGATATTGAGTTCAAGCTTGATATTTAGAATGTGTAAATTTTTTAATTTGTTGTGATTTGTCATTGCTTTATTAAATACGAACATGGAGACTCACGGATATTAATACAACTTTTATTTATAGAGCGGCATGATAAGGGGAATAGAAAAAAAACGAGTAAGAAAAATCATGCGTTAATCATAGATTATAAAATACTTTCCAACACTTTCTGAATGCTTTAACAAGACATCGCAATTTAGGGAAATGACGTAAATAAGATAACTAAGAAAACATTTGAAAAATTGATTTCAGCAGTTACCGTCCATAGCCAAATATGTTTTCCAATTCTTTTGAACAACCCAGTATTTGATCTGTAGGTTGATACACTGAGAAAAATGAAGTACTCAAAAATAAGTAAACCGACGTACTCATATCGAATTGAATATTTTTGGATCAAAAATGAACCCATGCTTTCTCTATTTTGAAACATCACATGTTATCAAACCCAAACAAACGAATAGTTTTGTACCCTGTAATGGTTCATTTCATTTATGGCGGCATAAATGATGTTTATTAATGTAAATATTAAATTATGCACAGCATTTTAAAAATAATTTAAAAGTGCTTGGAAATAATGCTCTTGTCATAAAAATATTCGATTTGAGTATCTTGTTAAGAATTTTGCTATTTTTCTTAATAAATAATCAATTAAACATTTCTTGTTAAGAACTTTGAACGGGAAATAAATGTCAGTATATTTTTACTTTAAATTTTAGGTTTTTCTTTTTTTGGGGGGAGGGGGGCAGTACATAATGATTCATATTTGATCACAACCAATGAATAAAAAATGAGTACATGTGTTTCTCAACTTTGAGAACATTTGGATCGGAGCTATTTTGAGTATGTGACGCATTTAAATTTGAGTACTTTTTACTCAATTTTGACTTCCCATTTTTTTAAGTGTATATATACTATATAATGGGAAAATTTAGTTTAGCAAGAAAACGCCTAACAGGTTGAAATTCTTTTTCAGCAATTTATACTATGTATGGAAACATACTTGACTACTTTTGTACAACCCTGTAGTTTACCTAGAATCTTTATTACACGCCACTATTTAGTTAAAATTTAATTCAAACTAAGACACTCTTAAAACTGCTGAAATCACATTTCCAGAAATTATAATTTATAGACGGTCATGTATCCAATTCTTTACGTGATCCTGTATATCGTTTTATCTATATTCTACAAACATTTCTTGGTAAATTAAATGCAGTTCAACAAAAAAAAAAGCATAACTCATTTAAAAACCACCTTTAAGCAATTTGCGCCCATACCCAGTAATCCTTACGAATACTTTTGTGTAGCCTTGTATAGGAATTATAGCATTTATATACACCATATACTATGCATAAATATAGTGAATCATAAAAGCTCATATCATAATTAAAAATACATTTCCAGCAATCATCGCTAATGAACAGTACTTCGGATACAATATAGTATCTGAAATATTTTGTGTGTCCCTGTAAATGCTATATACGTATTATTCGTATTATACATGAAATAATTTATAGTATGTAAACCTCAGCGACATATATCAATTTCATTATATATGAAATAGATTAACATAATTAAAGTATGCCGCAAACAATTCCCTCCACCCCTATATCATTATGTATTTGAATTCCTTTTTTAGCCCTGTAAATGAACAATAACTATTCTTTGCATCGCATAGTCAACAGAATGCATATTTTAGTGCACTTCATAAATGCATATAAATTTTATTCTGTTTGAAAGCGTGCGTAAAATCATAAAAAATCATTTGAAACGATTTTTTTCCATAGGCTGTAATGTAAAGGAAAACTTTTGGCTGTCCCTGTAAATGAACAAAGCATGCTACAAACTTCATTACAAATAGATACCGTGCTATGGTAAACGTCAATAACATCCAAAAATTTCAGGGCAATCCGAGTATATTTTCGAGAGTTAGAGTGCGGACAGACTGCTAGACGGACAGACAAACCGAAGTCATAAGCACTTTTCAACTTGTGTCCTATATTATGTATCCTGTATTATATGAACTTTTAAAAAATATATACTAAAGCAGTTTAATCTATAACTTCCCATCAGGCATGAAAAACACTTTGTTTCAATGCTTAAGTATCAAATTTTACTTTTTAGTGCCAATAATTACGCGTATCATAAACGTAGAAAATGAATTTACAATAGAAGAAAATTTAATAACCTATTCAGAATGTCTATAATTAAATGTTTGATTAAAATCACAAACAGAAAAAATGCTTACATACAATTTAAAAAAATAAATATACCAATTTGAAAAATACTAAAAATAATAATTAGGATTTATAATTGTACTATTAAACAACAGCAAACTCAATAGATAAATTAAATGCCTTATTAGATTTAACAATATCTCAAAAATATTTCGATATGGTATAAGGAATTCCTATTATTTTATAATTTCGGCAAATGTTAAATCTGAAAACATTGGTTTGAAGATTTAGGATTTTGAAAGATAATTTAAAATATTATTAGCACTAAAAGAAAATTCTTTCAAATGTTTCACTACTGTAATATGTAAAGATACATTTTCCCAGTATAATGTTAATTTCTAATCTGAAACAGTTTCGTAATCTTATGATAATCGAACATCATATTTAACCCCAAAATAATAATAACTATAAGTGTTAGTAATCAAAAAATAGTAAGAAGCCGATAAAATAATTCCAAATCATTGTCGTTCCATACATTTTCAATCTCAAGTAAGAGTAAATTAATGTTTATATTAATTCCAGTATGAATGTAGGCATGCACAGTCTCTGCGCAGTTTTTTTTTTCAAGCGATGGCAGATTAAGATATTTTTCTTTACAGTTATCGAATTTTAAAATATCGCTTCTAACAGTTTAAAGATCAGTCTCTTACAAGTATAACATAAAACTATTTAACTCATATGTACAAATCAGGAATAAAATATTTAAATTAAAGAAAACTTACATATACGTTCTATTAATATCCGTGTATCCAAAAATGGTCATTTCCTTATCTTAAAGTGTTGTAGACGTGGTGAAGGTGATGTTCTAAAAACAGTGAACTATTTATTTCCCGCGTCTTCTCATGTTTATTTTTTTGTGGGCAGACGATTTTCAAGCAGATGGTCTGGTACAGATTATTTGTTTTTGCATGCAAGAGATATGAAACTTGAATGCGCAGTAATTTTCTGAAAGTATGGTTAATTGCCGAAACGTCAGTGATGGCTTACTGTGGAGACACGAAAAGTTTTGATTTCCGTTTGTCTGTCTGTCTGTCTGTCTGTCTGTCTGTCCGTCTGTTCCGCGATAACTGCCGCAAAAAGCATCCGATCGGCTTGAAATTAATGTGGCATGTTGATGAGGTACTCGGACTTAGCTGTATGGTTTTTGGTTAAATTTGGTTCATTCGTTCGGGAAATATAGAATATTTTATTTTGCTCTGTAATGCTTTTCAATGGCAAGTCAGACGATTTTCAAATTTTCATTTGTTGAAAGAAATGGCTCATATAAAAAATGGATTTAAATGGTAAATTTTTGATGCTGAAATTTTTAAATAAGAGTAGTAAATTATTCCTATTAGTTTGCAATTTTGTCAAAACATTTGTCAGAGCTTTTAAATTAGGTGTATAACTTATGATGGAATTTTATACATGTGTTCGAATAATATAAAACATTTTATTTTATGAATTTACTTATATTTCATTTTTTTCTTTTAACCGTTGCGTAGCAACTATATCTCATCTAAAAATATCATAAATGTGAAAGTATGTATGGTTTTTAAAGTCAAATCAAAGTTAAAAGGAATGAATTAATGAATGCCTTTGTATAGATATTTGCATATAAATTGATTTAAACGTAGAAATGAAAATAGTATTTATATACTATATAGAATAATATCTTTATTTATGTATTCAACTATTTTGATTATAAAGGAAAAAGTTCGTTATTTTCATACAGAATAAACTGACATTATTCTATTAAACTTTATAAACTTTATTGTTGCCAAAAAAAAAAAAAAAAGGAATAACAATTTCTCCCAAAGAGTTCATTTTAATTTGTAAGATTTCCACGTGCAAAGGGAAAATGCAGCAAATTACAAATAATAAAAAAGATAAATAAGACAGGAATGAATACATATAAACATTTCACACCAAATACCACCTAAATTAATTTTTGTAGTGGTATTTTCCCACACTACGAAGAAAGATTCCTCGATCTACAGGATTTTACTTGGCCTTCCTTTTCTCATTGGTTGCGATTTCATTTTCGCAATTGCGTATATTAATTGGCACAAAATTTTACATTTTTATGACTGAGGTATATGTAAGGCCATACAAATAAGAAATTCCGTATTGTTTCCTATAAAATGTGATAAAGTGTTGGTTAACTATATATGTTTCTATTAAGAGGAGCAGGGCTGCCAAGCCTCCGGCGTTCTGGATACCAGTATTTTAATACAAAATATGTTACTTTATTCAATTGAAACATTTGCGCGATTTAAAAGAACAACATTTTCTGTAAGGTAATAGTGTTGTGCAAAAAGCCTGAGACTTGCCATGTCTGGTGTTGAGTGAAATGTTTTATTTAATGCATTTATCTCTATTTTAATGCTACGTGAACAACGTCCCGTGTAACAGCTTGTAGAGTGTAAAATAAATTATTAAAATAATCCCTATTACGAAAAATGAAACAAAATGCCCGGCTAAGGGAAATAAAAGGTTAGTTAACCTTTCGTAATGTGACCTGAACACAGGTGTGCATCAAATTTCAACGGTGTTTGTAACATCACGATTTTAAATTAAATGTGGATACTATCAAAAGGCTATCACAAAAAATACTTAACGGCGCCATATCACGTTTATCTATTTAGTCAATTGGAAGTGGACACGATGATGAATTATTAACCGTTAGGTTTAGAACTCCCCCTACTTTAGGGTGATTTTAGTAAGTTAATGCTATCGAGTACATTTTTAGATATTTAGATTAGATCTTAGATATAAATATTGCAGAATGGTAATCAAAATTATTATTAGATTTCTAAATTAGATGTCTCAGTTTACATTTCCAAAAGTTCTTTATCCATTAGATACAGATGTTTGTGGTTAGCAGGCAAGTAAATACTGCTGTATGGATATTAGGATAACGTAAAATGCTTGACCAAATTGTTGCTTATCCTTATAAATCGCAGCGTAAAAATGAATCTAAGATATAGGATAATCATTAACTCAATCAATAGAAAATTACAAATGCAAAATAAATTACACAACGGGGGGTTCAGGGGGGGGGGCACCCCCCCGAAGAGATTTGCTTTATTATATAAAAATTACTAGAATAAGTAGCTCGTGAGAATTTCAGAATATCATTACATAACAACGTGTTTAATTTAACGCTTCTAATGTCTGAAACCATCGAAATATTTTTTTCTCCTTCTATAAATGTTTGTGTAATTTAAAAGTTTAAATTTTGTTTTTGTAGAAAGATTAATATTAAGCAAAATTTGCTAAAAACAATAAGTTGCAGAGATGACGTTGAGGCTCAAGATCTGCAGATTTACTAGTTAAAATTTTGTATTTGAAGAAATGTCCAATGTATTTAACCTTTTCTTTTTATCCGTACCAAATAATACAAGTTAAAATGTATTGTAAAGTTCATTTTTTCTAAATAATTATAATAATAATATTCATAATTAGAGTTTATTAGATATACCATTGTTTAAATTTTCAAAAGGTGTAAAAATAAATTTAATGGTAATAACGAGCCCCCCCCCCCTTTTTTTTTCTTTTTTTTTTTTTAAGTAAAGTTTGTTTTGCACAAATTTTGTATATTTCTTTTATTTTCGGAAAATGCTAATTTTATTTAAAAAGTCTGAAAGAAGTAGAATTTATGACTTGAATACAAATTATAAAAATATTCTAAAGCAATAAATGCATAGATGACTAAACTCTAAAGACTCTTTCTACGTGCTCATTAAAAGGTGCAGATTTAACTGTAATAGAAATTTTTTATTTTGAAACCACAGAAGTGTTTCGAATAATCCTGGTCGGTAAAAAAAGAAATAAATAAATAAATTTCCTCCCAGCAAACTAAATATGTAAAGTGTATAAATTTAATATTCCTAATTCTAATTATATTATCCAAATGCTAGATAAAATTGAAATCATGAAAAAGTATACATTCACTATCTTAGATATCAAATTGATAAAATATAGCCTGAAAATTTAGTTTATTAATGATTGTATCGTGCACTTTATTTATTATGCCCCCCCCCCCGCCTCTCCCCTTTAGTGAGAGAATTTACCATTTGCTATCCACTAATATATTTTATTCCTTATGCCATGTAACTCGTGACTGTTTAAAATATTTCTCTTCATTTTCAAAGATTTTTGAAGTTCATATTTTTGTCACACTGTGACTTACAATATGGTGGTTTTTTTGTCACATATGTGACATGACGTACGTTACATAGCAGTGACATAACAGTGACCTCACAATTTTTTTTTTAATTGCCAGGAAAACATAATTTTACAGTAAATAACATGTTTGGAAGAATTTTCGTAATTTTTTAAAGTTTTCTAAGAAGTTCACATCTCAGTCACAATGTGACATCACTGAGGGGTGGCATTTTGGTCACAGATGTGACGTGACCACAGTGACTTACAGTGACGTCACAACCACGTCACCGTGACCATGCATGCTATGAGGGAAGACTTAAAACACTCTTTTATTTTATATAAAATGACGCAATTCGCATCCTCTGAGGAATTCCTCATTTACGATCCAGTCTTAAACAACATCTACATTAGAGTATTCATATGACGTCACTATAGTTTAATAATACACAAATCCAAAAAAAAAAAAAAAATGCCGTCATTCAAGAAACTCGACAAAAAAATCGGCTATCTAATGACTCATGTGCCTTCATTTGCTTGTAATATAGACAATTAAATTAAATATTGTTTATAATAGCTTTATGTTTTATGTGAAATTATTTATTTGTATTTCTTCAAAATAGCACGTATTTAAATTTCACATTTTTCTTCAGTATTAAGTGATAAAGGCAACAAAAAAGATATAATTACTAATTTCAAACTATTTTTTCGTTACTTTTTACAGAAATCGAGTACTTGAGTTGCCAAAATTATACGAATGGCGCTAAAAACTACAAATAAATTAATATCTGAAAAATAAATTAAGATAGAGTTTTCAAACAAATTGCACAAAAAGTATTATTTTTTCCCAAAACGACGATATAAAAATCGAAAATGTGCTATGCTTAGAACTTTGAAAAATTGCAGTAGAGTTTTTAACAGTACAATGATGCATCTGCTTTGCTTTACGGCGGGTTTATACATTAAACAACGGAACGTTATTTTTTGGATACGACACTTTATTTGCTGCCCTCATAGCATGCATGGTCACAGTGACGTCATTGTGACGTCACTGTAAGTCACTGTGGTCACGTCACATCTGTGACCAAAATGCCGCCACTCAGTGATGTCACATTGTGACTGAGATGTGAACTTCTTAGAAAACTTTAAAAAATTACAAAAATTATTAAAAACATGTTATTTATATTTTTCTGCGGATTTAAAATTTTTTTAAACCGTGGTCCAAGTTGCCTCTGTGCCTCTAACCAAAACTTTTTATTTTCATATAACATAAAATGTAATTAATTCATCAGCGACACAAAAAGATTTCCTAATTATGCGAATTTCATATTATTAAAAAAATGTTTTAGGCAAACAGACCTCGACTTATCTTTTATAAAGATATTTGTAAATGATCATCTGTTATACTAGAAGTTTCTCAAAGAGTAGTCGAAACATTTCTGTGGTTTCAAACTAAAAACTTTCTATTACAGTTACGTCTGCAGCTTTTAATGAGCACGCAGAAAGCGTCTTCAAAGTTTAGTCATATATGCATTTCTTGCTTTATAATTTGCATTCAAGTCATTTTTTTTTCCTCTTAGTGTTTCACTATTTTAAGTAACTTTTTTTTTTTTTATTCTACTTCTTTCAGACGTTTAAAATAAAATTGACATTTTCCGAATATAAAATTAATGTACAAAATTTATGCAAAGCCCATGACATAATTAATTATTCATATTTTATTTTTTGTTTTCAAAATATATCTTTAAAAATTATTTTACAAAATGTTTTATTCTACAGAAAATTAATATTAAGAGAATGACAGATTGACAAAGAAAAACTCATCTCTTCTCGATAATCTTGTTGTAATTTTTAAGAAGATATTTTGTATATATTACCTGTGATACAAATTTTACTTTTAAAAAAAGGAGGGGGGCATCATTATTACCATTAAATTAATTTGTACACATTTTGAAAAATTAAGCAATGTTTTATCTAGTAAACTCTAATTATGGATAATATTATTATTATAATTTACGTAAATGAAACTTTACAATTCAATAAAACTGATAAAAATAAAAGGTGAAATACAATAAAACATTTTCAAACAGGGAATTGAATTAGAGACAATTTGATAAAATTATTACGCATTTAATTTCCTTTCGAAGCTGTTGTATAGAAAAACAAATAAAACTGAAAACCTCTGCTTCCAACTTCGAAACTTAAAAATCGTCTGCATCTGCACTATTTCAGTTGTTACGACTCGACCGCAGAATAACGAATAAAAGTAACAGTGAAGCTTTTTAGAATAAACGCGGGAAGTTCTGTGGACACTGGACAGCATAGACGTGTTGACACGGATTTAAAAACTGAAACAAGAACGTTCTCAGGATCCAAGTTAGTTCAACTAACAAAATATAAACCCGAGAAAATTACGGTAGCTTTGACTTGTTGAAGATGATTCAAGTCATTGCTATCGTACTTATTATCGGATTTAATTGGTTCCCCAAAATCAAAGTATCACGTACAATGTCAATGAAATTAGGTATGTAAAAATTTTATTTTCCCTGTTTGCTTTTTTTCAATCACAACAATTTTAGTTAGCTTCTCATAAACATGCTGTAGAACATAAATACAGTAGATTTCCGTTACAACGAATTTTATTAAAACGAAAAATCCTATTACAACGAAATTTGACAAATCCCCTTTTCAAACTGCATTAACCTTAATGTATTAAAAATTCCGATTTAACGAATTGCATTGTTTTAGGAATTCCGTTACAACGAAAAATCTTCATTGAGCTCTTTTTTTCTTTTTTTGAAATGCTCTCTGGTTCGTGTCAAGAAATTAACCAGAAAGCAATTTCTAACTGTTGGAAACATGCCCGGTGAACTGAGACTGAAGAAAATGAATCAGAAATTTTAGATTTGAATAAATCCTCTGCGTTAAGCACAATTTGGAAGCCTATCAAAAAATTAGCATCAGTCCCTGATCAGGTAGACTTGGAGGATTTCTTATCTGTGGATGACAATAATCAAATATGCCCTGAAGTGTCTGGTGAAGATATAATTTTGTCCATTAAAAGTACATTAGACCGACAAAATTATGAAAGCAGTGATGACGATATTGATGTTACCAACGTTACAAAAGTTACCGCTTCGGGAGCTCTTTCATGTTTGGAGAAATTGTGTGCTTTTGTTTCTCATCAAAAGAATGTTCCAGAGGAGGTATTTTCTCATATTCATTCGTTGCACATATTTTTGTTATCACCAGCTACACATTCCTTTGTACGAACTAATTCACTGATTTTCTGCAATAATTCGCTTCTAAATAAAGTTTAGTCCGTAATTTTGTATTTTTAATATTGAACTTTATTTTACTAACTTTTTTTGTTAATTTAAGTAGTCTTCTATTACAATCTTCTATAACGAAAGGTAATTTTATCTTGCATAATTAGTTAACGTGTATATATAATTCATTAGATAAATAAGAGTAATTCCGTTACAACGAAAAAATCGTTACAACGAAGTATTCTAGCGGTCCCGTGGAGTTCGTTGTAACGGAAATCTACTGTATTTCATTACATTTATTTTTTATTTTGTTGAAATATCTAAAATATTATTTTCCCTGTTTGCTTTTTTTAAATTACAATGATTTTAGTTAACTTCTAATAAATTATGTTATAGAACGCAAATATTTCATTGCATTTATTTTTTATTTTGTTAAAATATCTAACTTCCTTTTCAACAGCTTTGATCAGATTATTAAAATTAGTGATTTAGTGATTTAAAATTAGTGATATAACATTTTAATCTGGTTTATTTTCTTATTTAAATATTTGGTTAAAACCACATGGTGTCATAAGTATGAAAGTATATGGACAAGTATTATAATCAATCATTAATATAATTAATAAACATTTAAAGATAATTAAATTATTCGAAAAAAGGCTTTTTATGGAATAAAATTATTGGCAAACATAATTTTTTAATTTTGTATTAAGTGATGGTCTTAAACAATTTGCATTGCATGTTTTTATTTTAAAAAATTGCATCTGCTCAGAAGAGGAATTTATAAAAAATAAGACACAACGGAAACGTATACCATTAAAAGAGATCGTAGATATGTAATGTTAAAAAAAAAAATGATTATTTAATGTATTATTCAACCTGATATATGTTTTAAAATCTATAAAGAAATAGTCATAGCGGGTGAAAGCTTTTCAGTTGTTAAACATTTTTACTGAAATGTTTTCAAAGTGAACTAGAAGTCTGTTGGCAAATGAAAATATAGAATATACGCAATCAGTAAGTGTTTAAATATGATTTTACTTTAAAAATAACGCAAATACTTGAACGGTATGAATCTAAAATGTAATAACCATCTTTTATTATTTACTTTTTTTTCTGGATAATTTTATCATTTTATTTCCTGAATGATTTTATCGAGATAAATTTCAAAGTATCGATATTATACACTCTTTATAAACAGCGTGATTAAAATGGATTTCTTATTTATAATTACCATAATCTTGTAAATAAAATACTAATAATAATAATGAACCTATGTGTGGCTCTATTTTGTGTTTATGGTCTCAATTTTTATTCTTTATTTACATTAAAAAGTAGTTAACCATTTCATACTGTATTCATTATTTTGTTTTATTGTGTCATATAAAAATAAATATGATTATTTGTATTTCTAATACAATATATACAGTAGAGCGCCGATTGTCAGAACAAGTCGGGACCGACCCTAGTTCGGGTAAGCAAAAGTTCGGATAAATGGGCAGACAGTTTAAGGGATGTTCCTGACTATTCTAAAACCTTCACACTTTATCTAGGTTTAGGACTGACAGCACCAGTTAGTACTAGAGTGCTTAAAAATTGTTTTTTTTTTTTTTTTTTTTTTTTTTTTTCTTTTTTATTATTTAATTTTTTTTTCTCTTTTTATCATTTTCTAAACTTCAGAGATTATAATTTAAGCCAAAAATAAATTGGAAGTTAGGTGTTTTTTTTTTTATCATTTTTAGAGAGAGAAATATTTGGATACCTGGAAATTCGGTTAAAAAGAATTCTTTGAGAGAAATATGCTGTTCGGATAATTGGAAGTTCGGTTAATTGGAGTTCCGATAATCGGCGTTCTACTGTATTTATAAAACTTTCACCAGACTTTATTCTAAAATTTTCGTTGTAGATTCTAATCTCTTTGTACTATTTATGATAATATCAGAGTTATAGA
Source organism: Maratus speciosus (assembly GCA_963932465.1). Lineage (NCBI taxonomy): Eukaryota > Metazoa > Arthropoda > Arachnida > Araneae > Salticidae > Maratus > Maratus speciosus. The sequence continues at coordinate 310,836,852 of OZ010794.1, forward strand.
TGTCATGGCAACATATATCCAGCCATATAGATCTTTGGCAAAAGATAAAAACTTTCACATTAGGCGCAAAATAGAGTAACTGCGGTGCTGTGTTTTATAAACAATAAGGTATTATTGTTTTAAAAAATCATAGATAGTAAGATTTATTTTTATAATATATAATTTCATAAATAAAAATGTAATTTTGGCAATCAATTATTAAAGTTATTTTTTAATAATCAAAAAGTTCTTTTATATATGGATTTTACTTCAAGCAAACCCTGATGTAAAATAAATTAACCCTTTGTATCACCGTTCTATGCATACCCAAAAGTTTTACTTACTAAAATTACTAAAGCGAGCCTAAAATTACGATTTTACTATCTTCCAACATAACGATTATTGCCGAAATTGTTTTTAGAATTCTCAACATAATGATACTGGTGATACTCAGTTAATTTTCTATACCAAAGCTGTATTTTTCATTTGAGTAGTTTCAAATGGTTATTGCTAAAATGTACTTCGGAAATTTTGTAATGCATGTATGTGGCATAAAAGACGTAAACAATACGTATATAAATGACTATATGGCACATGATGAGCGTTTCGAGTGTATATATATATATATATATGTATATAACGCATGCATAAACTTCACAATGATCTTAACAATGTCGTTACTGCAATTTTTGCATAATCAAATTTATAAGGGCCTCTATAACAAAGAAGTATCCTATTTTCTCAGCTCCAACATATTTGAAATACAATCATATATATATATATTATGGTAATCAATATCATAAAACATATAAAATTTAATTACTTAATATCGGCATTTCTTTTTATCTTTCTTTTTTTATTATTATTATAAATGTTGTGTAATCGAAAAAATTCAACTTCACCAGTGACTTCACCAGTTTGTAATGCGTATTAAATGAAATAAATTAATTTCATTCAGTATTTTCTATAGTTTAAAGAATATAAAAAGTACTGTATATATTATAAAATATTATATTTTTAACACAAATTTTATTTTGATAAAGATTTGAAAATTTAAACAAATTGTTTCTTTGGTAATTTTAATGCTTTTAACAAATAGCTAATTTTGAAAAAAAAAAAATGTGATAGATCGATCATTCAGTTGTCTTCAATATTCTCATTTATTGTAATAGGAAAGAAAGGTGCAACAAAAATTGAAGTCTGCGGGGCATTGCATTTTGATTCAATAAAATTCTTTTGGTATACCCCTGTTATAGCGGCCCCCAAGTTTTAATTGCGATGTATCGACGAAGTATATTAACGTTATAGATGTAAATGATTTTACAACATGCATAATTATGACTATGTGTGGCATGCATACGTGTTTACAACTGGACAAGTATGTCATAGTGTGACTTCACAACATTGCCACTAGTCACATATTCGTCACAACGTTAATGACAAAATCGTCACAAATCACACAATTTTCACAAAATTATCACAATGTGACTTCAAAGCAGTGTCGCTGTCGTCACAGAATCATCACAGTGTTAAAGAAAATTTCGTCACAAATGACACATATTTCACAAATTGATCTCAATGTGACTTTAAAGCATTGTCACATTCGTCACAAATTCGTCACAAAGTTAATACCAAAATAGTCACAAATGACACACTCTTCACAAATTTTTCACACCGTGACTTCACAAAGTCGTCACGATGTGACGTCACAAAAGAGCTCTAAAACGGCCATAACGACCTCACATTCTAGTCACAATGACTTCACATCGACGTCACGTGACGTCACATTGACGGTCACAATGTCACAGCGTGACTTCACAACGACGTCGACGTGACGTCACCATGCCTTACGGGTGGGAGAAAGAAATAGCATATCGGGGGCTAATAAAGACCTACCTCTTTCGCTATGGCGTCGAATCTGGAACTGGACTAGTTTGAATTCAGTATTTTAGAAGGAGAGGGTCCGACGTTAGTCTCACCGAGTGCGATGAACATTTGTGTTTCGATAGAGTATAGTTAGCATATAAATATATGACCACCATAAAGTGCAGCACCCAGGGGGTCTTGAGAAAATAACTCGCAAAGTTTAAGCTTCAGTTTATAATAGGATAAATTTCCCCCTTTGGCAAGCGCTCCTAGGCGTAGTCGGCAGCATACTGGATTTGAGTTTTCTCTACCCGGGATCAAATCCGGCTCGGACTTGTTTTTCGGAACGAAGATTTTTATCAATAATTTTCGAACCGCAATTGAAAAAATATGTATAATAATTGAAATTTACCAAAAAAAACGAATTAAATGTATGTTTTGTAGCATATAAGTGCTTTTTTAACTACGAAATTTTGCATTTTTAAATATATAATGAAAAAAAAACCCGCATATTTATATGTCTATAGACCAGAAATTTTTTGTTGTTATTTAAAATTATTTACAGTTATTTCAATGAATAATCTACAATTTTTCACAGAGAAATAATAATAAAAAAAAAACATATGATTGTGTGAATAATTATATTACTTTAATTTTGTTTCTATATGAAAGTATTTCATGATTTTTATACCCTTTTTAAAATTCTTAATATGACCTTTTTTATTTCGGATTTTTAGTTTTGTAATTATTAACTACGTAATAACTATTTTCAGCAGTTCATTATCTTTTTAAAACTTATTTTTAAGCACAAATACAGTTATTCTAATTATAATCATAAAAATCCAAGGTTTAAAAAGTTCAAAAGTTCAAAGCTAGTTGGTAAAAAACGATACATTTATTTCACTGTGAAAAGTAGTAGCTTATTTATGTAAATAACAGTAAATAAATTTTCAAAGCTTAATTTTATGCTAGATTAATATTAACACAATTATTCTAATTGGCAAACAAATCATATTAGATGTAAATTTCCAACTGGGCGAAAAATGTCCGGGCCAGGATTCGAACCCGGGACCTCCTGGCTGAAGCCGCCAGTGCTCTGCCATCTGAGCTATCCCGGGCGATTCTGGTCGAACCTTTTCACCCAGATAACCTTGATGATTACAGCATCTGGTCTGAAACCTGATTCAGCTCAACAGAATAAATCTCAGGTAATGGAACTCCAGAAATCGCTGGATACGAAATTACACTAGATTAATATTAACGCAATTATTCTAATTGGCAAACAAATCATATTAGATGTAAATTTCCAATTGGGCGAAAAATGTCTGGACCAGGATTCGAACCCGGGACCTCCTGGCTGAAGACAGAGCACTGGCGGAGACACCTGAGATTTATTCTGTTGAGCTGAACCAGGTTTCAGACCAGATGCTATAATCATCAAGGTTAGCTGGGTGAAAAAGTTCGACCAGAATCGTCCGGGATAGCTCAGATGGCAGAGCACTGGCGGCTTGAGCCAGGAGGTCCCGGGTTCGAATCCTGGTCCGGACATTTTTCGCCCAGTTGGAAATTTACATCTAATATGATTTGTTTGCCAATTAGAATAATTGTGTTAATATTAATCTAGTGTGATTTCGTATCCAGCGGTTTCTGGCGTTCCATTACCTGAGATTTATTCTGTTGAGCTGAACAAGGTTTCAGACAAGATGCTGTAATCATCAAGGTTAGCTGGGTGAAAAAGTTCGACCAGAATCGTCCGGGATAGCTCAGATGGCAGAGCACTGGCGGCTTCAGCCAGGAGGTCCCGGGTTCGAATCCTGGTCCGGACATTTTTCAACCAGATGGAAATTTACATCTAATGCTTAATTTTATGGTTTATAAAAGTTCCAATTGACTCTTTTTTTAGTTTGTTATTATTATTATTTATTTATTTTATCTTTACTTTTCATTAAATATATAAACATACAAAGATTCGCGCTTAAACTTGTATTTATATAATTAAACTGCATTATATAAAAATATTATACCAAAAAGAAAAAATTATATCCGAAAGAAACTACCACGTAGACACTTATTCTAATTAAAAATCAAGAATCCCAGACTTTAAAAAATCATATTTAAAATATAAAAGCATATTTTGTAAACCATGAAATATTTGAAGTATTTAAATGAGGAAACAAAAGGAAAATTACTATATATTTGTTCGCTTATTTTAATTTATTTCTCTATTAAAAATTGTAGATATTCATTGAAATAACTGTAAATAATTTTAAATAACAACATTTTTTTTTTTTCTATAGGCATATAAATATGCGTTTTTTTTTTTTTCATTATATATTTGAACATGCAAAATTTCGTACTTAAAAAAGCACTTATATGCTACAGGACATACATTTAATTCATATTATTTAGTAAATTTCAATTATTATACATATTTTTTAAATTGCGGTTCGAAAACTATTCATAATAATTTTCGATCCGAAAAACAAGTCTGAGCCGAGTTTGTTCCCTGGTAGAGAAAACTCAAATCCAGAATGCTGCCGACCACGCCACGTAGCGATTGCCAAAGGAGGAAATTTATCCGATTCTAAACTGCAGTTTAAACTTTGAGACTTATTTTTTCAATACCCCTAGGAGTTGCGCTTTATGGCGGCCATATATTTATATACTAATTAGTATACTCTATCGAAACACAAATGTTCATCGCATTCGGTGAGACCAACATCGGACCCTCTCCTTGTTAGTTACTAGACGCAAATTGAGTTTGAAATGACTATAGGAGTTTCTTCACTTAGGGAGTTTGGTAAGACTTGATAAATTTCTTGTTTAGAAAGTTCGAAAATTTAAACTTAATGCTATAAACACATGTAGAACATAAAATCGCCCTAAGGTAAGCACATACTTTGTAGTGAAATGATATATATCAATATGAAGGTTATATAATTATGGATTATTTAGGAGGAAGACAATTGACAAATTGAAAGTATCACTATTGAATGTGGTTTAGAAGTATAATGAAACGAACAACCGAATGTAACATTTATAAAAGATGAAGTGGATATAAATAAATGCCATATTTGTTTTAAAATTCAAAAACAAATTCTTGAAAACATTTACAAATTTTCTGTTTTCAAACTTTCATGAATGCCTTTAGCAAGCATTTGATTGCTTAACCCTTTCATTTGCTGTGTTGGCATTTGCCAATACCATGTTATTATTACAAATGTTACATTGACATCGGAATTTTCGAATGAAAAATTTAATTTCATTAAGTATATGAATAAAAGCTATTATCGACTGTGGAATATTTTTTTTTTTTTTAAACTCTGGCTTTTTATAAACTTTGCCCCTTGAAAGGGTTAAACATTCATGAATGAATGGTTTCTACATTTTACAAAAGTTTTATGATACTTTTTAATATGATAAATACTGAATTGACTCACTCTTGATATCCTCAGTTGAAACAGGCTTTAAGAATAATTAAGAATTTTTCGTTCATTTTATTAAAATACTAATGTAACTTTGAAAATACAGTAGCGCTCAAAAGTATTTTGAAAACATTATATTCTCTCTTATTTTATTTAATATAAATATGTAAAAGAAAATATATTCCCTATAATTGAGAACACTATGACTGCAGTTATTCAAATGTATCAAGTTTCAACTTGTTTGTTTACATTCGGCGCCACCGAAGAAATATGACTCCTCCTTAGCTCAAAAGTATTTTGACAATTAGTTTGCATTTAATTGTTGAAGGTGTCAGTGGCGCTATAGCTTCGATTAGTGTTTATACTGACTTATTGTGATTATTTTTAAATGCCGAAATGTAAAAAATATTGACGTGACTCTAGAAAAGCCGCTGTAAATGCACTTAAGAAAGGTAGACTGCAAGCAGAACTAGCTCGTTCTTTTAACGTGTCTCGGCAACTTGTTATTACATGGAATAAAGTTTTTAATAAACAGATATACATCGAAAATATGTATCCAAGTGGCCATCTGAAAAAAACAACTTGCAATGTTGACTGTATTATAAAAATGATATCTACAAGTGGTTGTCGTAAGTCCGCTGTAATAATAAAAAACGAATTAAAAGAAAATTACGGCATAGGCATACACGTTTCATCAGTCAAATAACGCCTAAACCTCTATGGTTTACATGGCAGAAGACCAGCAAAAACTCGTTTGTTATCTACTAAAATTAGGAAGGCTAAAGTTGCATTTATAAAACGGCATTACCCTTTCAGGGGGAAAACAATTCCATTGCTAAAGTGTTGAAATTAATGACTGACACCAGAATTTTGGTTTAAAAAAATTCGCTTTATTATGTGTGTGAAATATAGCTTTTTCATATTTGCAAATAAATTTGTTTTCAAATACCGGTGTCAATCATTAATTTTAACACTTTAGCAATGGAATTGCTTTGCCCCTGAAAGGGTTATGCCGTTTTACAAATGCAACTCTAGCCTTCCTATTCTTAGTAGTTAACAAACGTGTTTTTGTTGGTCTTCTGCAATATAAACCATAGAGGTTTAGGCGTCGTTTGACTGATGAAACGTGTATGTCTATGCCGTAATTTTCTTTTAATTCGTTTTTTATTATTACAGCGGACTTACGACAACCACTTGTAGATATCATTTTTATAATACAGTCAACATTGCAAGTTGTTTTTTTTTTCAGATGGCCACTTGGATACATATTTTCAATGTATATCTGTTTATTAAAAACTTTATTCCATGTAATAATAAGTTGCCGATACACGTTAAAAGAACAAGCTTGTTCTGCTTGCAGGCTACCTTTCTTAAGTGCATTTACAGCGGCTTTTCTAGAGTCACGTCAATATTTTTTACATTTCGGCATTTAAAAATAATCACAATAAGTCAATATAAACACTAATCGAAGCTATAGCGCCACTGACACCTTCAACAATTAAATGCAAACTAATTGTCAAAATACTTTTGAGCTAAGGAGGAGTCATATTTCTTCGGTGGCGCCGAATGTAAACAAACAAGTTGAAACTTGATACATTTGAATAACTGCAGTCATAGTGTTCTCAGTTATAGGGAATATTTTTTCTTTTACATTTTTATATTAAATAAAATAAGACAGAATATAATGTTTTCAAAATACTTTTGAGCGCTACTGCATTTTCAAAGTTACATTAGTATTTTAATAAAATGAACGAAAAATTATTCTTGCCTGATGAAACGTGTATGTCTATGCCGTAATTTTCTTTTAATTCGTTTTTTATTATTACAGCGGACTTACGACAACCACTTGTAGATATCATTTTTATAATACAGTCAACATTGCAAGTTGTTTTTTTTCAGATAGCCACTTTGAGGCTTATTTTCGATGTATTTCTGTTTATTAAAAACTTTATTCCATGTAATAATAAGTTGCCGAGACACCTTAAAAGAACGAGCTAATTCTGATTGCAACCTACCTATCTTAAGTGCATTTACAGCGGCTTTTCTAGAATCACTTCAATATTTTTTACTTTTCGGCATTTAAAAATAATCACAATAAGTCAATATAAACACTAATCGAAGCGATAGCGCCACTGACACTTTCAACAATTAAATGCAAACTAATTGTCAAAATACTTTTGAGCTAAGGAGGAGTCATATTTTTTCGGTGGCGCCGAATGTAAACAAACAAGTTGAATCTTGATACATTTAACACTAGAACGGCGGGGAATTTTACTCAAGTTTCAATAAAATTATTTCACATCAGAATTTTTACTTAAAACGATTTGACTTATTTATGTAAGTTATTTTTGAGCAGAATGTCTTAATCTTATATTATAAAACGTTTTCTGGTTCGAATCGACATATATTTACTTGGCAAGGGTCAAAATGACCCCTCGCCGCCGTTCTAGTGTTAAATAACTGCAGTCATAGTGTTCTCAATTATAGGGAATATATTAGGTAGCTTTCTTTACAAAAAGCTACCTATTGCAGCCGATCGGAGGAAAGCGATTTCAAAAAATTTTGGTATATTTTCATCGTTCATGGCCCCCAGACCCCAAAACCACCCTCCGTTCAAAATTGATATATATATATATATATGACCTATGTCATAGTGTAACTCTCGTATTTATGAACCGATTTGGATGTAATTCGGTGTGTACATAATACATACCAATGTCTCGACCGAGTTCGTTGGCCAGCTTCATCCGCCATTTAAAATTTAAAAAAAAAATTAATTTGAAATGTGGTACTAAAAAATTGAAAATGGAAAAATATTTTTTTCTTATGTATTTGACCTTTATACAAAGACTCCGTAGCAGTTTTTGTTTCGTCTATATCTTAAAAAATGGCTGAGTTATAGCATTTTGAATTTCTAGCGTAGCTGACATTTTGAAACGTCCTGAATTTTGTCACGCGATAAAAGGCGTATTTATGAACCGATTTGGATGTAACTTCGTTTATACATAGTAAAGACCAATGTCTCGACCGAGTTCGTTGGCCAGCTTCATCCGCCATTTTGTTTAAAAATGGCGGCCATTTAAAATTTTAAGAAAAATTTAAATTGGAAATGTGGTACCAAAAAATTGAAAATTGAAAACATATTTTTTTCTTATGTGTTTGACCTTGATAAAAAGATTCGGGAGCAGTTTTTGTTTCGTTTATATCTTAAAAAATGGCTGAGTTATAGAATTTTGAATTTCTAGCGTGGCTGACATTTTGAAACGCCCTGATCTTTGCCACGTGATAACAGACCTATTTATGAACCGATTTGGATGTACCTTGGTGTGTACATAGTACATACAAATAACTCAACCGAGTTCGTTGGCCAGCTTCATCCGCCATCTTGTTTCAAAATGGCAGCCATTTAAAAAAATTTTAAAAATTTTAAATTTAGAATGAGATGCCAAAAAATTGGAAAATGAAAAAGATTTTTTCGTATGTGTTTGACCTTAATACAAAAATTCCGGAACAGGTTTTGTTTCGTCTATATCTAAAAAAATGGCTGAGTTATAACATTTTGAATTTCTATTGTGGCTGACATTTTAAAACGACCTGATTTTTGTCTTTCGATAACAGGCGTATTTATGAACCAATTTGGATATTACTTGGTCTGTACATAGTTCATACCAATGTCTCGACCGAGTTCGTTGGCCAGCTTCATTCGCCATCTTGTTTCAAAAGGGTTGCGATTTTTTTTAATGTATTTTAAAATTTTAAATGAGGTATTAAAAAATTGGAAAATGAAAAAGATTTTTTTTATGTGTTTGGCCTTGATATAAAGATTCGGAGCAGTTTTTGTTTCTGAAAATTTGTTCTTTTGTTTATATCTTAAAAAATGGTTGAATTATAGTACTTTGAATTTCTATCATGGCTAACACTTTGAAACGATCTTCTATTTGTCACGGGATACCACACGTATTCGCCTATTTCTATAGAAGAAGGCATGTGGATAGTATGCATCAATATCTCGACCAAGTTTGCTGACCAGCTTCATCAGCCATCTTGTTTCTAAATGGCGGCCATTAAATTAAAAATATATATATTTAAAGTGAGGTGCAAAAAAATTAGAAATTGAAAAAGGTTTCTTTCTTAAGTATTTGACCTTGATATAAGGATTCAAGAGCATTTTTTGTTTGCCTTTATCTTAAAAAATGGCTCAGATATAGTAGTTTCAATTCCTAACGTGGGTGACGTTTAGAAAAATCTATTTTTTCCTGCGACAGCACTCGTATCTATCAACCGATTCCGATGTGAGTGAGCATGTGCACAGCAATTACTAAGGTCTCGACCAAGCTCACTGGTTAGCCTCATCCACCATGTTGTCTTAAAATGGCAGGCACTTTAAGAAATCGCCGAATTTGGCAGCCAAATATAAGTTACTTTAATTAAAAGCAGCTTGGATAAAGCTGACTAATTTCGCGAAATTCTCATTCATAATGATTTAGTATTGATAAAAATTAGTATTGAGTCTCCTACATTCGGTTTCCACTTAATTGAGCTTCGTGTGTTTGAATAATATAAGTTGGCTTTTTAAAAATAAAGAATATGAAAGCTACCTCTTCCTCCCGGCACTGGCCGGAAGGACTTTTTTCTTTTACGTTTTTATATTAAATAAAAATAAGAGTGAATATAAGGTTGTCAAAATACTTTTGAGCGCTACTGTATATACACAATGTTGTTTATGTATGTCAAGTGGACAAGTTGTATTTAAATACTAATATAACTTTGAAAATTTGTACAAAATGTTGGTTATGTATGTCAAGTGGAAGTTATGTATGTAAAGTGGACAAAAATAAAAATAAACATTCTTTTATTAGTACGCCTTTTTATTTAAAAGAAATGTAGATTTTTATATACTTTTAGATTTACGTTGTAAATAATTGAACATTTTTTTAATCACAATAAATAAATATTTCTATATATTTAAAAGCTAAAACATGCCCGGAAGTAACGCTCGCATAGTCGAAATTTTTCCGCCGTGGAAAAGGGAAAGTATGCAATTTGTTTGAAAACCGTACTTTAATTTACTGATATATTTTATTTTTAAATAATTTTCAACCACGAATTTAAAAAAAAAAAAAAAAAAAAAAAAAAAAAAAAAAAAAAAAAAAAAAAACTTGTCAGGAGGAAAATGGCGTGAAATCTGATTACGGAAGATTAACCCGTTTGCAATTTAAATAAATCAGCATTTGCATGTTTCTGTATAATATTTCACAACTAAATTCGCACGTAAAATTAATTTTCAGAAATAAATAAAATGTACATAAAATACGACATTAATAAATATGTTAACAGCTTAGGAAAAATATGTGTAAGATTACAGTGAAGTAAAAACTACTTTTTTATCCAAAATTAACTTGATGGTGATATCGCGATTATGATTTATTTAATGAAAAAAAAAATTCGAAATTTTTTCAAGTGTCTTTTTATATTAAATCACATATTGTTTTCGTGATTACCCACAAAACAATAATTATTTAGCTGTTTTTAATTAGGTTCTCATATTCGCCAAAAAGAATCTATTTAGTATCATTAAATATTCTTTAAGATATTTTTCTTTTACAGTCTTAAGAACGAGCATATTAAAGTATTGCCTATTACATCACCCCGCTATAATTTATTTCATACTTCTGAAATAACGTATTTCTTCTTCCTGTGAAATATTTGATCATCATGTTTCATTAGGCTATAATATTATTTTCATACCGATGCATCAAAACTGTTGAGCTTCACTGTATTACTGCAATCGCTAAAAATTTCAAAGCATAGCTTGAGCACATTCCTGTTTTCTGTAATCCTTCCATCGATTCAACAATACAAAGTTTATTCGCTAAACCGGCTGTTTTATTTTGTTTCATCTTATTTGAATCTTGCAGTTCGACAATTTATCACATAAATATTATTTATTAGTTTTTATAGAAAAACATAAATTTCTCTTTAAAGTTTTATTCATTAAAAGAAATCTCCTTCGGAATTATTATTATTATCAACGTCATCATCCTTATTTTTAACAGAAGTAAAAGTGTTTATTAACAGCTATTTTTTAAAGAGAACTGAAAAAGTGTAAAAACTGTTATTAAAAAAAAAAAAAAAAAAAAAAAAAAAAAAAAAAAACATAAAAGTTGGACGAGCAATTCAAGATGAAATTTAAGTATTAACAACTAAGAGGTAAAAGATGTATATGTCAGATTTCCATATATTTTAAATAATGTATTTCATCCTTCTCTATTTTTTTCCTCAGATTTCTCAAAGATTTCAAATTAAGCATTTCTGCTTTTTTATTTCAAATGTTTTTCATGATTAAAGGAGTGTGAAAACTTTTTTGTAAAATCTGAAAGAAATATAATTGTTGGAAAAAATTGAAAAAGTGAAAAATCATTCAAAAATGCTTTCAATTTTGACATCTTGCAGATAGACAAAATATATATTCGCAATTTTAAGAATTTTAAGAATAAGTATTCGATCACTTGAATCAATATGTTTCTTTGACGACTTTTAAAAAAAAAAAGAAGAATGAAGATGATTCTGTTTTTTAAAAAACAGATTTTGAGCGCTGAAAGAAAATGAAAGTTTTTGTTTATAAATAAGAATGACAGGAAAATGTTGGGCAAAAGTCAAAATGAGAAAACGTAACTATTTTAGCGCTGTTTTGAATTTTAAAAACTTACAAATTCACGACGTGTGTATATCTTCAGAAATTGTCTACTTTTTTCGAATAAAGTATTTGATTCGTGTGACTGATTATATTTCTTTCATACTTTTTAAAAATGAATGAATGTCAAATAGGAAGATGATTATGTTTCTAGAAACAATATTTTGAGATTCAAGAATTGTAAAAAAAAAAAAATCTGTGTAAAATTAAAAAATTAAAAAATTCAAGATTACTTTAAAGCTTCTATTGCTGGATTTGAAATACACTGTATTAACTGTTTTTTTTTAAGTATTTAACAAGCAGGTCTGCGGAGTCAGTGGGAAATTGGACAACTCCGACTCCGGGAATTTTAACAGATCCGACTACGACTCCGAATCTTTCGCTCAAAAATGGGCCTGAATTCATCTCCGACAGAATAGACGTGCTTTTAAAATGGACAACTTCGACTGCGACTCTTTCGCTCAAAAATGGGACTGACTCCGACTCCGACTCTTTCGTTCAAAAATGGGACTAACTCCGACTGCGAATCTTTCGCCCAAAAATGGGGCTGACTCCGACTCCGATTCCGCACCCCTGTTAAGAAGTGTGATTGATGAACCGTCAAGTTAGTTTCAATAAGTGGCATTATTATTTCTATTTGAAGTTTTGATTATAATATCTAGCATTAATGTCACTGAGCTGGACGGCGTAGCATTCAAGACAATTTTTATTATTTTTTTCTTTCTTTTATTTTTTAACAATTCTGTTAGAAAGAGAGTTCTTGTTTCTTTAACAGGAATCATATAACACTATCAAATATGTATTTTGTCTGACTTGTTCCACTAACCAAACTGTCACTCATTCAGTTGTAAAACTTTTCTTGTTTATGAAGCTTAAAAATCTATGGAGACACAACCTTTAAGATGCTATTTGAAAAGAACTTACATTAAGAAATGCTAATAACCATTATTATCTAATGATAAATGTTTCATAAACTGATTTGTAAATTCTTCTATCCTAGTTTCACTTTTTATATTCTATGTTGCAATTATAATTGGATGTGTGTGCGATATCCTCCAGTTTAATAAAATGGTGTTTTCGTTTAGAGGAAATCTGTTTTTAATTTGATAAAGAACAAAACATGCAAGTAAAGCTTTCAACATATTTCTCTTTATTACATTTACTATCAAGTAATTTCGTATTAATGCCTTCTCTTGGAGTAATATTCCAACATAATCATTAGCTGAAAATTCAGATTAAATGCGTCATCAGAATACAGTAAAACCTCTCTAAAGCGACCACGTTCCGTTCCAATAAACAATGATCGCTCCAAGAGGTGATCTCTTAATGGAGGTCATGTTTAAGTATAGATTTTAATCGTTGAAAAAAGGTAAAAATTCACGTTACTATTTTTTTTTTCACATTAGGAAAAAAAATGAAACTTTAAGTATCAAAACAAAAGTTAATTACATAAGTTAATTAGAGCAGAATTTAAAAAAGGAATGCATTTACGTTTGCTTTGATTTTACGGTTTTATCTTCTATAACTTTTATTTCCAAGTCTTTCAAAGTTCAGCAAATAAATGATTTTTTTTTTTTTGACGGGAATAAATTATGACTATTTTATTAATTTATCTATTTCATTGAGAGTTTCCCGACAGAATTTGGCAGAGGAGTTTTAAATTCATTACTTAAAAAGATACAAAGGGGTTTAAACACTTAAAGTTGCCGGAATAAATAAAAATTCTAAACTTAGTTTAGGAGTTTAATGAATAATGCGCTCACCGGAATTATTATTCTAATAAAACCTTCTTCAAGCGACCAGGAAAAAAAGGAATGTGTATCATTTTCTTCAAAGAAATTGGTCGCTCATGGAGGGAGTTCAACTGGGGTACTCTCTGAATAGAGGTAAAATTAATATTGAGTATATGGAAATAAATTTCATTTCATGGGAAAATGTTCCTTCAGGGAGGTGGTTGCTTAATGGAGATGGTCGCACAGGGAAGTTTCACTGAGCATTCAACCCAAATGTATTCAACCCAATCAAAATCTTCAAGATACTCTGTGTTGCTTTATAACTGTGCATTTCAATTAAGCCTTTTGAAAATTTCATTTCTGTATTTATCAATCTTAATAGAAGAAAAAGTTAATGCGTTAAGACACATTTATTGCAATGCCAGTTAATGAAATCTCAAGTTTAATTGTTATGGGAAATAAGAAATAAAAGAAATAATTACTGTTACAGTAAAAAAGTTATGCATTTACAAAGGATGAAGTTAACAGTTTTTTACATTTTCTGAATAAGGTATTCGATTCTTCGACATACTTCTCTCTCTGTCTCTTTTGTTTTAGGTAGATTTCGTATGAAATACTACCTATTGGAGTCGTTCCTACGTTGGAATTTCTGAAAACTTTTTGCAGATCTACACCGATCATGGCTCCTAGAGCCCAATACCACCATCAGTAAAAAACTTTATATATATATATATATATATATATGTGTGTGTGTGTGTGTCTATCTATCTATATATATATATATATATCACTTTCTTCTGGACACGATAACTTCCACAATTCTGCAGAAATCTCTTCCAAATTGATGCATAAAATCAAGGGGCATAAAATCTCGGCCAGGTTCGTGAATGGGCAAAATCGGACCAAGGGGATGGAAATAGGGAGGAGTTTTGTGAAAAGAGAAAATAAAACCCATAACTTCTTCATTTTTGTACATATCAAATCAGTTTAAAGTTTTTATTACTTCTAGAAATAGGACCAAAAATTTATGTATCACAGATTTTGGACAAAATTAAAAATGGGCTCAAGGGGCGCCAAAATAGGGTTTTGGGGAGAAAAAAATTCATAACTTCGTCAATTCTCAAGATATCAAATCCAATTAATTTTATTATACATCTCCTTAATATTATTTACAACTTTTGTACTCACAAGTTTTTGATAGGACCAATTCGTACCGCAAAAAAAATAATAATAAAAACGAAATAAAACAAGTTGGAAATTGCTCGTCAAACGTGGGAAATGAGGTGCGTTCGTACTATAACTAGTTTTATACTTATTTTTTGCACCCCATATTGTACTGAAAGTGTATTTATTTGCAATTCATAAGTGCATAGTCTGTAACATCATTAAAATGCACTTGCAATAATTTTTTTCCCATTCCCCTTAATGTAACGGAAAACTTTTGACTGTCCCTGTAATTAAGCTATACATCCGATTTTCATGAAATTTGAAATGGCTCGACAAAATTTTGCAGCAATTATATATTTAAAATTTCAGCCCATTCGGAAAGCTGTAACATCATCAAAATGCACTTGCAATAATTTTCCCCATTGGCTTTAATGTAAAGAAAAACTTTTGACTGTCCCTGTAATTAAACTATACATCCGATTTTCATAAAATTTGAAATGGCTCGACAAAATGTCGCAATAATTATATGTTTAAAATTTGAGACCATTCGGAAAGCTTTAACATCATTAAAATGCACGTGCAATAATTTTTCCCATTGGCCGTAATGTAAAGAAAAACTTTTGACTGTCCCTGTAATTTAACTATACATCCGATTTTCATAAAATTTGAAATGGCTCGACAAAATTTTACAACAATCATATATTTAAAATTTCAGACCATTCGGTTGGGTAGTTTTTGCTCTTTTATATGCGGACGGACGGACAGACAGACGGACTGAACGACGACTATAGGTGTTACGTATTTATATAATTACGAACGCACCTAAAAAGGGGGGTGAAGAAGAAAAATTTCTATAACTCCATCAATTCACAAGATATAAAATCCCCATGAATTTATCATATATCTTCTTAATATGTCTTCAACTTTATATAGACAAGTTTTTGATAGGACCAATTCTTACAGCAAAAACAAATTAAAAATACATAGCGGTTGAAGAAAAAAATCATAACTTCGTCAATTCTCAAGATATCAAATCCAATTAAATTTATTATACATCTCCTTAATATTATTTACAACTTTTGTACTCACAAGTTTTTGATAGGACCAATACGTACCGCAAAAAAAAAAAAATAAAAATAAAAATAAAAATAAAAATAAAAACGAAATAAAAAAAAGGGGGGTGAAGAAGAAATATTTCTATAACTCCGTCAGTTCACAAGATATAAAATCCCCATGAATTTATCATATATCTTCTTAATATGTCTTCAACATTTATATAGACAAGTTTTTGATAGGACCAATTCTTACAGCAAAAACAAATTAAAAATTCATAGCGGTTGAAGAAAAAAATTCATAACTTCGTCAATTCTCAAGATATCAAATCCAATTAATTTTATTATACATCTCCTTAATATTATTTACAACTTTTGTACTCACAAGTTTTTGATATGACCAATTCGTACCGCAAAAAAAAAAAAAAATAAAAAAATAAATAAAAAAAATAAAAACGAAATAAAAAAAAGGGGGGTGAAGAAGAAATATTTCTATAACTCCGTCAGTTCACAAGATATAAAATCCCCATGAATTTATCATATATCTTCTTAATATGTCTTCAACATTTATATAGACAAGTTTTTGTTAGGACCAATTCTTACAGCAAAAACAAATTAAAAAACATAGCGGTTGAAAAAAAAATCATCTTATTAAGAATGTATTCAAATCCAAACTGCTTATTTTCTTACTCATTTTTAAATTAATTTTTGTTCTCAAACGCATCCAATTGATAGATTCTCTTCTTCAGAAACTATATAATGTACCGTAATGATCGATCTTTTGATAGAGGCAGAATATATTTCAAAAACATTATGTCAAAGAGGGCATTTTGAACAGAATTTCCCGAAGCTATTTTGTTAGAAAAGAAAAATATTGCCCTACTGAGAAAATAATTGTTTATTAATCAAGTTTCAATTAATTGAAAGAAAAATAAAAACACATGTCGCTTATAAATCTTTTCAAAAATCACGTCAGCAAGTTTCGTATTTTTTCTATTAAAAATTAATCTCAAAATGTGCCAGAAAATTTCGAGTTGTTGAGCATGGAAAACATTTTTTTTTTTAATACCGCCTTAACATGATTCTGATAAAACCAGCTATTATTTAAAAATGAAATAAAAACTCGTCAAAAGCGGCCAGATAAAACTGTTAAAGTGGATTTATATCTAATCATGATTTAGTTTTTGTTGGTGCAATTAATATACTTAACTTTGAAATCTACCTCCGCCTGTAAGCCGGGCCGGCAGGGATTTTTTTTTCTAATTCATTATGTGAATGAACTTAAATTTAAAGTACTTGTAATTTTAAATAATTTTGAAGAATTAAGGAATCTGAAAGTTTTCGAATCTTAAATTCGAATTAATTACAATTCATTGAGAAAATTCGAAACAGGAAAAGCAATCAACAGTTTCTTTAGATTTTAAAACATACAGATGCACGAAATATATTTATGGTATTTGAAAGTGCTTTGATGATTTTAAAATGAGCATTTCATTTTTTTTGAAAGATGAAAAATGATAAAAAAAAGAAAAATTCCAACGGAATGTTCACAATTAATCAATGTGGCTATGGTGAAAGATTATGATTCATTAAATATTTAATATAAATGCCAAATAAGATTATACTGCACTTTGCAATATAGGCATATAAAACAATGTTTTAAATATTAAAACTTTTTAACTTATAATCGGCTAGTTTCGATAGCATTCAGCATACCGTCATCATTAAAAATAATGGTAGATCTCACCCTTTATACAGGGTGTTTCATAAAAGATAGAAAAAACTTTAAAGTGTAATAGTACACATCCAAACAAACAATTTTCATCAAAGTATGCATGGTCGGAAATAAAACACAAAAGGGCTAGAGGCACCGAAGGTGATGTTGTTATTCGAGACAAAAACACACGAAAAACGAACAACCGCTTGTTGGGAAATCGCATTCCGTACAGTCCTTGACCCTCTGAGCTATTCCCATTTGCAGTTCCGTAGATAAATACATATTAGATTTCTCTCTAAAAGTGAGGGCAACATCTTCTGATACGTACCGACCCCGATTGACAGTTGCACACTCGGATCAACGACTTTTATGCATTAATCGAGGCGGCATTTTGCATACGCGTTCTTTTTCTTCCCCATGTCACATTTGCACGCCATTGGTGTCGTTGTTCTCCCGATAACTTGCAACAGGAATGGAGCTTTAACTTTTGCATTGATCAAATGCACCAGCACCCTTGCGTTTAATTTCCGACCATGCATTTTTTGATGAAAGTAGTTTGTTTGGACTTGTACTATCACCTCTTAAAATTTTGTCCATCTTTTTATGAAACATCCTATATATGTACGAGAAAAAAAGATTCGAAACATAATTTTAATGATCTATAAACTTTTCTATAGGCTGGTCTCTGTAATTATATATGTAATTTCTGTTGTCAATATCTCTTTTTCTATGTAATTACACAACGCAGAACAATGAGTAAAGTAAAATCCGAATGTTTGTTTTACTAGATCATGCTCAGAAATGATTATAAAAATAGTCGAATATAGATAAAGTGTGACGCTTCACACGTGTTTATTTTATATTTAGGATTGAAAAGAAAAACTGAAATTGAAATATTTAGATGGTCAACCAAAGCGGTACTATTACACGTGTAGCTACAAAAGTGTACTTTATCACTTTAGGATTAAATTGCATTTTATATGTATTTATTTAAATTTTTATTTACTTGTTCCGTTAGTTTTTTTTTTTTTTTTTTTTTTTTTTTTTCCAAAGCGACGCTATTATCCTTTAATCCAGTTAAAATATGACTGTCACTTTTTTTAACAGCACGCGTCTTTTACTATCTTCGATCATTTTTTTACTGTAACATTGATGAAATAAATGTGATTTCGGACTTCACTAAAGTTGTTTGTAGATAATTTTTTACCATTAATTCTTCTTTAAAAGTTTAAACCTGCACCTTAAAATATTAGATATTGTAAAATAAATAAATAAATAAATATTAGGGTGAAGCTCTCGCAAGAGTCCACTGATATATACAGTGTGTCCACGTATAACCTGACCGACCTTTATTTTTATAACCGTTGGTACTAGATGCATACTTCCAATTACAAAAATAGTTTAAATAAGGTAAATATTTACTTTTAAAGCGATTTGGGTCAAGAAAAACATTTATTAAAAATTACGAAATTTTGAGTTTTTTTTACGGTCCCCCGGTCCTATAAGTGATATTTACTAAAAATTTAATGTGACACTAACAAGTAAGACAAAAAAAAAAGTCCCATTCATCTAACATTAAAATTGGCAGAGTTATGAAACTTTGAAATGCATGACTTATACCACTTTTTTCCATATCAAAACAGATGATTTCAACCATGCTTTCAGGGGCCGTATATAAAGTACTTAAACTTATTTCAAGGTATCACCGCTTTGAAAGAAATCGTACAAATATTACGATTAATTTTTATTAGTTAAGTTTCATATTAGTTAAAATGATTGTATTTTAACATATGTTTTATTTTGTAAGGATTTGAGGCTATGATTTCTTTTAACTAAAATTATGATAATTTCATAAGGTTTTATTTAACTTGCAATGACCGTCTTTCCAGTTTAAAATTTGTACTCGAAATTTGACTTACTTTCAACTGTCCGATCTAAGTTAAATTTTATATACTGACTTAAATCCGATGACAATGCAATATTATTATGATTTTCGACTCTAACCATCTTATACATACTTATATTCGAATAACGTAAAAAAATTCGGATAGATCACAGTCAAGAACTTTAAGAAAGTGTTTTAGATTAGACAACAAAAACCTGCGATTGTTGTGTTTTTTAACTTTTATAAATACATTTTATGTATTTTTTAACGCTGAATCAAAAAATTACCTTCATTTTTAACCATCATGTCAAGATTTTTCGTAAATTTCAAGATTAAAAAATAGCGAAAAATCTGATACTATAAAACAGATGTAAGACTTTTTCATTCAGTTTAATTTTATTTAATTCAATAATTTATTACATTTTTTGGCTTATACTGGGTTTCTTACAGCTAAACAGCTCGGGGGTCCGATGAGGTTGGGCGGGCTGGGGGGCCTAATTTTAACTTTTAGCTTTTTAACTTTGAAATTTGCTATTTGTGAAAATTCCTGACGTGATGGCTTAAAATGATGGTCAATTTCGGATTCAGTGCTAAAAAATACATATGAATCAATTTTCAAAAGCTAAAAAAACACGCCACTACCCGAAATTTGAAAGTGTAATCTAACAGCATTTTAAAATATGTATCATTTTGTAAAGAATTGAGGCTGTTGTTTTTCATCCTTTTATTTAACAAAAAGTCTGTTATTTTTATCCTCTTATAATGTTCAGTACAAATTGTACATTTTGCAGTAATATGTCAGATTTGAAATTTATCTTGCAATGCTAATTTTACTCTCAACCATTTCTTTAATATATCTCATGCAATTATATTTCTACTAAATTTGTGAATGACCCCTAATTTGCAGCAAAAAAAAAAAAACCCTCCAAAATTAAACAGCTATTACTCGGTCAATTTTAATCGTAGAATAACGGGACTTTTTTGCCTTACTTGTCAGTGTAACAGGGAAATTTTACTAAGTATAACTTATAGGGTCGGAGGACCGTATAAAAGTTTAGATTCTGTAAATCTTCACTAAATTGTTTTTTCGCTTCAAACTTTTTTTAAAAATCTTAACCCTGTACCTAATTTTGACCATTTTTGTAATTGGAAGTATGTATCTAGGACCAACGGTTGCGAAAATAAAGGTCGGTCAGATTATACGTGGACACACTGTATTTTATTTCGATTGTCAACTCCCATTTTTCTATACACATATAAAATACCCAAAGAAGAATAGGTAATGTACGACAAGTTTTTCAAAAGTTTTTTTGACATAATACATGTAAAATTTCATTAAAACACGTTGCTTGTTAAAACAATTGCTGTTGACTCAAAATTGATATAAAAATTATCAGCAAAACATTTTATGGATTGCATTGCGAGAGTTTTGTAAATGTCCAATAGCTTTATGTAATTCTAGCCGTCAACAAACCTAACCGCCGAATCTGTTTTTCCTCTTTATATATATGCAAATTCCCGTCATTCCTTGCACTGATGACGATATAATGAACACTGTCGAAAGTATTATGAAATTAGTTAAAACGTTGTTTTATCCTTTATGTCCTATGTACCTGCCTCCAGGATCATATTATTGCAAGGGAAATCTTAGAAGTTATTATGTAGGAATTGTAATTTGTGCTCCCTGTATCTGAAATCGGATATTTTACCTATTCGTTGAAAGTTGTTGTTACAAAGATATTAATAAAGGTTAATGTAATAAAAGGAACCTCCCAATTAATTCTTTGATCCAGAAACCAACATTGGATCAACGGGAAACTGTGTGCTTTGTATAAATTATTTTTTAGATTAGCTGAATATACGCATCACAGCACACGAGTTATAATTTTTCAATTTCAGTGAAAAAATGTCCTAGCGGGGATTGTAAACCAGGACATAAACTTAAGCAACAACGCTCTTCCATCTCAACTATCCTGTAAATCTCTCGCAGACACATTTCACTCAGAAAACTTTTGATAGTGACATTTCGTCTATTATCAAAAACGAACGAAAAAAATAATAAAAAAAATTGTAATAATATGATTTGGAGAAGAACTCTTACTATTTATTATCTGAACACTGTCATACAGATTAGTAAACAAATCATACGATTTGTTTTATATCTTTATTAATAGGTATGATTGTGTTAAAATAATTAAGTTGAATTACGTTTGAGCAGTTGTTAATTCTGGGACGATAGACTTGCTTCGTAGTATACCGGGCGAAATCTGCACAAACTATTATCTCATCGAATTTGATGCAGAAATTTTATGATTAGTTAAAACTTGATTAGCATATTAAAGTGCAACTGGTTCCCGGTCTCATTAATCAGTCGTAAAACTTCGGCCACGAGCTCGATGAAGTGATAATTTGTGCTGACGCTGCCCGGTTTGTTTGGTATGCTTAGAATTCGACAATTGGCTTTTTGTGTACTGGTCATATTAGTTAAATCGCTCCTATGTTGGAATTTCTGAAAACATTTTGCAGATCTACACCGATCATGACCCCTAGAACCCAAAACCACCTCCAGTAAAAAACTTTATCTATCTATCTATCTATATGTCTATATCATTTTTTTATGGGCACGATAACTTCCGTAATTTTGCACAAATCTCTTCAAAACTGATACACAAAATCAAGGATTAGAAAATATCATGAAGTTCGTTAATGGGCAAAATCTGACCAAGAGGGTAGAAACAGGGAGGGGTTTTGTGAAAACCGTAAGAAACCCACAACTTCTTAATTTTTATACCTATCAAATCAGTTTATAATTATTATTACTTCTAGGAAAAGAGCTAAAAATTTATGTATCATAGATTTTTTATCAAATTAAAACTGGGCTCATTTGGCGCAAAAATAGGATTTTAGGGATAAAAAATTCTTAACTTCGTTAATTCTTAAGATACCAAATTCACTTAAACTTATTATAAATCTTCTTAATATTAACTACAACTTTTATATTGACAAGTTTTTGATAAGACCAACTCCTACTGTAAAAAAAAAGAAAAAAAAAAAAAAGATAAAAGCGAAAAAAGATGGGAGGATGAAGTAGAAATCAATTCATAACTTCGTAAATTCACAAGATACCCGATCCGATTAAATTTATTATACATCTTATCAATATTATCTACAACTTTCATATTGTCAAGATTTTGATAGGATCAACTCTTACAGCAAAAAGAAATTAATGAAAATAGGGGTTGACGAAAAAATTATAGTATTAAGGGTGTACTCAAATCCAAACGGCTTATTTTCTGACTCATTTTAAATTCATTTTCGCTTTCAAACGCATACAATTCTTTTATTCAGAAACTATATAAAGTACTGTATTGGTCGATTTTTCGATAAAGGCAGAATATATTTCAAAAAATGCTGTCAAAGTGGGTATTTTGAAGCGAATTTCACGAAGCGACAGTGCTGGAAACGCAAAAATTGGACGTACTGAGAAAATAATTGTAAATCAAGTTCTAATTAATTGTACTGAAAATAAAAACACAGGTCGCTTAAAACTCTCTTCAAAAATCACTTCAGCAAGTTTCATGTTTACTTTTAAAAATGTGTTAGAAAATTTCGAATTGTTGAGCGGGAAAAATTATATTTTTTTTAATACCGACTTAATATGATTTTGATAAAATGAACAGAAAAAGGAAATTAAAAATTCGTTAAAAGCGGCCACATAAAATTGTTAAACTGGGTTTATCTCTAATCTTGATTTAGTTTTTGTTGGTAGAATTAGTACTTAACTTCGAAATCTACCTCCTCCTGTAGCCCGAGTCGGCAGGGATTTTTTAACATTTTTGACCATTTCATAGAATCTTTCAAACAATTTTAATTATTTTTAATTTTTAATGTAATTTGTATTACTAATTTTAAATTAAATAAAATTCTTTAAAATTGTATGAAATCTTTATACATATCAGCCATATCTGCAAAACTTAAATAGATTATTCGACTTAATCAATTTTTCAAAAGTGTATTTTAGAATATTTTTTAAAGATTAAATCATGTAGATTATTCTTATTTTAATAGAGATTTTGCAATGTTTAAGAATAATTAAAGTGTTATTTTATAAAATTTCAATAAAAGCTAAATATTGAACAAAATTCAAAACAAGCAAATCATTTATCTTAGCATTCATTCTGCTTTAACTTTTTAAAATTTTTAGGTTTTCAAAATATATATTCCGAATTTTTTCAGTTTTTCGACTTAAACTGTTCGATTATCTTGAGTCCTATTATTATTTTAGATTTTTTTTTAAAGAATGTAACAGACAGATGTTTCTGTTTTAGCTTTGAATTTTAAAAACTTTTAGATTTACGAAATATACATTCGGAATTTTAATTTTTTTTATTTTTTGGATAATATATTCGATTTCGTTGAGTCAGTTTATTTCTTTTAGAAATTTTTAAAATGTAACTTTTATACAATTGTGTTATTTGGAAAACGAGTTTCGATCATTCAAAAAGAGTAAAAGTTATTGCAAGTTAATTTTCGACTACTAGAAGTACAAAAGCTGTTGTATGAGCAAGAAAAAAAGTGTTAAAACATTCAAATGTTGCTTTTGATTTTTAAAAAAATTACACATCCACGGAATTGTATATTCTGTATTTTATTATTATATTTTTAAATAAAGTGTCCAATTCCTTTAGGATTTTCTTTATTTGCTTTACGATTTAAAAAAAAAAATTATAACAAAGACGATTTTCTGTTTTAGAAATAGAATTTTTGAGCATTAAAGATGTGTAATGATCTTTTCTTTCAAACTATCATCTATGAGAAAAGATTTTAAATAGTTTTTGAGAATTGAGAGATTCATAAAAGATATATTTGTCGATGTTCTATTTTTTTTCGAAGTAAAATATTAGATTTGAGAAAGAAATTGCATTACTTGTTTTCGGAATTCTTTAAATGCAATGAAAAATGAGAATAATACTACCTTATTGTTTCTATAATTTTGAAAATTGAAAATATTTAAAGGATTTTCTTTTTAAACACTTTAGTTCTTCTGTAGAATAGTCCTCTTAAAAAACTCCACCTACATATCACGCGAAATAAGAGTGTAAAATTTATTTTCTCTTAAAACTAAAAATTAAAAAGCTTCTATGTCCAGTTCTAAATCTTAGAAATTGGTTGATTTATTAAAAAAAATGTGATATTACAGTCACTACTTTTCTAAATAAAATATTCGATTGAAAAAAGGGGTATTATTTTTCTTCGGAATTTCTGAAATAAAATGTAACATAAAGATTAATCTGGTTTCGTGAATTGAAATTCGTGAATTGAAAGAGAATTAAAGATATTTCTTGAAGAAGAATTCTAATTTTTCTCATTATTTCCCGGCTACCGCCAAAGATAATTTACAAATCTTATTGTATTTATATAATAATAATACTTAAAATTGTACCTTTAAATATACAATGAAATTAAAACTTTTATTTTACTTCATTTTATTGCAAAAAAATATTTAATATCCGTTCTTTTCATCGAAGTTGCCTAAATTACGAGGAGTATTTTTATCTAACATTATAAAATTGTAACATTGTCATAAGATACATAATTATTCTTATATAAGGTTAATGTTGTAGGCGAGAGAGTTTTCCTACCGATAACATAGTTTTAAATGATCTGAATGACCGTTGAAATAGCATTATTTACGTTAGCAATCAGAGGCAAAAAATAAATAAATAAATAAATAAAAATAAAAAAATAATAATAGTATCGTTATACTAATTTTAAATTATCGTCTTGGTTTTTTATTTTATACACATTATTTGTTAATCTTTGTTTCAGTTTGTATTTCTAAAGTACTTTCAAAGATTTTGCTTTTTTTTAAATTTGCCTCTTAAGAAACAAATGTTCATAATCTCAACCGGTCACCATTTACAGCATTGTATTTTGGCTATGTTGTTTGGGATAAAAAAAATAATAAAAGACTACACAACTCATTGATCCCACTATTTGCAGTTGCTGGTATCACAAAATTGTATTCCCTATAGCCTGGTGTTGTTTTCTTATTTTACTAATTTTTAGCGCGTCGATATCGGAATAAAATTAAGAGTTAATTAGTGTTAGATTAAAAGGGGTTGCAACGCCACACAGATGTAAAACATAACTATGAGTGTTAATAAAAACAACAGTTAAACATTAGTATATGCCGAAAGACATGAATATACGTAGATTCAAAATTAATTAGATTTTTAGACGTCGATTTATCGTCTCACGCGCAGGTTTTTGCTTTAAAATAATGCTTTTTTTTTTTTTTTTTTTTTTTCTCATTCAATTGCAATAATTTGATGTATAATCATGAAGTATAAAGCATAACTGTTTTATAATGTTTATATCAGCAGGTAGTAATTTGTTTATAACTTTCTTTTGCATAAACTTATTTATAAATTATAAGTTGGAAAAAGTGACATCACTGTCAGGGAAATTGTATCCATCGAGTGTAAGACTATCTGAAATAGGGGAAGGAGAGATCCCCCCCCTCAAAATAAAATTGTGCGATATATTATTTCAACACCAACAAATGCACCAATTTATTATTTGTAAAATCTTGCTTTACTTCCTACTATAACTTTTCCTTCTTAGATCATTTCCACCTCCAATGATAAAAATAATTTTCTTAAACTGTCTAACATAGATGAAAGTGTTTATGACTGCCGTGTTTCTAGTGTCTCTCAAATTGCTCTAACGGGTGTAAATATACTCGGAATGATACGTAATTTATAAACCTTATTGAGGTTCGCCATGGCATGTTCGGTATTGAAAATGAAGTGTGTAGCCTTCATAGTTCATTTGCAGGGTCACTCAAAAATATTATGTCACATTATGGGCTATGGGAAAAAACATGTGCAGTGTAATTTAATATTTTTTTCACCATTTTAAGCATGATGAATTTTGTATACATTATTGCAATGCACTAGACAATGGTTACGAAAGAATGTGTTATCGTGGTATATACAGTATGAGTACAAGATAACTCAAATATATTTTGTTATATTATAGTCCATGAAGAAAAACTGTTTGCGGAGACTTTTAATAATGTTACTCTGTTACGAACAATGAAATTGATATGAATTTTTGAGGTGCACTTAAATATGTTTTCTCTAGATTACAGGCGCAAGTCATTTATCGTTCAGTTACAGAGTAACACAAAAGGGTGGGTTAAATAATAATCTACAGGAAAAAAAAACTGTTAGCAGCATATTTCATTACGTTGCACTATTCGAAACATGATCAAATTAATATACTGAGGTTTACTGCAAGATGCTTGCAGGTGAATATGATTTGCATCCCATATTTCGTTCATTTACAGGGATACACACACACATATATATATATATATATTACAATACTGTATCTGAAAAATTATCTATTGGGGATCATTGCTGAATGTTGGCTTTCTTTTATGGCATGCATTTAAAGTTTAATTAAAATTTTTCACACAAAGTGATGTATATAAAATCTATATACCATACAACGGGCTACACAAGAGAATTCGAAAGCATTACTGAGAATGAGTGTGATTTATTTAAAGGTGTGTTTTTATTTCAGTTATGCATTTTGAAGCACAACTAAATTTAGTACACTCAGGAATGTTTGTGGCATGTAAATGAAATCATATGAAGTGTTATGCAGAAAACTGGATAAATAACCGCCTATCGATAGTATGATTTCAGTAGTTTTAAATGTGTATTTGCCTGAATTAATATTCAGCTTAATACGTAGCGTTTATAAATGTCTTTAGGTATTATACAGGACTGTACAAAAGAATTGAAGTACGTTTTCTGTCTACTGGTAAAAGATTGTAAAGTGAATTTTCTAATTTGTTGTGCGTTTGCCAACTAAACTGAATTTCAGCA
Source organism: Maratus speciosus (assembly GCA_963932465.1). Classification (NCBI taxonomy): domain Eukaryota; kingdom Metazoa; phylum Arthropoda; class Arachnida; order Araneae; family Salticidae; genus Maratus; species Maratus speciosus. The sequence goes on from OZ010794.1 coordinate 310,864,271, forward strand.
TACTATGTACAATGCATACAGATCTATAGATCATATACAGAGTTGAACAAAAGAATTGGAGTGACTTTTTGGCTATGTGCAACAATTATTGAAACCTGGTTTTCAAACTTGTTTTGCGTTTTGCAAAATGTTTACTTAGGTACCATATTAAACGACGACCTTTTGCTAAATTATTCTGGTAGTTTTGGAAACAGCTTCATAGTCTACGCTTGACGCATGATTTTCCTTTCTTGTTTTTCATAACATGGATATTCTGTTTTTATTGTTTTGCGGCTCTAACCAGCTATAAAGCACGGCTAGGCTACTGGATGGACACTATTATAATCCCAGAAATATACGGCGATAGTATTTTCGCGTTTATTTAATATTTTTCACAATATATTTTCCGGTAACAAATATTTTGTATGCATTTAATACAAAACAAAACATTTGATTTTTATTTATTGTCTTACATTTTCCCCTTTCTCGGGAAAGGAGCCTATTTAGTATTCTGAATTTAAAAAAATAGAATTCCTTCAACAATCCGCCCAGATTATGCGCATACTTTGCAAATAGGGACGATCTTAGGAGATGCGGGGTCCGATTGTGAACAATTGAAGAGCCAAGTGGAAGAACATGTTACGTAACAAAAACTACATTTGAAGAAATTTGATGTGAAATATTTTTGTCAATTTTAATGATTTATTTTCTGTTTGATACCATGTGTTTAAAATAGTAACAGGTGTGGTACTAAACTCTATCAAAAAAACTTATTCATATTTAATTTTTAAATATTAAAAAATATAAAAAAATATTATTTTCATTATTAAATATTAAAATATTAAATATTAATGAAAAATGTCTAAAATCTTCAAGGCTAAATAGAACTTTGGTATTTTAGCTTTACCAGGTGATAGAATACCTCATAACACCTTCGTCCAAAAGATAAAATAATTTTAAAGAAAATGTAGCATAACATGTTCTTCCACTCAGCTCTTCAATTTAGATCGGTTGGTTGCAAAGGGTTGCTGATTATTCGGTATGACTAAATTTGAATAATAATCTTCGTGTTTTTTCTTTGATAAATCACAAATATTACTATTCAGAAATAGTGATACTTCAAAAAAAAAAAAAAAAAAATAGTTACGTGTCCCGAGGTTCACATTCAACAAGTACTTGTTGTCTGTGAAATCATAAAAGTATATAAAAAGTACATTTTTGACTATGTATGTTAAAGAATGTAGGACTGGGGAAAGTAGTTAAAAAGCGTGCAAGCTAATAGACCAAACGGAGGTAAGATATTTTTCAATACAAAATTGCATATATGCAAGTCTACATATAATAAAACTATACCTACTACATATATCTTCAACGTTCCAGAAAGTTGAGAACCTCAGTAACTGCGCTTTCCTAATCAGAGGAATATCTGCCTTCGACTTCACTAATAATGATTTTAAAGGTGAAAAGTATGAAACTCCCACCAATGAGGGAAAATCAAAATGCTCATTCGATTGAATCAATCAAAAATCTCAACCCTCTATCAAAGCGTCTCCAGAACCCGTGATAAAAAAAGAAATGTTAAAAAATATCTGTAAAAACATCTTTTTCAACTTATGAAAAACTATTACAATTTCAAAACTATAAATTAAAAACGAGTTCTTTTTTTGTCCTTTATTGTAAAAGCCTTTTTCTCTGGTAATTCTTTTTGAATTTTGTTGAGTTATTAAATTCTGCTATTTTGGATTTCAGCGCGCATAATGGATAACCTTTTTTTAACAGACTTGCGCAATTGATGATCTCACTTACGTTTTCATCATTTTCAGCCTAGTAAAACCCCTTTCTCAAGGTGCCAAGGTCGCTTAAAATGTCTCGAAAATCCAAATAGAAATAAATTTAGAAATGTGTGAAACCTATTATTGCACGCAAGGAATTCAGGTATTTGGAAAGTGTTGTGAATCTTCGATGTTAGAATTTAGCGCGCCAAGCAAAGTATGTATCCATCTGCATCAGCCAGTTTTATGGTTTTAAAGTTATTTTGCCTCTTTTCCTAGATCCACTGTGTCAAACCAACTTTCAGATCAGCTGTTCATTTTCTTTTGGTGTCCTTGAACAGTTCCTGAAAATTTCAGACGAATCAAAATAATTTTTCAGACTAATATTTTACCTACTATTCGATAAAGCATTGCAATCGGAAAGGAGTTTTTGTATCTACCACATACACTGGTGGTGGACAAAACTTAAGAGCCACTGCTAATTTCAACGATTACAGTTAGAAATAGATCCGCAGCAGCACGTGTAAATTTGCATGAATGCAGGATGTACTCTGTTTTGTAAAACTTATGCAAATTTTGCACTTCCGCTTTTGTCGATCACGTGGCAGCATAGATAAGAGACTTTTGGCAATCAGCGGGTGCTGTGAGTTATCATTAGATGTAAAATTTGAAGGAGATGGATCGAAGCTTCAACATTGAAAATTTGAACAAGCCTTCGAGGCATCATTTAGATGATATTAATTGTGGTAGAATAATCGGAAAATTGGAAGAAGGACGCAAAATGGGAGATGTTGCCTGTGAATTTAACATCGCGCACAGTATTGTTTACAGGTTATGGGCGGCATTCCAAAAAAGTGGAATAAGTACTAGGCGCACGGGAGGAGGTTGTCCTAGCAGTACGACGCCCCAAGAAGATCACTATATTGTTATTTCGGCAAAAAGGAACCGATGCAGCACAGCTGGTCAATTACCAAATCAACTTTGCGCTGCCACAGGAACTAAAATATCGCGGAAAATATTTGCAAGACATTTGAAATAGGGTGGACTATACGCCCGAAGACCTGTTGTGTGTGTTCCATTTTCCAGACGCCAACGTAGCGCCCGTTAACAGTGGTTCCGTATGCATCGTAATTGGACTGATGACGACTGGTCTACCGTGCTCTTCTCTGATGAGAGTAGATTCAGTCTATCGTCTGAATGTCGATGTAAACTGATATGGCGCGAGGTTGGTAGTGCTTACTTTCGCGAAAATTCTAAAAAGAGATCGATAAGCGACTTCAAGTATCATGGTGTGGGCAGGCGTCATGTTCAATGGCCACATGGATCTCTATGTGCTTGACCAATGGCCCATGACCAGTAGACGACACATTGCAGACGTCCTGCTTCCACATGTTCACCTTTTTTGAGGTGCTGATACCGAAAAATTTTGTTTTATGTACGATAACGCACCTTGTTATCGCACACAGTCTGTATAAGAATTTCTTGAGGCCGAAGATATCCATCGCATAGACCAGCCAACACGTTCCCTTGACTTTAATACCATTGAAAATGTATGGGATGCGTTTGGGAGACGTATTACTGGTCGAAAATTTCCTTCCACAAAAAAAGAAACCCTCATCCGTGCAATGAAGGAGGAATTTGGCAACTTGCCTCTACAGCTTCTGAATCATATTGTTCTGAGTATGCCATGCCGTGTTGAAAGTTATGTCGCATTACACGGTGGCCAGATCCCTTATAGCTATGGCACTGAAGATTGTTAATTTAAGAGCTAAGTGGAAGCTAATTAACAAAAATTACATTTGAAGAAATTTGATGTGAAAGGTTTTGTTGTCAATTTTAATGATTTATTTTCTGTTTGATACCCTGTGTTTAAAATATTAACAGGTGGGGTACTAAACTCTATCAACAAAAACTTATTCATATTTAATTTTTAATTATTCAAAAATATAAATATTATTTGCATTATTAAATATTAAAATGTTAAATATTAATGAATAATTTTTTAAATCTTCAAGGCTAAATAGAACTTTGGTATTTTATCTTTACCATGTGATAGAATACCTGATAACACCTTTGTCCAAAAGATGAAATAATTTTTAAGAAAATGTAGCATGACATACTCTTCCACTTAGCTCTTCACTTGTGAGTATTTTACTTTCTTTGTACAGTCATGTTTTCGGACAATATTCACGTTTCAGAAAAAGGACCTCTAGTAGAAAAGAACCCTGAATACATCCTTTCAACAAAATGTTTATATAAAATCCAGTGTAACATTCTGTTAATACTATTATTTGCTTCTTGACCCACACTATCACGTAGATTCTCAGTTACGTGTACATTTCATTTTGGTCCTTAAGTTTTTGTCCACCAGTGTATATATCTAACGATTTATAATCAAATAATTTCCTTTTTACAAAAGAACTTACTTCAAATCTTTAATACAGTATCAGCATCAAGGTCATTGACAAGCTTAACCAATCATTTCTTCAATTAGTCAATCAAGTTAGTCAGTCAAGCCTTCCTCTAAACATTTAACCCGTTTATCCTTCACCAAAAATTAAACTTTTGAAATAAAGGAAGTTTCGAATCAACCTCCATGTAATACTCTCAAATTCTTCGGTAATTCAAGGTGCCATATTCCTCATGCGAAAATTTGTTTTTGACAGAAGTTTCAAAAATAGGGGATCGTGAAAATAATGATACTAAATTGCATTTATAATGCGATAAACAGAAATGTAAAATGAAATGTTGCTTCATTGTTTTCTTTTATCACTAATTAAGGGTGAAATCTGGCATGCTTTGCATATAAAAACTCGTATGTTGTGGCCATCACAAAACTTTCTTCTATATAAATCACGGCAATTAAATCATTTAAATAGTACAAGAAATAAAAACGGTTTAGCACCAATTCATATCAAAGTATATCTGTATTTGAAGTTGGATGAAAATTCATGCATTAGTTCTTGAGATAGAGCTATAGCGGAAATTCTGAAAACATTTAGCATAGCAGCGCCACCTGTTGAGCGATTTACACCAAAAGTAAACAGCACTAAACGATATCAAGGTATACCTGAATCTGAATTTTTTTGTAAATCCAAGCATTAGTTCTTGAGATAAAGCTATTGCGGAAATCGCAAAAACACAGCATAGCAGCGCCACCTGTTGAGCGATTTACACCAAAAATTAAACAGCACTAATTTATACATCAATTCATGTCAAGGACTAACTAAATCTGAAGTTTGATGAAAATCCGTGCAATAGTTCTTGAGATACAGCTCTTGTGAAAATCGTGAAAAATGCAGCACAGCAGCGCCACCTGTTGGGCGATTTACACCAAAAATTAAATAGCACTAATTTATATCAGGGACTAACCGAATCTGAAGATTGATGAAAATTCGTGCAATTTTCTTGAGTTAGAGCTATTGCGATAATTATAAACAATGCAGCATATCAGCGCCACCTATTAGGCGATTTTCACAAAAAAGTAATCAGCACCAAACTATATCTTGAACTAACTGAATCTGAAGTTTTATGAAAATCCGTGCAGTAGTTCTTGAGATATAGCTATTGCAGAAATCGTGAAAAATGCCGCATAACAGCGCCACCTGTTAGGCGATTTTCACCAAAAACTAATCAGGTCCAGCTTATAGCATGGTCTAACTAAATATGAAGTTTTGTGAAATTCCGTGCATTAGTTCTTGAGATAGAGCGCCCACAAATTTTTTGTCACATACAGACTCACACACAGAGTGACAGACAGACTCACAGACAGACATTTTCTAAAAACCATCAAATCGTGTTCTGGGCATTCTAAAACGTATAAATCCGTCGAAAACCGAAAATCGAAAATTTTCACGAATCCAATACTTTCTTCTTGTAAAGATAGAAGAAAGTAAAAACATCTCTGTCCGATAAATCCCGGTTTTCAATCTAATAAAGAAGTCTATGTCTGGACCGGGCCCGTGCATTACTCTATGAAGCACTACTCGAGCATACAATCCTTAAAATACAGAGTAGATACCAAAAGACAACTAAAGTCAAATATGCAAAGACGATGTCGTAGGGGCAGGAAAATATTACAATAGGTTTCCGCCTTAATGCTTAGAAATTTTTCCAGAGAGAAACATTCGCCTTGCATACTGTATTTCAAGTCAAAATCAAATTTCAAATACTTTTGCTTAAAAGGCGCAAAGGCCAACCTATTGAAAAAGATTCCATGCCGGGACTCGAACCCGGGCCATCAGTATATCGCACTGACATTCTAACGATTAAACCAAATGGAAGGATAACCAGCAAAGAACTTTTCACTATTACAGGTTGGAAAGGCTACAATTGCAGCACAAGATTGAATATTTATCGTGAGCCACCGACATGGGGCAAACACGAAACGCAAATATATCCACCACCGATTGAAAATATATTAATACTTGGAAAATTTTCCAGAGAGAAACATTCGCCTTGCATACTTTATTTCAAATGAGAATCACATTTCAAATACTTTTGCTTAAAAGGCGCATAGGCCACCTAGTGATAAAAGGTTTCCGTCTTAGCCGGTACTGTGGAAGACGGCATTTTTCCGTAACCCGCTCAGGCGGAATCGCAAAAGACTGGAAAAAATCTGTTTTAGGTTTTCATTTTAGCAGATACTGCGAGAAAAATTCATTTTATTCTGCCTCCCGATCAGACGGACTTGTAGGAGACTTAAGAAAAATTTCATTTAACTTTTTCGAATAAGCTGGTGCTGCGAAAGAAAAAAATTTTCTTTACTTATATTTTCTTATAACAATATTTCAGGCATTATTATTATAGTAGCCATTAGTATAGACATATTTTTCTTATCTGTTTAACATCAATATATAAAAACTCATGACACTTATTTTTCATTTAAAAAAATCTTTTATCTTGCTTTTTGTACATATTAAAATCAAAATTCATAATTTACATTCAATTTACTTTTCATAAAAAACTAAAACACATTTTCTTATTTAAAAGAACATATATTCCGGTGAATTTTTTTAAAATTATGCTATTTAACAATATATAATGCATCGTCTATTACTTTTTGGCACATTTCTGAAAGAAACGTTTTCATCCCTTATTCTGGGACGTCTTCAGTTTCAAATGATGTTGTTTTGCAGTTTCGCTTAAGATCTTGTGACTTCCCTCTTTTTCCCTTTCTCCTTTTCATTTTCCCTTCTTTCTAGCATTTTTTGCCAACGAGAGTCAATATTTGCATGTGTAATATTGTTGCATACATTATGATTGTCGAGGTTTATCTCTATGGCCTCTCTCATTAGTGTGTTATGGGGGTTTTCGTATGTGGCTATTTTTTCTATTTTAATTGATTGAGGTATTATGGGGTTTTTTAAATTTGCTATTGAGAGGGCTGTTGTTTGACTATTACATTTTAAGTCGCGGATATGCTCCTTATACCTTTCGCTTATTTTTCGCTTGATCATTCCGATGTATGTGATTTCCTTATTTTCTGCATCTGAGGCTTTAATTTTATATACTCCTGCCGTCTGTAATTCATCAAAGAAGAAAAAATTTCTTTAGTACCCTGCTAAAACGAAATTACTGGAGACTAAACAAAATGAACATTTTATGTTTCCTCTTAGCAGGTACAGGAGAAAAACTAATTTCTTCAGGTCCTTGCTAAGCCTAAATAGCAGGAGACTAGAAACCAATTCCGTTTTTGCTTTCCTTCTTAGAAAGTGCATCCCAAATCGAAATTATATCGAATTCTATCCGTTAAATCCTAACAATTTTCTATTTTAAGCAGGATTATATTTTATGCAAGTGCCTATTCATACGATATTAAATACTTTGTTTTCGTAATGGTTTTTAAACTTTCATTGCAATTCCTTAATTATCCTTCAATTTATATTATTAAATATTACTAATTATTTTATTTAATACGGTTCATTTAAATGACTGATCGGCTTCCCGGCAAACGAGAAATATCAAATTTTACTTTAAAAACAATTCAGCAATTTATGTATAAACGCCAACTTTTACGATTTTTTATTAATATTTCCGACTTTTATCTTTATTAAATCTCACGAATTCAACTATTAAAATATCATACTACGAAGCATATGATATTTTGTACTAAAACAATAAAGGAAAAATGTATACAATACTGATTTTTTAAATAAAATAGTACATTGAAATACAATTGCCATATATTATTTTGTTGCAGATTTTCCTTTATTTTTATATATTTCAATAAGAAACACTGCAATATTTAAAAATAAACAAAAAATGTAATCACTACAAAAAAGATGACTCTTTACTAATTTGTTTTTATTAATAAACAATTTTGAAATATATAATGTGAACATTAAAAAGGTCCACAATCTTACTTAAAAGGCGATTAAAGTAATGAAAAAAATGTTAAAAGTTTAAAATATACATTTTATTTAAAACTTCTTAGTACATTCAAGCCTTCCAAGCTCATCATCAGAGAATATCTTAATAACTAAATGTTGCTTATTTATACAAATACTTCACTTTGTTTTGAAAATGAGAGAGCCAATTATTTCTAGAGTTGAAAGTAGATGTAGCAGTAGCAGTTTCTTGGATTAAATTTAATTAGAGGAAATATATATTAATTTTATTAATTGCAGTTCCATTTATTATATTACATCACTATGTTTTAAAAATCAAATTTAAAGTACGGAAGTTAAATAATTTCTTCTACCCATGGCAAGGGATGAATGAGAAATAGAGTGATGTCATAAAATAAATGGAACCGCAATTAATAGTAATCATATATAATTTCTCTAATTAAATTCAATCCAAGAAATTGCTACTGCTACTTCTACTTTGAACTCTAGTAATCATTGGCTCTCTCATTTTTAAAACAAAGCGACGTATTTGTATAAATAAACAGCATTTAGTTTATTAAGATATTCTCTGATGAAGAGCTTGGAAGGCTTGAAAGTACTAAGAAGTTTTAAATAAAAATTGTATATTTTAAAATTTGAACATCTTTTTCATTAATTTAGTCGCATTTTAAGTAAGATTGTGGATCTTTTTAATATTCACATTATATATTTTATGTTGAATCAAGGTGAAAATTTGAGTTTGGTCTTATGACTTTATTTATACAATGTTGGTTACTAAATATTAAGTGAGTAGAATCTAAATTCATACATGAGAACACCTACAGTAAATACAAGATTTTTCCATTCAAATTATTATTTTGAGTATTATTTTACATATTTTGTGTATGTTTATTATTTTACATATTTTGTGTATGTTTATTATTTTACATATTTTGTGTATGTTTATTCATAAAAAACACTGTAAAATTTCAGGAAATGCTAACATGTTTAAATTTAAAATAATTACAATCACATCATTAAGCATATTATGGGTGGTGAATGATAATACAACAACTTTTAAGATAGGACGCTTTTTTGTAAATATATATTTCGTCTGCCCTTAAAAATAGTATTTATCATAAAGCGCAATAGCTTTTTTTTTATTTCTTTAAAAACATTACTAAAATATTTACTTAAAATTCTCAAATTTATATATTTTATTTTTAATTTGGCTAACAGATATGGATTCAGATATCGAATGATTTTCTTGGATGCACGTTACAGCATAATACTTTTTTTTTAATAATTTTTCATAATTAATTAAAGGGTACAAATCTAATATAATAATCTTATTTAGGGACACCATGCTTCCTCCGTATCATTTATCCTGTGTGTTGCTCTATACGTTTCAAAGTCTAGTCTTTCTATATCAAACATATCGTTATGAAATATTTTCTTCTCCATAATAATATGTCATGAAACATGAATATAAAAACTGTAAAATCAGCATCGTTTTTAGACGTTTTTAAGTACTATTTCGACATTTGAGCAGCTGAAAATGCTGAAGTATCAAGAATCATAAAATATTCGCTGTTCAATCACAGATCCTGAAATATTATGAAATGTTATATTCTATTGTCTATAAGAAATGGATAAGATATTTATTTTAAAGTAAAAATATATTTATACATAACGCTGACGTCATAGTGATTGTGTAAACCATCTAACCAATAAATTTTGCTTTTAGTGCAATTTTTAAACATACAAACATCGCCCAATTAATTTTTATACCGTCCAATAAGAAAATGCTTAAACAAATGCAATCTCTTTGAAAATAGTATTTATATTTACTTATTTTTTTATATATTAAAATTAATTCTTAAACATGATTTTTTTAACCTGCTTGGAACCCAATTACAGATGATTATGTCATTTCACTTAGCACATAGCTTTTAAGGGGCTGTGCATATGTAATTTTATTACTTTAGGGAGGAGGGGGGGGGGGTCTGGCAAATGATATCGTAAGATATCTGTAGGGCGGTTGTCTTTTGATATCGTTATCATTTTTGATCAAACAATTTTTTTTCTTTTTATTTGTACGCTTATTCTTTATCACAAATTAGTATTAAAATCATTAATTGATTATAAAATTATTTAATTTCAAAATATGGAACACCCCAACGTTTGACAATTCCTTTTCTTTCTACATTCTTTCCTATTCTGCCACATGTGTATGCATATAGTCCGCTGTTCAAAAAACCAGGTCCGAATTACGTTTTAAATTATACTTGTTGTGTTTACTACGTGAAAAAAAGAGAGAGAATGTTGATGACCTAATTTGTTTGTGAGAAGTTCAAACTCATCCCCGCCACCCTGTGCGGGTCAAATGCAAGAAGACATTTTTACTGTTGAATGCTTTATGAAAAGCTATTTGTATTAAAGACTTTTTAATAGTAGCTATTTCTTTGAAGTATTACTTGATATAAAGTTATTTGCATTAAAGACTTTTTAATAGTAGCTATTTCTTTGAAGTATTACTTGATATAAAGTTATTTCATATATAATAGTTATATTATATTGGCTTCCCTTCATTGGAATCAATAAAGTGTGCGAATAATAAATGTATAACGAACAATACCTGTATATCACTGAAAACAAAGGAAAATAAATGAAAAAAAAATAGACATTGATAACGATATCATTACCGAGGGGGGGGGGGGGGTTCCAAAATTTCCAAAAAGTTGATAACGTTTATATACACAACCACTAATTAATTATTTGTATGTTTCTGAGTAATATTCAAAAACTAAATTGTCAACTGGAATTTAGTTTTCTGAAATAGATAAATAAATATAACACGAATGTAACAGATATATAATCAAATTGAGAGTTTAAACACTGGGTAAATGAGAGTTACAGAGGTTTCTATAAATAGTCAAATGTTTGGCGTTTGGCCGCTCACATGCGGATAATATGAAAGTACCAATATTGATATTGAGCACTTTCCAACACATTTGAAAATCGGGGAATCTGGTCATCTGCCTGACTGTCTGCTCTCTCACTCGGATAATTCTGCTCGAATAGCCATGTAGCTGATATATGTTATTAAGGATTATTATGGCATATTCGATATTAAGAAAACCGAGTGTAACATTTGTAGTTCGTTTACAAAGACACTCAAAAGAACTTCATTATATTATGATCTGCGGGGGAAAATCATATACAATGTTTTTTAATAATGTTACACTATATCAAAGACACCATTGAGATGCACTGCGAGGCGCTTGCTGTACAATATGGGTGTGTATAGTATTATTTACAGGGATTATTAAATGAATTCAGTTAGCGCACTGTCTATGAGCGATAATTGCTAGAAATGTTTTTTTAAATTGGTTTGCGAATGTTTTTATTTCTTTTATTAGCTTTAACTAATATTTTACATATAACTTACAAGGGAGGTCACCATACTGGGCACACTCAGAATATGTTGAAAAAAATGCTAGTGAAACTACTCATGTATGTAATAAAGGATCAGTTAAAATTAGCGGCAGAATTCCAGTAGAAAATCTGTGAAAAAATAAAATACTTTCGAATAATTGGCGTAAAAAGAAGAAAGCGACACGTAATTTGGCGAGCAGCACTTTTCCTCTCCAAAAGCATACAATTTTAATGAACCTCACAATTGCTTTTAATTTATTTTGAGAATGTGCGGCATTTAATGAATTTAAACGTAAACCATGAAAAAATTTATTAGTAATACCTTTTGTATTATACATGTAGATTGTTGCCGAATCGACTGAAGTTTTGCTATTGTCCTATCCTCCAATCCACAATTTATTTTAATTTACATGACTTTACCGGTTATAAAAATAACTTTTAAAGCAATGTGAATAATGCTGCCGTTATAAATTTCCATATCGAAGAAGTTTTTTTCCATAGCAACAAAGTTGAATCGACAGTGTTCAAAGGAGCATATTTTTGAGTTTGGAACAATTTTAATCAATATAAAGGTTGTTTTAAATCGTAAAATATCATAAATTTCGTTATAAGTACATACCGGGTGTCCTAAAAAGGACTGACTGATTTTAAAATTCAATAACTTGCAAACGATGACAGATATTTAAAAAGTTCTTGCAGGAGAGTGATGTATAAAGTCAAAAGCTTTTAAAAATGATTACAAACAATAGATGGAATTACAAACAATAGATGGCGCTGAGATCAATAGACGGCAGATATAGAAAGGCAGTGACCTTTGTGAAAAATCCAGAAGCAGTTAAAAATTAAAAAATAAATAAAACTCCAAAACTGGAACTGTACCCCAAACATCCCGCAGAACTGAATAACATAAACCACTATGTCTCCTAACAGTCCTCCAACCTAGTTACTAACAAAAAAGATTGGAAAAGCCAATATATTTCATCGAGAAATTATGATTTAAATTTGAAATGTGGTAAGTCGAAATCCCTGCTGAAAATATGTCTCCTGACCCATACATGCTCCAAATGCAACCTAAAATGCCCCTATAGAAAATGGATAAATATGCAAGTGTAGGATAAATTCACTGTGGGTAACCCTTGTGATAAATCCAGAAGCAACTAGAGATAAAAAAGAAAATACAACCCCAAAATCGCACAGAACTGAATAACATAAACCATAACGTCTCCTAACCAAAATCAGCTGCCAACAAAAAAGATTGGAAAAACCAATACACTTCATTAAGAAATTATGACTTAAACTAGAAACACAATAAATTTGACATCCTCACTACCAAAACTGAGTGCCGAAGCTGTACTCGATCGTTGCTCGACACAACTTTATGTGCGTCTCACGTGAAAAGGAGGGGGGAGGAGTTAACAAAAGTCTATGGGGAAATATGACATAAATCGGTTGTGTCTAATTCTGATGGTTCATAGATAGTTTGGTTTCATGCATTGCGTATGATTCTTGATGAGATCATATCAGACACAATAGCAATTGATAGGCTGTAGTCATCAAGAAATATTTGGCACAGTCAAGAGAATCGATAAAAACATATCAATTTCCCAATACTAAACTGCATCATCTATGTTTACAACTGATTTATAAAAGAAGCTGTGTAATGTCATCTATATACTTCCCCATATTTCTTTAGTACTTATCCGATAAGTTTCAGCACTACCGCTTTAAAGAAAAAAATCTAGCTGTAAATGAACATGAACATCTTCTAATAGCAAAAATCTGTAGTACTTTCTATAAACTAAATAAAATGCTTAATTTGGTATTAACAATATTTATTTTGAAAATCATGCAACAGTAAGTAGAAAAATAAGCGTGTCATTTCTGTTTATTGGTCACCCGTTACTGTAATGTATTACAAAATTAAATATGAGAGAATGAGCATTTAAAATTTTGGTTCCATTTCAAATTTAAAGAAAAAAAATATTTTGTAAAGTGCCTTTGCCAATAATTTTATTTTGATTCATTGGCAGCAGACTAACTGTGCTGAGCTTATTTTAATCTCCCATTTCTTATTAGGTGAATTAATTGAACTCGGAAGAAACTTAACTGGCAAATTTTGATGCTACTACTCAATAGCAATGTTATGATTTCACAGCAGCAATAGCAAAATAACATTGTTCATATTGACTACAATTGTGAGTTCATATTGACTACAATTAACAGAAAATTTAATAATTGATATATATTTAAATTATTTCTTGTATATTAAAATACCTGGTTAAAAATTACTTTTTTTTCTTTTTGTAAAAATATCCTTAAACAATAAATCTCTAAAGAATTTTTTGTCTTTGAAAACATTCACAAATCAAAATAACTAGTATTCTCTCAAATGAACTTAATAATTAGATAATTTTTTCTGGAAGTATAAAAGAACAAAAATTTATAAAAATTTTTGGAATACAAAATGAGAAAGAAGACTGAAAATGCAGAAGTTTTAGACAAATATTGGCTACAGATTAACAATCTACATCTTTATATCATCTTAAAATTATGTAATAAACACAAACTTTGAAATTTTTTTGTACACTAAGTGTATTTAAAATTTTACATGAATATACGAAAATATTCACACTTACTACCATTAAAGGCATTTTTGAAAGTTTTTATTAATAAAATGTATACTTTCCATATTATGATAAAAATATTTTTTTTTGTTTAATAAAATTCAATTATTACCACTAACATGTAATATAAAACCCCACTAAGCATACAAAAATTTGCTTCTCTTAACAAAGTTTTAAAACTTTACCTTACTTAATTTCTACTTAAACTTTTAAAGAAACCAGGAATATTATTGAAAATTTTACATTCTCTTACATATATTCTCAAAATAGAAAGGATAGAAACACTCACAAATCTAACTTTTATTTGATCCAAAATGTGAGACTGATTTTTTTGTTTCTTAAGTAACATATATATTGGATTTTTTTCAATTCACCCCAGTAGCAGAAATTTCTTCAAATGTCTGAGACAGATACTTCAGGGGCAAAAAATAATCTGCAGGTAAAATATTTTTACAACTGAAGTGTTAATTAATCAAACAATCACTTACCTGTAGCGTTTTTAGGCATTTTATAAATTGTTATTAATAATAATCTTAACTTTTTGAATTAAATAATAAAGAGCTAAACATAATATGAAGCAAAATAAAGGTTCGATGAAAAAAAATCTACAAAAGAGAAAGAAAATCTGCGACGGTCATCTCCCATTTCGAACTTTCTGCTACCGGGCAATTCACAGTAAATATTACAATTAATCTTTTCAGACATGTTATGCATTCTAATGTCTGTAATATGCACTTTTTAATTATAAGCTAATTACAAGTTTTGTGTTGTATCAACAATGATGCATAATAAATTAAATTTACACATAACAAAATTGTGTTATTTATGAATTCCATATATTCCTGTTCATTTTCTCAAGTCGTCATAAGCATTTTGTTGAATTATTTAAAAAAAAACCTATTAAAGGGTTAAAAAGAGATTCTAATACTGTTATGAATTAAACAAATCATTGACATACCATATGCTTCATTCAATGATGAAAACACAAAAAGCTTTCACAAATGAATCTATCAAACCGTTTAATGTGAATTTTATTTTCCATCTCTAAAATCTGCCTCGCACTTTTAAACAGAATTGTGCAATTCAGAAAAATAAAAATTGTTTACAGATTTCAAATCTGCAATAAATTCACTTTTTAAAAATTTCTCATTTGTATTTCAATAGTTTTAAATGATTGCATTGGATAGCTGGGTTCGATTTTGACAATGCCATTTTTTACTTTTTTGATTTTGGTTGCAGGCATTTTTTTTTTTTTTTTTATGAGGGCACTTTCACTTTCAAAACAGATTCCGAAAAGAAAATATCCTCATAAAGAAAAAAAAAACCTGCAATCAAAATCGAAAAAACAAAAAGGGTTTTCGTTGAGATTGACCTCAGCTATTCAATGCAAGAGGAAAAAAATTGTTTAAAAATATCGGCATGCAAACAAAATATTAAAAAAAAATATATCCATAGAATTAACATTAGCAAGTGGGTGTTTTTATGTTAGTGAAGTAGCCCATTAATATATTCAATAAATTCATAAAAGAACAGGATCTAAATATTCACAATAACTATTTTCTATATTACTTTAAATTTAAAACAAATAACTAGGAATTGAAGCAACTAAAATAAGACCTAAAACTGCTTGATCACTCAAGATAAGTTTTTATTTACAATAATAAAAAAAAATAATAAAATTTCAATAGCTCATGTGCAAGATACAAAATGGCTGCTACAGCCTTCCACAGTTTTTCAATAAATATTATTTATACTAATAAATATTTTTTATTCCTCTGTAAGCTGCACACCTCTTTCTGCGATATCACGGAAAACTGTAAGATTTCTGAGTACAATAAAGCCATGTTGATAATAAGAGAAGAAATTCGGTCTCCTGGATCACAAGCAATTTTCAACCTTTAAAAAAAAAAAAAAAAAAAAAAAAAAAAGCGATGTAAATGGTACAGTACAGCTAAATGTAATAAGCAACATCAATCATTCAATAATATGAAATGAAAATGTTCCCAATATGTACACAGAATAATAATAATAAAAAAGCTCTTGCTATTTTGATATTTTTTTTTTCTCAATGAAGAATTTAACGCAAATGGATCAGCAAGAATCCTGCATATGTATAAATGTAACCATATTATGTATATGTAATATACATATACAGTCAACTCTGTGAAATCCACCGATGTATAATCCGCACTAAATGCTGGAACGTAAACAATAAAAATTGTCATTTTAACCGTTAAACTCATAAAGTTAAATTTGGTATGTATATATATATATATATATATATATATATATATATATATATATATATATATATATATTCAGTTATCAATTTTCCAGTGGATAAATATTTAAATATAAATCTACCCTATATATATAAAATCCTAATGAATCGAATTGAAACGAATTTATGTAACGATTCTATGAAATGACTGATTAAACAACTGATTACGTTTTCACGGCGATTTCTCCTAAAATATGGAATACTTTGCGATGAAATTAACACCAAAAATCCATATTGATCCACAGATCTCAAAACTGGTATTAGAATTTTAAAATTAGAATTAGTTTTCTAATTTTAAATACTTTTTTTCTAATGATGGCAACTCAAATTTTAATCATAACAGATATTTTTTTTCATATTTTAGAAAAGGTTATTTTAAATTAATTTGGCGATGAGTTTGGCCTCCCTTAAATGTATGCTAAGAAATGCATCATGTTACTTTTATTCAGAATTCAATTTGTATTTCATTATCATTTTATTTAATACAAAACTTTCATTTAAAATTGAAACCTTTAAAATAAATGGCTTTTACTTCATTCTTTTTTTTTAAACGAAACGAAACGAAAAATATTAGACACAGATGTCATATACGCAACGGGGTACCTAATTGGCGCCAAAATGGCGTTATTTTGCCTGACATGGTAACTCGGCTATTGTTGCTTATTTATTAATAAATGTTTATTTGAATTTATTTTCTTTTTACTTACAAAAAATGTTATAAATTGTTTTGTTCTATAGTTATTAATTTTTTTTTTTAATTATTTATTCTTATTTCATTTTAAAAATAACAGAAAATAATTTTAAAATACATATGTAACAGGTATTTGAAAACGAGGTTTTCGCCAAATTGTCGTAAAAAAAAAGAAATCATGCCAAACCGGTGCGTATGTGACAATGCAACAAATCATGAGATTTAATTTCGACTTCAAAGAAACGTTTTAATGTTATTACTTCTCCCATCGACCAATTTCGCCAAATTATACAAATTGACATATTTTTTTATTTTAAATAACAAAAGAACAAATAAATTAGTATAACACTAATAAAAATACAAATAAAACGTCGAAATAAAAATCACCTGATGGCGTGAACATGTTTAACTTCCTTAAAGTCAAGTGAATGTGACATTTACGATCAACCATTATTGGCATTTAATCTTATAGTTTGGCGACAGATTTTTGGTCGATGGGATAACCAAGTAGCACAGTTTTAATTTACCACTCGAAAAATAAAAAAATGCTGGCGAGTTTTAAAAAAAAGCTATTGGCGAGATTTTCACCCGTCTAACATAAAAGTACCAGGAATTCTTTGTGATCATGGCAACTTTTATGTAGTTTTATTCGAAAAAATAATGTTGATTCTTTAATCAAAATGGAAACCTTTCTTATGAAAAGCAAAGGAATCAGCCCGTTGTTTATGGCAGTTACATGACTTGGACTATTATAATATAAACAAAATAATGGGGATAGAATAATATTCGGCGACTTATCACACCTGTGGCTGGCTAACATTTAAGTACCAAAATGGCCGCCTGGAATATAAAAAGCGAAGGGATCTGTTTTTTTTTTTAAAGGGATTTATTTAAATCGGATTTTTTTTTATTTTTTTCCTTGTGTTAAAATATTAAACATCTATCAAGAATTAAGCATTTCAAAAATGAATAACCCTCCAATTACTAACATAATCTATGTTTTTTTGCTTTAATTAATAAAATTTTAATAATGTAATTATAGAAATTACAAAAAACTGCAAATTGAAAATTTCTTTAGTAGCATACAAAATTATGTGCATTAATATTTTGTAATAATTATGTAAACCAATATTAAATACTGCTTATATTTTAAAGTTATTGATAAATTGCATTTATTTTCAAATTGATGATACAGATTAAATTTTGTAATTATTAAACAACTAACTGTATAATTAAGAACACAATCTACATTTTTGAAAAAGTGGCTGAAAAAAGGTGATAAATAATAGTTTGATAAATTCATAAAGCAGCCAGTAATTTTACACAGGTTCTAAAGCGTATGTATATCAAATTGATCAAAAATTGTAGCAATGTATACAGAAAACTCACACATAATTTATAAATATATTACAAAAATTGTATTTTTGAAATTTAAATCAGATTTTTTTCCCCACAACATTATTAAATATTTGAATAGCTACTAAATATTAAATAATGCTTTGAAGTTATTTAACAGTTAGATGTTTTTTAAATGTGTAATACTTGTTTTTACACAGTTTAATATTGTTATAATTAACAATAACAAATATTACATTTTTTACAAGTGATTTAGTGATAATTTCCATTACTGATTATAATGCTTTTTCACACTATTTTAAATATGTGATTTTATCATCTGATTTAAATCAATTGATTAAAATCATTGACACTCTATTGCTATGTTTATTGTATATAAAAGAATGAATAACTTGATTATTAAAAGGAAATGATGACATTGTAAGTTATATAAGATTTAAATATCATTTTAAAATTAAATGCTTTTTATGTTTGTTAGATAAAAAACCATGCTTTTTACAAACTTACTGTACTTAAATTTTTCACAATACTCAGGAATTACGCTTCGAAACAATTATTTAAAGCTTTGTTTTGTGTATTCATAAGTCACAATACCTGTAAAGACTTTCCAAATCATGTTCATCTTAGATTTGAATACTTTTTTATGTCATTTTAAACATTAAAAAAATTTTTGATTTTAATCAATGATTTTTTTAAAAAATCACTTGATTAAAATCATGATTTAAATCGCTGATTTAAATCATTGACACCCTACTCAGTTGTAAATTATAAAGTTCTTTCACTTCATTCAATAGGTTAGACTGACAGCACCCTCTAGCTCGCCTTCAAGAAATAGGAATCATTTATGCAATATAAAAATTTGTCATGATTTCAATAATTAATTTAAAAGCAACTAATTCAAAATCCAAGAATTTTTCTAATGGAACATTCAAGTTATTTACCGCCAGTTCTTGATGGGTACTATCTAGTGTAATAATAAAAAAACAAGCTTTTAAATCTTTTAAAATCATTAAAATGCATTTTAAGAAATCTGCCCATATACCGGGTGTCCCAAAAAGGACTGACTGATTTTAAAATTCAATAACTTGCAAACGGTGACAGATATTAAAAAAATTCTTGCAGGAGGGTTATGCATAAGGTCAAAAGTTTTATTACAGTGATTTTCAATTTTAGTTCGATTTACAAACAATAGATGGCACTGTAAGCAATAGTCGCTAAATTCAGGCTCGATTTTTGGTACTTCGTGGCCCGGATAATACATTTCCATCTCCTTTTCTGCAGGGAACAAGATAAAGGACCAAAAATCGAGCCTGTATTTAGCGACTATTGCTTACAGCGCCATCTATTGTTTATAAATCGAACTAAAATTAAAAATCACTGTATGAAAACTTTTGACCTTATGCATAACCCTCCTGCAAGAATTTTTTTAATATCTGTCACCGTTTGCAAGTTATTGAATTTTAAAATCAGTCAGTCCTTTTTGGGACACCCGGTATATCGGACTTGTTTTGTATGACATTATAAAATAAATATAAATGCTACAAGATACAACATTTTTAATTGGGAAACGGCAGCTATGCGTCAGAATAATCTACATAAATTTTGCTGAATCTAAATCAAAATTTCTGCCCATAGGCAATATTGTATTAGAATTATTTTGTGTAGCCCTGTTTTGCACTTTATTTACAACTAATTGAACTGCCGAGTGTTGCGAAGGCCTGTTATCCCTCTATTCTAAAAAAAAAAAAAAAAAAAAAAAAAAAAGGTAACTAACGCTGTCACCACCACCCTTTTTGAATTTTTTGTGACCAGAGGTCTTTCTTCATTAATATTAAGCAAAATATTGCATACAAAAATATGAAAATCGGTGGTATTATAGAGAAATGTTTGATAAACACACTGATGCAGACAGTTTTCAAATCAAAGAATTATTTTAAGATATGTTTAATGTTAAAGTTGGACAAAATCGTTCCATTAAAAAAGTTGTATAGGAGCAAAAACTATAAATGGGAATTTAATCATTTTTAGATCAATTTATGCGTTAGAAATTCCCGGTGTGCAGACTGCATTTATTTTTTTAATTTGACTCATTTTTCGAGGTTTTATTTCTATTTTAAATTCAGATTTTCAGCATTTCGAGAGATATTTTTTACATATTTTAGAAAATGGTATTAATTTAAACTGTTGCCAACTGTATAAACAGTGCAAACAATAATTTTTGCTTCAAATTAAAAATTTATTTACACATGACTATTATAAACAGAAAATATAAAAAGCAATTGAACTCACTGAAAATTATGTCATAAAAACTATATTTACAAGTGAATTTTAAAAGAGAAAGAATATGCAAAATAATAAATTCATTAGCATGCGTCTTAAATAGGAGAAATTACGTCACATTACAGTTATTACGTAAAATGAAAAAAAAATAATATTGCAAAACAGTTTAAATTTAAAAATTGCACGAGACATTTATTTGATATTTTAAGATGATCTTTTCCACAATTTTTATTAGGACAGCGCAAATAATATTTCATTTCTAACAAAAGTAATTTCACGTGAATATTAAAGAGAAAGAAAAGTTTGGTGAAAATTACGTCAGATTAAAAACGTTACATTTAAAGTGCCTTATTTAAAAAAACTTTCTTTTCGCTTTATTAAAAAATACCGGGAGACAAAGACTCTGTTTACTTAATTCATTTTACATTAGCTTATTTTGAAATGTTTAACTGATTTTATTTAATCAAAGACGGAAACAGCCATTGTACCTTTTAACCAGACTTAGATAAAATGTAAAACTGCCTGCGAACTCAAATAATTTCTTAAAAATTTTCTGCAAAAAAATGCTGCGCCCCTCCCGAGTTCTAAATCGCTGCTAACAGCAAAAAGGTAAAATTATATGCGAGTGGAGTGCCACTAAGCAACACCACTTAAAGAAAAATATTAATTTACAAGCATTATTAAAACTTAGTCAAGAAATGTAGTATTGAATGGTATGCTTAATACAGACAACTAATGAATGAAAGAAAACTAATGAAAAATTAAAAAAAATATATTTATTAAAATGTGAAATATTTTACTCATTAACTTAAATAAACATATCAATTTATGATTGCTCAACAAAACTGTCATTTTATTCTATAAAATAACTGAAATATGAATAAATTAATGTTAAAATAAAAAAGTTATTAGTCCATGAATGGAAGAGATGAACTCTTACTCAACAGTTTATCTACTGTTTTTGAGACAAACCATTCCTTAATATTGTGACTATTTCTTAAGAATTTTCAAAACTTTTTTTTTTTTTTTTGCAGTTGAAAAATAGTCTGCAAACCTTCTGAAGAGTCTGCAACGTGCATCGCACTGATTCTCAGCTGAGGGTCTTGATAATTTTTTTTTTATATATAAAGAAATTTGTTAAAAAAACAAGCATCAAAACTGCCTGCAAATTTTGAAAATTGTCTGCGAACGGCGTTTGCGTGTTCGTCTATATTATCTGACTCTGCTTTTAACAGCAGCTGATTTGGCCTTAAAATTCCCCAATCAAAGAGAAATGAATAGAAGCCCGTTTATAGGGAGATCACCACTGTGTTTTAGCTTATAATTCAATCTTCTGAAATCTTTTTAAAGCCGATCAAATTGGCGTGCTTTTAGAGTCTGCAGTGTCTAAACGGAGGTTGGCAAGCGTAGCTCGTAGCGGGCAGCGCCCCCTAGTAATCTTAAATATATCTAAAATCAGTGTTAATGATTTTATGTTTTAAAACAATTCTTAATGTTCAGGCCCTCATTGTAGGTTCATTGTTTCAATTAGTCTAATTATAGATCCTTGGTTTTCTTTTGAGATTTCATATATTAATTCATCTGATCCATGTGTGTCTCATACTTCATTTTAAACTTTTTTCTGACCACCATAAAAATAATATAATAAACACTAAAGCTTCATTTCGGATCATATGAAACTGATTCTTCATCAGGTTTAAATCAATTTTATATGATCTGAAATGGCAGTATTGTGTTTTTTATCATTGTTTAGTGATCTCAATGAAGTTTTATATTTTAAAATATTAATAATTTGTTATAAAATGACAGTTAAATAGGAGCATATTTTACCATTTTTTTACATGTTTAAATGTTAAAATTGAAATTCTTTTGTTATAATACATTAAAATTAATAATGAAGCAAATTCGTACAAAATAAAGTTAATCTAAACTGCGATTTAAAAATGGTAAGAGAACAATATCATTTATGGATGATTTTAATATTTGATTTGCTATAATAACTAATTACTCAAAATTAAGTTGCTTAAACTAAATTTGATATTTAGTAAAAAGTAAAGATTATCATTTTCACAAATTCGTGACCCACCCTCTTAAAAAACTCAATGAATTTGACCATCAGTCAATGAATTTGATACTCAATAGATATTAAAACATATATATCAAGGGTGTTATTTAGGGAGGGTAGAGTATGGCACTTTCCCTCCTTTTGAATTTCAGGCTGTTTATTTTATTATTAAGTTTCTTATTGTTAGTAGAACATTTTCAGTTGTATTAACTTTCCTCTTTTTTGTAGTTTGGTTATTCTCACTCCTGAATCACATGCATATTTTATGTTTTAAAATAAATATGTTCTCTAAAATAACTCCCCCTCCCCAATGTCTAAAAATTCAGCTTTTTTCTGAGGATGGGGAATGGAAATTTAAGGGGAAAGATTGATGATTACTTATTGTTGCTACAAAGCAACAATACATGAGCATAAAAATCTTACGAGATTTAAAAAGATTTTGTGTGCTGCAGGGGGTGGGGGGAAGAGGAGACAACTTTTTGTGTAGGGGAGAAATAATTTGATTTTTTTATTATTGTTACAAGAAAGTTATAATAAAAAGAGCAGAAAACACAATTTCTTAAAGAATTCAAACTATGCATGCTGGTGGAAGGTGTGGGGGGGGGAGGAAAGAAGACTTTTTTTAATCAGGAAGGGGCGTAGAAATAATTTAGATAGTTATTTGAATATTGTTACAAAAGCATAAAAATCTTTTGAAGTTTGACTGCTGCAGGGAGGGAGGGGGAAGGAGGAGTTTTTTAGGGGGGGGGGAACAAATTTAGATGTTTTTTAAATTTTTGTTACAAGACAGTTATAAAATTAGGGTAAAAAAGGGCAATTTCTCAAAGGTTTTAAACTGTTCATGCTGGAGAAGGGGGGGGGGGATAGAAATAATCTAGATGGTTATTTAAATATTGTTACAAATAATCAGAAATATAATAAAAAAAATTAAACAATGTTCAAGATTTTAAATTTCATGAGATGCATATGTGTGATCTTCATGAGATGAGGGTAAAAAGGGGAGCAGGGGTAGAGAAGCAGAAATTTTGGGAGGAATGTGGATAATTTAGGTAAGATTATTTATTTACTTTTACAATACAGTATTAAATAGATCTGAAAAGAAATTTAAAATTAAACAGCTATAAAAGTTAAACTATACATATTTGATACCAGAGGGGATAGGGGAGGGCAAATGCGAAAAAACATCATTTTGAGAGAGGTTAATTGATTATTTATTTTTAAAATGAACCAAATAAATTTTTTTAAATAATTTAAATTTTGTGCTTCTGCAAGGCGTGGGGATTTTCTTTAAACAATGAAATCGGATGAAATATGGAAGATTCTTAGCCCCTGTATTTACCTCTTTACTTCTATATTAATAATGAAAATGGGTTTTTTAATGAATATTTTAAAAGGTCTTGATTATAATAATTTTAATTAAGAAAAAGTTAAAATTAGTTAATGAATACATCAATAAGTATTTATTGCTTAAATTTAAAATAAGAAACAAGCAATCAAGGTGTTTTAAAACAAAGTAAAGCAACCAACCGGTATATAGTGTATCAAAATGTTCTATGCATCAACTACAAGTTGCTTCATACCAATATTATTCAAATTTCAAATACAAATGTTTTTAACATTAAATAATGTTATTTTATGAAATTCTAAGTGTAGTTTAAGAAAATGTTTTTAAAATCAGTTAAGTTTTACAATGTATCATTTAAAACATTAAGATTTAAAGTTAAAATGTTCCACTATATAAAATACAATTATAGCAAAGAAGCCAGTTAAAACCAATAAAAATCATTAGCCTGGCTTTTCTTAAATTTTAGCCTTTTTTTTAAGACTTAAAAACTGTTCCAAAAAAAAAATAAAACTTCAATATTGATTTAAATTAAATAAAAAAAATTAAAAAAAAGGCGATAACAATGACAGAGTTCTGTATACTTTGCAGTAAAAATCGTTAAAAGACAATCAGGAAAAAATGAAGTAAATTTGACACATAGGAAAAAAATCAGCTTTATAAAAGAGAACACACATTTTCTTTGGTGCATGTAACAAAAAAATATACAATATTCTAGACAATATAGAGAAACAAAATCAATCTGTATGTAGCGAACGTATTTCACATGGCATCTATAGTAAAACTTTCGATAATTTAATTATAAACTAGTTTAACAAATGAAGGATTCTTTTTGATAAAACATGCCCTCTTCACAAAATTACTTTAGTAAAATAGGCCCCTTTACAAAATTTCATTCCATACAGACAAATTATTAATTTATTTTTTATTTGATGGGTTTTAAATTAAAATGAGCAAACTGCAAACAAAGCAAGTTCACCAGATAGAAAAAATTTTAAAAAATTCCTTTTTCACAAAAATATGATAAATCAAACAAAGGGAAAAAACCTGTTTTAACGGCTGCGGAGAGTTAATGCCACTGTCCCTTTTTTGCCTCTGTGTCGTCATTTCTTCAGAGTGTTTACTACTAGACATCAAAACCTCTGTATATTCCTGCACAGCTAAAATGAAACAGAACAAATGAGCAAGATATACATTTATAATGTTTAAGACAGGTTTTCATTACAAAGAGATTTCATCTAAGTCTGTTTTACTGCATTCAGTTAATAATGAGCTTTTTTTTTCCTCGTTTAATTTTTTATTCACCGAAAGTAAGCCCTGCTTTAGCATACAGCAAATTCTAATGATTTTAAGGTGGGCTTATAATTGGATCTTTTGTGAAAAGTAGAGGAAAATCGGGCAAGGTGTGCATGTGTGTATGGGGGGGGGAGGTATATTTGAAATTTATGAAATTTCACAGAATTTATACAACTTCCAATATAAAATCAGATCAAATTAACATTTTTTAGTTTTAAAATTCCTTTTCATAGAAGCTAAATAGTTTCCAGTTTCCATCAATAAAAATAATAAATTAATTAAACAAATTTACATAAAATAATTTAATTCAGATATGAAAGAACTACAAACAAAAATTTTTAAACTTAAACAAATCAAGGAAAACAACAATAATATAGAGAACATATACCATTCTGATACAATGATATGTAAAAACAAGAGATTGGATAAAAATAAATTGCACGAGATATATTCATTTAGGAAATATGGAAACAAAAAACTTAAGGAATTTCCTGAAAAAAAAACCAGAAGGATTGAATGCATCAGAAAATAAAACTTGAAGGGGAGGGCGTATAAATATGGTACTTTTTCAAAAAAGGAAAAACTCATATATATGAGGGGGAGCTTGCATTCGCATGGGAGCTTACTTTCAGTACTTTACAGTAATTATATTTGATACACTCTTATTTTAAATTCAACTTAGTTTTCGAATTTAAAGATGAAATTTTGCAATTGATTTCTAATGACAATACAACCAATAATATAGCTCTAGAAAAATTAATTTTAAGGCATTTTTCCATTAGTTCACAACATCACGACAGGTGATAAATCACAAACTATTCTTTAGAGTTACAATTGTATACAAACTACAACAACAATGTATTTACTGATGCATCAAACCATGCTTGACAAGAAAGGTCAGCCATCGTCACTGTGAAACTGCAACGATGAAATAGTTTTAAGTTAATAAATAGAAAATATAAATAAAGATTAAAATGCAATTATTAAAAAATACACATTTTAATCAATTAATACTTTTATATTAGTTAAATTATGATAATACGCTGAGACATCAATTTAGAAAATCCTAAAAAGACAGTTTTAAAAAAGAAATATTTCTTTTATAATAAATTCATTAGCTCTCACTTTCTAAGAAACATTTTCAAGGCAGTGAATTTTCTATAATTGGGTTCAGTTCCCATGCCTAATTAATATAATACTGTAATTTCATTTTATTTAGGGTCACACAGGGTAATTCCTGATCACTGAATTTCTGGGGTAATTCTTGGTCATTTTTAACTTTTGTTATCAAAATAATTATAATTATCTAAATGTAAAAAATCTGAAAGATACTTTGAACCCTTTGCTTTGAAATGTATGCATTCATTTAAAACTCAATAAATGAATATTTTAAATAAATATTTATATATTAATTATTTATATATATATATAGTATATAATTATTATTTTTTATAAAATAAATATTTAATTATTCATTTAAAACTACTACTCAAATTTCTGCAAAACAATATTGATCTTGATTTTTACATATTCCACATGATTTTTACAATCTGTGTCATTCTTAAAGCTTTAATTATTTTATTTTTATTTTTATCTTTATTTTATTTCAACTTTGACATATCACAGTTTTTAAAAGTGATTATAAAAGTTTCCTCTACTATATTAAACACATTTATATCAGCAAACCGAACTAAGCCCATATTTGTGGGGTAATTTCTGGTCAGTGCTTAATAATGTAATTTTACAATTATACTTGGTATTTTATCTATTACAGCTGTGCTCCCTAAAAACTATTGTCTTACAACTTTTTTTTAAGCATAAGTGTACAGTAGCATCATTTTGTTAAGAGAGAAAACAGTAAATTCTCTGAGTATAAGACACACTATATGACTGAATAATTAAGTAGAAATACTATCTCATTGCAAAATGGTGCTTAAAAGTATACAAAATGCAATAGAGAAACATAATTATTATGCTGAGTATTATATGATAAAGATCGGTTTTGAAATTTGTGTAAAATTTCTTGAAAAGGGAGGCGGAAACTTCAGTTGGCCTAAGCGAGATAGAATCGAAAACATATACATATTCAGTTATATATTTTATGGACCAATAAATTTCTAAGGTACTAATTAATCCATTTACAGTGGATGAAGAAGTAATAAACACTGCTTATAAATGTTACAAAAATTCTTTTGCTAATTAATGTTTTGTAAAATGTACAAAGAGACTTTCGCACATCAAATAAATTTGTATTTATACCCAAGTTTATGCATTCCACAATTATGAGATGAACAAAACTTTTACAAGATTGATATTTCTTATTTTAATAGTGTCTTGAAAAAATTAACTTTACTACTTTATTTACATCAAAAAAGATGCTGACCGATAATTACCCAAGAAGTGATCAAGAATTACCTCATTTCCGGGGTAATTCCTGGCCACTTAAAAATCATAATTATTTCATATAAGTGTAATATTTAAATAGGCATTTTATTATATAGCCATCAGAGGGTGCCAATTCCACAAAAAAAAAAAAAAAAAAAAAAAAAAATGTCCCACCAGTGGCTGAGAGGTTCTGCTCTCAAAGCTGGTAGACGGGAGGTACTGGGTTCGAACCTAATCGCGCCTGTTGGCCTAATCGTTCGGAGTTTTCCATGGTTTACAGGTTAGGTTCCCAAAGGAGGGCACACCTCCCCCCCCCTTCGGGCCTATATCCCTCATGTTGATAATTGGGTGTCATAAAACAACACAACACAAAAAAATTGGGAACAATACCTTTAATAGTTTTTATAATTGGATGTTGTTGATTTTTTTCTTAAAAAAAAAAAAAATAATAATGAAATGCAGTGGAGAAATTAGGCATTATTTTCAAGATAAATATTGAATACTTATAAAAGAACATATTAAAAAAAGAAAGAAAGAAAAACTATTTTATTCTTACTATTTTTCTTTCAAGCGAAGTTTTGTTAGTGTATTTAATACTGGATTCCATCAAAGACAAGTTTTACTGAATTTAACAAATTATTTATTTGTATTCAATAAAACTGTTTAAATTAGTCATTTATTAATTTCATTACCCATTTATTTATTTATTATTCAATTTTATTAATTGTTATTCATTTGAAATTTTAGGCAGGGTAACATTATAGAGAGGTCCAGTTTAACTTTTTTAATAAAAACAAACAGTAAATATTCTATTTAAAATTGTACTGTGATAATAAAACAAATTAAGAATTTCATAAATAGTAGTAGATGCCATTTGCTCCCTAAAATAGCTTTTCAATAAACTACATATGAACCTAATATAATTTAATATATTTGTACCAGGGTTGGGTTTAAGCCGTCAAAAACCAGTTTTTGACGTGACATAGGTTTAAACTGCGTTTTAAGCGGTTTTAACCGTCAAAAACACCAGTAATTAAATATGGTCAGGACAGCAACAAAAAAAAAATTGCTGTTATAACAAGATACAACATTGTTTTTATTTAATGATTGTGCACTTTAGTTTAAGCATTTATTTTACTGTAATCAAGTATTAAATTATAATTTATTTTTTTGTTTATGACTAAATTGGCCAACTTTTTTATGTGTATTTTTGTTGTGGCTTTTCAGCACACTTGGTTGCATTTCTTATTTTAAAAAATGTATATATATAGACAAACTTTTTATAATAATAAGCAATTATAACAAATGAAATCGATCATGATACCATAAAAATAGATTATATTAAATATTGTTGATAAGTTTAATATAATATTGAAAAAACTGGAATATAATAATTATAACTATTAATTAAAAAACAATTTTTAAAGAAATTCTCTGTAAGGGTGTTCATTACTGGCACATCTACCCTATATACAGTCTTTAACAAATATTTTCTCTGCAGCATTTTTTCCCCTCATGTAGTACAATAAAAATAACATTTATTTTACAAATGAGAAAAGAATGAAATGTTAGGATAAAATGATAAAATATGATATTTTAATCCTTTTATCCCAATATTAATTTTTGTTAGTGACTGACAATCACCTCTTACTGATGAAATTATTTTATTTATGGAATATATCCTAAAATTAGGGACAAATGAATAATTCGCCACACAAATAAGAAAAAAAAAATGCTTATCTTAGTTTGAAACCTGTACCTAAAGTGAAAGTATATGGAATATCTCTTAAAATTGGGGACAAATGAATAATTCACAATATTAATAAGAAAAAAAAAAGCTTAGTTTGAAACCTGTTCCAAAAGTGAAAGTATCCTAATAATAATAATAATAATAAATAAAAAACGCAAGCGAGATCGAAAAATTAAAAAACGGCCTTTGTAGAGATCAACATTAGTTATCCAATGTAAAAAAACATTTAAAAATATTGAAATATTAAACAAAATTTCTACCATAGAATTAACATTATGGAGGTTTTCATTTCTACTTTGAAAAAAATCATTAAAAAGTATGAAATTTCAAACAAGATACTTTAAAAAAATTCTCCGTAGGATTAACATTAGCAGGCGGGTGTTTTCACATTAGTGAAGGTAGCTCCTTAAACAACCCCATCCATAAGAACATAATAGGGGGAAAGCAAGAAAAATTGGTTTTGTTGCAATAGCAATACTGTTTTGTACTGGAAGGGAATTTTTAAATTTGCTCTATCTTAAGGAAAGTATATACGCTCATTAGATACCAATTGTGATAGATCACTCTGTGCTTCTAGCCATAAAAAAAAAAAATGAAAATATCTAAACAATTTATTTATCTCTGCAAAATTTAGATTAAACCTATCTAGTTTTAATGATTACAAATAATTAAGGATTTATTAACTGTTCATCTTAAAGGCATACATTAATGATGAACTAAATCATTAAATAAGAGTTAGGTAATTTTTATTCACAAATTAAAAAAAAAAAAATCATGCAACAATCAATTTGCAGTTTACCATATTCTATGCAAATAGGTTTCAAGAATGTATTTCTGCAGTTTATACCCCACAGCTTTAATGTATTTATGCAGTTTTACTTAGAATTTATTTTTTAAAGCCTAACTAACTCTGCTAAATAATTCTTTTGGTATTATTTTTATTAAAACTAGGTTTTTGACACTTTTTGACAGAAAGGTTTTTGACACGGCGGTTTTAACCATGGTTAAAATCGGTTTAAACCGTCGCATGTCAAAAACTTGCCAACCCTGATTTGTACTACATACTTGATAGTAATTGCATAGTTTTCTTTAAAAAAAAAAAGTGCATAATGAGTTGTTGTGGGTATTGCGGGAGGGGACGAACAACCCCCTCCCTCAAAAAATAAATAAAATAGACATTAATGATAGAGGTTTTACATAAATATGGCTGTAAGAAGAGACAGAAAATGTTAGAAAAAAATAGAAATTACTAAAAATATTAATTTAAAGTCAGGGATCTGTTTAAGAAATTTTTAGGTGTTTTAAAGGACCCTTCGGAAAAATGTTTACAAAACTTTTTATTGTGTTTAAAAAACAAACCCCTCTCATATTTCTACTTACGAAACTACAACTTTGCCCCTATGTAACCTAATGTGTAAATCCATCAAAAAGTCGAAGCCGAAAATGTCCCGAATCCAATATTTTCTTTATATGAATACAGAAGAAAGTAAGTAGTGTTTGGGATACAATCTACATCTTAATGAATTACAGGATTCAATAAGTTAATAAAGAAAGGGATATTGAAAAGGGATCCTCTTTTGAATAAGATATTAGCTCGATAATATACATTTAAAAAAAAGAACAAAATTCTCAGCGCCGGGTCCCTACAGCCTACTGGATAACACGCCTTCTGTCTGAATGTTCGTCAAAAACTTATAAGCAAAATGTCAAGCGTGAGCGTGATCGTTAATATTTTCAATATAGAATAACAGCGGGTATATTCGACGACATTAAAATAAAGAATCTCTACTTATAAGACAATGTAGAACATAAAATAACATACCTTTTAACATTCCCAATATTCCATCTCTCATCGAAACTTTGTCCATTGTTTACAGTATCACTTCGTTGTTCATTGTCGCAGGACGCAGGATCGGAACTGCGCATGTCCGGATTTGAAAGGGTCTTTTCGCCGGCTTTTATATCTATCAACTGCGCATGTCTGACTGAGTTATCGCTGGCTGCGAGCGAGAAATTTTCTTTTTCAAAAGAAAAGTCAAGCAAGATGGCCGGGGGCGCTGAAATTGAAAATGTACGGGGCCCCTCCGCCTCCTCAGAGGCTATTATACAGATTCTTATGCTATAAATTTTTATGCAACAACATTTTGTGTCTTTCAGATTGTTGTTCTTCAGGGAAGGCAGGGGTAAATAAATCATAAAAAAAATTGTAGTGTGGGCGCCGGCTGAACGAGATCCAGGAAGGGGAAATATTTTGGAAAAGATGTAACCTGACAAATAATATAAATATACTTTACACTATTTTTCATCAGAAGCGCCCCACATTTAAGATATGTTTAAAAATATTAATGAAAAAAGAAAAACAGAAATAGAAATAATCTTTCACGGGGAGTTCAGTTCAGAGGTGCTCTCCGAACGAAAAATAATTAGTTTCTTTTTATCTCGGTGTTTAAAATATTTAGAGAAACTAGGGAAAAATATATTTTACTGTTTTTTTTTTTTTTTTTTAGATTTTCAGGTAAAAGGAAATTTAATTAAATTTAGTTTAGAATGAATTTAGAAATCCAGTAAAGGGCAGTGTCCTCCCCCTCCTCCTCTTTGCGGGCTCCACTGGAATGCAGTTTATTACTTGTAGTGTTACTCGAACAGAAAGTGTTTCTCGGGGGGGGGGGGGGTGCAGACTTGCTCCGGAGGGTCTCTGCCCTCTCGGAGATCTATTGGAAGGAAGCTTTTATGCCGCTTTGCTCCACTTACGCTACGTCACTACGGAGCGGGGAGCAGAACTTTGTTTAGACAGGACATTCAATGCACGTAACATGTAACCCTATTAACTCGCATTAATAGCTGATTTTCGCTTTAAAAACATGTGCCCATTGATGAATTAATGGAGTGACTCGTGAACCCTCGCCCCTCCTTTCAGATTCAATCCCCCCCCTGGATTTTTCAAATTTCCATTTTTTGAAAGTGCAACCCCCCACCCCTTCACCCCGCAACAACAGAAATCCCTCCGGAAAAGAGTGCCTGAATTCAACTCTGAATGGGTATTCTTCGTCTAGATCCCCGATCGCGTGCGAGTAGCGCGACCTCTGGTGTTAAAAGGCATAAGATCCCCACATAGAGACTTTTTACACTTTTTGCATGCGCTCAAGGCGGAGCAGAAAAAAAATAGTTCCCTCTCTCCTCTCCCCAAGATTACGAAAAGGTAAAAATAAATATTGGTCAACTTTCTTTTCTCTTGTATTTTTACCAGGGCAGGGGGTGGGGGATGGGGGGGGGAGGAAGATATGGGTCCTCCTCCCACATATGGTCTCACTGTCACCCGCATTGGACCTAATAGAATAGGATGAGAGTCGATTAGAGCCACGCCAGAAAGAAAAATATATCGGTTTAGAAATAAGGAAAACGGAAGGAAATTTCGGGACATTTTCATGACCACGTCTCTTTTTAGGGAAGGCACTGTTAGGATTTATTTTATATTTTACTAGCAGTAACACTGTACATTCCATTGTGGCAATATAGTATTTTAATCCTAATTATCGAGTAACAGATCCATTGCAATTAAATAACAAATAATAACTCACTTTAACAATGAAAAAGAATAAAAACGAAAAGTCGATAACGTAGCGTTCTATGCGTTTATTTCAGCAACATAATGAATCCAAGAATTTCATTTTTTTAATAAATAAATAGTGGAAGTGTTCAACAAAAAATCTGATTACGATTATAATTATGAGATATGAAATAAAGTAAAAAAAAAAAAAAGCAAGTTTTTATAATATACTTAGTTTTTTGTCAATCAAAAATATTTTATCAAAACAAAAATCGTAAAACTGTGAGGCGCTGAAAGCAATATGATAAAGAAATTAAACCACAATGAAAATTAGAGGTCTGCACAGGCCAAAATTTCCAGGCCCAGGCCCGTCCCGATTCATAGAAAAAAAAATTTCGGCCGGCCGATACAAAAATTAAAAGTTTGGCCCGAGCCCGGTCGCTTTTTCAAGAAGGCTCACGTTTTCAGCTCCAGCCTTGGCGAGTTGGCGAAAGCGAGAGCGTTCAGCTAGCTCTAACTCCAATCGTCGTCTTGTGTTTTGTTTTGAACCGAAATAGCGGAAGACGAACTAGCATATTTTAGTCTTACCTAAATTAAAGAAATATTTTCAGTTATGTGTTCTAGATGAAAAGAAATCTTCTTCGAAAGAAATTGTATTACGAATTCTTATACTCTCTTTTATCGAAGGCCTTTATTGCT
Source organism: Maratus speciosus (assembly GCA_963932465.1). Taxonomy (NCBI): domain Eukaryota; kingdom Metazoa; phylum Arthropoda; class Arachnida; order Araneae; family Salticidae; genus Maratus; species Maratus speciosus. The sequence continues at coordinate 310,898,105 of OZ010794.1, forward strand.
TTTGATGATATTGACTAAAATTTTGATTATTTGATCCCCTCAAAAATCTAAATTTTCATTCAATTGAGCATTACTAATTCCATACCTCTTAAACAAAAACTCATTACCTTCATATATTTAGATATTTGATTACATATAAAGATGGATTTATGGGGATCATGAATTAATGCAGTTTCAGTGCATTTTGATGTATATATAAACACAGATTTTAAAAAATATGTTATTAAAAATGATGTTTTAAATATGATTATTAAATATGATGTTATTAAAAATCAGTTGGTATCAGTGTCATTTTCATATGATGATTTGGGGCATACTTTTTAAACATAATTATAGGATAGGATATAATCATAAAGCATAATTATAGGTGGCATACTTTTTTTCTACGTTTGTACGCACACCGTATATCTATATAATTATATATTTTTAATATTTCTCATGCTTTGATATTGTGAATAAGAAGTGCCGTTTCTACCAATATGCATGACTAGGAAGTCACCTAGGAAGGCAATATTGTATAGACGGTTAAAAGGCAAATTTTTTATAAAAAGTAAGTTTAAATCAAACATCAGTGGTAGCAATAGTGAGGGGCAGATTTTTAATTTTTGCCTAGATGCGAGAAAATACCTAGCAACGTCCAGGAACAAATTACTATTCGTAGCTGATATTATAACTCTAAATTATTTTATTCTGATTTCTTAAATTGCATTAACTGACGAAAATGCAATTTAACTTTTTTTTTCTTTTAATTTAACTTTATTTGGTTTATAGATGTAAAAATTGAATTTTGTAATCGATATTTTACTCATTTCTTGATATGCTAGAATTCTGACATTATATACAGTTATATGCTTGTGACAGCAATATAATATTTTAAAATTTCCAGTATGCCATTGCCAATTAATTTAAATTAATTGATTTGAGACCAATTCGATTTAACAATGGCAAAGAATAAAGCAAAGGAAAAGCGATGACGAACAAAGGATGTGTTTATTTCCACAATACACCCATCAGTTTCCATTCAACATTGCAAAATAATAAAAGAAAGAAAAGTCAATAATGTACCATAAATGTGTTTATTTCAAAATAAAATAAAATTAAATTAAATTAAATCAATACAAGTAATGTTAAATTACAGTAAAGTGCAAGTTAAATTAAAGTAATCGAAAAATTAAATGAGGAAAGTGTTCAATGAAAAATTAATACAATAATAATTATTCTGACGCAATCCGAAATATAATAAATACTAAAATGTAGCAAATTAAATAAAGAAAATACCTTTTTAAATAAACTTTTTGTGAAGTTAAAAGTAGAAAATAATTATTTTACTTAAAAATCGGGAGACAAAATAAAAAATCTTCGATGTGCGAAGCGCTGAAAATAGTACGATAAATAAGTAAAGTCATAATGAAAAGCTATAGAACAAAAGATTCTCTAAAAAATTAAATATATTATGAATGAGATTAAAATTTTAATTTTCTCAAAGTATTTCTATCAGCGCCTTATGCTTTTGCGATTTTTAACAAAGCATAATTTCAGATTTTTAATAAAAAAGAAAGTTTTTAAAGAGTAATAAGAGTGTTTAAAAAATATATATTTTCCCTTTAACTTAACTTAAAACGTTAAATTAAATGCAACATATATCATATGGGTATATGGCACACCTTTATAAAGTAAAATGTTTCCTTTGCATCATGGATTTCAATCATTAGTTTCAATTCTATAACTTGCGTTGTAATTCTCATTTATTTGAAACAACATTACTACCAGCATTGCCCATATTTCATGCTAAGCCTGGTTATGAATCGAATTACAGGAGATTATAATTCTTATTATATTTTTGTAATAAGATTTTTCGTAATATTTTAAATTTGAAAGTGGTCGTATCCAAAAAGAGATTTATGCGATTCAACCCCTCCCAAAATTGGACAAACATATATGTATTAAGAAATATTTTATTTCTAAGGACTCTTTTTCTCGTTGAAAAAAATAGACTAATATATTATTATTTAAATAATGCAATTGTAGGTAAACGTTGTGCCACAATATTCTATATTGTATATTTTAGGCATGCAAACAAGAAAGATAGACTCGTTACTTTATACTTTATCTAAAAAGTGATGGTGGTATCAATACATATACTGAGTAATATTACTGGATTTTAAACTCAAAATTTGGGTGAAATTGGGATGACATATAAGAAATACGCCTAGGCTCATACGTACACATAATAAAATTAAAAGACGTTCTTCGAAATCGAGAATAAATATATCAGTTGATATTCAAATTAATAAATGGAAAAAGGAAAAAAAAATCATAGCATTAAAAAAAAACTTACTATAACGCATAAAATGTATATATATTTATGTACGTACATATAGTAAAATTATAAAACGTTATATGAAATCGAGAGTAAATACGAGTATAACAATTGATATTCAGATTCGTCAATACATTTCCGGAGTAATATTATTATTTCAAAACGCAAATGTAAATAAAATTAGAGATCGACCGAAAATACGTTTTTGGCTCAAAATCTGAGTTTCACCGAAAATTCATTTTTGGAGAAAATGCTGTCGGAAATTCGGCCGAAATTATCTGTATTCGAAAAATCTCGTTTCTTCGTTCGGAAAATTTTAACTTTACTCATTGATTTTAGCTGCATAGGCTCAAATGAGAAACTGTTTTTTGATTGCTAAGAACTTCACTGTTCATAATTATCAGCCATGACTGAAATAAAAATTATAAAGCAAGGAATGCACGTATGACAAAACTTTGAATATGCTTTTCACGTGCTCATTAAAAGCTGCATGCTTAACAGTATTAGAATTTTTTAGTTTAAAACCGCAGAAGACTTTCGAATACTCTTTGAGAAAGATTTAGTATAACAGTTGATCATTTACAAAAATCATTATAAAAGATAATCCAGATATGTATACCTAAAACATTTTTTAATTGGTGAAATTCGTATCTTTAGAAAATCATTCTGTGTCGTTAATAAATTAGTTACATTTTATTTTATATGACAATAACAAGTGTTGAGGACAGAGAGCCAACTTGGGCCACACGTATAATTAATTAATAATTAGGTATATTTAATAAACACCTATAATTAATTAACTATTATGTATATTTATGTATGTATTAATGACTTAAAAAAAATTTTTTTTTGGACATTTTCGTTTTTGCTCTAAAATGTCCGCTTCTAGAGTGCCGGGAACTCATTGCACGAATAATTTGTTACGAATGTTAGAAACGAAGTCTAAAAATAAAATGTAATAGTGATCTGGTCACAACAGTACAGAAAAAAAATCTTGAACTAAAACGCAATTCCCTTTCTGAAAGATTTTAAACTGACCAGGGGAGGAAAAAAAGCAATAAATTAGGCTCGGTCAACCCTCTTTTTTCTCCCTTTATTTTGTAATTTGATACGTATCGCGATAATTTCTCCCTTTCCCCATTCTACCTACCATCCGCTGCAATTCTAGATAAATGTATCCTTCCGCACGTTTAGAAATCAGCTTACTTGTGAGGAAAAATTCCTTATAACTCTGCTATTTCTTAAAAAAATAATTGTTAATTTTCATCATTGAAAAGAAGAAACTTGCAGCTTCTATGGCTATTTTCTCTTTTTTTTCTACGATGCTCCAATGATTTTTTATAATTTTTTAAAGTATAAACTTCTTGATTTTGCAAATTTCGCCAACTTTAAGCCAACTTTAAAAATACTTTTAAACGTTTTAAAAATATTATGGCAAATACTCTTAGTGAGGAACCTTCTATTTTATCGATTGCAGCAATTCCCATCCCTTTATTTAAAATATTAAGCTCACAAAGAGCAAAGTAAATTTCTCCATAGGTTAACATGGGATGCTTTGTAATGGCGGCTGCCCGTGAAGAATACCCTTAAGCATGCGTTTGTACTTGCGGTTAATTCTTTACGAAAGTTACAGCCTGTGTTCGAGAAACGGATTTTATCACACAATCTGAAACACCTGGGAATGCATGTAACAGATTGGAAACACATCTTGACACCTAAGACGTTTATAAATGTGATGTATTGTGAGTAGAAAGTGTTTCAGAGATTTGCAGTGTAGGGACAGACTCCGCCAGACGGGGTGGTCTACCAATTGGTTTTAGCTCAATGTCTTGTTAGATTTTTAAGAATTAAAAAATAACTAAAAATGGTTGACAAATATGATAGCTCTATCCCAGGATCAGAAAAATGCTTTTTTATTGTAGGAAACTACAACTATAAAACTACAGCTAGAAAAGCTTGTTTTGAAAAGGCAACGGCTACAAACTGTTTTTCGAAACTAGTCGCTGTTTTCCTAATTACCCGACTGAAAAGAAGGGTTATGTGTTTCACGTGTATCTGTTTATGTGGATTTCTTTATACCCTCGAAACATCCCAACGGCCTGAGGGATTTTAATGAATGAGGTCTCTATCGATTTGTCTTACCGGCCCAATGATTATAGGCTAGGTTTTATTTTTATAAATTCAAAAGGGCGGCCGTAAAATACAAAATGGCGGTACAGACGAAAAAAAAATTACGCACCCTATTGAGTGGCATATCATTGGATAGGTCTTTCAAAATGAAGACGATGTTTCATTGACTATTTTACAGTCGGAAGCTCCATTAAAATATTTTACAACCTCGAAGTTGTGTATGTATTGTGTATCTCTAGCTTTACTGTAACTCTAACCATCATAGAGATCAATAGATCTTATCAAAACAGTATTTATAGATAAGAACTAACAGTTAAACACAACTTAAAAGTCATCCATATAATTAAATAAACAAAATAGCTATGTAATATAAACAAGTAATATAAAAAAAATATTTTTTTTAAGTCACTTCCTACTTAGGTCAATAAGAGAATTTTTTTCTCCCATTCTTCTTTACTTTTGAGTGGCGCTTAAAATACCTTGATCAAGAGGGGTGCTCTCTCGATTATTGAAAATTAATTAATTTAATTTAATTAATGAATTAATATTTGTAAAAAACTGGATTAACATCAAGTGTCATCCACTACAAGTTTAAAAAAAATTATTTGAGCTTGATAGTATGAATAATAAGTATTTTATTAACGATTGAAAATTTGAACAGGATATTTATAGCGAGAGTGTGAGCTAATAGTAGGAATTGAAAAAAAAAAAGTTGTTTCGCATTGAAGAGAAATAATTAATTAGTTTGCTTTTTACGCAGTCGAGTTTATTTTATTTTTTAAATTTAATTGTTTATTTCATATTTGTAAAACAATTACTAAAATACAAAATTGGGAGCACGGATAAAATACAGACACACCTCGTTATATCGCGACTGCTTTGGTTAATTAAAAATGTGCGATGTAACGGAGACCATTAAAAAATTGAGAAAGATAAAATTCAAGAAAATAATTTGTGTTGGACTTCAAATTATTCGTGTATACACGAATATATATATTACAAATTTCATAGCCAAATTAAAAGAGATACATAACATAATAAATATTTAAATATAGTTACTTAGAAAAATCTGGAATTACTCCATTCGATGTTTCGAACACTTTGCTCAAGGCTATGGATTCAAATAAATAGCAATAGAATAATAATTAAAAACTTAGATTCTAATTTTACAAATGTAGTATCAGGAGACCTGAAAATGTGAGTAAATTTCCATAAAAACTTAATTTTATTTTTCTGGCTATCGAGGTTTTCATTAAAGAGCATATAAATGTAACATTACTTTAAATACAGCATCTTAAATGTATTATTCTTTTGAATGGTATACGTAAGTGCTATTTACTTTGACATTTTTAATCGCTAATATTTCTGATTGCTTACAATGTCTTGTTTAATGTATTTTATCGTAAAAGTTTTAGACATTTAAACAGTGAAGGATTAAATAAAATTTATCGTGCAAAGGCCAGTTTAAATAGATTCCCCAAACATATTTTTATTCTTAATCCTATTTTAGTGACCGTGTAGGAATTAATTGATTTAATGTATTCCAGCAAAACATTAAGAAGTATTAATTTATTTTTTGCAAGTTAAATTAATGGAATTCCTATTGAAATGTTTAAGATGTTATATGTATGTTTAACTTGCTTTTAGAATGTTTAAGACTTGCATTTAATTAAACTATTAATGCGGGTTTGCATTTCCTCATCCATATATTTTGCAACTTGCAAAGGAAAATATTTAAAAGTGTAGTAATTAAATATAAACACATATTTCATGAATATAAAAATTGCCTAGTATTTAAAATTGACATAGCATTACATCACACCTAAAAAGAAAAAAAAATCCAAAAGGACAAATAATTATAAATAATTACAAATTATAAAAGTAAATACAAGGTAGCCATAATTAGTGTCTACAGCGCGTGAGTGTCCTGTAGCGCAATCTAATTGCGAGAATGGCGCCAAATTTTGTAAGAAGATTAAACAAGACAAGGGATGAAGGATTCCGCGAAAAAAAAAGTTCAAAAAATCACCACGAGGGGAATATGTGGCGCTGTGTATTCGAAAAAGAGAGTTTCAAAAAATGAAGAATCAATACTGAAATAAAATTACCTTTTATTTAACGAATTTAGCAATTTAATCCAAGCTCAAATTGGTAACAGTTTATAAAAAGCTAAAAATTTATATAAACACTGCTAAAGTTTCTTTATCTGCAATTTTACTTACAGAGCCACAAAGAAAACAACAGCAGCAGAAGAAGTTCTTTATTCAAATTCCACGTTACATCTTTTGGCCCAGTGCCAGCTTGTTCGGCTTTAAAAGGTAATGTGCTACTGCTAGAAACAATTTCATTGAAAGTTGTCTTTCATAATGTCTCCTTCTTTAGTCGAGCGAGCTCTACTAGTCAAATTCTTTTACCTCAACCAGTGCAATGCGCCAGCCTCTCTTCGTGCTTTTAGAAACCACAAAAAATGCGTAAAGGTAACGGTCCTTTGTCAGTTAATTGTTTAAAAGCAATGGTTGAGAAGTTTGATAAAACAGGCTCGCCAAATGTTTAGTCAGGCAGAGGACGAAAACCCGTATCACAGTATACAATCGAAGAAGTAGCAACGCCGATTATCGACAGAGCACCAGAATATATTTCTACCACTTCCAACACTCGTGAGATAGCTCGGAATCTGGATATGCTTATTGTACCATATGGAAAATCCTACGAAAGTATATCCACTATCTGTACAAGATCAGCCGTGTACAAGAGTTACGCCACACCGACCATGATAAGAGATTGACTTTTGCTCTCACTTTTCTTACCAGAATGGAGTTGGATGATACTTGGCCCTGGAAAATCTTATGGTGAGACGAATCCCACTTTTACCTAAATATATCAAATAATGTATACATTCAGTTTATCCAAAAAAGGATGTAATCAAGAAAAAAATAAGTTTATGGATTTTGTATTTAACACAAATAATTAAAGTGTAAAGAAGAAGACAAACTACTTAAATTTAAAGTACTACTTAATTTTTGTGATATTTTTTTTCTGTCTATCCCGTTTCAATTTATATAACTGTTGAATACCCATGTATTTTTTTCTTACTATATATATTCTCAAGATATTTACGCTAGAACAATTTAATTCTACTCACCATATGGTTATTTCCAGAAACACATATAATAAAATTCCTTATATGAATAAATATGTCAAATCATGTATATTCAGTTTATCCAAAAATTTATGGAATCTAATTAAGGCAAAAAAAATCTAAAAACAAAGAATTTTGATATTCTTCAACCAAGTTTGACATTCTTTAGTTTCTTCTCTTAAACTTTTTAAAAGTATCACAAGAGACGTGACCCGAAAATAACATTAATTAATGCTATGTTACCTAATATATCGACTACGTAATCAAATTGACACATCAGAAACTGTTAAACGACAAGTTAGATTTTCTGCTTGCCCAGAAAATATTGCGAGTATTATTTCTATTATGTACGTTTTTTAATGTCCAAGATAGAAGTTCATGAAGCATGAGCATTTACTGTTTTAGAATACAGATTGGTCATAAAAAAACTTCTCCGATATATGAACCCCTAGCGGTCTAACCGCTCTACAAACAGAAAAGAAATTTGAGATATACTTATTCGAAGGTATACGCTCGAGATCGTGGTGATTTCAAACAATAGAGATCTCGCGGTTACGGTTACAGTGAAAATATTTCGAAATTTTCAAATGGCAACACCCCTTTTTTCATGCGCAAATTCATTAGCGCATTAAAAAACCAAAAATGGCATTGGAATAATACACGTACGATGAAAATTGCCGGCGAAAAACATTTGCAAAAAAGTAATTCCGGCCAGTACCGGGAGGAGGAGGTAGCTTTCATATACCTTATTTTTGAAAAGATAGCTTATATTATTCAAACATACGAAGCTCAATTTAGTGGAAACCGATTATAGAAGATTTAATACTAATTTTTATCAATACTAAATCATTATGAATGAGAATTTCGCGAAATTAGTCAGCTTTATCCAAGCTGATTTTATTTAAAGTAACTTATATTTGGTTTCCAAATTTGGCGATATATTAGAGTGCCTGCCCTTTTAGGACAACATGGTGGATGAGGCTAACCAGTGAACTTGGTCGAGACTTTAGTAATTCCTGTGCACATGCTCACTCACATCTAAATCGGTTGATAAATACGAGTGCTGTTGCAGGCAAAAAATCAGATTTTTGAAAATGTCACCCACATAAAGAAATTCAAACTTCTATATCTGAGCCATTTTTTAAGATAAAGACAAAACAAAAAATACTCCAGAATCCTTATATCAAGGTTAAATACTTAAAAAAGAAACCTTTTTCAATATCTAATTTTTTTGCACCTCACTTTAAATGTAATTTTTTTTAATTTAATGGCCGCCATTTTGAAACAAGATGGCGAATGAAGCTGACCAGTGAACTTGGTCGAGACATTTCTATATACTAACTACATGCCTTCTTACATCCAAATAGGTTAACAAATACGTGTGTTATCGCGTGACAAGTATAAGATCGTTTCAAAATGTCAGCCATGCTAGAAATTCAAAGTGCTATAACTCAATCATTTTTTAAGATATAGATGAAACAAAAACTACCCGGGAATGTTTGCATCAAGGTCAAAAACATAAAAGAAACTTTTTTCATTTTCCAATTTTTTTTATTTAATGATTTTAAATTTAATTTTTTTTTTTAATGTTACCTTTTTAAACAAGATGGCGAATGAAGCTTGCCTACGAACTCGGTCCAGACATTGGTATGTACTATATAGGGGAGGTAGGGGAGGTTTGATACATAGGGAGGGTTGATACATTGACAAGTTTTCTCAACTAATGGCATTAACAGCCATTCTAACACATGTGAAGGCTTCTTTTATTTGCTGAAGCCATTTTTAGCTGGACTAATCAATGAAGAACTGGCAACTTTTCTTTTCTTTTAATTTTGAAGGTTTTTGGAATGTCAGTGTAAATTTTTATATTGACTGGTTTTCTTTCATAACTCTTATTATTGTGAAGATAATATCTTGTAATTTGTTTTATTTATAAAGCACATTGTCAGGAATAGTTTTACTAGAAAGTAGATTACCATATTTCAACTGCATTTGTACAAAGTGTTTAAAAATCCAATAAGGCATAATAGGGAGAAATGATACATTAGTACTGGGGAGAAATGATACGCTTATATATTTGAAATTTAATCGTTTTTTTTTTTAAGTTTGCAAACTAATATAGGACTGTAATATTCATTATTGTTTTACAACAAGAGCTACTGAAATTTTTAAGGAAGAACAAAGAGACTATTCATAGACATTATGTAGGTTACATAGAAAAGCATTGCGATGATAGATGGTTAGTTCGCCTTGCTCGTCATGTAGAAGCGAAAAAGTTTAAATGGCCTGAAAGGGAAAATGTTTCTATAATTTACGAATGGCAAATTGAAAAAAACGTTAAATCTACCAATTTTAATTATCAAAATGATAGAGTTATTAGTTTTTCTTTTAACCATTTCAGGGATGGTGATATGTTTTTGAAAACACTTAATTTTAATTCCCAAATTGGCACCAGCATTTTGGTAAAATATTTTCCATTTAGTATGAAAGTGAAATATATCCTTTTTCTTATTTCTAATTAAAGTTGTTGGTAAATTCCGGTGCCATTCATTTATTCAACACTTTAGCATTGGAAATGCTTTGCCCCTGAAAGGGTTAAGGGAATCTTAAATGCGCTAAATTTATGTTAAGTTGTTTGTAAATCAGCAATTTTCACTCCCTTTTTCCTTGCAGCTAGATCTCTAGGGGTTTTTTTCATTATTTATTTTCTAAAAAGTGTGTTAATAGGATTGTTTAAATAATAGCAATAGTTTAAATATTTTTGTGAAAAACATTTCTGAAACAAAAATATGTCAACGTCATTTCGTTTCAAATTTTACTTAAATATTTCAAGATTTATAATGAAAAATTGCATGACGCATAAATTGAATTGTCTGCATTTTTTTTTTTTTTTCAATTTACATAACAATGTATCAAACCTCCCTTGCTACTGTATCAATCCTCCCCAGTAATGAGGAGATTTGATACAGTATTAACCGTTCAAAATAAATGGAATATGTTTTTTGAATGACTATTTTTTAAATTCGCAATATTTTTAATAAAGGAATAAAAGGTCACTTTATCAGAAAAGACGAAAAATTTGTTTAAAATTAGATTTCTAAGGGTTGTAAAAAATTAGTAAAAAAAAATTGTATCATACCTCCCCTACGTCCCCTACACACCAAGTTACATCCAAATCGGTTTATAAATACGCCTGTTATCGCGCGACAAAAATCAGGTCGTTTCAAAATGTCAGCCACAATAGAAATTCAAAATGCTATAACTCAGCCATTTGTTTAGATATAGACGAAACAAAAACTTTTACGGAATCTTTGCATCAAGGTAAAACACATAAGAAAAAAATATTTTTCCATTTTAAATTTTTTGGTACTCTATTTCAAATTTTAAATTTAAAAAAAAAAGAATTTAAATAGCCGCCATTTTGAAACAAGATGTCGAATGAAGCTTGCCAACGAACTCAGTCGAGATATTTGTATGTACTATTTACACCCCAAGGTACATCCATATCGGTTCATGAATACGCCTGTTATCGCGTGACAAAAATCAGAACGTTTCAAAATGTCAGCCACGCTAGAAATTCAAAGTGCTATAACTCAGCCATTTTTTAAGATATAGACGAATAAAAAACTGCTCCGGAATCTTTGTATAAAGGTCAAACAAATACAAAGGTTACAAAATATTTTTCAATTTTCAATTTTTTGGTACCTATTTCAAATTTTAAAATTTTTTAAAAAATTTAAATGGCGCCATTTTGAAACAAGATGGTGGATGAAGCTGGCCAACAAACTCGGTCGAGACATTTGTATGTACTATGTACACACCGAGTTTCATCCAAATCGGTTCATAAATAGGAGAGTTACAGTGTGACAAAGATCAGTATATATATTATATAGGCATATATATATATATATATATATAACCTTTTATCTAACAATACAATTAACTTCTTAGATCTTAAAATTACAATAAAAGACAATAAAACAATCACAGATTTATATGACAAATTTAAATTCACAGTTAATACATTTACAAATTTTAAATCTTGTCTACATCATTCTGTATTTCGTAATATAATACTTAATCATTTATATAGAATAAAATGTTTATGTTCTTCTCCTCTAATTAACATTAGTATTAAAAAACTAATTTATGATGCATTAAATCATGGTTTTCCAAAAAAATTCATATATTCATTAATATACAATTAGTACTTTTCTTACATGATCTATAAACACAAATTAACACATGCGTAAACAAAATTACAAAAAAATTATAAAATAAAAAAATATCTATAAAAAATTAAAAATTGTAAAATAATAAAAAAAAATATTATAGGTTGGTTGGGTGGGCAGATGTTAGAGTACGGAGGAGGGTGGTGTTGTCTGGATAATACGCAATGGTTAATTATTTATTAAAAAAAAAAAAAAAAAAAAAAAAGCGGTGCTCTTGTATTATTACTATATTTTTGTTATGTATTTTATGTGGATGTTGATTTGATATTATATATGTAAATTGGAGATTTTCATTAATATTATAATTAGCTTAATTATTCATTAATCTAATTTACAATTATTTGTTATTAAATTTTAATTTACTAAGGACAATATCATATTAATTACTAATAGTATGCCACTCTTAGTTTAATGTTTTTGAATGTCCCACATTCATACTTTATGGATTTTTATGGATGTCTGAAAATAATCCACATTCTATATTTGTGCTTTTTAAGTAATGGGATTTTAAGTATTATTTAACCTTCTATATACTTCCACATGTTTTTTATGTCCTGTTCATTTTATAAATATCTTATCTATAATTCATTAAAAAATAATTTTTAAATAATTTTTAATAATTATTTATATTAATTATTACTGAATTTATTTTGTTTTATAGCATATAGCTATAATCTATATATTATCAATGTTCTAGCATTATTTAAACTCTTAGTTTAGTTTAAATAAGTTAGCTAATAGAATATATTGTATGCTTTTAAATTTTATTAACAATAGTTTTAAATACATTGTGTGATTTATATTAGGTTTATAATTCTCTATATATAAGGATTTGTTTGGTTTTGCTGTTTAAACAGTTATTTACATTCAAAAGCTTACAAATTTTTATCTTGCGATAGATGTTTAATATAATTAATAATAGATGGCAGCACCAAATTTGACTCTTTCAGATTGCTCTAATTTTTAATTTTTCTAGCTCCATTTCAGTTATAATTTATACACCAGGGTGTACTTTTAGCTAAATTTTGACGATATTGTTAAACTGTTATCTATTAATTTAATAGTGCATTTTAAATAATGTAATTAATATCTATTTATTTTATATTAGATTAAATTTGTTTTACAAGGTATTTCAAATTTTATTTCAAAATGTATTAACTGCATCCTTTGGTATCATTTACTGTGATTTCTTAACTGTTTTATTCACCTTAATCTTTTTGATATACTGGTAGACATGTGCACATGGATTTTTGTAAAATACTGAAATATTAATCGGTATGGTGTTTATTATTTATATTTTATATCCTATAAATATTTAAATACGTTTTATTGATTCTTCCATTTCATATTATTTGTTTCTATTCTGCTTTCATTTTTAATCAATTCACTTAATTTTAGTGGTTTTTCGGGCACAGGGGAAAATTAATTTTAGCTTTAGCTTATTTTTCCCACAGAAAACAACCATTTTGCTTATATCATTGAATTCTGTGCCCTTGATAACGTAATTCAATGTATAAGCTTTTCAATTTTTGTCGGTGTCCACTTTTTTCTTTTTTCTTCCATAATAATTCTTATAATATTTTTTTTTATTTATTTTTTTTTTTAATTTTTTTTTTTTTTTTTTTTTTTTTTTTTTTTTTTTTTTTTTTTTAATACTTACAGCTTTAATTCATAATAATTGACGGTGGTAGGTTATGTTTAATTAATGGTAATATATATATATATATATATATATATATATATATATATATATATATATATATATATATATATATATATATATCAACATTTGAACGGAAGGTGGTTTCAGGGTCTAGGGGTCATGATGAAAATATACAAAATTTTTTTGAAATAGCTTTCCTCCGAACGGCTGCAATAGGTAGCTTTTTGTAATGAAGGATACCTAAAAGACCATTGAGAGGAACGAAGGAGTTGTTACAAGACATGTTTTTCAGTAGCCGATTCCCCCCCTTTTTTTTTTTTTTTTTTTTTTTTTTTTTCATTTGTGAACTGAATAATGTTGTAAGATTTCTTTTAAAATGGGGTTTTGAGTTGTGTTTGTGTACAGATAGTGGAAATAAAAATAAAATAATTTGTTTTAGAGTGCTGAATATTAGGTTACAAAGGAACAGATTAGGATTGAGTGCCACGATATTACACCGGTAATTTTAGTCATAGATGTATCGTTCCAACGCCATTTATGGTTTTTCAATGCGCTGATGAATTTGCACAGGAATAAAGGATGTTGCCATTCGGAATTTTCAAAATATTTTCACGCTAACCGTAACCGTGAGAGCTCTATTATTTTAAAGCATCACAATTTCGAGCACATACCTTCAAATAGGCATACGTAAAATTTCCTTTCTATTGGTTGAGTGGTTAGGTCGCTACGGGTACACATATCGGGGAAGTTTTTTATAAACAGCCTGTATTTTAGAAGATATTTTTCTTAATAATATTTCAAAAAAGACATTTGAATTCATTCATCTTTTGTTTAAACATCTTTCTGTGAATATTTTCTTGAGTTACGCAATAACATTTTAACTGATTATGCAATGGGATATATGAATTTTTCTGTTCATGTGCGCACATAGAAAAACTTACATAGATGTGTGCCCCGTTACAAATACTTACTATAGTAAGCATGACAAACTTATGTCAAACAAGTTCAATTTATGGAGTGAAATTATATTAAAAAAATACTTTTATTTATTTTACACAAACAATTAAAGATAAGAAATAAAATCATTCTTTTTAAATTTAAATGATTATTTTCAATAGTGTGAATTATTTTCTTTTTCTTTATCTGAGAAATCTTTTAAAAAAAATAGCACAAGAAATGTAATCCGAGGATATCCTTACGTAAAAAAACAGTCAATTTGACGATAACATCTAACATTTCGTAATCATACTCAGATTAGAGGTCTCGAGCGATAGTTTCAATAACTTTTTATTTTCATTTTGGGTATTTTTATGTCAAAGGTGATAGTACTATCTTTCACTATTTGAGATAGTTTGAGTATATGAGATGTGCGTATATGATTATGTGAGCTCTATGAAAATATTTGTCTTAAGAATATATTAGAGAGACTTTTCAATACACATAATCTTTGATTATTTGCGTAAATTGGAGCAAACCACTATCGATAAGAAAGAAATAGGCTTTATAAATTTAAAGTATTGATTTTCTTTTAATATTTTCTCGTTATCAATTATTCTTTTATAAAATGACCACTTTATGTGAAAAATCATACAAATTCGAGGGTGTACACTATTAAATGCAGAGGAACAAGGAACATTAGGTCTTTTTGATACACGGTGAAGAAAAATCTTTAAAGTTACTAAATTTTTTCTCGGAAAATGGGATTCCTAGAACTTTTTATGTAACTGCAACAACAAAAGCTCATGTAACAGACACACTTTTGCGCCAAAAATCAAAAAAAAAAAATCTGTAAGGTTACTGAGAATTTTGTAGGAAACTGGGATGCCTAGAGCTTTTCATGTAACTGCAACCATGGTTACAGATAAAATCTTACTAATATTACTGTAATTTTAGCAGATTCATTTGTAAACTTACAGATTTCTGTAGCTTTACAAAAACTAGTTTTGTAGATTTGCAGCTTTTTTCGTACTGTTACAGATAAAAGTTTAGTAAGCATGTAACTTTACATCTGTAGAACTACAGATTTTTTTTACAGTGTAACATTTTTGTTTAAAAATACAAAATCATTCAGTACTGATTTTATGTTTGATTAAGGTTATTATCATGATTCCAGGCAGCTTTGGATGGGTCAGGTAGTATTATTAAAGTATGATTATACATTATGAAAACAAATTAGAAGTCCAAAATAGACAGTTTAAAGAAAGCTTTTTTTTCCTGTTGCCATATCATACTAAAGAATCAGAGCAATTTTTATTTATTTATTGATAAAGTTTTAATTTTGTATGGAGTATTAGCCAGAAATATAGATTGAACTATTTTTACTGTTTTAAATTCAAAAGGGTTAATCTTACGTAATCGCACTATAGAGATAGAATTAAAAAATATATAATCTTGAAAATTATTTTAAAACCCGTAAAAAAACAAGTAAACTCTGATATAGTTTTCAAGAAATTGCAATTGAAACAACATTTTCCCCCTTTTTGCGACGGTGTAAAATAGAAATTGTACAATAAGTTGAAGTTAAAAAAAAAAAAGTTGAATTAAAAGCGAAATTTATTGGTCGCGTGCTGCCACTTCTAATATGACGTCGATTTATTCATGGACAAGTTTCTACTTTACAACATAGATAATTTAAATTACTTAATGTTAAGGAATTCTACAATTATAAATAATTTTTCCGACCTCTAATGTTATTAGAATCTTAATATTATAGCTATACCATAAGACAGAATACCACAAATTTAATTTATCTATAAAATATAACAGGAGTTGTAAAATAATGTTATTTTATTAAATTATTCCATTAAGTTATATCTCGAATCAATTCTGAAATGTTATGTAATTATCATTTTCGCGAAATTTAAATCGTTTAAACTTATCTTTTTAAATCAAAATATCCCTTTCAGACATGGAAAAAATATTTTTAACGAAATCTTAAAGATTTTAATAAAATAAAATAATCAATCAAGAAAAGAAGAAAGGGAAATTAATTTGAACCCAATTTTTGAATTTCAAAATTTTCACTTTTCGGAAAACTTAAATTGAATAGTGCACTCCAGTTCGTCGTTTAATGTATTTTATTATTTAAATGGTAAGATTTTTATTATCCTAATTATTTCAGTGGTATGACATGTATCAAGACTTTTTTTAATTATTTTAATTGATTCAAGTAATCTAGAAGTTTTAAGTCTTCGTATAGACAGAAAATATCTAGAATAAATGTCCTTTGTCCTAGAAATAAATACCCTTTGTCAGTTCTTAATAAATGTCTTAAAATAAAATGTCGATCAATGAATATTGTACTGTTGTTTTTAAATAATTGACAAAAAAAAAAAAAAAAAAAAAAAAAAAAAAAGATCAATAAGCGTTATTTCTTGTGTTATAATTTTCCTTGTATAAATTTCTAAATCTATAGTATATCAAATATTAATTAAACATTATTACAGGGTTCCCACTGGTCCGTTTTTTGAAAATCTGTAATTTTTTAGAAAGAAATTCGTGGTAGGCTTCTGCAACAATTGCAAGCAAAACTCACCTAGTATGTTTCTACGATATATATAAAGATTTTTCTTTAAATAAAAGTGGTGTTCAAACAACGGACCGAGTAGGAGCTCTGTTATTTAGTATGTTTAATATTTGATTAATTATATTTTTACGCAGTATAAAATAAGTAGTAAATAAAAGGTAACATAATGGAGTTTTTAAGTACATTATTTGGGTTCATGATGATGTATTTCATAAATGAAGAAAACATTACTGAATATTTTCGAAATATTTTATTTACTGATATTCATTTTTATTGTTACCGGAGCAGTACACGGTCCTGCACAGCATCTGTCAGGTTTTAGCATATATTCTCAGACACATGCTGTCCGAGCCCACGTGTAAATGATTTAAGAGCGCTGGATGTTTCGGGCAACTTTAAATTCACAATTACAATCCAAGTTCATTGCTTAAAGGCTTATATAAGCCACCAAGCACAATTATTCCTGCCGCAAACAAAGCTGCCTTTATTTTCGAACAGGAACTATCAGGGGGATGTACAGTTATCCGCAGTATGATATGGTCGTTCAGACTAGACATGTTGTTGCTCTTGGTCAGTATGATCGTTCTCGGGGTGAACCAATCCTATCCCTGCTATCCCATTTAAAACAAAAAGAAAGACATAATTTTGTATACAATGTCATAGTAAAGCATTAAATTAATGGAATATATACTGCAAGGGTACACTTAGGTCGGTCAAGAGCAACAACATCTGGGAAAATGTTACAGAATAAGCTACTACGTTGGTCAAATGTATGTTTTGATAAAACATTTGACATGAATAGGTATTTTCTTTTACGCTGGTTGCGCTATAGTGGGAAATTGCTTAACTAAAATTTTAAATTGTTTTTCTGATATGATAAACATATTTCAAGTTAAAATTAATGCGGATTCAGTAAAATTTTCTTCTGTCTATATAGCGAACCCTGGGAAGAAACAGTGTCACAAATTAAAGATTTTTTTTCATGTTTCACTGTGTCACAGCTATATGGAAGTTAAAAATAAATTTCACAATTTTCTTTTTCGTTTATAGCGTACTTGACGGAAACGGGGTAACAAAATTTAAAGGAAAGATATTTTTTATTTATTTTTTAATAAATCTTCATAATAGGCTTCCAATTTTATATTTTTGTCAATTTAATATTTTGTTGAAAATAGGTTACGTAATAGATTTTGTATTCTGGTAGCGCCGCTTGTGGGATATTGCAAAACTAACATTTTAATGTTTCTTTTTATCAGATGGTAATCGCACTACAAGTTAAAATCAAATAGCGCAGATTCTACTCAACTTTCTTTTAAGTTGATACCACATCCTAGCAATAAAAAGATAAATAAAATGTATATATATATATATATATATATAAATCAATTGCCCTTTTATTTATTTTTATATAATTCTTGATTTATTTATTTATTTATTTATTTATTTATTTGTATTAATTTATTCCTTTTCTTTATTTTATTTTGTATTCACTCAGTACTTATTAAGTTTATTCCTATTTTTTTCATTCTAGTTTAACTAAAAGTTAATCTAAGTCTTTTCTTGATTTCTTCAATCATTTTCATTCCTTTTATTTTTTTGGGTAGCTTAAGATGGCAACACTAAACATTATTGTTATTAATCCAGTTCCATTTTACATTTTTCCTTTCTCACACCAGATGGCAGCACAGTTATGGGTTTCACTCAGATGCTCAACTGTAGATCACATGTTAAAATAGTCTTAACTTTGTTTTCTATGCTGATATGCAGTAGTTTTGACTCTTAGTATGTCATTCAGGTATTGTGCTCAAATAATTTTTAATATCCTGTATGAGGTGTATCTTTCTTTGGATCTCTTAGCTTTTTATTATCTATTTTCCGTAATGTTTGCGTTATAAGGAGCTAAATTTTGTCATTTTAGGCTTAATGCCGACAAAATTGGATGGAATAACGCACCTTCTATGAATGAACTCACAAGCTCCTCTGACGATTATGTGAGTCATTCATAGTTCCTTATTTTACATACTGGTTTCCTATGTTCATTTCTAAATCATCTTTAGAACTTTATCAATTTCTTCATATATTTGTGATTTCAAATCTATTATATATATATATATATATATATATATATATATAGAGAGAGAGAGAGAGAGAGATAAATAGATAGATAGATAATATTATAGACATCAATAAGATAAAAAGAAAGGTAGTACTGGTATAAATAAATTTTCTTTTGCATTTATTTTGCCTGCTGGAGTGAAATAAACTATCTATATTTAAATAAAATTGGATTTGCAAATTTTAATACACTAACACACTTACGGTTATTAAATTAAATATAAACTAATTTGAAAATGCAAACAAAACTTAAATTATGTATACACAAATAACTGTAAATTAGGAATTCATCATTGATAGTAAACTATCAACTAATTTTTTAAATTAAACAGTTAAACACAACGCACACGCAATTACTTTGTTTGCCGTGCCATAAACAAGTTACATTTCTTAATATGTTGTTAAATTCAAGAATTTTATAATCTTTATTGGTGTAATTTAGAATGTTTTTCCGCAAATGAATGAATTAAGACAAAATTTGCAAACCACGAGTCTCCTGACAGTCGATGTTTTTCGCTAATGTGTGCATGTAGTTTCTCATATAAGATTTCTGTTTTTTTCTTTTTCTAATGAGATATACCCAAAAATGTAAATTAAATATGAAAAATATACAGGAGTCCTCGCTTAAAAATTATTTTTACCAATGTTTCGTACACCACTAGTATGTTTTGTAACCTGGGATGATCGTGTTGGTTCTCTTGGTGTTCATAAAATGTTTTCAGTTTCTTACACTGTATTTTCATTTGAGAATATTGTATCTTCTCCCAATTTCGCAGTTATTAATAGCCATGATTTTAGATTGCAGGAGTTAAACTCTTTCAATTATCTAGGAAAAACAAACAACAACAATAAAAAAGGCTAATACTAGTATTGCGCCATTATTTACTAAGAAAGTTTCGACAGATAAAATAACGGTAAGTAATCATATTTTTTTTAATAAACTTCCGATAAGTTTTTGTGTTTAATGGATGTTTTCAAAAAATATTTTCCTTACCCAACATCACTGAACTTTCTGGCGCATTCAAAGCTAATTTTTATATGGGGGAAAATGAAATATTTAGGCATGGCTATTGAAATAGATGGAATAGAAAATCGTTTTTCATTTTTCAACAATTACGATGCAATTATTACAAATCAATGTATAACTAATGTAATGCTTAATCAATTTAAATTACTGCGTAATTATTTCAAATATCTGTGTCTAAAACATTTGTTAAGTTAACACTTAAAAGCCTATCGCAGGGATGGCGAACCTTTTTGAATATGCTTGCCAAAAATTTCAAAATTATTATGTACCAACATTCTAACCTGCCAGAAATGTTTAAACTTATATAAAATCCAACAATCAATTTTTACAAAAATTTTGCTTAAATATTTTTAAACTTATACTGAATGCGATTCCTAACTTATTTATTACGCTGTATTTACTCAATAATATAGGAATGTCTTATTAAATTCCGT
This sequence comes from Maratus speciosus, assembly GCA_963932465.1. Classification (NCBI taxonomy): domain Eukaryota; kingdom Metazoa; phylum Arthropoda; class Arachnida; order Araneae; family Salticidae; genus Maratus; species Maratus speciosus. The sequence goes on from OZ010794.1 coordinate 310,918,691, forward strand.
ATTAATAATCTATAAATGAGTTTTTTTTTAAATCGTATACTTCCGAATAAGATCATTTTTAGTTCTTCTGGTAGATGCACGTTAAACAAATACATAATTATTTAAACTAACAGTTAATATTCTATTTTCAAAGTTAAAAGCTAAATATAACAATACCTAATATAACTTATAACCTTAAACCTAAATAAAATAAAACGTAATCTGAAGTAGAAGCATGTCAATGAGGCATATTACTATATAAACTGTATCTTAAAATTCAATTTAAAAAATAGAACCTTTCAAATTTGACAGAGAATAAATACGATTTGGAAAAAACTACACTGTTAAACGGTTTGTGGAGAAAATGACGCTACAGGCTGCATTCAATGAAATTTATAATACCTTAATTCATTCAAAATAACGGATTATTTTAATGTAAATTACATACCTGTTACACAAAACTATACTTAAAAGAAAAGAAAAGAAAAAAAACCATAAAATGGATTGTTCTCCATAAACTGAGTATAATCTATAATTTTTTTACGCGTGCCAGAGAAGTTTTCTTACGTGCCAATTTGCCACAGATTCGCCGCCCATGGCCTATGGCTAATCGAAAACACTGATGGTATCATAAATGATACCATCAGTGTTTTCGATTCAGTGGATTTTTTTATTCACATATTCTGCATTCACACCAGAAATTTAAAATAGAAACTTTTGATTTATATAATAACAGACATTTAGTTATTAAAATAACCGAAATTTACAATTTAGATTTTCTGGTATCAAATCCGATTCTTTGAATCACGCAATTTTTGAAACGCATTCTACCCAGGGCATTTAAGGGTTAAGTTAATAAATTTGCGATAAACGTCCAAATTAACCAACATCCACCCGACTCTTAAATTCCTGTGCACTGTCCTAAGCCTGACAAAGATTACATATAAAACATTCATGAACTCCTTGGGAACGAGGACTGGTTTGTCTAGGATTGTCGGTATCCGTGCCACTTAAGTTATTTTTTATCGTAATGTTTACCTCATTTAATTAGATCATTTTCGCGATTCAAGTAAAAAATATTTTCTGTTTTGAATACCGGTGGTAAAAAATTAAAAATTAAGCAAAGCGCTACCGTCGCGAAGAGGTTAATCAGTGAATTAAGTATATACAATTAATTTTCTGAAAAAAAACAGAATTTTTTCCAAATAATTCTCATATGTGGTAGTTTATCGATGACGTAGTTAGGTTAAGTTTGTATCATTAAACAACAATTTATGCTTGCTCTAAATCGAAATTATTATAAGCTTAGGATATGGTCATTATTTGTCAAGTAATTGAATTAAGTGTATAATAAATTCGTAAGCGATGTGTTTAACCCCTTAACCTACGATTTACTCTCAACAGCTCCACGGTTTGGCAAATCCATAGCTACCACTAAAATTTAATAGAGATTTTTGCCTTGTTTAATCATGGAATTTCGACGATTAAATTAAACTATATTTACTGTGAAATTTTAGTGGTAAGACGAATTTACATTTGGCTCGATCATCGTAAGCGGGCTATGCCCGTCATTGTAGGTTAAGGGGTTAAAACATTCGAGCATGTAATAAATAATGAATCGTCATACGAAATACACAAACAATTTATAGAAATAATTGAGGCGTGTACAAAAGTTCACATATCACATTTAAGTTTTTTTTTTTTTTTTTTTTTTTTTTTTTTTTTTTTTTCAAAGTAAAACAAGCATAAATAGATCATTTTCAGCGATCATCTTTATTATTTATAATAAAGATCGCGTTTTCTCAAGCAGAATTAATATTATTTATTTTTCTCAGACTTATTCAATATCCTGTCATTAATTATTTAAAGCAGATAAATGAAAATAATTTATTTTTAATGTCAAATATTCTTATAATGAAAGAGAATCATTCGTATCTTTTTCAGTTGTACACGTAAACACATTTTTAGCTCACAGGCTATCAATGCCTGAGAGCTAATGTGCCCGCAGGCTCGGTATGTACTTACGTATGTATGTATGTACGTACGTAATGCGATAACTCTTAATAGAAATATCCGATTTTCTTCAAATTTTTTTTCTAGGTTCATTCTCATGAGGCGCTTCCCTGATTAGTTTTGGGGTATTGGTTAAGTATAAAGGGGGGGGGGGATCGGGGGGGGGGGTTATTACACCTTCATTTAGATAAATGGGTTTTCTTATCCGATTTGCTTGAAATTTAGTATACCGCTTTATTATGATAAGGCGCTTCCCTGATTAGATTTAGATGTTAATTGGTTAAGTATAAAGGAAGGGATCAGGGGTTGGTGGGGTAATACCACCTTAATCTAGAAAAATAGGTTTTTCTATCCGATTTGCTTCAAATTTGGTATGCTGGTTTATCAAATTTGGTTACCGGTAAGGCGCTTCCCTGATAACATTTGGAGGTTCATTGTTCAAGTACAAAGATGTGAAAAAGGGGTGGGGGTGAAGGTGGGGCTAATCCCGAACCCTTAAATTATTTTTCGAAATGTATTATTCTTTGATAACTGGAAACTTTTCTTTTTTATTTACATGTTGCTTTTATTAACATGCCACGTACATTAAGAGTTAATATTGAGAGAAATAGGAGTGAAAAGTTGAAAGAAGTTTTATTTACAACTGAGCGAATTTCAGACTAAGTGTCGGACCCAGTATCTTGGTTTGATTAAAAATAAATAAATAAACGCTGACAGCTTTCGAAATTGTTCTTACACTAATGTAATGCGTGATGACAGAAATTTATGTAGTGCGTTATCTTCTTTAACGTTCCAATAACACCAACAGATGACTCTGCTTCATCAAACTGCAATAATTCCCGAAATAACAACGTAATTTTAAATATTTTTGGCTTATTATAGGAGAACAGAATTAAAGGTATAAAAATTGAGGAATTTTGATTCATTATTTTACATTTATTTGGGTGTCCGGAAAGTTTGAGTCAGTTCAGTGCAATCTACCGGTTATATATATATATGTGTATATATATATATATATATATAGGCTTAATGCCGACAAAATCGGATGAAATAACGCATCTTCTATGAATGAACTCACAAGCTCCTCTGACGATTCTGTGTGTCATTCATTCTTTCACATTTTACATACTGGCTTCCTATGTTCATTTCTAAATCATCTTTAGAACTTTACCATTTTTTTCATATATTTGTGATATAAAATTTATTATATATATATATATATATATATATATATACTAGGGGACTCTGCCCCCTACGAGCTACGCTCGTCAACCTCCGTTCAGACACCGCAGACTCTAACAGTACGATAATTTAATCGGCTATAAAAAGATTTCGGAAGATTGAATTATAATTTGAATCTGAGAATTATAATCTGACGTAATTTTCACCAAACTTTTCTTTTTCTTTTTAATATGCACGTAAAAATACTTTTGTTAGAAATGAAACATTATGATCATCTTTGTCTCGAGCAATTTTTAAATTTAAACTGTTTTGCAATATTATTTTTTGTTCATTTTATATAATAAGTGTAATGTGATGTAAATGTGACGTAAATTCTCCTATTTACGACTTCTAACGCATGTTTATGAATTTATTATTTTACAATATTCTGTCTCTTTTAAAATTCACGTGTAATTATAATTTTTATGACGTAATTTTCAGCGAGTTCCTGCTTTTTATATTTTCTGTTTATAATAGTCACGTGTAAAATAAATTTTTAATTTGAAGTAAACATTATTGTTTGCGCTGTTTATACAACTGGCAACAGTTTAAATTAATAACATTTTCTAAAATTTGTTAAAATCATCTCTCGAAATGCTGAAAATTTAAATTTAAAATTGAAATAAAACCTCAAAAAAATGAGTCAAATAAGAAAAATAAATACAATCTGCACACCGGGAACTTATAACGTATAAAATGATTAATAAATGATTAAAATCTCATGTATAGTTTTTGCTGCAATAAAACTTTTTTAATGGAACGATTTTGTCCAACTTTAGCATTAAATATCTCTTAAAATAATTCTTCGATTTGAAAACTGTCTGCATCAGCGTGTTTATCAAACATTTCTCTATAATACTGCTGATTTTCATATTTTTGTATGTAATATTTTTCTTAATATTAACGGGGAAAGACATCCGGTCACAAAAAAATCAAAACCGGCGGCGGTGGTGACAGCATAAATTACTTTTTTTAGAATAGAGATATTTATAATTTCAGATCGTGTCGATTTAAAAAAGGCACAGAGACTATTGTGGGTGCCTCATTCCTAGGTTCCTCATTTCAAACATTTTTGTATAATACCACCGATTTTCATATTTTTGTATGCAACAGTTTTTTTTTAATATTAACGATGAAAGGCCATGCTTAAGCATTCAAATTGGATGTGGATCAACCCGGAATATCTACGCTGATTTTCATTGGTCCATTTCCAAAGCAAAACTTTTTTTTATATATAGAAGGATAACATTATCTGTTACTTACCCACTCATATATCATCATCAAACAAATGTTTGTTTCTATGTTTCATGCGTCTTTTAATAGTCATTATTGAAAATCTCTGAAATTTGAGTGGCTATAGTTTAGACAAAATTATCTATTATCAGCATGCGCCATGATAAAATGTTTCCACATTTTAGGTAGATTTCGTAAGAAATATTACCTATTGCAATTTGCCCGGTGTTGAAATTCCTGAAGCATTTTTGCAGATCTACGCCGATCAAGACCCCTAGAACCCAAAACCACCCCAGTTGTTCAAAACATTATCTATCTATCTATCTATCTATCTATCTATATATATATATATATATATATATATATATATATATATATATATATATATATATATATATATATATATATATATATATACATCAGTGTGAAAGGCCGAAATTGGATAATGTCGATTTTCACCGGTTAATGTTAACACATACCAAATACGTCGGTGAAAGACCGAATATTTGATTATATTCTTTTACATTCGAACCATCACCGGTGAATGTCGACAAGCACAGATATGGTCTGGTGGAGTTCGAAAAGAGAAGTGGTGTTCAACAGAGAGGCTACAATCTATCCACTGGATGTTGTTATATAGGCTTTGAGAGTCGACGGTACAAACAGTAGGCCGCCTCCAGTCATTATGTATGCACAAACAGTCCGTGTCTTTAAGGGTTAATATCTCGGCTAATTACCGACGATTCTTTTTTGAAAAATCCATATCAACAATGCTTTTATACTTCTGCTACGATAGACACCTCCAGCGCGAAACCACCCTCCGTTCAAAAGTTCATATATATATATATATATACCTGACATTTGTCACACTGTAACTCTCGTATTTATGAACCGATTTGGATGTAAATTCGTGTGCACATGGTGCATACCAATGCCTCGACTGAGTTCGTTGGGCAGCTTCATCCGCCATCTTGTTTCAAAATAGCGGACATTTAATTTTTTTTTAAATATAAAATTTGAAATGTGGTACTAAAAAATTAAAAATTGAAAAATATTTTTTTCTTATGTGTTTGACCTTGATACAAAGATTCTGGAGCATTTTTTGTTTTGTCTATATCTTAAAAAATGGCTGAGTTATAAGCACTTTGAATTTCTAGCGTGGCTGACATTTTGAAACGACCTGATTTTTGTCACGCGATAACAGGCGTATTTTTGAACCGATTTGGATGTACCTTGGTGTATACATAATATGTACCAATGTCTCGTCCGAGTGCGTTCGAAAGCTTCATCCGCCATCTTGTTTCAAAATGGCGGCCATTTACAACTTTAAAAAAAAATTAAAATTTAAAATGAGGTACCAAAAAATTGGAAAATGAAAAAGATTTTTTTGTATGTATTTGACCTTAATACAGAGATTCCGGAACAGTTTTATTTCGTCTATATCTAAATTAATGGCTGAGTTATAGCATTTTGAATTTCTATTGTGGCTGACATTTTGAAACGACCTGATTTTTGTCACGTGATAACAGGCGTATTTATGAACCGATTTAGATGTAATTTGGTGTGTACATATTACCTACCAATATCTCGACCGAGTTCGTTGGCCAGCTTCATTCACCATCTTGTTTCAAAAGGGCTGCCATTTAAAAATAAATAAATAAATTTTAAATTTAAAATGAGTTAAAATGAAAAATGAAAAAGATTTTTTTTATGTGTTCGACCTTGATACAAAGATTCCGGAGCAGTTTTTGTTTCATATATATCTTAAAAATGATTGAATTATAGCACTTTGAATTTCTAGCATGGCTGAGATTTTGAAACGATCTCATATTTGTCACGTGATAACACGCGTATTTATTAACTTATTTCGATGTAAGAAGGCGTGTCGATAGTATATCGTAATGTTTCCACCAAGTTCGCTGGCCAGCTTCATCAGCCATCTTGTTTCAAAATGGAGGTCATTAAATTAAATAAAAAAAATTATATTTAAAGTGAGGTGCAAAAAAATTAGAATTTGAAAAAGGTTTCTTTCTTAAGTATTTGACCTTGATATAAGGATTCCGGAGCATTTTTTGTTTTGTCTTTGTCTTAAAAAATGGCTCAAATATAGCAGTTTCAATTTCTAATGTGGGTTAAATTTTGAAAAATCTGACTTTTTGCCTGCGACAGCACTTGTATATATCAACCGATTCCGATGTGATGAGCATGTGCACAGGAATTACTAAGGTCTGGACTAAGTTCACTCGTTAGCCTCCACCACCATGTTGTCTTAAAATGGCAGGAACTTCAAGATATCGCCGAATTTGGCAACCAAATATAACTTACTTTAAATAAAGCAGCTTGGATAAAGCTGACTAATTTCGCGAAATTTTCATTCATAATGATTTAGTATTGATAAAAATTAGTATTGAATCTCCTATAATCGGTTTCCACTAAAATGAGCTTCGTGTGTTTGAATAATATAAGCTTGCTTTTTAAAAATAAGGAATATGAATCCTACCTCTTCCTCCCGGCACTAGCCGGATGGACTTTTTTTGAGTTCAGCGTTACGAAAGCTTTCACAGAACACCCCGCACGATATAGAAAGATTTTTTTTTTTCAAGTAACGTAATTAGTCCTTCTACATTTTTCTTTAAAATATTTGTAAATGTTTCATAATCTGTGAATATGTGGGTCAATAATACTTATTACTTCCCCCCAATTTGAACTTTCCCCGTTCCATAGTTTACGAGTAAAATGGCTGTGACAGACAGACTGAAAGGCACAGGAATGATCTTATAAGTGTTTCGTTTTTACTTTTTAAGTGCTATCCTAAAAATTATAAAATCATATATTTAGTAATAATCATGCTGCTATAAATCATCATATATTAATCTTAAGAAGCTTTAATATTTAGATTACTTTGCTTGAGTAATAAACGAAATTCTAGAAAATAATTCCAATGGAATCTTTAGAAGGATTAGATCTGAGATTAGAAGGTCTGCCTAGATCTTTTCGTATTATCCTCAAATAAATCTTTTTTTCTGAGCTTCAAAGACATATTTAACTTTAGAAATTTCTATGGATAATTCCAGGAATAAAGAGTATGACTAAAAAAAAGATATGTGAAAGTTTCATATTTTCTATGCTTTCAAGGAATTTTTTAAGGTTGTCAAAACGCACGCTGTAACATTATAACACCAAACACTCACATTTATAAAATTCTATTTAAAATTTTATTATAAAAGTTCATATCACTAAAATGTATTTTTTATATATTATGCGTAATGATCAACCAAAACAAGTTTTTAGGGCCGAAACCGAAACCGAATTTCGGTGATCTTCCTATTTTCGGCCGAAACCGAAAACAAAAACGGATATGCCCATTTTTTTAAATAATTAAATTATATGTATTAAAGTATCATACATACATAAATACACATACATAATTATATATACATAATTCATACATAAATATACATACATAATTATATATACATAATTCATACATAAATATACATACATAATACATACATAAATACACATAATTATTAATTAATTATACCTATTTGTTATTGTTGCAATTCACACATCATAGGGAATATTCCTATTATTTGTTTGCTTCCTGAATATTCCATATGATGTGTGAATTCTAAAGTCTTGTATAAAGAACGAGTTGACATGGATGTTTTGAATTGATGGAGGCTTGCAGATTAGGATTTAAAGATTTTCGAAAATGGACACGGATGGGAAATTAACAGTTTGCTATTATTGACAGGTGAAGGACATTACACAGGTACTTCTGTTTCATGTTTTTGTATTTTTCTTGTAGCTTTGGGAGGGTGCGCATTGTTCTGTATTCATACATGTTAAGTTAATTTAATTTGTTTATATTTAAGTTGCAATTTTAAAGTAATTTTCTATAAGACATTTCATAAATAACTTTTTTGTTTTGTAATTTAATTATGCTTTGTTTATATTACTTTTTTGTTGAAGTTTTGTTTATTTACCTTTTTAAATTTTATTTCTAAAATGACAATAGTTTTTTCTGTATTGAGTGTAGGATAGACGTGTGTTCAGACACCTTCAAGCTTTTAACGGTGAGGGTGGAGTTAGGTCTGTCTATCCTCCCACTGATGAAGAACAGACAGTTTCTTGCCTCTGTTTTGTTTTTTACCTGTATTTTTGAAAGTTTTGGGGATTTTTATAATTAAATATTGTTTATATACACCTTCTTTCCAGGGTTATGGTGTTTTTTCATTTTCAATTATTGATGAAATACATTTTGTTGCATCTAATATGAGCTGCGTTTGGCGCCAATTATGCAATAATTTTTCATTAATTATATATAAAAATATGTATATATATATATATATATATATTAGGGTGTCCCAGGAGAGGCCAAAAAAATAAAAAGTTTGAAAATGCCAAGTCTCACCTTTTAAAAATGGTCTTTCTGTCATAATATGATGTTACAAAAAAATTCAAGTCATTTCACAAAGGTTTAGGGGTCCCCCAAGCTAATTGAAAATAGGGAATTTATGGAAATATTCATTTAGGGAATAATTTATTAAAATTATTAAAAATCTATAGTGCTTTCAAAAAGTACTGTTGATCAGGAACACCAATATATTTGCCATTCAACAATTAAAAACCCAGTTTGAAGCACCAAAGTCAGTTCATTGGGGTGGAAAATTGTTAGCCAAAATGTCATCAAAAAGCACAGGAAAGATTGATCGTTTAGTGGTACTAATTATTTCTTTGCAAGATAAAAGTACTAACCTTCTTGGAGTTTCTAAGTTATTGTCTGGAACTGTCAAAGCAGCAGCTGATGCTGTTTTCAAGCTCTTAAAATCGTGGAAATGTGAATCTCAAGTAATTGGCATGTGTTTCGATACAACCAATACAAATAGTGGAATTCAAAGGAGCATGTACAATTCTTGAGCAAAAGATAGGCAGAAATCTTTTGTGGATAGCATGTCGGGATCACATGTTTGAGATTCTACCTTTTGATGCATTTAGTGTGTGTTTTGGACAATCTACTGGAGCAGAAATCTTTTTATTTAAGAGATTCCGAGAAAACTGGTGTAAGCTCAAACACCATGAACCAAAAAAGCAATCAGTACCTATCATAACAGCATCGGATAGTTTAAAAACTATTACTACAAAACAATCTAGAGATGATTACGAAGAATTTTTAAATATTGTAAAAATCCATATGATATATGATTGATTATTAATTGGATTAATGATAGGAATTAATGATTGGATTAGACATTCAATTTACAAATCGGAAACCATGTGCTCTTCACGGTCCTCGCTAGATGGCAAAAGCCATTTATTCCTTGAAAATGAAGTTATTGTTTAATGTGAATTAAAGCACAATGGTATTAATTGCTCGAGAGTTTCAAGGTATACAACGATTTAATCGTTTTGTTGTGTGTGTTGTGTATATTTGCAGTCTTGGTTTACTTGCCGATCTGCTGTTGATGCTCCTCCTAATGATGTTTCACTGATTCAAAGGTTGAAAGAATATGATGAGAAACAATTAATCAATATTAGATTAAAAACGATGTTACGTCATTCATGGTATGTGAGTACAGAACTGCAACACATACTTGCTTGTTTTCAGATCTTCTTTCTGATGAACGAAAATCAAAGATAGTTTTGAACACGAAAAAAGAAAGGAGTTCTAATTCACCTATTAGAAATACTTTCTCTCACATTGGATAATTTGTATGTTTCTAATAGTTTCTTTGAAACGGCTAAAATTGAATACTGTTTCCTAAATGTACCAGTCAAAGATTGGCCCAAAACGCCATCCTATAAAAAAGCTGAAATATTTGCCAAAAACTTGCCTTGTGTAAAGGATACTGCTGAACAAGCAATTGTATTCATACATTAATTTAGTTGTTCAACAAAGAGCAAGAACAGTTTTTGTTACAAGTCATAGAGATAGGGATGGACAGAAAGAAATTTTGTAAAGCGCAATCGCCATAATCGTTTTGAAATATAGTTGGTTAAAAAAAGTGTGAATGTGTAAATACGTATGTGATAACTTTAAAACATTCTTCTTCGGTGGTTTTATTTACCCATTGTAAGATAATTGTTTACCTAAGTTCACGTTTTCTGCATAATTATACAGAAGGTAGAAATGTCTGCAAAATCACATTTTCCTTGATTTCAGTAATATATTATACCTCTTCCTACCAAAGCAAAAACATAATTTATACAAAATTTGTTTGAAACAATATATAAGTAGCTTTCATAAATGAAAAAATGTCATTTGAACATTAATAGATTTTAATGTAGCTAATAAAAAAATGCCGCATTTCACATTATTTTGGCCATTTTTATGTACGTTCAATGACCTTGGGGGACATCTATATATATTTTTTTTTAATTCTGAAACAATTCAAGGTGTTTTATATTCACAGGAAGAACATTTTTAGAGGGTGAGAGTTCACAATTTTAAAAGTTGATTTTTTTGGGACACCCTAATATATATACGTAAAACATTATCTGTCACTTAACCACTCAGATATTATCATCAAACTAATGTTTGTTTATATTTATCATGCGTCTTTTCCTAGTCATTAATGAAAATCTCTGAAATTTGAGTGACTAGAGATTGGACAAAATATTCATTATCAGCATGCGCCCTGATCAACTGTTGCCACTTTTTAGGTGATTTCGTAAGAAATACTACCTATTGCAATCTCCTTTGTGTTGGTTTTTCTGAAAAATGTTTGCAGATCTACGCTGATTATGAACCCTAGAACCCAAAACCACCCATGGTTGTTCAAAACTTGATCTCTCTCTCTCTCTCTATATATATATATATCACTTTTTTATGGACACGATAACTCTTCCAATCTCGAAAATCTCTTCCAATCTGATATATAAAATCAAGGGGTAGAAAATCTTGGTTAAGTTCGTTAATGGGCAAAATCGGACCAAGGTAGTGGAAAAAGGAAGGAGGTTTGTGACAACCGAAAAAACCCACAACTTCTTAATTTTTATGCATATGAAATCAGTTTAAAATTATTATTACTTCTAGTAGAAGGGCCAAATATTTATGTATCGCAGATGATTGATAAAATTAAAAATGGGCTCAAGTGGCGCACAAAATAGGGTTTTAGAAAGAAAAAAAGTCATAGCTTCGTCAATTCTTAAGATATCAAATTATTTTAAACTTATTATCAATCTACTTAATATTATCTACAACTTTTATATTGAGAAGTTCTTGATAGGGCCAACTCTTACCGCAAAAAAAAAAAAAAAAAAAAAAAGAAAAAAAAAGGAAAAAAAAGAGAGGGGGAGGGGTGAAAACAAATCGCAATTTCGTCAATTCACAAGATATACAATCCGAACTAAATAAGGGTTCACCAAAAAAAAAAAAAAAAAAAAAAAAAATCGCATTACGGGTGTACTCAAATCCAAACGGCTTATTTTCTGACTCATTTTTTAATTCATTTTCGCTTTCAAACACATCCATTTGCCAGGTTCTCTTATTCAGAATCTATTTAATGTGCTGTATTGGTCAATTTTTTGATAAAGGCAGAATATATTTCAAAAAATGCTGTAAAAGTGGGAAATTTGAACTCAATTTCCCGAAGCGATAATGGTGAAAATGAAAAAAGGTGTCGTACTGAAAAAATAATTGTAAATCAAGTTCTAATTAATCGAAAGAAAATTAAAAACACCGATTGCTTATGAATCTCTTCAAAAAATCTCGTCGGCAAGTTTCATGTTCTTACTTTTAAAAATGATTCTTAGAATGTGTCAGAAAATTTCGAGTTGTTGCAGCGAAAAAAAATATATATATTTTAATACCGACTTAGTATGATTTTGATAAAACGAACTCTTGCAGAAAAATGAAATAAAAAATTCGTCAAAAGCGGTCAGATAAATTTGTTAAACTGGGTTTATCTCGAATCTTCATTTAGTTTTTGTTGGTGAAATTAGTACTTATCTTCAAAATCTACCTCCGCCTGTAGGTAGAGCCGGCTGGGATTTTTTTATTTATAAAGACTGTCTACCGCCAACGGCATATATTAAATTGGATGTTAATAAAAGTAAAGGGTTGTCACAAAAAAATACTCTGTTTTTCCCCGATGCTTTCACTTAAATATGCCCATTTCTGAAAGAAGTATAAGCACGAGTAAATAAAAACATACGCTATTTTCATAAAACGAGTCTTTGTGCTCTGGCCGGTGAAAAATAAAAAGAATTTTGAAGTTAATTTCACCATTTTATTTAAAAAGTACTACGCTTTCATATTATAATACAAAATGCTGTAAGTGTGTAAAAGAAGAAGGAATAATACACCAAAAAACTATATATTTTTATAAATCTTCCCTCTATATATGAAACACACACATAAAGATATTTAGTTCTATCTTTTTAAGAATAACCAGTGATTTATTTTTCGTCACAAACTTCTGATAAAAGTATTTCAACCATAAAATCACCGGAAACTGAAATCCACAACCGGACCAAAGATGTTAGAAAAAACTGGGAATAAAAACTACTGATCCGTGAAAAAAAAAAAATAATTTTGCTCTTTTATACTTTTCTTCCGAGCTAAATATTTTGTTTATTTTATGATTATCACTTAAACAATTCTTCTCTTTTTATTTCATAGATGAGAAATGTTCTTATTTTAGTACAATTTATTAAAATTAGAAGTATTATCTTTATTTAATGGCAAAAATTTTAAATAAAATATGTCCATAACTATTATTCGAAAATAGTGGTATTTAAAATACGAAACGTTTATAACAATGCTATTTTCGTTCATAAATGAATATTTGTAGTATTTTGTTATGCCTAGAAGATTTAATGCATTATCCAATGAAATATTATGAGCATTTTTAAAGCAAGTGTGGAAAAACCACGAACAAGGTCATTTTCAAAAGAATTTCGTATGGAATTTGAGTTTTTTACTCTATCATCATCTCAAACCGAGAGCTCTCTTTAACAGAATCTACAACTTTATGTTGATTCCGAATTTTAAGACATTCCAAATAGCTGAAAGATATTGCACAAATTACAAAAAGAAATTCTGTGTTCTGTTTGCGTACCTTATGTGACTTCTTTTGGTCATACAGACAAATTCTAAGTGGTAATCATATTCAAAGCAGATTGTAAAACAGTTTCCAATATCTGTATCAATTTGTGGCAGGAGAAATATCTTGAATAAATACCACCAAATAAATACTGCCTGTAACAATTACTTCAGAGAAGAAAAAAGGACCGTATAACTTGATTTTGAAATTATATTTGTTTTTAAAACCTAATAGGGATTATCTTAGTAAGGGTTCGGCTGGAGAAGGTCAAAAAAGTTTTTCTTTTTTTGGAATTTTTTTCTACAATAGGAATAAAGCTTTTAGCGCCGAGTTTTTTTCCATGTTATTTGTCATGTTGTAAAAAAAAAATTCGAATTTTCTTTTAAATTGAAAATTGATGATGTGACTCGAGTTGCGTTGGTGCATGACCTTACGTGCGTTCAATGCACTTCCAATCGGGTGGGATCCGATAGATCGCCAGATTTGTTTGCAATCGATTACCGTTAAGGATTATGAAAGTAGATAATACTATATTAATGCATGGAAATTATTCCAGAGAGAAACATTCGCCTTGCATACAATATTTCAAATGAAAACCAAATTTCAAAGTAATTGCTTAAGAGGCGCAAAGGCCAACATAGTGAAAAAGATTCCAAGCCGGGACTCGAACTCGGGCCATCAGTATAGCACACTGACGTTCTACCGACTAAACCACATGGAACGATACCCAGCCTGGATAAATTCTGACTATTATGTGTTGGCAAGGCTACAAACGCAGCATAAGATGTAATAATTATCAGGAGCCACCGATATGGGGCAAACACCAAATTTAATTAAATCCAGCGTCGATAGAAACTATATTAATACATGGAAAATATTCTAGAGAGAAACATTCGCCTTGCATACAATATTTTTCATTTGAAATATTGTAGATAATACAGTTTCGAGATTCATCCACTTTGATATCAAAAAGTAGAAAGTCAACAAAGTGGACCCGATTTGGGAAAAAAGGTTTATTTCTGACCCGATTTTCGCACTTTGGAGTATTTCTAAAATCATTTAATTTTTATAAAAATCACATAAAACGGTCCAAAATCCAATAAATTATATCATTTTTAATTTTAAAAAATAGCAAGATCAGTTTAATAGTTTTTGCGTTCTGATCCCGCCCAGTTTTTTTAAAAAAAGTCATTTTGCGTAAAATGCGTTTATATCCTTATGAATATAGTTCGTAGAGCTGTATGGAACTCTATAGTATTCTTAACAAGTTCTGTAGAATAGACCCTTTAAAGAATACTGATTCTATCGAGTTTTGTAGAGTTCTATAGAATACATTTTCTAAAGGAAATGTTTCTAAAGAATTCGCTAGAACTTTTAGGTAGCTTTCTTTACAAAAAGCTACCTATTGCTGCCGTTCGGAGGAAAGCGATTTCAAAAAATTTTGGTATATTTTCATCGATCATGACCCCCAGACCCCGAAACCACCCTCCGTTCAAAATTGATATATATATATATATATATATACATGATATATATATATATATATATAACCATTAATTAAACATAACCTACCACCGTCAATTATTAAAAAATCAGTATTAAAAAAAAATATATATATATACATCTGACCTATGTCACACTGTAACTCTCGTATTTATGAACCGATTTGGATGTAATTCGGTGTGTACATAGTACATACCAATGTCTCGACCGAGTTCGTAGGCCAGCTTCATCCGCCATTTTGTTTCAAAATGGCGGCCATTTAAAAATTAAAAAAAAAATTTAAATTTAAAATGTGGTACCAAAAAATTGAAAATGGAAAAATATTTTTTTCTTATGTATTTGACCTTTATACAAAGACTCCGTAGCTGTTTTCGTTTTGTCTATATCTTAAACAATGGCTGAGTTATAGCATTTTGAATTTCTAGCGAAGCTGACATTTTGAAACGTCCTGAATTTTGTCACGCGATAAAAGGCGTATTTATGAACCGATTTGGATGTAACTTCGTTTATACATAGTACAGACCAATGTCTCGACCGAGTTTGTTGGCCAGTTTCATCCGCCATTTTGTTTAAAAATGGCGGCCATTTAAAATTTTAAGAAAAATTTAAATTTGAAATGTGGTACCAAAAAATTGAAAATTGAAAAAATATTTTTTCTTATGTGTTTGACCTCGATAAAAAGATTCGGGAGCAGTTTTTGTTTCGTCTATATCTTAAAAAATGGCTGAGTTATAGCATTTTGAATTTCTAGCGTGGCTGACATTTTGAAACGCTCTGATTTTTGTCACGCGATAACAAGCATATTTATGAACCGATTTGAATGTAACTTGGTCTGTACATAGTACATACCAATGTTTCGACCGAGTTTGTTGGCCAGCTTCATTCGCCATCTTGTTTCAAAAGGGTTGCCATTAAAAAAAATGTAATTTAAAATTTAAAATGAGGTATTAAAAAATTGGAAAATGAAAAAGATTTTTTTAATGTGTTTGGCCTTGATACAAAGATTCTGGAGCAGTTTTTGTTTCTGAAAATTTGTTCTTTTGTTTATATCTTAAAAAGTGGTTGAATTATAGCACTTTGAATTTCTATCATGGCTAACACTTTGAAACGATCTTGTATTTGTCTCGCGATACCACACGTATTCGCCTATTTCGATGGAAGAAGGCATGTGGATAGTATACATCAATATCTCGACCAAGTTCGCTGGCCAGCTTCATGAGCCATCTTGTTTCAAAATGGCGGTCATTAAATTAAAAATATATATATTTAAAGTGAGGTGCAAAAAAATTAGAAATTGAAAAAGGTTTCTTTCTTAAGTATTTGACCTTGATATAAGGATTTAGGAGCATTTTTTGTTTGTCTTTATCTTAAAAAATGGCTCAGATATAGCAGTTTCAATTTCTAACGTGGGTGACATTTTGAAAAATCTGATTTTTTGCCTGCGACAGCACTCGTATCTATCAACCGATTCCGATGTGAGTGAGAATGTGCACAGCAATTACTAAGGTCTCGACCAAGTTCACTGGTTAGCCTCATCCACCACGTTGTCTTAAAATGGCAGGCACTTTAAGAAATCGCCGAATTTGGCAGCGAAATATAAGTTACTTTAAATAAAAGCAGCTTGGATAAAGCTGACTAATTTTATGAAATTCTCATTCATAATGATTTAGTATTGATAAAAATTAGTATTGAATCTCCTACACTCGGTTTCCACTTAATTGAGCTTCGTGTGTTTGAATAATATAAGTTGGCTTTTTTAAAATAAGTAATATGAAAGCTACCTCTTCCTCCCGGCACTGGCCGGAAGGACTTTTTTTCTATAGAACAGTTTTTTTTATAAGAACACTATGAAACTCATAGACGTTCTTTGGACTAATGATTCTAGAGATTTTTTAAAAATAAAAGAAACATATTTTTTCGCGTTTTAAAATTTATTTGTACTAAATTATCTATATATACAGGGTGGTTATAATCAAAGTTACCCTGTGTAGACCTATGTAGAGTGCGCTTTGGTTGACAGATATTGATGAACCTTGGAATATAAGCTATATGGACCATGGGGAAAAGAAATCTGTAATAAAAGTTAGTTCAAATATCACCACCAGGTGGGAAGGGACCACATGAAGACCAAAAATATCAAACTGGAACCATAAAACTTTTTTTTATTTACAGCAAATGTTCAATGTGCATTCCATTTGGTCAAGCAAATGCGGAAAGCGTCTTATAGCGTGTTCAACAGTTGTGTGAAGGGTTTTTTGATAAGGTGCAGCAACATGATGGGCTATGATTGTTTTCAAATCAAGCAGAGTCTGTCTGCTTCCTCCATACACGCGATCGTTAAAGAATTCCCACAACCAGAAGTCACAGGGCTTCAAGTCCGGGGAACGTAGAGGCAAAGTTGTCGGAAAACTTCTCGAAATTACCCGATCATCTCCAAAGTAGGCGTGAAGCAGTGCCGTCACTGTTCGGGCTATGTGAAGTGGTGCATCATCTAGCATGATTATGGTAGTCTCTAAACACTCCTCCTCTTGAAAGGATTAAATAAACTGCTGCTGAAGAAGTTCGCAGTAACAGGTACCCGTAATGGAACACCTTTTAAACACCTGATAAGTGTTTTCCTAAAACAAAGGGACCAAGAATGAAATCAGCCGTAAAACCACACCATACAGTAATGTACTTAGGATGCAAAGACTGTTCATGGACATATTAGGACTTGCAGTACCCCATACGCGACAAATATGAGTATTAATTGCTCCGTCTAGAGTAAAATGCACCACTTCGGGCTACAAAACCTTCCAATGTGATGCATTGTCAATGGTTATACTGGACAAAAACATTCTCGCAAATTGAGTTCGTGTGGCCAGGTCTGCAGGGCTCAGGGCTTGCACAACGTGAATCTTGTATGGATACCGCTTTACAATGGATTGCAGAACCTTTCGTATTTTAGACAAAGGGAGAAACAAATCAAGTGACAACACTCGAGCACATGTCGAAGAGCATTGAGAACCGGGCTCTCTTTCGACTACGGTAAGTGAGACTTCTCCGGCAATTTCATTTTAAATACGTTTTCGTCCTCTTCCTTGCAGCATATCCAACTTCCCAATCTCTTCGAATTTAGACATAAGCTTTTTCGAAGCCTACCTCGACATTGGTTTTTTTCGTAATCTTTTCAAGCGTTGATA
Organism: Maratus speciosus; assembly: GCA_963932465.1. Classification (NCBI taxonomy): domain Eukaryota; kingdom Metazoa; phylum Arthropoda; class Arachnida; order Araneae; family Salticidae; genus Maratus; species Maratus speciosus. The sequence goes on from OZ010794.1 coordinate 310,936,872, forward strand.
TTCTCGCTGTGCAGTTTACAAAGTACTGCATTTCTGATAAAATATCTTCACCTGTAACGCTCGTTCTTTCTTCTCTAAAGACATGGTGCAGAATGATTTTACGGAAAGGACTATTGGCTTTTTAAACCGCTCCAAATTCGCATAAAGTTCTTTCTCGTAGATTAAAACCGCCATCTATCGGTCGAAATTTCAACTATTTTTTATTGCATATTTCTTTTTCCCATGGTCCATATAACATATATTTCAAGTTTCATCGATATCTGTCAACCAGAACGAACTCTACGTAGGTCTAAACAGTGTAACTTTAATTATAACCACCCTGTATGTATTAAAATAAAAAATAGTATTAATTAATTTTGTAATAAATCCGTTTAGTATAATATTACTACATGGATTTAATATGATTATAATTTAATTCTTAATTCTAATTCATCTTGATTTAATTGTTAATGAAATAATGTATCGCGAACATATATATATTGAACTACGCTGATTTAAATTATGGTTAATTACTATATGTGTTTATGATTCATTAATCTGTCATTTAATTTTATAATCATTTATTAATTTACTGTTAATTTCACAAAATTATTCATCCAATTTAATAAACTTTATTCACTAATGGTAATTCATCTAATTTAATAAACTATATTCACTTATGATAATTCATATAATTAAATAAACTTTATTGACTAATTGTAATTTTTATTCAAATATATTAATCTGAAGTATGAAATATTTAAACAATTATGTTTCAAGTTTAACAAATTTAGTGTATAAATATGTTTTCAAGTCTATATTAAAATAAGTTTTATTCTTTACCCCCCTCGTCCGACGCCGTCAGATTAATGAATTGTAACAGAAATCTGACATGAATATCTTAACACGATTTAAGTGGACAAGGGTCCTTAAAAACCTTAATAAGGTTTTTAAGGATTCTTATAAACCTTAAATACCATTTTTTTTTAATTTTTTGTAAATATATATATATATATATATATATATATATATATATTTCGAAATTTTTTTCAGAAGATTTTGATTTTGATTTTTTTTTTAACCTTTATATTCAAATATATCGATGCATAGTTGCATAGTTTTATTTATATATATAAACCAAACTTTTATAAAAAAAAAAAAAAAAAAAAAAAATATTGGGGTGTTCATTGATATGGAACGCGCAGGGGGCATTTCGAAGATTTCTAAAACAACGCGTAAAATTCCAATTTTTTCTCAAAAATAATTTTTATTTTAAATTTTTTTGTGATAAATGCATGCCATAATGCATATAATGTACCCTTAAATAATATTTAAAAATGAAATTTACAAAAAATAAAAAATTGATTTTTAAGGTTTTTAAGGTATCTTGTCCCCTTTAGCTGTAAAGCTCACTTGAAACCTTAAATAATATACCATCAACAAAATAAATAGGTAAATAAATTCTTTATTTTAACGAATTTCTTTTGGTTATCTAAGTTACTAATGAATTCGGTTTTCATAATTTACACAGTTGAGGGTGAATCATCGTTTCTATCAATACAATAATTTCTATGCATGTTTAATAATTGGGAACGCAAATCACAAAAGAAACAAACTTGAAATAGAGTAATGAGAGCTTCAAAATAGCGAACGGCTGTTGAATTCGCGCAAAGGATTGGTTGACGTTCGAATACAAAAGCCAAGCAGAATCTAGCGCGGTTAATATTTCGGAGGATGACCACATGGAAGCAGCTGTCTGTTGACGCTAATCAAACATTTTTTTATAGAATATATTCAAATATTTCATAGAAATTCTATAGACATTTCTATTAAACTTCCACATATATTTATATAGCTTTCGGTTAAACTAGCTTATAGAAAAACGTGCCATAATTCTATAGGATTCTATTATATTTTTTCTATAAGTTTTTAATATAGATACATAAGAAAATCTATCTATAACAAAATTTTGTAAGAGTAATTCTCTAAAATAGTGTAAGCCATCAAAACGCTAAATCACTATGAAGGACATCGAACTTCGCCAAATTTTTACCCGACTGCCAAGAAGGTTATGTGTTTCACGCGTATCTGGGTATGTGGATTTCTTTATATCCTCAAAACTTCCCTACGGCTGAATGGATTTTAATGAATGAGGTCTCTATTGATTCGTCTTAACTGTCCGATGGTTATAGGCTAGGATTTGTTTTGGCCGTAAAATACAAAATGGCAGTAGAGACGAAAAACATTTTTTACGCACCCTATTGACTGGCATATCATTGGATAGGTCTTTCAAAATGAAGACAATGTTTTATTGACTATTTTACAGTCAGAAGCTCCGTTTAAATATTACACAACCTGGAAGTTTTTTAGTAAGGATCTCTAGCTTCACCTCTAACCTTCATAGACATTTATAGGCCTCATGAAAGCAGTGTTTATAGATATGAACTAACAATTAAACGCAACTTAAAAGTCATCAATACAAGTAAATAAAGAAAATAGGTAAGTAATAGAAATAATAATTTCACATTGATGAGAAATAATTAGTTTGCTTTTTACGCAGTAGGGTTTTTTGATTTTTTTAATTTAATTTTTAATTGTTATACACGGATACTATATGGAGACTATATGGAGGACATCGAGAGACTATATGGGATAGAAAATCTAAAATAATAAAAATCGATTTTTATAACCGAAAGAAAACAAATATATCACTTAAGATAATAATGAATTTAGTAGAATCTTTGGAGGAATCAGATAACACATTTATTAAGTGCATAAAGGACTCTTTGTTTTCATTCTGTATTGTGATCAATTCTATTTCCACCTTTCGTAGTTTACAACGAAATTACAAAAATTTATTTTTTAATCAGGGGAATGATTTTGGCTCACACCGTATTTAAGCAAAATATGCAAATTCAGGATGTTTATCTTATGTATAATTATGTGACATAGTATTGTTTACGCTAAAAACTTCATCTGTAATTGAAATTAATAATTGTAATTAATAACATTTTTAAAGAGTCTAACATCAAATTTACAAAATATTAAATTTATTAAGCTATGCTTTATAAGAACCGAGAAGGATTATGTTATTACAAAAGTGCGTTTAATATTTATGAGATCTATCTATGATTATGACAATGCCGTGACTAACAATACCCTAAAAAAAATCTTTAAATACTTATATTTTGCCGTTGTTAGAAATTAAAAAAATAATCACTTTTCTATGATATTTTAGATGAAGATTAATAAAAAAAAAAAATCCATTCCTTGGCCTTGAAATTTTTACTTTAGTTTTATAAAGCAAATTGTTTTAACGTATTATCTGGTATGTCAGATTCTTTTCATTAAAACTTTAAAAATTACTACCCTTATACCTGTATATTGCAAATGATCTTGAAAAAGAGATATAAAGACAATGATATTTTATTATAGACAAAAAAGAGTGCTTTATTCTCTTAGTCTTCCCTATTTTCGTATTGAAAAAACTACTGTTTACAAATCTAAATGTTCTAGAGTATCCTCAAACATTTTTAACATAACATAAGGTCGTATTTATCTTTTACAGTGAACTCGTATTTCGTATTACAACTGGAAAATGCATGTTTAGTATCTTAACAAATTTATTATTTTACAGATAGAAATCAAATATGTACGTAAAGATTAAAACATTGCATTTAATTTTGATAAACTAGAATGGGTGAAGTTTCTAAATTAATGATTTAAAGACATTTGTAACAGTTCTTTTCAAGATAAAACAATATTTAAATTTATAACTCAGAATAACTTTACGAATATAAAATATTTGTTGCATAAGCTTGAATTTATATTCGTACTGTATTTCCTTAAACAGTTACTGTTTTTGAGAAAACAACTTTGTATGCCTTACACCAGCAGTTTCCATTCTCTACTGGTACGCAACCCACTCTTAACTAAAAAAAAAAAAAAAAAAAAAAATCGAGAACACCTTGTTGGATATCAGCATTGAAAATATTGTATCATATCCATAAGCTATCGGCTATCCTATCCTACGATAAAGGCAAATTTTTGTACGAAGGATACACTGTCAACAAAAACAAGAATTCGTTATTTCAATGTGTGTAAGTGGAATAATAATTAAAGCAACAGAAAACAAAGATAATTAAAATGATAGATTAAAAATTTATAAGGATTGAAGGATTTAAATGATTAATAAAATTTGAATTTATAGGGATTTTGTGTAATATTTATAACCCCACTCAAATCTTTTAGTTTAAATATTTTTCTTAGTAATTTGTATAATTAGGAAATCTACAAATATAATGCTCGTACAATAGAGAAATAGAAATATTTCTGATTTGAAAAATCCTTCCCCCCTCCCCTCCCAACGCCAAGAAAGCTGAAAAGATGCAAATGCCAAAGAAATCATCCTTTAAAAAATATTTTTATTTTGTGTAACCCATAATGCTTTTGGGACATGATAAACGAATGCGTTTATAACTCATTCTAAACCGTATTACTACTAATCGATGTATTAAATTAATTTTATAACAAGCTATTTTAATGGTACTTATAAGTACCGTCAGTAGATAAAGGGTTAAAGGGATAATTTTTTCTGTGCCAAAGGCTACGAGCAGCACCTCTGCAGGCCGTGTTAATTCCCAATAAATTAGGAGCATATGTTTCTTGCTAATTATTTTGGTGTCAACTCTCTGTTGTAATCGTCCTTTTTTTTTACAATGCATTTTATCAGATTTGAAGACACTGCAAATCAAATTAATATTTCCTATCGGTACAAAATATTTTAATTATTTTGCACATAAAATTATGAATTTTAACATACTTTGTAGCAAAAAAAAGTCCCGCTAAACAACAAATATTTAATGTAGAGGGAACCTAAACAAGCATTTTCGTCATAGAATGTGTAGCTGGAAATGACGCGTTTAAGTGCTAGTGACTAAATTGTAGTTTACATAATTTCTTTGTTCTAATCATAAAAAAAAATCAAAGGATAATACTTTTTGATTAACAAAATGCATGAGGCATTTTTTTTCTTTTTTAAGTCAGAAAAATATTCTTTTAACTATTGTTTTGAAGATTTATAATTCACTTTCCGTCATTTTTGACGAGCATTATACTAGTAATTTTATAATCAGTGAGATTTCTCGCACAGATAAAGGCATATATATCAATGTTAAAACTAGTTAATTTTATCTTAAGTCACTTTCTGCAAACAGTTTGTTTCTGTACTTATTTTTCAAAAACAGCAATGTAGAAAAATCATGTTAACACAAGTATGTCGTGTTGAACCCCATTAAGAAATTTAAAGCTGATTTAGATATTTCTTAGAGCAGATATTGGATATTCTGCTCGTATATACGCATCCAGAATCAAATTAAGGATTTTCCCTTGAAATATTATTTGCTGTTGAAATTGTTATATTTTTTAAACAGATGAAATAAATATATATTTATGTGACAAACCTCGATTTTTCTGCGACCTACCAAAATACCCGCAGCGACCCATAGGCTGGGAACCGTTGCCTTACGCAAGACTACAAACTGTTGTAAGACAAATTTTAAAAGATGATAACCCATTAATGGAACGAGGTGCTTTTAAAATGATTTTTTTATTTTGCGTAAATTTCACTTAAAGTATTATTCAGGGATACATTATATGCATTATGGCATACATTTATCACAAAAAAATTAATAATTTTTTTTGAGGGAAAAAAAAAGGAATTTTCCGTAATATTTTAGAACTTTTCAAAATTTCCCATGGCGCATTCCATATCAATGAAAATCCCCAATATTTTTTATACATGTTTCGTTTATATATATAAATAAAACTGTGTATCGAATTTTATATATTTGAATATAACCTCTTCGGACCATGGGTCCCCAAACGGGGAACTCTGTTCTTTTCCTTATAAAAAGTAAAATGTCCGATTTTTTTTTACATTTTCACACCACTTCTTAAAAGCTGAATGCTTTGTGCGTTTAAAGCAAACGAATAAATGACAGCATCTAAGCTGATCTCTACATAAAATAAATGTTATTTTCATCTGAGTTTGCAAAATATCTAAAAATTCCCAAAAGGCAGGATGACCAAGAAAGAGAGAAATTTTCATAAGTATTTAACTTAAGACTTTTTCAATAAAATTTTTTTTAGGAAATGTAGATTAGTTACTTGTTTAAAGCTCTTAAA